>CM077033.1:68147099-68793247 GCA_039090855.1 Macrothele yani | reverse complement strand
AATCCCGTTGGCAGGTGTAAAACGATACCACACACAGTCGTTTTGCACTCAAGTTTGTCCAGATAAACCGCGATATTGTCAAAAGTGTTCAGTGGTTCACAAGAAAGCAGTTTTTAAAATGTTCAGTTCAAACCACTGCGAAATGTTATTCGTATATTTGAATAGATCTCGTCGAGAGTTTTAAAACGTTTCCACGCACATTCGTGTTGCGCTCACAGGTACCGTGATAGACTGAGTCAAATGCGGCGGCACACTCGGGAATATTCATGGACTAGGTCAAATGCGGCGCCACACCCGGGAATATTGATAGTCTATGTCAAATGCGGCGGCACACCCGGGAAATATTCATGGACTAGGTCAAATGCGGCGGCACACCCGGGAATATTGATAGACAGAGTGAAATGCGGCGTCACACACAGGAATATTGATAGACTGAGTGAAATGCGGCGTCACACACGGGAATATTGATAGACTGAGCCAAATGCGTCGTCACACCCGGGAATATTGATAGTCTGAGTCAAATGCTGCGGCACATCCGGGAATATTGATAGACTGAGTCAAATGAGGCGTCACACCCGGGAATACTGATAGACTTAGTCAAATGTCGCGTCACACCCGGGAATATGGATAGACTGATTCAAATGCGTCGTCACACCCGGGAATATTTCATTATCTCACCCGCGCACAATGAGAGAGGGGAGCGTCGTGCACAGGATGTTTTGCGCAGTACACGAATTGGACTCCATGCTGTTTACGAATTCTAACACGATTCGTGTGCGGCACCAATTTTTAACGCTATAAAGATTTCTGTTGGGACCTATTTTTGTCACAGACAGGTTCCCCTTAATAGCCCCATAACATACGCGGAGTTACACGTAGTCCTACGTCAAAAAATGATGAATTGCAGAAGGGAGCATTGCAATTGTCAGAAGTCTCCCCGGTGGTGCAGTGGTCTAAGGCGCTGGCCTCTGATCATTCGTCCGTAAGGGGTCCGAGTTCGAATCCCGGTCAGGCATGGATGTTGTGTTTGTCTTACGGCACTGGCTCTCTCTCTTCCCTAGAACCAGTGACCCTAAATTAGGGACGGGCGGCTGCTTATAGCCCATTGAGTTGCTCACGGTGGTCGTTAAACCTCCAATCAAAAAAAGAAATTGTCAGAATCCGCTGGAAAGTCTCAATGAGTCAAAGAGACTTGCTTCTCCTGGGGCAGCGTAGTCTCTCAGCTGAGCCTTTACACGAATGTAACACTGTATACAAGGATAATATAGTGCTTTTGTTTGTATTATAAAATTTTGTTTTAAAAATATCTTATTAATGTATTTGAATTTCTGTGCTATTGCTTTCTTTCCTAGGATACCGCCAGACAAGCTGCAAGAACAAAATGCATGGAAAAGGCAAGGATTCGGCAGCCAAGAACAGCTCTTCATGAAAAAATTTGTCGACTTGCGATTGCTACGGAAAAGAACGATCAATCGAAGACCGGTAACGTTTTCGGAATAGGACCTAGATTTCCGATGCCAAAAATCAAGCAAGCCGTTGCAGAACAAGAAAAAGAAAATACATCTTTTGGCCCAGGCTCCATTCTCCGCTCATCAAAAGAGAAATACAAGATACTAGAGAATATAGGAAGCGGATGCTTCGGACAGGTAAGCATGCATGATTCATTTTCCGTAATAATTTTACTGAAACATTACATTTAATAATTTTTCATTGTTACTATTAATGACATACAAAAGTCGTTCCATAAGAGCTGAGAATATTTTTTTTGAATTGGTAACAGTGCGAATGGGCGAAATAGCCACGCAGACGATTAACTGAATTGCGGAAGTATCTATGGCGACAGTTATTGGCTGTGGCAAGCGATACTGTTGTTGCTATTGCGCAGTTGCTAAAGGTATGTCTGCATTTCGTCATACAGCTGGGCAGGTGGGTGATTCTTAGTTAAGAAGTGAAATTTGTTGTACGATAAAATTTTGCTATCGTTCATGTAAAACGGCTGCAGAAACAGTTGATTCAATAAAAATTGCTTACGAAGATAAATGTTTTGGAATCAACGATGTTGAGATGGCACCATGATTTCAAAGAACGGCATTTGCCGGCAGAAGTCGCTGCTAGGCCTGGTAGACCTGAAAGTGTTGTTACGGAGGGTATTCTTAACACTGTTTGGTCAATCCTACAAGAAAATCAACTAAGGATGTGTGAAGGCAGCGGCGTCAACTAACATTAAAAAAAAGTCGGCATTCCGCATTCCATGAGACAAATCGCTGCTGTATCGTGTGTGTTCCAGATGGGTACCTCATCACCTAACGAGAGAACAACTGTTAACTAGAGTTCTGGTATGTCATGAGTGGAAACAAATAATTGCAAAGCATTCAAACTTTCTAAACCCAGTAATAACTGCCGATGAATCATGGGTGTATAATTTCGAACCCCTCACACAGGGCGGAACGAGTGTGTGGAAACACACAGGCTCACCTCCTCCAAAAAGTCCGCAAAACCTAATCAACTGGGACGGTGATGTTAATAATTTTATTTGATCATAATGGTGTAGTCTATTAGCATACGATCCTCCCCATATTACTGTCAATGCTGAGTATTGCATTTTTGTCCTGAAGCGTCTGCGACGACACACATTAATTAAGCGACCGGAACTGGTGGGCAAGTGGAACCTAGTGCAACATTTAACACAGATGCTGACGTTATTCAACCTGTACAGGGTTGCTAAAGCAGCTTCAGAAAATGCCTTCGTTACATGCTTTGAAAAGTGGACTGAACGATGGGACCGTTGCATATAATCCAAGGGAAGATGCTTTGAGAAAGTATAATACATATTTTGCTATACCTGTATTTCTTCATTTTGTGTGATTTTACTCTCAGTTTTTATGGAACGGCCGTTGTATTTTTCTCGGGTTTTTCCCCGACGTTTCTTTATGGACGTCAATGGATTCTGAGCAGCAGGAACA
Organism: Macrothele yani; assembly: GCA_039090855.1. Taxonomy (NCBI): domain Eukaryota; kingdom Metazoa; phylum Arthropoda; class Arachnida; order Araneae; family Macrothelidae; genus Macrothele; species Macrothele yani. Next base: position 68,790,284 of record CM077033.1, on the reverse strand, counting down.
AAGTCGTTTATCTGATGAGGAAAAACGAACGAGCTGGGACTTACAGTTCTATGAGTACTCATCAGTTTGCAATGACAGACAGGAATTATTACCCTCGACGATTGTTTTCTATGGAATTTATTGAGCTGAGGCCGACGACCGAGCGGAGCTCTCTTTACGAGACTCGAGACAATTAGTTGTTCGGAAATAGGTACGAGATGACACATCTGATCACAATGATTTTTTGCACGCGATTGGACATCGTCCATGGTCAGGTTTTGTCGCCTTCCGATTATCGAAATTCCGCGTCACTGAGGAATAGTTGACCAAAAACTAGCATTTTATGGGGTTTTCCGGGTTTTGAGAAGGGGCCGTTTATTACCTATATCCACCAAAGATCTTCAGTCGATCGCTGTGACACATGCCAAAAGGAAAGGGAAGCACATGGTGAGTGGCATGGGGTTGGTATTATCCTGATTGGACGCGTCATATAAAAATAATGACCATTTAAAGCTGACTAATTTTAATAGTATTTGAAAAGATCTGCTCTCTATCCGAGACTCGAGACAATTAGTTGTTCGGGCATAGCTACGACATGACACATCCGATCACCGTTATGTTTGTCATGCGATTGAACATCGTCAATAGTCAGGTTTTGACGTCTACGGATTCACGAAATTCCCTGCTATTGAGGAATTTTAATTAAAATTATTAAAATTGGTCAGTTTTTTAATGGTCATTATTCCTATACACCAATCAGCATGACGCCAAACAAATGTTATTTATCATTTATTTTTTCAATGATATTAAGAATTCGCTCTCGGCTTGACATATGTAGGGTTGTCGAAAGTAAAAAGACTAGATGGCCTTTTTCTTGAACCGTTTCACAAAAGTCGGCTCACTAGCATTTATTTAAAAAAATCGTTTGAATTGAAAAACGAAAAAATGGAAAGACTCCGTCTGTTAGCTCAACATTTGCTTAATCTATAACAATAAAATGAAGTTTGTGTGTGTGTGTCTTTCCCGAAACAAATTGAAAAACGTGTTTCCCGATCTGAGTGTGACTTTCCACTTTGTGTGCATTCAACCTGATCACAACCAACGTGAAAGCAAGAAGGAAAGTTGTTCATAAAAATTTTAGGCATTTCTTTTTTAGAATGTTTCGTACTTTTGTTCTAAAAGTCATAAATTTTACGCGTTCGTTTTTTAGAATTTGTTATAATAGACGCTTTAATGAGTTTAGTTTCAGCAATAGCTTTACTCAAAATTTGCCAACTATACCCGAGTATTCGGTTACCGTTGGTGGCTTGCCCTAGTCTATTTAAAAGCGTTGTACTTCGTTTTAATATAATAATAAGCCGGCACATTGCGAGAGTATGCATGAGCTTTGTTTTATTTGACACAGCCAGAGTACCCCTGCTAACGTATGGAAAGTTAAAAACAGAGTCCACTCAATGACTTCTTTAAAATTTTGTTTTCTGTAAAAATGGGGCTACAACAAAAAAAATTGATTTCAGAACAGAAGGTTTAGAAGTTGATGGGGAGCTTTCAGAAGTAAAAAATGCCCACATTTAGTTTGGACAACAGGTACAAAACGAGGGCATATCGAAAAAGAAAATTAATAGGTGTGTATAAAACTTGGCTGGCAGTCTCCGTGGCGCAGGAGTTTATGTTCTGACGCCCAACCGATTTTTCGCAGTTTATTCAGGTTCGAGTTTCGGCGAGATATCGGTGTTGCGTTTCCCTTTCTCTACTCTAGAGCCAGTGTGTCATAATTAGGGACGTTCGACTGCTTATATATAGGCCGTGAAGTTGCTCACGGTAGTCATTAAACCCCGAAGTAAATGAAAAAAAATTGGCCGGAGGGGATTTGGGAGAAAAAATTATCATTATATCTTGAAGCAGGAGTCGGCAATCTTTAGGCACATTCGGCCACATTTGAATTTTAAGTTACAATAAGGGGCCGCAAACGCAGTATACTGTATAACACGCATTTATTTACGTCGTGTAAATGTTAATTTAAACTTAGCAAAAATTTTAAGACACAGACAAATATAACTTTGTTGAATCATAAAAGCGAAATATTAAGTAGAAAAACCGCCATCACTGAACACTGGTTTATACCGTCTCACTCTTCCCAGCACGCGTCCTCTGCAGCAGAAAAAAATTTATCACGTGCCAACAATCAGCTGGAAATGTACCCAATGCGAACGAAGGTCACATCTCTCTCACATCAGGGAATGCGTCCCTTTCCACAGCCAGATATACAATTGCCCTGGCTCCCAAGCACCCTTACTCTTTGTGCGCTACAGGTGTTTGCTGTTAATTTCCGCATTCTGTATTGTCCTGGTATAAGAGCATCAAGAAGCTTTCTTTGAAAGAGCTGGGTGCTACTTTGGTAAGAGTTTTACGTAAAATAGACTTCTAACAAAGCGACTCTCTGTTCTAGCGTGAGACTCATGGCTGACTGATCGTTACTGCTTGCCAGCGCCCGCGTAAGGGTAGTGTCACGTGGTGCTATCACGTGACGCATCTCGTTCCCCAAGGTCACACACAACAGCTACAAGCAGAAATACTCCGATATGTTTTATGGTTTTACAGCAAATATGTTTTAAAATATACAGTTCGGGGATTTTTGAATCACCATGCACAACATATATTTATTTGTATTCGGTACTATGTATATATATTTTTTAAAATAAACACTGAAATAAATCTTTTTACACCGGCAAGGGAGGAACGTTTTAACAACTTCTGTAGGTGCGGGATTTTCCTGTTTGACTGCATTTTTTTTATTGGAGGTTTAACGACAACCGTGAGCAACTCAAATGAGCTATAAGCAGTCGCCTGTCCCAAATTTTGGGTCACTGGTTGCAGGGAAGGGAGAAAGCCAGTGCCGAAACACAAACACAAAATCCATGCCTCACCGGTATCTGAACACGGGCTTCTTTCGAACGAATGATCAGAGGCTTCTTTCTAACGAATGATAAGAGGCTTCTTCTAACGAATGATCAGATCTAACGAATGATCGCTTAGACCAATGCGCAACCAGGGTAGTCATTTTCGTTTTCCACTATAGCCAGCAACTGTTTCTTGACAAAAAATCTGAAAGAAGTTCCTTTGGTAAATGAATATCTGTGTTCCGTATGATGTCTGTGTTTGAAGGACAGGGAAGCGAAATGACTTCTTCTTGGATGGTATAGAAACAAGGGTGGCCAACATTCCCTACTAATAATGAAATGGAATTCTTTCTAGGAGCCATGGCGTTTAGTAAATTCTCAAAGCACACAACATATTCTGCCTTAGGGAACATAGCATCTTTTTCTATCTTGTACTTTTTTCAAAAGTTCCCTTGATTCTGAAATTCCGTTAAACTTTTCATTGTCAAAGGGTTAGTCGGATATGAGTGAGTCTTGAGTTGCGTGTCTTTTGTTCTGCTTGGCACCGATACCTTTAAATGAATGATGCATATATTAAATGAAGCAACGCATGAGATGTTTCATTCAAGACTATTTTCACAAAGTGCTACTTGGAAATTCCAGCAGTAACACTCATAAGTTCGAATTTATTAAAATACAGTAATGATAAATCTTCGAAATTAGAAAAAAAGGCTGTCGGGGTGAGGAGGTTGGATGATATGTTTATAGAACTGTTTTGCTACATCTTAATTATTCATAATAACTAACCATTCCTCCGAAAAGGGTCCGGAATCGAATCCCGGTGAGGCATGGATGTCGTGTTTGTCTTACGGAACTAGCTCTCCTCTTCCCTGGAACCTGTGACCCTGAAGTAGGGACTGGTGACTTTTCATTGTCAAAGGGTTAGTTTTCATTGTCAAAGGGTTAGTCGGATATGAGTGAGTCTTGAGTTGCGTGTCTTTTGTTCTGCTTGGCACCGATACCTTTAAATGAATGATGAATATATTAAATGAAGCAACGCATGAGATGTTTCATACAAGACTATTTTCACAAAGTGCTACTTGGAAATTCCAGCAGTAACACTCATAAGTTCGAATTTATTAAAATACAGTAATGATAAATCCTCGAAATTAGAAAAAAAGGCTGTCGGGGTGGGGAGGTTGGATGATATGTTTATAGAACTGTTTTGCTACATCTTAATTATTCATAATAACTAACCATTCCTCCGAAAAGGGTCCGGAATCGAATCCCGGTGAGGCATGGATGTCGTGTTTGTCTTACGGAACTAGCTCTCCCTCTTCCCTGGAACCAGTGACCCTGAAGTAGGGACTGGTGACTGATCATAGCCCATTGAGGTACTCACGGTGGTCCCTAAACCTTCAATCCAAAAAAAAACTGCATAGTTTTGTTTGTTTAACACGACAGTGAGAGACTCGTTGGGCAATAAGCAGACTCACATCCATAATTTAGGGTCACTGATTCTACGCAGGAGAGAGAACCGATGCCATAATACAAACACAGCATCCTTGCCTTCTCTTAATACGAACCCATCTCAGACGAACAGTTAGAGCCAGACCACTGCGTCACCTGACCGTCGAAATAGGTTTCAGATAATGTATAATATTTATGAGATACCTTCAACGTAAGATGTCGTTAGTATTTAAATTGTGTTTTAATAAGATTCCATATTTTTTTATCTTGTATTTTACGCTTTCCATCCGTAGGTTGTAGAAGCGCATATGCTGCAGCTTTGTTCGTCTGCCTGTCAATCCTCACGATAACTCACGTAAAAATGTTTCGATTTCGATGAAAGTTTAGTACGTGGTAGGGGACCACCTGACGACGAATCCTGTGGAAGATGGACGAACGAGGTCAAAGGTCAGGACGTAGGAGCGGGATCCATTTCATTGCCCTTAAGCGTCATAACGTACGCAAAAATGGTTCGATTTCAATGAAATTTTAGTACGTGGTAGGGGACGGCCTGGGGACGAACCCTATTGAAGATGGACGAAAGGGGTCAAAGGTCAGGACGTAGGAGCGGGATCCATTTCATTGACATTATGCGTCATAACTTAAGCAAAAATGGTTCAATGTCGATGAAATTTTAGTATGTGGTAGGCGACCACCTGGGGACGAATCCTTTTGAAACGCCGAAAATGGAGTCAAAGTTAACACATAGCAGCAGGATCCATTCCTTTGCTCTTATGCATCATAACTTGGCTAAAGTGCTTCGATTGCGAAAAAACTTTATTATGTTTTTCCGAAGATGTACTGAACCGGTTCTGTTTAATATCATCGAAATGGTGTTAAAGGTCTGGACACAGGAGCGATATTTATTCCACAGCCATTATCCTCATAACTGGAGTAATGATTTCTGGTATGTCGGAAAGCATATCATAATCAATGCATTGCATGATTTTACTAACATGTTTTGAACAAACGTTTCAAAGCGGCAGATTTATGCAAATCAAGGAATCTGGCAACATTTCATTAAAAACATTAGAAATGTTAATACACCTCTTCGACAAGAGAGTCACCATTGGAGAAAAGGAATAATTGACGCGTTATTGTCACCCGTGAAAAATACTTTTAGTAATGCGTAAGAGACAAGTTTCTTTTATATATACATTCTGAAATCTTCCAAATATTGCACGGTGCGGAACACAAACATGTTTGCGGATGTATTTTCGTTTTGCATTTTTTTTATTGGAGGTTTAACGACCACCGTGAGCAACTCAATGGGCTATAAGCAGTCGCCCGTCCCTAATTTAGGGTCACTGGTTCCAGGGAAGGGAGAGAACCAGTGCCGTAAGACAAACACAACATCCATGCCTCACCGGGATTCGAACCCGGACTCCGTTCGGACGAATGATCAGAGGTCATCGCTTAGACCACTGCGCCATTTCTTTTTTTTTTTTTTTTTTTTGCCTTTTTCAGGGATATTTAAATGTTCACTGAATATCGGTGACCTTGACGACCGAAAGTTCACTTTTTTTTTGGTTGGAGGTTTAACGACCGCCGTGAGCAACTCAATGGACTATAAGCAGTCGCCCGTCCCTAATTTAGGGTCACTGATTCCAGGGAAGGGAGAGAGCTAGTGCCGTAAGACAAACACAACATCCATGCCTCACCGGGATTCGAACCCGGACCCCTTTCGGACGAATGATCAGAGGCCATCGCTTAGACCACCGCGCCACCGGGGCGGCGAAATTTCATGATCTGGTGCGAGTAGTGAGGAGTTTGAGTAACATATAAATAAAAATTCCTTCTGCCGCCACCGGCTGCACAAAGCAATGGCTACTGCTGACTATGTCCGAGATGGGTCAGTGTTCGAATACAGTTGGCGCATGGGTGTTGTGTTTGCCTTACGGAGCTGTCTCTCTCCCTTCCCTGGAACCAGTAGGCCTTACTTCGGGACTAGGGACTGTTTATAGCAAAATTTGTTGCTCACGGTGGTCATTAAAGCTCAATGAAAAAATTCCTTCTATTCCTCTGGATACAAACCTCCAGAAACGCTGCGTTAAATATATCAAAGAGCAAAAACCTTATTTTCACGTGGGCCATATAATTCTGATCCTCAACGTGCCAACAAAATACCTCATACCTGGCACAGTATGGGCATTACAGGATTTCTACAAAGGTCTTGGGATATCTGGTACCAACAAGTTAGCAGCAGATTTTGTAAGTATTGTATGTTATGTAGTGGAACTGCGGCAGATCGAATTTGCTGGTCCAACACAAATCTCAGACGCTTGATTGAGTTGATGTCTCGGAAATTTCGAGGCCAAGGTAATACCTGGAAGTATTTCTCATCTTCCGGAAACCATTCTCGAAACAATCCATGCAGTGTGGGGTGGCGCGTTATCGTTCTGAGAAAAGGCATCATTAGATGGGAGTACCGTTGACATGAAAGAATGTACCTGGTTTGTAATGGTGTTTAAGTTGATGGTAGATGTTATGTTTTTTGATGAATGATCGGACCAGTATTTTCCAGAACATTACCGAAGGCATGTTCTGCTGGAACTTCCTCCACTATCTTATTTTCGTCCCACGGAACATTCCAATGCTAACACTTCCCTAGGTAGACGACGCAAACGTCCTCTACCGTCCATACGGTGCCGAAGGAAACGAGATTCAACGGCCAAGGCGACTTTCTTTTAATGATTCAAGTTCCAGTTTTGATATTTGCGGGCCAATGTACACGCTTCCCTCAGCGAACGAAGGTTACCATGGCCACTGGGAGTGGCTCAGCTATGCTGCCTCATTTTTAGCACGGTTCGAGGTACTATGTCTTGTAACACAACACTCTCGCCCCCATGATTCAAATTATCGGGGAGTTGCGCCACAGAATGCATTTTGTTGGCTCCTACCACACACGATATCCTTCGCTCACTAACTTGGATGATTTGGGGTCGGAATACACAATGTCGGCTCTTCGTAGTTTCCTCGCCACCGGATTACTTTCCAAAGGTACCAACCGCTCTTCGTAGTTTTTCCCTCACCGGACTACTTTCTGAAGGTACCAGCAGCTGTTCGTGGCTCTTCGTGGTGTTTCCCTCACCGGACTACTTTCTGAAGGTACTAACAGCGGTTCGTGGCTCTTCGTGGCTCTTCGTGGTGTTTCCCTCACCGGACTACTTTCTGAAGGTACTAACAGCGGTTCGTGGCTCTTCGTGGTTTTTCCCTCACTGAACTACTTTCTGAAGGTGCTAGCCGCTGCTCGTGGCTATTCGTGGTGTTTTTCCTCACCGGACTACTTTCTGAAGGTACTATCAGTTTTTGGCGGTTTATTGTCATTTTCCATCACCGGACTACATTCTGAAGGTACTAACAGCGGTTCGTGGCTCTTCGTGGTTTTTCCCTCACTGGACTACTTTCAGAAGGTTCTAGCCGCTGCTCGTGGCTATTCGTGGTGTTTTTCCTCACCGGACTACTTTCTGAAGGTACTATCAGTTTTTGGTGGTTTATTGTTATTTTCCATCACCGGACTACTTTCTGAAGGTACTAACTGCTGTTCGTGGCTCTCCGTGGTTTTTTTCTCCCCGGAGTATTTTCTGAAGGTACTAACCGCTGTTCGTGGCTCTTCGTGGTTTTTTCTTCACCGGACTACTATCTGTAGGTACTAACCGTGGCTGACTATATGCAGCCAACAAGAATTTATGTCTTGAAGATGATCTCACTCACTCGTTTGGCCGATACAATTTGGCGTTTGTCAAACTCGCTCAAATTGGCTTCATTTCCTATCTCAAGAACGAGAATAACGCTGACCAAGTATCAAACGTTATTTATACTGTTGCATGTCCTTCACACGCACCATTGTTTATCTGCAGCTGTTTAGGTTCTTCGGTGTATTTTGAATTAAACGTCAGCCACGTTTTTTCTTTTCTCTTTTTGTTGTCTGTATTTTCACCACAGTGGGTAGTAGTATGGATGCTTGCATTTTTCAGTCATCGCGGATTAAAAATCACTATTCTTGAAAAAAATTGTTTTGTTAATATTTAGATGATAATATCTGGTGAAATGCTTTGCAGAATAATATGAATTTGTCTTTGCAGGTAGTGAAATGTTTGAAGCAACGAACCGATGAAATTGTGGCTGTGAAATCTGTCAAATTAAATGACGAAAAATATTCAAATGAAATAAACATCTTACGCCGATTAAATTTCTCGAGTGCGCATCAGGTAAGCATCTCTCTTACCATCAATATTATTACTGTTTCATAACAATCAATTTTTATGATGTTGGTATTTCGTACAATCTCAATTGAATGATGTAACATAATCTATCAGAAGATTGGTAAAAGTTACCCCCCCCCACTCTCCCGTTGCATCCTAATGCTCTTGATCTTCCAAATGATAAAACACACAAAGTAATGTTCTGCGTTTTTATCAATAAAAACGTTCTTTTCCAGGAAGGTAAGAATTTTTTACTCTGTATAAAGATTTTTACTGAGAACCAGTTCCTCTCCAGGCGGGAGAAACTTGGATCAGACAGGGCCTCTTTTCATTTGCATGTGCCACAAAAAACTAGCCTAAAAGCGTAATTTCTTCCAAAAATTTTCTCTCTTTACAGCTGAAAATATTTTTCGTATCGTCTTTTTTCCCCGCTAAGATTCGGGACAAGTTTATTAAGGTCATCAAATTAACGATAGTGTTTTTACAAAGAGAGCACTTCCGATTTTTGCACGAATCGCAGTTCCAGGAGAAGATAAAAAGCACAGCCCCTGAGAGCGAAGCATGACATTCATCACGTTTCATTTAGATCAACGAAAATTTGATCATCCTGTTTTTTGTACTTAAGATCGGTTTGTTACGAATCACAAGCCATGTAAACCCAAGAAATCCTAAAACTTCAGCAGAAATTTTATAATCCGAGATTATTCTTGGAATTATTTAGAGAAAGAATATATTTTCCAATTTCTGTGCCGTATGACGAGTCTTTAGTTATACATTGTTCTATCTTATACAAGAAAGCCCATGTAATTGTAATCCTTTTCTAATTAAAAATCCAATTATATCTAACGAATATTTCTGAATTATGGATTTTCAAATCGTTGTTATACTGGTTGAGGTCCTACGCTAAAGAAATATGGGCATGCAATCTCTTCTACTGTTACTCCTCCATAGGTGAACAAATTATCGGGATTTTTTTTTTATAAGAAGGAAATGGTGTACAGTAGAACTCCAATTATCCGGCCTCCAGATATCCGGATCGCTTGTTCTTCTTTCAAGGCCAAGCAAAATTAAGATTTGTATTTATTTATTTTCATGTTCTTAGTTTTTTCGTTCATTTAAATAATACAAAATGATATTGCAGTACATTAGATATTTATTTTTTAAATGCATAACATTTGTCGTTATAAAATGCGATAAACAAAAAATAAAATTCCCTCACTTCAATTAATAAATACGTATTTGTCCTACAGAAAAAAGACAACCCAATTATCCAATTATCCATATTTTCCAAATATCCGGATCGTTTGTTGTTCTAGTTAATCCGAATAATTGGCGTTCTACTGTAGTTTATTTTCAATAAATTGAATTTCTCAATTTTGAATTCATGTAACATAAATTGTCCACCTGTCCACTTCATCGTACCTATGGAACTTCGAAATATTTACCCGAGGAAGCATGTAATTATTTGCATGGCTGGTAAGGTTTTAAGATTGATATCGCTAATAGAGTATCTGCAATGGTATCGGAAATGTGTCGCAAAATATTTGGAGATCGTGTAAAATTATCGCACTTTTGACTGCTTCATGACCGCGTAAACAGAGGTTAGTTATCTGAATTTCAAATAATTTCCGCCGCTTCATGTTTTTTTGCTGGCTATGTTTAATTAACGATTACTAATATTTATTGTAAACATATTTCTGTGATCATTCTGAATTGTAGAAGAGATTACAGTAGAATAAATTATTATGAAACATAGGGAACATGATGCATTTCCTATTTGAACGGAAACAGAATACATATGCACATAAATTTTTTATCAACAAATAAACTGATTAAAAATACTAAGTGATTTAAAATTCCGCTGGTAAATTGGAAGGGAATGTCAGGCGTACAGAAACAGAAAAAAATCACATAGGAACATATCGATGCAAACGCCATCCGGAGGCGCTACAGGTCCCCTAAGATAGATAGTACAAAATACAGGGAGGACAAGCAAGAAACAATCGACAACATGTTATTTACACTGTACTTACACTTGGCAGGACGACAGTGGCACGGAAAGTTTTACAGGAAGTGTTCAAAGTTTCGTCCAGACGCAGCGACACACCCATGACAACGACGCTGCATCGATTGGCACACATTCTCAAAAATCCTTGGCGTATCCCGGAAACATCCGGCTTATGCAAAAACTCTTCCTACTAAGTATTCGTCAGAGGCAACCGGATTTGCGTATAAAAGCCCTTTAAGATAACCACATAAGAAAAAGTATATGGGTGACAAATCGGGTGATCGAGGTGGCCATGCGATCGGTCTACCGCCAACAATCCAGCGACCGGGAAAGGTTAGCTGCAGATGTTGTTTGACATCTCCTCTGAAATGTGGGAGAGCTCCGTGGTGATGAAACCACTCGTGGCGACACAGAGACACAGGAACAATATCCAGCATTTCTTGCAGAAACTCCTGCAAGAACGTTAGATACGTGCGTCCATTTCGTCTTGCGGGTAGAATGTACGTCTCGAGCAAACAGTCTCCAGCAATGCCGGTCCGAACGTTAATGGTAAATCATCGTTGAGAGGCATGCGTCCGTGTAGCATGTGGGTTATCATGCGCCCACACGTGCACGTTGTGAACATTCATAACAGCCTCTAGTGAGAAAGCAGCCTTATCACTGAAGAGAGAATAGAACAGTTGCTGGGAAGTTTGGGTTTTCTGCACTTTGCTGTAAAAACCACTGTGCAAAATCAACACGCTGCCTGTAATCACCCGGCTTCAAAGCAAGGACACGTTGCAGATGAAAGGGACGTATGCTTTCATGTTTTAAAATGCGGCAGATTGAGGGACACGGATATTATGCGACAGCACTCGAGTACTTGTCCCCGAATTCCGTTTCATTTCGTGGAGGACACTTTCTTCGATGGCAGATGTCCGCGTTGATCGGCTACGATGACGATCCCGCTGTGCAGAGCGAAGGTACTTGTTTCGCCCAATCGTTGGTGCAACGTGGCGAACGTTGCACGAGTAGGTACTGGTTTGTTGGGAAATCTCTCCTGATAAACGCGAACTGCCGCAGTTAGCAGCGCCATACGTTAGATGCATATCGGCGAGTTCGCGGTACGTGTAATGTTGCATGTTTCTCGTGTAGAATCCACGGCTCAACTAACGCAGGCTCTCTCTGCCGATCTCATGGTCTCATTAGCAATGCCCTCTAGCGTCTCCGGATGGCGTTTGCGTCGAAATGCTCCTATGTGATTTTTGTTTGTTTCCGTACTCCTGACTTTCGCTTCCATTTTCTCAGCGAAATTTTGAATACCCCTGTATATCTAATCAAAGCATCCTTCCAGTTCTCACTATCTTTCCCGCCTCTTCTTCTCAACCTGTTGGCACATACTGCAGACTATAGTCCTCCCTACAATCTTTTACAACTGCATCGATCCATGGCCTCAGTCCACCACATAACATCTCTAAATTTCTGAAGGTCATCTCTCCATCTTGTTCTCTGGTGCCCCTTTCGTCTCTTTCCATCTCTCGGTTGCCATTCTGTTATTAATGATGTACATCCTTCAGTCTTCCAACATGTTCAGTAGGGTGGAGCGAAAAACACTTTTTTCTTAATTTGAAACGTCACCATGTGCAATAGGTGCTAGTTTGTTACGGAAATGACCCCCGAAATATGGATGACATTATTCGATATCTTAGGCTTCCCCAAGAACTTCGAAATTTGAAAGTTATAGGGGAAAATGCTTTAAAAACACCCGCTTTCTCCATTTTGTAAATATAAGAAAAAACTGTGTCACCATGTTATCTAATATTTCCTTTGAGTGTATAAACACCGGTAAAAATTCAGCAGACGTGAGTTAATTTTTAGGCTTCCCCAAAGAGCTCAAATTTTGTCATATTTCTCTGAAATAGCTTAAATTATGTAAAAATGATAGACATATATAGTAGTAGTAGTATAACTTGAGAAGTGAGTTTATTTCACTTGGAAATCAGACTTTTTTTCAAAACTTGGCATCAGCTTCCTGTCCAAACTTTTTGCTCTGACGAATCCATCTCCTGCAAGAAGGCCGCACACATGAGGAGAAAAATTGTTAAAATCTTAACCATCCTCTCTACTGCCTGAGAATGGCAGTGTATTTTTGTAAATTAGGGGCAAGAACTTGGAAATTTATCCGACTGTAGAATTCCAGAAACTCATCATCCCTCCATTTCCGTTTGATGGGAGTCTCAGTCACAAACCCTCTTGCCAGCAGATTAGGTCGATGCAATAATTGCTCTGGAAATTCAGCTTAGGAGTCCGAAACTTCCTAATGGTAGTTGTTTCTTCGGAAGACTTCCTAGCCTTTCATGATGCGTCGAACAGCAAACTCACGAACATATTTCTGTCGTCAAACAACACTGCAGCGAGCAAGTTTTCTGCATGTGCAACATACGCGTTGTATTGGAGGTCTTTGACGGCTCTTTTTACAATATCCTTTCAATTATATGGAAGATACTGAACCGAGACATAAAAAAGCTGAAAATTTCTTGGACCATCTTTACAGGTACCGTTACATTTGATCGTGAGCCACGATGGTGTATATACTTTCATTACAAAGGTGGCTAATAAGACAAGTTGTGGTGTTGGATCACTACTTCAACGTAAACGCAGAATGTGATTTGCGAGGGTAAGCCAACGGGACTGTGCAAGTGTTCCAGGATCCCGATTTGCCAGATCTTGTGCGCAATCACCTGCATAGACTGTTTTACAAATTTCCCACAAATAAAGTTGATCCGAGCTAAGATCTTCAACGTTTATGTCAGACTGAAACGAAAATTCAATTTTCTGGAAATTAACAATAGGAATGTTTGCACACGTCTTCAGGCTCTTTCCAATAAATCCACTAAATCCTCTTGAACCTGATGATTTCTCGTCGAGTGCTTCAGTGAGGTGGCGTAAAGGCAGTTCATTAAAATGAAGTTGGTATAGTATAATCCAGTGCACGGGAGAATTAAGCTTCTCTTCAAGGGGCCTAATTATGCCTACATTTGTGCCGGCATTAGTCACTTCCCGTCACTTCCAATAAAGACTAACTCCGACAAGTTAAAATCCTTCTGGTCCAATAAGCTAAAGTTATGGTCGGAAATATCCTTGGCACTCTTGCTTTTCGGTGCAAATGTCGCAAATAGATCGAACCCGGTACTTCAACTAGTGTAATATGCTCCTTGAATTCTTTACGTTCGTGCCACTTGCCATCATCTGTCTGTGTATTCGTAAGAGTTTCATCCCTTCTTCCGTCCAAAAGAGAGATACAATCTTGCGACCAGTCACGTTTACTTCATCTTGAATTGCTTGACGGGTCCTTTTTCTTTCTCGTCGCATTTTATGCAGGTCAATAAAAGGTGCATTATATTTTTTTGACTGAACCTGTTTACGTACATCATGAAGCAACGCCGACGCAAGAGCAGCTGCCGCTCGATCGCTGATGCCTCTCCCATCGCACTTTCTAGAAAATAGCAGACAGTGTCATTTAACGACTCTGTTTTGAATAGCAATGTGAAGTAAAATCATAATCTTTCTCCGAGGCCAACAAATGACTAAGACCCGGCTCGTCTGGTTTTGCTGCAGAATTAGTATTTCTATCCCCTTCTGAAGTATCATATTCGACTCGCAGGGCCGATTTCCGTGATGCAGTTTTCTGTAATTGCCTACGAACATGCTCTTCCGTATCACTCTTTCGAGTTGAACACTAGTGGTTTTTGCGTCAAGCCCACCACTATCATTCTTTTGTTTGTTCTCTGGTCTATTAGAAACTTTCGCTCTTTCAAGGGTATGTTTTTATGCAGAGCTGCATTTGCAGATTCTAGATCATTTGACTTGCACGAACATATGTCAAAGATACGCTGTGAATCTGCGGGAAATTGTTCAACCTTATTCCGTTAGGTTTCATACATTTGTGCATCGTGTTTTTTCGGCTTTTCGATTTCAGTGTTGTATGCTGTAATACGCTTTACAACTGATTTGTGGAGTGATGTCAGAAGAGATGTTTTTTTCCATACACTCAGCACTTTGTCCGCGATAATACTTGCTATATCTGCTGCAGCAGGCTCTCAATTTGCACCTTCCTGCCTAAGAGTATTCCTTACAATGTAGTAATGGCGAATTAGATCTTCGTATGTAGGCAACACATTTCCCTGCGTCTTCTTGTAACTACCGAGGATAGAGCAATCAGCTTTATTTCTTGTTTCAGCCTTCATAAGTAGTAGAACGACAAAATGAAAATGCCGGTACATCCAATCAACGTCACTAGGAGTGAAAGAAACTGTTGCTTCCTTATGACGCACCACCAGCCAGCACTCTCTTTCAAAGGGATCTGTGCGACTGTGATGAGATGACTGAGCGAGTTCGCAAACAGAACTACGCTGTAAGGGAGTTGGTGGGGGGAGGTGAAGAAAGTAAAAACAAAGGAGAGCGCAGGGTCGCAAGTTATGCATCTGAAAATTAACACGAGGTTTCTAGAAAGTATGAGAGGTGGGGATTGTTAAAAATTGATAAGGTTAAGGCTTCTGTCGAACAACATTATAATGTGCCATGCTTCTTATCATGCCATTTTTGGCGAAACATTTCAGAATTTAAGGGTTCTGGGGAAGCCTAAAATATTTTCTCACGTCTGCTGAATTTTTACCTGTATTTATACACTCAAATGGGATATTACATATCATGGTGACACAGTATTTTCTTATATTTACAAAATGGAGAAAGCGGGCCTTTTAAAGCATTTTTCTCTATAACTTTCAAAATTTGAGGTTCTTGGGGAAGCCTAAGATATCGAATAAGGTCATTCATATTTCGGGGGGTCATTTCAGTAAAAAAATCGCAACTATTGCACATGGTGACGTTTCAAATTTAAAACATAGTAGTATTTTGCTCCACCGTAATGTCCAGCTCATCTGCACTTTCATTCTTTTATCTGTACATATAAAACTGAAAGCCCTCACTGACTCATCAACGTATATCAGAAACAACTGAACTTTCATATTTGGCAGGAATGTGCTTTTTAAAACATAGAGGCCTAATAAGAAAGGACTTTTTCCTACGATAATGTTAAGGATTTTTTCCTACGACAATGCCTCGATGATTGCAAAACGTACTAGCGCTTTAATAGCGCTAGGACATTTTGCAATAATCGAAGCATTGTTGCCCAGCAATTGAAGCCACGCCCTAAGTATTGAATGTCTTCAGTTGACTTGCTCAGTATATATTTTGTCCTAAATTTATTTGTTCTGAATTTATTTAACAAAAACCTTTAAAAATAACGTAAAAACCCTACATCATAATATGCTTTGCATTTTAAACATTTATATTATCGTTTGACATATCGAATGTCAAGGTTTTTTGAGTCAAAATCAAATTACCATCATTCGTTTTCACCGAAGCAACGGTGACGTCATATAAGTAGCGGTTTTGAGCCAAACCCAAATTACCAACATTAATTTTCACGGAAGCAACGGTGACGTCATATAAATGGCAAGATGAGTGCAGTAAATATAAATACGCGGGTAGATTTTCATAGTAATTTAAATTTGAAATAAAATGTTTTCCTTTTGAGATATTAGCGATGGCAACACATTTCTGCCCACGCTTCCAAAACATCTGACTTGCTAGCTTTTAAATGCACGGTTTCGAACGAAATTGTTTAAAAGCAGGGTTCTTTATACATTAACGCCGAAAGTAAAAACGTATTTTGTTCTGTTTTCTATTATTATTTTGTTCTGTTGTCTATTAATATTTTAACGGTGAAAGTGAAGAGTAACGACGTATTTTGATTTGTTTCGTGTACGCTTGGAATTTTAAATTTACAGTTTTGAACGAAATTGCTTATGTGTCGTCTGGCAGGGTCAGTTACGCAGACATATGTTTCCCAAAAGAGCGAAGAAATGTGCAGTATATGGCCATTTCAACTCTATATCATGCATATCATCTGTGTTTCAACTGTATTTTAATATCACCACGTTTTTCGAACGGGTATCTAGCTAGTAATTTTTGTAAAATCTACTATTCCTGTTCTTTATCTTATAAGTTCACTTCTAACCCTGTCTCTTCTTGTTATTTCCAACATTTTTCTATCTACCTTTCTTACCGATACTGTTATTTTTCCATATTTTCGTTCTGTAATACTCCACGTTTCACTTTCATAAGCATTATAAATCCGGGATTAATACATGCGTGAAATATTTTTTTTTAAACATAATGGAGGATCGCCGGTTAAATAGTCTTTAAAAAAAGACACCCAAATGATGTAAAGTTCTGAAAGAAACATGAAAAAAAGGGCATGTTTGTTACAACCAGGAACTATGGGAAGAGGAACTCACGTATCAAGAAAATGGTGGGAGTTAAGGACACCATGATCAAAGTATCCCTGAAATGGCAATGGGTTAGAGGTATAACTACAAGAACTGGCCATCGTTGGACAACTGAAATACTACACGGGATGGTGCAGGAGTTTCGTAAAAACTGTTTGAACTGTTAAGCAAAGTTTACCTTACTCTACACAGCAGTATTTTTGTTTATGTTTCGGGGTTTAATAAAAGTTATTATGGGTTCCGAGGATTGTAAGACTTTCTCTGGCCCTATTTTGGGGCCCCTGGTTCCTAACAGGAGAGAAAGCCAAAGTAGACTGGAGCCGGTACCCTACTCGCGCGGCAAGATAGAAGCACGAACCTCTGGACACTTGATTATCGGAATAGCCACGAAAATAAATTATGAAAATATTAATAGTATTATGTTTTTAAAGATGTGTATGCCTTTTACTGTTTAAATATTTTCATGTCCCTTATTATCCTTCGTTTTTAAAGTTTAATGTTAGCTTCGTAATGAGTACGAGCATGAAGATTGGAAAAACATAATTTGGAGTCAGACATGTTTTTTTCCTCCGTAAACGTGGTTGGGTAAAATAGATCGACCAAAGTTTATATTTTGTTTCGAAATTCCTGGCAACGACTTGGTTTTGAAGACATTCAACGTATCATAAGTACGTCGTATTTCCATCTCATTTTTTCTTCTGGCATATTTACGGTATACTTGAAAAAAAGTATTACGGTTTTTTGCACGGAAACTTTCATTATGATTAAAACAGATTCATGCTGCATTAAATGTTTCATGTGGTATAGTTATGAACAAATTTTTTGATAATAAACCGAGTGTTCCTTTTTTTCATGCTATGTGTTCATTAAATAAAAGCAGTAATTGGAGAACTATATACAACTTATAATTTTTTGTCTTTTTGCAGTCACACATCGTTAGATCAATGGATCAATTTGCTACTTCCAGTAATGGTTTTTTCGTATTTGAGTTTTTAGAGCAAAGCCTATTTGATTACATGAATCAAGAAGGTCCACTACATCTCACTGACGTGAGATGCGTTATGAGGCAACTGATGACTGCTCTAGACAAGTTGAAGGTAAGATACTACCTACTCTGCTTAAAGAACAGTTTTTGTAATAAAATTTCATTGATAGCATTGTTTCTTTTCCATAAAAACAATAGATATCCATTGTTTATGAATCTGAAAAAACTCAATGAATAATTTAGCTAAATGAAAGAAGTCAACTATGAGAGGAAAATGTTTAATGGCATTTTATGTACTAAAAAAAACTTTCATATATAGCCTGCCTTTCATCTAATTTTTCATCATACCTTTAATGTATCTGCACGAGAAACACTTCCTTTTCTTTATGAATTAGACACAAGACCTAATTTTTCCACCGATTCTAATTTTATTCTAAAATTAAACCAATTTCATTCTTCCTTAGAATTGCAGGATGTTTCACATAGTTGTTTAATAATATCATTCAAACTACCCAATATTGCGTGGAGAGTGAAAAATAAGGGAAACAGGTCCTATGTAGCCTAGGGATGTTTATCTTTCACTAATTTAAACATTTAACAGTCACTTGGTGAGCGTTTTTAGCGTGTTTGCGATGAACTTAATTATGTTTTCGTAGAATTAAAAATATCGCTTCATAACGTTAGATAGAAGAAAACATTTTCTCTTCACTTCCAGCACAAGTGCATAGAGTCAAGAGGAAATATTATAATAGGGTCAAAGCCGAACAGCCCCGTCTGAATGATATGTCCTGCAAGCCAAATAAACATGTCTGAGAGTGTACACACCGAAATGAGCACCTTCAATAGAGTGTGAGAGCCAGAGAGATACGCTTGATATAGAGTGCGAAAACCAAACGGACAGCACCGAAACATAATGTCGAGAACCAAGAAATACCGCTGAAACATAGTGTGGAGCCTAAAAAATAACACAAAGAACTTTAAACTAATTATACATAAGATAGAATAACTGTATTAGTGATCGGAATTTACTACCGTACATAAACACGAAGTTTTAAAGTTTTCGCACATCAACCAGATTGCTTTTCAAGAAAGGCAGTTCGCTGTCTACCTTCCTTGAAAAAGCCATTTAGGTAATGTGCGAAAGCTTGGAAATTTCAATTTTTATGTACGCCAATGAATTCGGATCAATAGTACAGGTATACACTTTTCTGTATAGCAGAGCTGAGACGGGCTAAGCCCGAAAGCACGAAGAAGAGCCCGAGCCCGAAAGCACGAAGAGAGCCCGAGCCCGAAAGCACGAAGAAGAGCCCAAGCCCGCAACGGGCTCGGGCTATTAGAATACTTATACTTACCGCGGTTTGGGCTCGGGCTCTTCGAGAGAGGGAGAGCGAGAGATTTTTTTATATGTAAGAGGGATTTTATATGACTTACTGGATTGTCGGAAAAGCCATGATGTATTTGGGCACCCGATGGCGGTTGGGCGCTTTTGGAAATACTAGAGGCATGCGTAGCTCTGTTATCGCTTTTACATTCAACAGGGGCTACTTCTAGTTGCAATCTAAAAGGAATAGTGCGCGATTTGGTTGATTTGCGGAGATTTGACATCAAGTTGAAGATGGAAGCCCAAAGCGTGCATTTTCGCCATATTTTACTGTTTTACTTGCGTAAAAGGAAGAACGCGCGTCAAATTTGTGAAACGTTGGATAAAGTGTACAGTGATAATGCTTTAGAAGAAGAACGTCAGTGCCAGCGGTGGTTCGCAAAATTCCTTGCTGGTGATTTTGACCTCAACGAAGCTCCTCAGTCCGGGAGGACAACCGAGGTTGATGACGATCTAATCAAGGCACTGATCGAGTCCAGCCCACGTTACACGACACGAGAGATTGCAGACACATTGCACATCCATCATTCAAGCGTTCACGACCACCTGAAGAAGCTGGGATACATAAGCAAGCTCGATGTGTGGGTTCCTCATGAACTCAAAGAAGCTCAATTGACGGCGCGTATAAACATCTGCGATATGCTCATTAAACGTGAGGAAAACTAACCTATTTTGAAGCGACTGATAACTGGTGACGAATAGTGGATTGTGTACAACAATGTGCTGTGCAAAAGGTCTTGATCCCGACGTGATGCATCGCCTCAAATGACATCCAAGGTATTCATTCATAATCGGAAGGTTCTGGTCTCAGTGTGGTGGGATTTTGAAGTTGTCGTGTTTTTCGAGCTGTCGGCAATTGGAGAGTTTGAACGAATCCATCATCCACAAACGTCCCGAGCTCGTTCATCGTAAAGGTATTGTGTTTCATCACGACAACCCGTGACCACATACAAGTTTGATCACCCGCCAAAGATTATTGGAGCTTGGGTGGGATGTGTTGCCACGCCGAGTATACTCGCCTGCCTTGCGCCGTCAGACTTCCACTTGTTTCGCTCTCTTCAACAGTCTTTGCGTGGTATAACGGTCAATTCAGATGAGGCTGTAAATCAGCATCTTGTACAGTTTTTCGCCACGAAAGACAGGTCCTTCTATAAACGAGACATTCTGCAGCTCACTGACAGATGGCAAAAGTTCATCGAACAAAACGGGCATTATATCATTGATTGATCTTTGTTCATTCTATCTATAAATAACCTTTGCGAAACATGGCTAAATACGTAATGACTTTTCCGACAACCCAATAGGAAATGAGACAATTATAGTTGGTAAAGGGAATTCTTCGGCAAGTGGTTCTGTTTGGGAAACGGGCATTACAGATGGCTATTTATTCCGGGCTTGGGAGAAAATGCCATAGGCCGCCCATTAGTGTGTTTCTACAGAGAAGAAAAAGCTTTTTTAAGAATTATAGGAATTGGATAGTTGATAGCTTACTAACGATAATTTATCCCCTACTTCCACGCAGTAGCTCCCTAGTAATTCTATTTAGCAACGTACATATCCAGGCTATATTACACATTACTATTATTTGAACAACATACAATTGCATAACCGCTCGATCATTTCGGAAGTCCGGCCGCCCGAAGCACTTCAAGTGGAAACGAACGGTCAAAGAAAATCGTAGAGTTACATTGTAAAAATAGACAGAGGTCCCATCCCCACTCCCCACTTGAGAAATACATTGATTGATTGCAGGAAGAGGAGAGAGTGGAAGTGTGGAAAAGGAGATGTGTTTTTTATTGGTTGAACAAGCCCGCCACTTTCCGGGCTCGTTCGGGCTCGGGATCTATCTTGCAATATAAAATTCGGGCTCGGGTGTGGTCGGGCTGATATACCACGGGCTTGGATGTGCTCGTGCTTCGAAAATTTAGCCCTAACTCAGCTCTGATGTATAGTATGGAAAACCGAAAGATAACCTGAAGCATAGTGTGGGGAACCTACAGGTACGCCTGAAACACAGTGTAGAGAACCAACTGACACGTCTGAAGTATAGTACGAAGAACCAACAGATACGCCAATTTTTGGTTAAAGATTTAATGACCGTCTTGAGCAGCTCAGTGCGCTATAAGCGGTCGCCAGTCTCTACTTTAGATCTACTGACTGCAGGGAAAGGAGAGAGCTATTGTCGTAAAACAAACACAACACTCATGCCACACCGGGATCCTAACCCAGACCTGTCACGGACGATTGGTCAGAAGCTAGCACATAGAACATTGTGCCTCAGATAAGGCACTGAAAATATTGATTTTTAATCGTTTATAAATATTTTTCAGCCAATGATTATGTTCTTATTCAGGGAAACATTGACATAGGATCGATTTACTAGTTCATGAATTTAATTTCACATATCCCATTCTCGCAAGTTTGACGCCAGTCACGAAATTTATTTGTTCAATTACACGCATTTTTTCATGTGCTTGAGATAGGAAGAGGTCCAATTGTGTTGCGAAAGTAATTGAAAAAATTACTTTGAAGCTCCCAGTAAACAGGTAGTTAATAAAAAAATAACCTCATTTTTTCGAAAACGTATGCTGTTTTCTTTTGGTAATGGAAATAACGCTTAGGTGAATCGAAATATATTTTACCAAGAGTTCCTTTCATTGTACGCTCTTTGAAAAAAAACTCAAAAAGACCCGAAGCACCCAAAGAAATTCGTTCTTTCCTAAGAAACTCCTCTTGCAAGCACCTCAGGGCCAAGTATGCAAAATATTAAAAACAAAGACCAGTGCCTAAATTGTTGCCCAACCCAACGCATCGAGGAAGATGTACCAAAAGCAAAGCTCTGTTGCAGGGACAATTATGACAGCAGATTGCGGTTACATTATCCTCCACGGGATCTGAGGATATCTCGACAATACCAGCGGTTACATTATCCTCCACGGGATCTGAGGATATCTCGACAATACCAGCGGTTAAGAGAGTTTGAGAGAGGATGTGTAATTTGGCTGAGACAATCCGATCGGTCAAGTAGCCGTATTTCCAGGTATTTGGGTAGCAGAAAAGTGGCAATCGGACGATATTGGCGCCAATGTGTCAAAGAAGGCCCAACCCAGCGGTACGGAGACAGTAGGATGTCGAAGGCAATGACAAAACGCGAAGATTGATCGATTGTTGGAGCAGCTAGAACAGAACCGAATTCGACCCTTTCAACCATCCGTGACTATGTTGCACCGTCTACAGTTGTGAAAGCTGCCATCCGGACAGCTTTACAGCACGGGGACTTCATTCCAGAAAGCCACTCAGACTCCTACCACTGACCAGCAGCATCGCCGGCACCGGTTGCAAAGATGCCGTTCACTATCAACGTGGGATAGTGTCCAGTGGCGTCGTGTTGCTTTAATGATGAGTCACGGTTTGTACTATGAACAGCGCATATCCTCGACAAGTGTTTCTCAAGACGAGTCGGCGAGCGCATATCCCCGACAAGTGTGTCTCGAGACGAGCCGGCCAGGTCATACTCTCGACAAGTGTGTCTCGAGACGAGCCGGCCAGCGTATATCCTCGAGAAGTGTGTCTTGAGACCAGCCAGCCAGCGTATATCCTCAAGAAGTGTGTCTTGAGACCAGCCAGCCAGCGTATATCCTCGAGAAGTGTGTCTTGAGACCAGCCAGCCAGCGGACGTATTTCTGCATTTACCGCCGATAGGGACATGGCTAACACAGTGGAAGAGACAGTCTCTGAAATGAAATCGAAACTATGAGATTAGTAAAAAATTCAGTGTAAAGTTCTTTGTTTCAATTCAGTATGTGCCTGGACTTTAATGCTGCATCAAATATTCGCTTTGGAAGTTTGGACAACAAGGTGAAGTAAAATTTTGAAATTTTTGGATTTTGTGATAGGTTACAGATAGAATCCAAATGCAAACAAAAAGCTTGAGGTGTGTATATCACCAATTTAATTAAAATATCAGAAGGTTCTCTAACACTTCATGTAGGACTGGTACAAATGTCTAAAGGCGCAGGGATTTCAGAACACGCAAGGCATATATACAACGGAGTCATTTCTTAAACTGTAAGATGGTAGTGTTTTTCACTGTGTTGAAAAGCTGGTAACATATCGCAATTATTACTAGATAAATTGCTCTAATTCACCATGAAATGTTTTCTTCGATGTTTACAAATTTATATGTTTCTTTTTCAGGAACTGAAAATTATCCATGCAGACATCAAGCCCGATAACGTCATGTTGGTCAACAGGAGAACGAAACCGCTGGAGATAAAGTTGATCGACTTTGGCCTGGCAATTCAGTTGCCGACAGAGAAATATCCAGCTCCTATTCAGGCTCTTTCATACAGGTATGATATTTTGAAATAAATCTTTTGGTAGCATTTCAATTTTTAATATTGTGTGAAATGTTCTTGTGAATAAATCTTCGTGAATCATATCAAGTAGTCAATCAAAATCACATGTACGTACATGCATGTTCTGCACTGAAGTGTCTAATGTCATGGATCCATCAGCTCGTAACAATTGTTAGCGTGACTCATTGGACCACGTCTCATGTTGCCATTCTCCCAGGGTCCAGTCATCGTGTTCTTGAGCCAAGGTGAGTCGCTGCGTCCGATACCGTTGTGTTAACAAAGGCAGTCTGGTGGGTCTTCTTCTCCCATACCCATTGGACGCTAACTTACGCTGCACTAACCTGATAAATACGTCTCTAGTACCCTTTGCATAGCATGTGGATGTAATTAGAGCCAGTATCGCTTCTTTGTTAGCTGGATAATTCTGGTCACACGCCGATGTTCAAGGTCATTCGGCACCCTTAGGCGGCCAATGCATTGTCCAAGGTGGGTGGTAATACCTTCCAAGAGGTATTCTCGATAAACCCCATGACACTGTGGATCGAGGAATTTTCAATGTCCGCAGAACTTCTTAAATTGAATGTCTCATTTGTCTGGCTCCCACTACCATGTCTCGTTTAAACTCTGATAATTAATTCACGTTAGCTTGCCATAATACTACTGGAGGTTGCTCAACCAGACTCCGGCATTATACCTCGCAATTGATAAAAATGTTAGCTTCCGTCGAAGTCTTTATGCGACTGCAGTGCCAGTTAAAAAGTTGCATACTGCTATCCCATGACTTTCGGCACTTCTGTTTATGTATATGTGGTATGTGCAAATGTGTACACATGTATGATTTTGAACAAAACCGCTAGCATAACTGCACCCAATATTTTCCTTAAAGTTATAGTTTTAAATGTTACACAAGCATGCGTTTCTTAGGTCATATTATACGGGTGAAGGGAATACGTGTTTCACTTTTCAAGTCAAATAAAACAAGACGGCAAATATCAGACACTAACATTGTTTTAACTCCTACTTATAGTAGGACTGCTGATACTATTGAGCTCGGAAGGTTTGATTGTCTGCCGATATTAGATAATTAACAATCAAATCCAAGTGAATTTCATGATAGAAAATTTCACCAGCCTTTTAAATGTGTCACCAACGGTAGTACTTTTGTTGTGGCAAAACTCTTGTTTTTAATTTTAACGAAGAGATTTGATTGGTAATACTTTTGTTGTGGCAAAACTCTTGTTTTTAATTTTCACGAAGAGATTTGATTTTATCTATTGCGCATTGATATGCGGAGGAAGGCTTTCTGTTTCTATGTCAAAAGGTTAAAAGCTCTTGGAATTTTTAAGATTCGTAGCATCATCAGGTTTTACTTCATATCAGCTTTGGATAAGCATTGTGAAACCATGGAAGGCTGTCTCCTTTGTCCTGGTAAAATCCCCTCCAGAAGATGTGTAGCAGGAGCGCCCTGTTAATAAAGAAATCACCCAAAAGCGGCTAAATGTTATACAGCAAAATGGCTAAGGCACAGCGGAACTCCGAAGCTGGAGAAAGTTTGTATTGATCCTCCAACAAAATTTCGCAACAGCTATATCAAAATGCAACGTTCTTTAGGATATAAATCAGAAACAAAGATATCTGGTTGGAGCACTTACAATGACAAGAAAATGCAGAAGTGGAATCAGATCCAACAATTACAAAAAAGGTTAAAGTAAATGTGTTGTGTATCAGTTAGACAAAGAAACTCATTCTAGGAAATACAATCTCTCAGATGGGTTTAGTATAATGCACTCAGGTGTCCAAATGAACACTTATAAACTACAGTGTTTTTACGTTTCGATAGTTCAATAGCTTCCAGTTTAGTTAGGGATACCTATTCATGACCGCATTGTGAGGCTGCTTTTTAAACCTAATTGCATCGTACTAATAGTCATTCACTCTATGGTGTAGCCGAAGGATTCAGTTGAGAAGATTTAGAGATTATTTCTCCCAACTGTAGTGAATCTAAGACTTAATTGCATTGTATTAATAGTCGTTCAGTCTATGATGTAGCAGAAGCAGTCAGTTGAGAAAACTTAAAGGTGATTTCTCCAAACTGTAGTTAATCTAAAACTTAATTGCATCGTACTAATAGTCGTTCTCTCTGTTGTGTAACAGAAGTCTATGATGTAGCAGAAGCAGTCAGTTGAGAAAACTTAAAGGTGATTTCTCCAAACTGTAGTTAATCTAAAACTTAATTGCATCGTACTAATAGTCGTTCTCTCTGTTGTGTAACATAAGAGTTTGGTGAATCATCTCTAAATGTTCTCAAATGTTCCATTTGAGAACATTTAGAGATGATTTCTCCAAACTCTTATGAATCTGTCAGATTTGAACCCAAAATAGAGATTTCAAGTTATCCCAGATATTCGAATGTAAAACAACTTAATTTTGAAAAATAGCACTTCGAGAATTTCAGTCTGAAAAGAAAGAAATCTCACTAACTTATGTTCAATAACTGTTTTTTTTTCTAAAGTACTACGAGTAAATTTATTGGGAATATAAACAACTCTTTCTATTTGTTAGAAGTCAGGAAAAGTAAAATTTAAAGTGCCTATGTTTGCTATATAATTCGTGTGATATCATTTGAAAAAACCAGCAGTCTCCTTATGGCTTCATGTGTTCTCAATGTTCGTAATCAAACACTTTAGAGCTCAGAAATATGAAAACACATTGTGTTACAACACGAAATCGCAGCATAGCGAAACAAAATGTTGGGTGAAACGTTTAAAAGTTACATGAAAATTGGAACCGCATTAGAGAAAACGCTTGTGGATACAGTGTGGCGAAATGTAAAGAGAGAAACATCAGACATCCTTTATAGACAACAGCAATAAGAAAAACTCTCAAAAATAAATAGAAAAATAAAATATATAAATAAATACATTGCTCTTTTCACGTTCCAGGAACACATAGCAACCGAAAAATTGTTTTTCAGCCGCCGCCGTGGAATTGAACCACGGAACTCTCGATATCTAGCAGAGCGCGTTAACTTTACGCTTGGCTGAATATCGAGAGTTCCGTGATTCAGTTCCACGGCGTAGGCTGAAAAACAATTTTTCGGTTGCTATGTGTTTCTGGAACGTAGAAAGAGCGATATATTTATTTATTTACTGACGCCACGTATTTGGAGGATTTTCACCTTGGATCTCGCCCTTTGGATATAACTGCTATAATATATATAGCCAGGGCCGTTAATGCCACCAGATGGAGACGTCTGAGTATCTGAGCATATCTTACGGATTTATGACGTCAGAAGCTGACTTATAAATACACATAGCACCGTGGATAGTTTGCCACCGTTGTGTGAAGTTAACGCGCTCGACTAGATATCGAGAGTTTCGTGGTACAACTCCACGGCGGCGACTGAAAAACAATTTTTCGGTTGCTATGTGTTTCTGGAACGTGGAAAGTACGATGTATTTATTTATTTACTGACGCCACTCACGTATTTGGAGGATTTTCAAATAAAATATACTTGAGTTTTTTCTATTCCTTTTTTTTTACAGTCAAAGAACGTAATTTTGAAATGCTTTGTAGGTGCAACAAATATGTTCCGGTTACAAAAAAAAAAAAAAAGACCGATTCGGATCCGTTGAATACGAAAATGTTTGTAAAATAACCACAAACTGCTTTAGAGAAACGACTGCTTTGGGCGAAATCCAGAATCCTTGACAATTTTCTCGAACACATGGGAGTTATAGGGTAATGATTGTTTTGCCGTATCACATCAGGAATTTTATAATCCATTGAACTAAAATATCACACATAAATTTACAAGCTCCCAGTGCTGAGGCGACATTTTCTTAACCATGAAATTAAAATCAGATTTTACATATGATTCTATGAAAATGTTCCATGACAAGTTGCCACCATAATTCAAAAGATTTGAAAATGATTTGAAAATGTCTTTTGTGTTGATATTTAAGATATATCTACATTATAACAAGCATTTGAACATAATATGTTTGTATAATAGTCGAAAGTATTAATCAATTTTTCCTCTTCAATCTACAGGGCTCCAGAAGTTATGCTGGGTCTACCTTTTGATGAATCTGTGGACATGTGGTCTTCAGGTGTTCTGTGTGCAGAAATGCTACTAGGATCAAATCTATTTCCTGGAAATAGTCCATATGAAACGGTAAGTTCCTTGACTCCTAAAATATTAAGCTTCCATATTGAGATATTGAGAAATATGTCTGATGTCCCTTCATTTCTTTTTCATGTCCTCATTGTTGAAAATCGTGGGGAATTGATTTTCGAATTTTTTTGTATAGGATAAATTCCCATTCACACAACTGTTACGCGAAGGGACAATTTTTCGTCTTAAGTTAAATTGCTGCCAGACAACATTTCTCCGAAAGTACTCCAACTTTTAACTTTCTTCTTGATCTTGGGATATAGTCCCATATACGATACGGTTAATACATTTGCCGCATGGCCGCGGTCCCCCTTACAGGAACTAGAAACCCCAAATTAAAGACAGCTGACACCATTAGCTCGAGATGTTCAGAAAGGCCGCCGAACCTGGAAATGGGGATGAAATTGTTAAGTCTTTATTTTCTTTCATGAACCGAAGTTTTAGTATATTGAAGCACACACTTCAATAATTTTGAAAAGTTTTTCCTATTACTGTTCTCTCAAAAGATTTGGTCGCCAGCATGAAAAACCAACCGGGATGTGGAAGACGCGAAGAAGACGTGACGCTGTAGGTCTAACAGCCATGAATGGAGAAATTTGAACACATGTTCAGATAGGAAAGTTGTAATGAAAATAAATGTAAATTTAGTCAGACTCTATGCATTGCCAAATGTTGGAATGCTAAGCAGGAGAAAAATGGTATATCATAATGTGAGATACTTAAATTTGTTTAACTTCCTTTAATTTTCGTTTGATAAGTCAGACGCAGCATTTAACAGTAATACTGATGTGGGACACGGGTTATACGACGAAGTGAATAATGAATTTAATTTGGTGTTTCGTTTGTTTTTGTTTATGAGTTGAAAGATGTTTATTGTTAATATATATCATTAATTAGACTGAACTACAAAAAATAACCTCTTTGTTTGTTACAAAGACTGCATATGCCGAATCATTCAGTATTTGTCATACGGATTACAAATCTGCTTTCTACATTGTTCTGTCGCGCATAGTTCTCGAGTAAGCTGTTGTTTCAGTGTACAATAAGGCTTCATTTTGGCATGTATATTGTTAGTAATTTAATACCCTATAATGTTCACTCAGTAACGCTTTGCGCATTGATCTCAGATAACGACCAACAAAAGAACTAGAATTCTCCATCTCACTGAACGGAAGACTGAGAAAGAGTACTTACCACCATTATTTAAATAATCCAAATTTATTCATATTAAGTTGATTCATAACACCATAGACGTTCACTTATAACTGCAGCTGGACTTAACACGCACCACATAAGTTGATATTGTTTTACAATGAGACATAAGCACACATACAGCCATTTTCTACCGTTTCGTTGGCTACGAAAGAGGAGAACATCAGCTGCATTTTGCCTGCAGGAATGAGCGACAAATTTTCGCCCAGTACGGTAATGCCATCTATCGTCCTCCTGAACTCCGACAGACACATCTTGGTAATTCTTCTAACATATATTTCGCTAAAAGCAATTAATTATACTTACCTTAAAAAGAAGTTACTTTAGATTTTCTTATGTACTTTGGTTGTACTACATCCTTCTTTACAGTCCAATGGTAATCAGCTAACATTTTAGCGCTCCATTTTCTTTATAGCGATTTTCTATGGTACATATGTCCTGAAGAAAACGGTCTCCGTGCTCATCGCTTATAGCTTCTAAGTTCTGTGGGAAAAAATTCAGATGCGAGTGAATGAAAAGCATTTTAGGAGTCATATTGCATCACATGCCTTATAATTTTCTAGAAGCTCAGCAACAAATTCTTTATAAATTTCGGCCTTCCGGTTAACTAAAAGGTTCAGTAGCACATCTTTAAAGGACTTCTATCCAGCAGCTGCAGCCTCATTCCAAGTTTCTTCAAATGCAAGATCATGCGTAAGTTCCCTTACTTCTGGAATAATAAGAACGCCTTGTTTAATTTTGGCTTCAGGTATTTTAGGGATTTTGTTCTTTAGAAAACGAAAGACTTCTCGATCTTTATTCAAACCTTTTACAAATGTTTTTATCAAACCAAGTTTGATGTAAAGCGGTGGTAAGTACACGTTCTGAGGGCTTACTAAAGGCTCAGCAACGACATTTTTATTACCTGGAATTAAGGACTTCTCTTTTAGGCCAGGTCTTTTTAACGTAATGAGAATTTCTGTCCCTACTGTTCCATTCGCATGGGAAGCAGCAGTATTTTGTGTATCCAAGATGTAGACCAAGGAGTAAAGCTACTACATTAAGATCGCCACAAATATTCCCTGAGTGTTTTTGTATACTGTACTTTAAGGCAACAGTTTCATATTTGCATGTGATTCTTTCATATATGCAGTATATGCAACAGGTACTGAAGGATACACGCTTCCGTTATTAAGAAGGACAGCTTTTAAGTTTATTTTTGAGGAATCTATAAAAATTGTCAGTTCTTCAGGTTTGTTTTGCTGTCCTAAGGCTTCAGACAATACGTCTATATCATTGCAGTCCACAAGATCACCACTGTTCGAAAATAAGTGTTCACATTTTGCTGTCGTCATCGGAGTCAACTAAATTTTGTACTTGGTTAAAAAAGATTCCATCCCTTCAATCTTGAAGACAATATTTAGATCTGACTTTTTGCTAAATGAAGGTCACGAACGAGATCATTTACTTCTTGACTTATAAGACGAGGCACAGAATCTTTCGAAAATCAGGGTCTTGTTTTACTTCAATATCTTCATCAGGGTGAGGATTTATTTCATCATTATCACTGTGATCTTAACTCCATGACTGTGGAGGTACAAGAACAGGAAGATCTGGAATATGAGGAGCAGAACAGGTCTTATGGCGAAAAGGGATACTGTGATACTGAATCGTGTCTTTGTTCTTCATTGTATTTCCAGGTATCTTAGGGATGCAGAAGTAACAGTTTGTTGAGTGGCCTTTCGGTTCTCCCTAATCAGTTGGTACCGCAAATGGCATTTGCCCGGATTCTTTCTACCAACCATTCAACAAAGTTACACATGAATTACAACATATGTGAGATGCCCAAGATTTATCTTCATCAGCCATTTTGCAATGGACGAAAACTCATACGATTTTCTAATCAACGGTGTGTAATGTCGCCCTTGAGAGTTAAAAGTAAATTGTTCACAAAAGTAGCAGAAACTGTTTGGATGTTTCACACAACTACGCGGCATTATTTGATGTGCCCTTTGCACAATCCACACTACTTTTTAAAACCACGAGAAAATGCACGTCCTTCGATACCGATTAAGTGCACTCGAATGACAAAAATTCTGCTTTGTTCACCCTTTCTAGAATGACTTGAACAACAGGAAGTAATGGCGCCAGTATGTCTACTCTCAGAGACGCAGCTGTCCTGACTGCAGACAGATGTCTCCGTTGGGAAACACAACGAAATTCCTTTAAGTAACACAACATTCACCCCAATAGAGAGTTCCATTACAAGAAATTGTAGCACAGTGGAGCAAATGGGACTTCATATTTGGTTTGAGCAACCGGAAGTACATACAAAACTGTTGAAGTTTTCTTTGTAACGAAGTGTTTAAGTAAAGTACGTTTTCCTTGTTGTTGTTTTTTTTTACTTTTTTTAACTGTCATTGCCTTTGCCTTGGTTACGTTCTGGTGTTGCCCTTTGCAAAGCAAGTGATACCATTTATTTGAGTGTCAGTACTTTTGCCTTGGGTAACTTTCGCTTCTCATACTGACCTTTGCAATGCAAGAAAAATCCCTTTAGTGTTAGTTCAAAAGAAATAATGAGTAAAAGAAGGGAGCATTAGAATTGTAAGAATGCGCGAGAAAGCCAAAGAGGATAGGGTTGATTAAATCCACAATGAGTTAAATGAGTTTCCCCTTGGACCAACGGATGAGTAAAACAGAGCCGAGAAGGTGGAACGTGAAAAGAAAAGATGTGTACCAGAAGGAAGCATTAGAACTGTCAGAGTGCATGGGAAAGCTTAAGAAGGTTGGATCCATTAAAGCCACAATGCGCTAAAAAGGGACTTACCCCATTGGACCAACGCATCGGTCAATCGAAACCGAGAACTATGAAGCGTGAAAAGAAAGCATGTGCACCAGTAGGCTGCACTACAATTGTCAAAATGCGTGGTAAAGCTTAAGAACGTAGTGTCCCTTAAAGCCACAAACAGCTTGAAAGGGACTTGATCCCTGGGACCAATGCATCGGTGAATCAGGAAGTGAGAAGGAATTGTCATAAAGGACTTTAATACCCGTAATGCAACATAGCTTCCTAAAACGTAGTTCAAAATGTATGGTCCAATCCATCCTAAAGCAGAATTTCTTGAATTAAAGTCGGAAGGGGATGCATACATGGTGCGTTGGGACACGAGACCCAAACTCAAGCAAATCACTCACTGAGCTGACGGAGTTCACGTTCGATAACGAGATCTGAAATCCTTTAGAATATTCTAGAATTATTAGAATATTTTTATAATGCGTTATACATTTTTATATCATCATCATCATTGTCAAGCATTATCAATCAACTGCTGGAGGAAAGTCTCCCACAGTTTCTTCCAGTCTTGAACTCTTTCCTCCATGTTACTCCAGCGTGCATCCGAATTTCATGCATCCATCTCTCACATGATCTTCTTCTGGGTATTTTTCAGCCTTCTCAAAGCTGTCCATAATTCTTTTGCTGATCATTTTGTACCTCGTTTTAAGTAGTTTAAAAATTGCAATGTTTCACAAACATTCCGTAAAGTAAGGATTACATTAACTGGAATGTTTGTAAAATTTTCAATAATTATTGATGTATAAATTTTAAGGACAAACTGCGTGAGCATATCCGTTCCTTTTGTGTATGCATGTCAATTGGTGCTTGTGGATGCGTTCCTCAAGGTAAAACTGAAAATTTACCGAAATGACTTTGAGATGTCTGACCAATGCTTGTTAGGTTAGGCACTTTGAAGCAAACTGCAAAACAAATATTTTTTTTATTTTATTTTTTTTTACTTTTGTGATGCCTTTGGCTTGAATTCTGAATCAATTGGGTTGAAACGTAAAATACATATTATATAGTTCAGTATGTTATAAATTAGTCATGATCAAGGAAATGTTTGCGTTGAAAATATAAGCATGACAGTACGAATTGCCAGACTTCGTCTTTGAAATACACTGACAGAAAAAAACAACCCAACACCAAGAAGGGGTAGTGTTAGATAAACGACAGTTGGTAGGCGGTGAGAGTACATCTGTAAGATGACGTCTATGCAAATTTCGCGCTCGGCGCATACGTGTGGCGCTAGTAGCGCCCCTCAGAACATGCAAAGCAGGTTTGCTGTAAATACGCGCTGTAACGTTCGTGAGCGTTAGTTATCGTTGAGATTCGACGTAGAGTGTTGATGCTAGTCAAGAATGCTTTTAAGAAGACGAAGAAGCCATTATCAACAGCTCACAGAATTGAACGAGGTCGTGTAATAGGGCTACGAGAAGGTGGATTTTCGTTCGGAAATATAGCAGGACGACTTGGCAGGAATGTAGCCACTGTGCATGATTGTTGGCAGAGGTGGCCAAGGGAAGGTACTGCCTCAAGAAGACCGGGTTCCGGCCAGCCACGTGGCACTACCGAGTAGGAAGACCACCTTGTACGGCGTATGGCCGTGGCGCATCGTACCGCGTCTGCGGCTGCAATTCGAGCTGCAGTTGCCACCCCAGTGACACAAGGAACTGTTACAAATCGGTTACTTGAAGGACAGCTCCGACCCAGATGCCCTGTAGCGTGCATTCCACTTACTCCAAACCACTGCCGTTTGCGACGTCAGTGGTGTCAAGCTAGAGCTCATTGGAGGACGGAGTGGAGATCTGTTGTGTTTTCTGATAAAAGCCGGTTCTGCCTGGGTGCCAGTGATGGCCGTGTGTTGGTAAGAAGGAGGCCAGGTGAGCGCCTGGAATCGACCTGTCTGCGGCCGAGACACACTAGACCTACACTTGGAGTCATGGTCTGGGGCGCAATTTCTTATGACAGCAGGAGCACTCTTGTGGTTATCCCACGCACCCTGACGGCACAGTTGTACGTCGGTCTGGTGATTGAACTTTATGTTCTGCCATTCATGAAGAGCATTCCAGGGGTATTTTCCAACAGGATAACGCTCGCCCGCATACCGTTGTTGTAACCCAACATGCTCTACAGAGTGTCGACAAGTTGCCGTGGCCTGCTAGATCACCATATCTTTCACCAATCGAGCACGTATGTGACATCATTGGACGACAATCCAGCGTCACCCCCAACCAGCACTAACCGTCAGTGTATTGACCGAACAAGTGCAACAGGCATGGAACTCCATCCCACAAACTGACATCCAGCACCTAAACGACACAAATCATGTACGTTTGCGTGCTTGCATTGAACATTCTAGCGGTTACACCGGTTTTTAATGTACCAGCATTTCACATTTAAAATGGCTCTTCTCGCGCTTACAATAAGCTGTGATCTTGAAACCTTAATCGATTAAATATGTTACCTATAAAAATGTATTGCCGCCATTTCATTCATATACAACAATTTTTTCCTGGTGTTGGGATTTTCTTTTCCGTCAGGGTAGTTGTTGAACAAGGAAGAAAAATTGTGTGTTACAAATGAACACCGGGACGCCGTTTTCATTTGATCTGCTACATGATTTTTTTGAAAATGATTTCTGTCAATGTTCCGACCGTGAGCACGACGATAAGTAGGATTTGATGAAGGTGGTCAGAAAATGATTACGTCTGCATTTATGGACATCTGCAGGGCAATCTTAATGAGACGATGGGAAAAAGTATCCATCCCCCAGTTTATCACTTTTCATGAGATATTTTTATTTATTGTAGTGCAAGAATAACTAAATGCATAACATTTTCCGAACTTGAGATAATCATATACGTATTTGTCAACACACTGGAACACGTAATAGTGCATTTGTTAGAACACATGTGAGTTAGTTCTGACCCAAGAACTCCCCCAAGGCATAGGAAAAAAACACAGAAGAAAATCACATGGGGGATGAAAGGATGAAATTTGCAAGCATGCTGGGTTGACTAGGAAGGGACTACCTTGGATGAGAATTTCGCAGTCATCCTTGCAGCAGTTGTTGATGATGATATGAATTTACAGCAAAGTTGATTTCCCCTCCCTGGTGATGCAGTGCTGTAAGTGCTGGCTTTTGACTATTCATCCAAGATGTCTCCGGGTTCGAGTTCCCGGTGAGGCGTAGTTGTTCTGTTTATCTTACTGCCCTGTTTCTCTCCGTTGCCAAGAAATAGTGGCCCTGAATTAGGGAAAGGCTACTGCTTTTAACAAATTGAGTTGCTGACGGCGGTCGTTAAATACCCAAGTAACAAAAAAAAGTGATTTGATCAGTGCATTGTTTTCCGATCGCGAGTTTCAACTCATAAGAAAAGTACAAAACTTATTGATCCATGTAAATGGGAGTTACGTTGCTTGGCTGAATAACTGTAAGAGAACACTAACACTAGAGAAGAACAAGGATTAATATTCGAGAATGAACATTTCACCAAATTACTGTTTAACTCATAAGAAGAGTATAAAACTTATTGATCCATTTAAATGGGAGTTACGTTGCTGGGCTGAATAACTGTAAGAGAACACTAACAGTAGAGAAGAACAAGGATTAATTTTCGAGAATGAACATTTCACCAAATCACTGTTGAAGTCATAAGAAGAGTACAAAGCTTATTAATCCATGTAAATGGGAGTTACGTTGCTGGACTGAATAACTGTAAGAGAACACTAACACTAGAGAAGAACAAGTATTAATTTTCGAGAATGAACATTTCACCAAAGCACTGTTCAACTCATAAAAAGAGTACAAAACTTATGGATCCATGCAAATGGGAATTACGTTGCTGGGCTGAATAACTTAAGAACTAACACTAGAGAAGAATGAGGATTAATATTCGAGAATGAAGATTTCACCAAATCACTGTTCAACTCATAAGAATAGTACAAAACTTATTGATCTATGTAAATGGGAGCTACGTTGCTGGGCTGAATAACTGTAAGAGAACGCTAACACTAGAGAAGAACAAGGATTAATTTTCGAGAATGAAGATTTCATCAAATCACTGTTTTTTATTTTTTTCAAACTTTCTGGATATACACTGCTGGACAATTGCTAAGGACGGATCATAAACGGCTATATAGCGCATAAAAAAGTAAGTGTGGTTGGATGCCAAGTGAAATAAAATAATGTCAGAATGCCAGGACATTACAAGAAAGACAATTTATTGTGCTCTGAAATCCAGAAGGCTTTGGAACGTGTTCAAGGGACAAACAGGCCATTTTGTGCAGAATACGTAAACGTGAAAAAAATGGAATTACCGTCCGCAGGCGTTCCGGCGTAAGATGTCAATACGGGATATGGCCACCATGGAGGGCGATGCAAGATTCCACACGTCGTGTCATGCTTTGCACAACATTATCAAGCAGCTGTTGGGGTAATTTATCCCATTCCTCTGTCAGTGCACGGATGAGGGTGTCCTTGTTTATTGGAGGGCATTGGCGACCAGCAAGACTCCTCCCCAAAGCATCCCACACATTTTCAATGGGATTCAGATCTGGAGAACGTGCTGGCCATACGAGGCGTTGAATATCCTCGCTCTCAAGACACTCCTGGACAGCGACTGTTCGATGACATGTTGCGTTGTCGTCCATGAAAATGAATGTATCACCGACAGCACCACGGAACATGCGAACATGAGGTAGCAGAACATCATTAATGTATCGTTGGCCAGTCATAGTCCCAGTTGGAAGCACATAGAGGGACGTGCGGCCATTGATCATAATGCCAGCCCATACCATGACACTACATGTCGGATATCGGTCCTTTTCCTGTATGTTTGCTGGACAATATGCAGTACCACTATCACGCCAGATCAGTTGTCGTCGACAATCAGACGATAGACTGTATCTACTCTCATCTGAGAAGAGGACAGCAGACCAGTCGTTATCAGTCCAATTGTGATGTTGATGGCACCATTGCAAACGGGCGGTACGGTGACGTCTGGACAATGGGATGCACACAACAGGACGGCGGGCGTATAGTCCTTTTTCATGCAAACGTCTGGCGACAGTTTTTCGGGAGATCCGCTTGCCAGTAGCAGCCATAAACTGATTTGCTACCTCACTAGCTGTGCTGCGCCGGTGTCTTTTTGTTGATAGCACTATGTACCGATCTTCTGCAGGTGTCGTACTGCGAACACGACCTCCCCCGTGACGTTTGCTTCACTCTCCATTTGTTTGAAATGATTTCCAAAGCCTTGAAACAACACTGTGGCTGACGTCGAACTCCCTGGCAACATCTGTTATTTTTCGCCCTTCTTCAATCTTGCCAATAATACGGCCACGCGTAAAATCATCTAGGTGATGTCGGGAAGACATACTGAAAATTGCAAGTTCGTCAATTGATTATTTCCCTTTCAACTTTGCGTTTGAACAACGACGGTCAATACGCGTCAAATCCTTTATAT
Organism: Macrothele yani; assembly: GCA_039090855.1. NCBI lineage: Eukaryota > Metazoa > Arthropoda > Arachnida > Araneae > Macrothelidae > Macrothele > Macrothele yani. The sequence continues at coordinate 68,752,973 of CM077033.1, read as the reverse complement.
CTCTTATCAGCGCTATGACGTCACGAACAAGTTCGGCAATCCAAATTTTGCATACGCACAACACGTCTTACTGTATCCCGCACTTATGCTAATTTCCACATTTTCCTTCCTTCCATTTTATGGTTGCTATCGTTGCTATTGTCATCCGTCCTTAGCAATTGTCCGGCAGTGTATTATGTGTTAGCAACGACTAGGAATGCACTTATTTTACCCGTTTTTGCTTGTCAGACCCTGAAAATATATATAAAAAAGAATGTAATGTTACTTTTCTATGCTCTTGTTTATCTTCAGCAAGCTTTGCTAATAATGTTAGCTCTAATGTAAAGATATATACTTTACGGACTTTTCTTTCCTTTTCTTACTTTTCAAATAGATGAAGTACATTTGTCAATTGTTTGGCATGCCTGCAGAGAAGATGCTGAACAGCAGCAGGAGAGCCGACGAATTTTTCGTAAGAGAAAAATCGGACAAGGGTGTCTTCTGCCATAACCAAAGGCAATGGAGATTGAAGGTAATTTTCGTTAGTCTGCTTTTCACATGAAATGTAGCAGAAATTAAAGTGTGCTTTCACAATTTGAATTTCAGATAAGACGGTTATTTTGTAGCTGCAAAATTTGATAAAGGAAATATACTAAGCAAGGAGGGATAATTAATTTCTCTTAAACAGTCAGTTATTCCCGACATTATGTTAAAGAGTAGCTATTCTCTCAAGAACATATAAATAAATAAATAAATAAATAAATAAATAAATAAATAAATAAACACGGAGATTAAAGAAAGAGCCGAACTAATTATCGCACCGAAGGGAAATGCACAAAAGGAAAATATTCTCGAAGGTGATTGATACTTAATGGTTTAAACAGTATGCCCCCTATAATTTACCTTACAGCAAAATGAAACAAGGACATTTCCGGACTGTGGGCGTACAACAGGCACACGGAAAGCATGTTGGGTTAAGATGCGATTCACACACGCGGCTCTGCTAAAACTTATATTTCTCCATAAGCAATCCTCTGTTTTGTGATCATCAAAGACTGTGTTTCGAGTCTTCTGCGAGACAACCTTTTCAGAAGTAATCATTCCTCAGAAAGAACAGTATGCTTTGCCAATCTCCCTTTCTTATACAAAATAGAAAAAAAAAACCTGAGGGGAACTGTGTCCTTACAAATTGTAATTTTTCGTCGTTAGATCTAACTTTGGCAGAAAGGAAAGAGATGTAAGTATTAAAAAGTTAGTAAAATCATGCAATGCATTGATTATGATACACTTTCCAACATGCCAGAAATCTTTACTCAAGCTATTACTCAAGTCATGAGGATAATGGCTGTAGAATAAATATCGCTCCTGATGTCTGACCTTTGATCACATTTCGATTATATAGAATTGGTTCAGTATATCTCCAAAACAACATACTAAAGTTTCGTCGCAATCGAACTATTTTTACATAAGTTCTGACGCATAAGTGCAATTAAAAGGATCCCGCTCCTATGTTCTAACCTTTGACACCAGTTAGCCCATTTTCAATAGGATTCGTCCCAAGGTAGACCCTATCACATACTAAAAGCTCATCGAAATCGAAACATTTTTATGCGAGTTATAACGCATAAGGACAATGGAATTGTTTCCTCTCCTATGTCCGAACCTTTGTACCCATTTTGCCCATTTTCAAAAGGTTCCGTCCTCGAGGGGTGCACTACCACATACTAAAATTTCATCGACATCGAACCATTTTTACGCGAGTTATCGTGCCGACGGTCAAACAGACGGACAGACAATGATGCAGCATATACGCTTTCTCAACCAATGAGTGGGAAGCGTAAAATATACAAGAAATCGTAAGTATTAAAGCCGATAACATCCGTTGATCCTAATCTGAGCATCGTGTTCGTCCCAAATTAGGACGAGCGCCGTACTTCCTTTAGTGAGGTAAGTGGTTGCTATCTCTTTTGATACGCTTTCGAACATACCAGCAATCATTACTCAAGTTATTACTCAAGTTATGAGGATAATGGCTGTAGAATAAATCTCGCTCCTGTGCCCTGACCCTTAACCCCATTTGGATGATATTAAACAGAATTGCTTTAGTATATACATCCGAAATAACATGATAACGTTTTGTCACAATCGAAGCATTTTTACGTAAGTTATGACGCATAAGAGAAATGGAATGGATCCCGCTCCTATGTCCTTAACTTTAACTCAGTTTTGCCCATTTTCAATAGAGTTGATTCCCAGATGGTCCCCTACCATATACTAAAATTTCATTGAAATAAAACTATTTTTACGCAAGTTATGACGCATAAGGGCAATGGAATGGATCCCGCTCCTGTGTCCTAACCTTTGAACTCATTTCGCCCATTTTCCATAAGGTTCGTCCCCAGATGGTCTTTTACCACATACTAAAATTTCTTCGAATACGAACCATTTTTACGCAAGTTATGAAGCATGATGGCACTGGACTGGATCCCGCTCCTATGTACTGACCTTTGACCCTATTTCGTCCATTCTGAAAAGTGTTCATCCCCCCGGTCGTCCCCTACCACATAAGAAACTTTAATCAAAATCGAGTCATTTTCACGCGAATTATGGTGCCGACGGACAGACAGACAGACGAACAAAGGTGGAGCATATACGCTTCTTCAACCTACGGTTACAAAGCGTAAAAAAATAAAACACTAAAAATATTTCAACTTGTTTAACAAATCTATGACTGATATGACATTTAAATCCTCGTAGCTTCTACACTACGAGTTTTGCTAAGTTACGAAAATGCAGAGGAGACTGCAGTATTGGCAAATACGGCATCAACTTATAAAGGAAATCTAGGGATTTATTTTTCAATTATTATTCTCTATTTTAATCATATACTTTTTAATTACTTGTTTTTTAGCTAAGTACATCACAACAGTTGGAGAAGTGTAAGAAGACCGCATAATGTTCTCGTATTTCTCTAAATCTACACTCAACTTTCAGGTACTCAGATTCAACAATCATTCATAATATGTATTCCTACAGCACTTATTGGAATAGAAGTATTTATAAATGAATGTGTGACGCCATTTGAGTCTTATTAATTTCCAGATTGTTTCTGTTACATATGCTGCTGTTTAAGAGAATGCTACTTTAATTAATTAATAAAACTGCTTATAAACGTGATAAATGTTCCAGTAAGTATCTTTCGTGGAAATACTTTTAAACTGATAACATATACAATCGTGTACAAACGTCCTGCACCATTAGATCGAAAGTCAATGTTTAACGTTAGAAGTCAACTTATACCGCATAATGGTAAAGTAAGAAATACACATTATACTTCATTTTAAAGGTCATTTTATGCTAAATTCAAATATTTTTACATAATGTTATTACCGGTAATAGAACTGAAATTACAAGCAAAAGTACAGAGTCTAGTCATAAAAAGCAAAAAATAGTGAAACGTGTGGAATTCGTGTACAATACATATAACATAAAATTACTGTACAACACATTATTGAAACTTGCAGGACACCTGAAATAATTACCAACAAGGAAAACACGCTTTAATATGTAATTGGATAACCCCGGTTTCTTAGTAACAAAGCGCACCTTCTTGGCATGGAACTAATGAACTTCTCTAGTTGTCCTTTGGTGATTACACGGTGCCATACGGCCCCTACAGACATAATGCTATTTCAGATGTGGGTACTTGTTGACAGATCTTTTGCTTTAATATCACCAACAGATTATCAGTGGGATTAAGATCCGGTGACTGCCGGCCACTGAAGTTTTCTTATACCTTTACGATTAAACCACTCGTTAACCATTTTTGACCGATGACATGGCGCGTTATGGTCCTGAAAGATAAAATTCCGCAAGACCATGTCTTGTGCAGATGGTAGATGTTTGGACTTCAAAATATCCATCTAATGTGCCATCAACAATGTGGCCAACACCACTGGCTGAAATGCAGGACTACAACATCCCCGAATGTGTGTGCTTGATTGCTGTCTGGGTGCAGCATGCCTTATATCTTTGAACAGCTTGACGACGTACATAAATATTTCCATTGTTAGTGGAAATAGTAACAGTTAGTTCATTACTGAAAATAACCTTTTATCATTCATCAACAGTCCAATTGTTTTGCGAGTTGGCCCAAGTAATTATTTTGAGCAGTTGTTGTTCAGTAAGAAAAGGTTTTCGTGCTGTCAGTTTATTTTCTTGTAGCCTACGACAAACTCTAGATGCAGTTGCAATAATGCCTTCTTCATTCTCCCACTCATTTCTTAAATCCTTGGCTACTTTAAACCTTGTTTTAAAGGAAAGACTAATCAATATGCGATCATCCCGTTCAGTACAGAGCATTGGTTGACCTGTTCTGTTTCTGTTTCCCAAACAACCAGTTTCTGTAATTGTTTTAATGGTGCGCAAGACAGTGGAATGATCACAGCCACATACGACTGCTGAATCCAATTCCATGCAAAGTGGTCATTTTTGGCCTGGTTAGAAGGGACACAGACCAATTTTGGGGTCTTTGACATTTTGAAATTCAAATATCACCAGGAATTCTGCATAAACGTCCGTCAACTTACTACAAGCAGCTGCGTTCTAAGTCGGCAGATGATTCTAAATCCTTTTACATCTCAATAGCGGTCGTCGAAGAAAGCTATAGTGGATTAGAAGGACGCAAACGCTTTTTCAGAACGGGATTGGTTTTTCCTCACTTGCACATTTTGGGTTGTAACTTCACTTCTATTACTGACAATAACATTCTGTAAAAATATTTGAATAAAGCATAAAACTGCCTTTAAAATCATGAATAATATGTATTCCTGACCTTATCATTACGCTGCATAACGTGACTTCAAACATCACAAAATGAATTTCGGTCTACTGTTGCATGACTTGTGGTCAGGATTGTACTTTGTGAAGAAATGAGGTGGCCCATAAAGTGAAAAGGTCAATATTCGAATCTTACTTAATAATTGCTTAAAATTGAAATATTTTTATTGGATGTTAATGTAGTTTATGAATGCATGTATCATAATCATCGAACTATCTACAACCGTGGCATCCTTAACTCATAATCAGTGTAGCAAGTACTATTTCATACCCAATATAAGAAATTTACCGTATGCACTCGCACATAAGCCTACTCCCCTTCTTCAAGAGCTTAAAAGTTGTGAAAAACCTTGACTCGCATGTAAAATGACTATAAATTTTAAGATTTCAGAAAATATGCTTATTGGAATGAATTATGCACAATTCTGATATTATCTTCTGTAAAAACATTCAAAGTTAGATTCATTGTCGGGGAATCCAAATAACTCCATTAACATTCATTGCTTTTAAAATAGTATAACTATATTAGTAATCCGAATTTCTTGGCGTAGATTATTAATTATAAATCAAAGTTTCCAAGCTTTCGCGCATCAACCAGATGACTTTTTCAAGGAAGGTAAACAGCAAACTACCTTCCTTGAAAAATCCATCTGGTTGATGTGCGAAAGCTTGGAAACTTTGATTTATAATCTATGCCAAGAAAATCGGATTACTAATATAGTTATACATTTTTTAATTGTGATTGGTGTAGAGTTCCTCGTTATTATCCACTGCTTTACTTTTGCAGCATTTTGGAGAGGATAGATAACTATTTCTGATGAAATTGAATTTCAGAATTCTTTCATTCAATTAATAAAGACACTTGACGTGGATTAGGAACATCAAAAAGAAGTCATCGCTCTATCCACGTTTACAAGTGAATAACGGAAAAATTATCATCGGCGGGCACAGGAGTCGAACCCAGCTCCTTCCAGTTACGCGCCAGACATACTACCACTGCACCACAGCAGCCTGACATTCCTCCAGACACACATACTGCCAAGCCACTTGGCAGTATGCCTCTTCGAGCCCCGCACAATGATGGGGATTCACCAAAGATGGTAAGCAGCAATTAAACAAATAACTAGGAGGCGAATGAATAATGAAAGCAGACAATTGACATGAATTAGGAACATTTTGAGAATTTTTCCCAGACTCACTTATAATCCTGGAAGAACGATTAATTCTATTTGATCTTTCATTGAAGAAATAACGCGTTGGTATTGGCCTTGTTTCAAGTTACCACCCTTCGGTCGTGTCTGAATAAAATAAACACCTACCTAATAATGTGAATAACCAACCTTGTCCCCAGCGACAGAAGCGAGACTGCGTGGCATGGACGCAATAAGGCCTTCGAAGATTGTCCAAGGCACACGTGCCCATTGGGACTGCAGAAGTGCCCAAAGATCTAGACGATCACGTGGTTGTTGGTCAGCACGTCGGACCTTTCGATCCTCAAGTATAGTCCCACAAGTGCCCCATGGGACTGAAGTCGAATGACTTCGCCCACCAACAGAGAACAGAGGCAGCGCTGTCATGATCCAATAACTAACCACGGTCCCCCTTAGCGACGTGGCACGGCACATCTTGCTGTTGGTAAAAACAATCACCACCAGGGTAAACGTCTAACATAAAAGGATGCATGTGGTCAGCGAGAATGAAGAGGTAGCCATTGGCCTTCACGGAGCCATCCAGTGATACCATCGGTTCCATGCCATACCAGAAATACATCCCCCATACCACACACTGCCACCGCTGGCCTGTACTTGTGTTGGTTCTCGTGTGTATCTCGCCGTATCAGCCACTGCTCGTCACTTCTGTAGAGTAGAAACCTCGATTCCTCGGAGAAGGAAACCTATTTCCACTCTTCCACTATCCAATGAGGATGGTCCAATTCGAACTGCAGCTGTCGCTGACGATGGAACTGGGTTAACATGGGCGCCTTGATGCAGCGTCGACTCCATAGACCCATGTGTAGCAGGATCCACTCTACTGTTGTCGGGGACAGGCATCTTGGTGCACCAGCGTTTATTTGCGTGGTCAATAGCTGCACTCTTGTGCGTAGTTTGGCCTTTGCCCGTCGACAGATGTGACGTTCTACTCGGGGATCTATGGCCTTTGAGGCTCCATAGTTAAGACATCGGGAGGTACTCGGTGTGGCTGGGGTCCATTCTTGGTACATCCTTACTGCATCTCCTCGCGAACATACCACGAAATCTGCTGTTTCTGAGATGCTTCCACCCTTGATGCGGTAAGCGATGATTATTCTTTTTCAAAGTCTGTCAAATTACTACCTCTTCCCATTGTACTCACGTAACGCACTATGGCTCCCCTGTCCTGGCCGGTCGTTTATATCTCCGTGCGGTCTACCTTTTCACGTGCTTCCTGTGACGCGACTGGGCGGGTACACTCTAATTCCGGGGTGGTCATATTTTTCTGATACGACTGGGTATGTATGTCTTCTTTATTGAATACCACGGACGGCTTTTGCATGCACGAGCGCCCACGCTTGCTGTGGAAACTCGGAAGAAGAGGGTTTTCACAGCAACCGTGGGCGCTCGCATGATTGTGTGTGGCCCACCCGACTAGTTAAGTGATTTACGTGGTATCGAGGTCGTGCAGCGATTGCACACGGGAAATAATGAATTATCTCATGATTGGAAGCAAGAAATTTCAATCTCAATTCGAAATAGGATTAGTATTTTCATCTATTATATTGGCGGCACCTATTCCCGTAGGAATTGTACTCTAGGAAGAAATACGTTTCACATTTTTTGTATTTGTTTTTCTTCAGGTCATAAAACTATCAAGCGGAAAGACGCTATCTTAAACGTAAACAATACAGACGGTAAATTCCGCTGCAGAATTCCCGAGTCCAGCCCTAATTTTTGTGACATGCGTATAAGCCGACCCCTATTTTTCAAAGCACGATTTCTTCCAAAAACTTTCGGCGTATTCGCGAGAATATACCGATGAGCAATTACATTATGACCACCTAATTAATAAGGTGTAGGACACCCTCTTTAGCGTCGCAAATCAGCGTCCACTCAGCGAGACATCAATGTGATGAGGTGACGATAGGTACTCTGTGGCATCTGGTACCATAATGCCAAAAGCAGGTTCTCTCTTTCCCGTACATTTCAGGGTGGTGGTGATTTAGCGCAAACCCGCTTTTCCAAGTGGAAACACAAATATTCGACTGGGTTCATGTCAGGTGAATTCGGAGGCCAGAGATTAACCGAAATTCTCCAGCATGTTCCTCGAACCACTCCTTAAGGATTCCGTCAGTGTGGCATAGCGCATTATCCTGTTGGTAGTAGCGATCACCAGCAGGGGACAGAGTTGCCATGAATGGGTGAACTTGGTCCGCAACGATGTACAGATACCTTACAGCTGTTAGGGATCGTGCTTTGTGCATTGGGATGATAGGGCCTAAAGTGTCCCAGGGAAACATCGCCCAGAGCATAACCCTGGCGCCGGCCTGTTTCTGCCCAACAGTGCATGTAGTTACTATAGCCTCCGTTGGTAATCCACGTATCCGCGCTCGGCCATCTACGTGATGCATCAGGAATCTTGATTCGCCGCCCCGGTGGCGCAGTGGTCTAAGCGATGGCCTTTGATCATTCGTCCGTAAGGGGTCCGGGTTCGAATCCCGGTGAGACATGGATGTTGTGTTTGTTTTACGGCACTGGCTCCCTCCCTTCCCTGGAACCAGTGACTCTAAATTAGGGACGGGCGACTGCTTATAGCCCATTGAGTTCCTCACGGTGGTCGTTAAATCTCCAATAAAAAAAAATCTTGATACGTACGTCCAATCTACTTTCTTCCAATCATCCACTATCCATTCGCGATGATCTCGGGCCCATCTCATGCGCGTGAGCTGCAGTAAGAGTAGGGATCTTGGGCTAGGCTGTCCATGCGCAGTATTTTGCGATGAACTACTGTGGCCCTACGGTCGGTGTGATAAATGCACGACAGTCTGCGCTGCCCTCCTGGAATCAATGAGTGCGGATTACACACAGCTGTACGACGGTTCGTCGTTTGGCCACGTGTGCACCACTTTCGATACGTACTCACTACAGCTGCTCGTGAACAACCCGCATGTCGCCGAGGCACCGTGCCAGCACAATTTGCCCATTATCAAACTCCGACAAATCGGCAGTTTCCCATTCGTATTCCGAACAGTAACCAAAAGCTGGGCCTCTGTTTGTATATATACTGCTGTGTGAACTTCTCCCGCACCACCGTTTGGTATCCAGATGCGCTCATTTCTCTACGGGGGTGGTCATAATAGAGTTGCTCATTGGTGTGTACGGCATTTTTGTTAGTCATGTAAAAAACTTATTACAAAGCTAATAACTACTAAAAATTCTTATATTCTTTCAAATTTAAATTTTGAACGAAAAGCTAAATATTGTATTTATGAAGATGTATGATCAACTGAATTGCTGTTGTCTGCAAGTTGTATTATGCCCTGCGGATATAACTTTCATAATATATGTGATCAATTGCTTGCGTTAAATGCATGTATTTATAAACTCATGTGAATGGCTTTTATTTAGAATTGGATTGGATTGCTTGTATAATGTGATTGCTTTGCTTGTATTTTTAAAATTCATGTGCTATTCTTATTCTTTCTTCTGCCTAGACTCCACAAGAATATGGTCATAGTAACATCAGAGAGCATGTTGTTACATCTCTTAAGGACATACTTACGGTACGTTTCTCTCAGATTTATAATTTCTTGAATTTAAAAATTTCTAAAAATAACTCTCATTGACTTTATTACAACCAAAAAAGTACTTAAATATGTATGAAATAATGTATTTGCTTTTGAGATACGCACGCTCTGCTCCACAAATAAAACTGTTACACAAATTCTAAACTTCTTGGGTACCCCATCGTAGTCCAGAAATTGTAATATTGTCTGCGAGAGTATTTTGCCCAGCACTCCCAATACTCAATCAATGTCAACGTCTATGCTCTATCTTTCCAGGGCTTCGACAAAGGACATTCCTCCTAAAAGAGGATTTCCCTTTTCATCTCCATGATGAGATTGATGCTAGTTTTGCGAAACTAAAAAAAAATGTTTCCTTGCACCAAACCCAGGCGTTGTCCCATTTGAGGTTGCTTGTCGTGATACACATTTCTCGTGGAAGTGTGGTATCTCTTGCTACCTTTAAATAATGTCGTGATACACATATTTTGTGGAAGTGTGGTATCCCTTGCCACCTTTAATTAATGTCGTGATACATATTTTGCGGGTCAAGTTTGGCATTCCTCGCTACCTTTTATTGTCTTGGCACCCTACACTACCGCGGAACGGTGCCTGTATTCCACGGTGTTTAGAGGGGGTCATGATCATTCTTTTGGTTTTTAATCCCTTGCAAATTTGGTTTGATCAAAATTGTTGGGCAGGTCTCTAGTAAGTCTGTTTGCGTTTCTTTTGGCTACCACAACTTTTATGCTTTGAAGGCCTCTCATCTTACAGTTTATAAATTTCAATTCCTAGAGCAAAATGCTAGTTCGCTAGCGTCAATCTACAGTATATCCCGTTTTAAGAGAAGTTATTTTTCTATCTTTTTTTAGAGGCATTGTTAGGTAATACTTCGGCTGTAGAGGGGTCAGCAAAATTTATCTAACTTTTCTCTATTTTTAAATGCCACACTAATAACAATAGTAGTAATGTTCTCATAGATTGATTCACTTCCACTACGAGACGAAGAAGCTAACGAGTTTCTGCGCGACAGAGTGTGGTCTCAGGTTCTGAGTAAAAAGTGTAATCTTTAATACTTATTGTGATTTTAAAGAAATGCTCCGTAACAGTTAAAATTATATTCTAGAAAAAAATTAGGTTTTCTTAAAATAAGATTCTATTAAATTTATTTTCATGCATTCGCTGCACAGGACAGCCTGCACGGGAAATGTATTTTTATTTTTAAATCCAAGTTCTAGGAGGAGGATTTTATCGCCTCACCTGCTAATAATTAATCATTATTTCTAATGATTCCCAGTGGCGTGAACCACCAGGTCTTACGAATGGTTATGCCGGAGCTATGCGCATTGTTTGTGAGTTGTGAAAGTATAAGGACCTTATGTTAGTCTCATAAATCGAAAGATTATTAAACCTGCTAAGTAGCAATGTTTGGCAGATCTGTAGTAAGCAGTTGATTTCTCCTGTTCTCCACTATGAATGTCCGTTGAAACCGGATATATTTTTGATCCTTTCGTCGGGGCATGGCTTGGAACAACTCTTATACTTTTGTTATTTTTACATTTTTTATAATGTATAATGTTATACTGTTTAACTGATTTTAGTTGATTGTAACCTTTTTCGTTAATTTAGCTTTGCTGTAAAACTAAATGATAAAAACTCATTAGGTGAAACTTCGATGTAACAAAACTTTCGTTTTTACCTGATAACTGTAACGCTAGATGTCGCGGAAATTCTTAATTTTGCAATTTAAGACAGCAACCTTGTTTGAGTAACAAGGAAGTTCCTACGAAAAAATCCACGTCTGAATTATATCTAGTAGCACTGTACCGAACTTTTCTTTTTCTTTGTTTATTTTTCTTTCTGTTCTTTATTTTTATCGATGTTCCCTTTCTGTTTCAGTGAAAATCTATAATATGTATTTACGCATTTTTTTATCTAATATACTAATAACTAAATCGAAACTTTGGTTTAATTATTGCTTAGTCCTACCGTATTATGTGGTTAAATGTCAAGTAATTATTGCTCTTTCTCAAATTTGAAGAATTTGGTCACTTAATGTGTGGTGTGGAATGTGGCAAACACCCGTAATTAGAACTGCGTGCATTGAGGGAAATTTAACAGGTCAGCGTTACTTGCAGCTGTTATGTGGTCCAGTAAGAGACTGGTTGGGTGATGATCCTTTGAATACGTTACCACGCATATGTTTTCAACATGACGGCTGTCTTTCCCACAAAACCTTTCCAGTTCGCTCTTTCTTATCTCGCACGTTCAGCAACAAAGTTATTGGGTAAGGTGGCTGTACAGAATGGCCTCCACGGTCACCCGATCTAACATCGATGGACTTCTTCCTTTGGGGATACCTCTACGGAACTTTCCAGAGTAGCAGATTTAAAGGAACGCATTGTCAGGGCCTGTAATTCTGTAACCCCTGAGATGCTGCATGCTTTTCGAGATACATTTCTGTCCCCAGTCCAGATGTGCATCGTCGCTGATGAAACATATTTCAAACAATGTATACGGTATACTACTCGCCAGGTTAGTTGCATCTGTACTACAACAAACTGTGTGTGTAGTCTGTGTTGTTTTGTGTGTAATTTAACGTTTACTACTTTAACATGTCTTGCCTTTTCTGTAAGTGTTTCTGTTGAACCTAGTGTCGTTATATTTGAAAAATATTATAGTAATTTCACCGATTCTCAGCGAATGCCACGGAGCCGATTTTTTAACTTAAGAAAAATATCAAAGTCAGGTGGATTGAGCTTAGGGCTGTGTGGGATGAAGTTTCCCAGCCATATTTCGCTAAATCCCCGTACGTATGCCGCGCCATGACACGAAGGGTTGTCATGATGCAATATTCCTCCCGCTTCCAACAAGTTGGGGCGAATTTGACGAATTTTCGGTCTCACCTTTACTATCAGAAAGTCACGATAATATTGTGCGTTGACATTTTGTCCTACCAGCATTCGATCGGAGACCACAACACACTGGGCATCTTACAAAAAAAAAATCATCATTTGCTTCACTTTGGATTGTTGCCGACGACACTTTGATAGGCGTGGGAAACTTTTATGCCTCCATTCCGCTGATTGTGACTTCAGTTACGGCTCAAAGTCACGGTTCCAAGTCTCATCAATTGCGACAATTCTGTTTAGGAAGGTGTCACTCTCCCTTACGAACATGTGGTGGTGATCCTATGTGATGCTCACCCTGGCTGTCTTCTGCTCAGGGGTGAGTTTATGGAGCATCCAGCATGCCGCGATTATTCTTTTACCCATGAGTCTGCCAAAATCCGGCGAATAGACATGGTGGACAAATTTGCCTGATGAGAAATCTCCTCGACTGTGAAACAGCGATTCTCTTCGAGAAGCGTTGCAAAAATGGTGAGAGATGCTTTGTCTTTCGCCCTTTGAAGTCTGTCTGAGCAGTGGACACCACGATGCAGTTTCGGCCCTCCCGAAAGACTGATGCCCAGCGAGAAAGTGTGCTTAAGAGTTCCTTCCCCACGTACGTCTTGCAAGGCAGAGTGAATTAGTGTCGGAGGTTTTCTCCCCGAAGCTTCTATTTTCGCGTACGAGTGCTGGTATAACGTCGTGACTGAACCTGGTGAGCTGCGAGATTCCATTTTCAAATTCTTCCACCCACACAGCAAATGGTAGCACGTCGTTCTGACACCACTGCGTTGATGACAGTCTGACCTTGACAAGATGCAGTCATTTTCACGAGTGCATCATCCGCTTCCGTTTTAGATTAACGTGTGCAGATCTTTTGTTATGAACCTCGTAAGACCACCGATAAATGCATTTTTGCCTGATAAATTGCATATAGATTACTTAGCATCGCCTTAGATAGCATTGATTCAGTATCACTGCCTTAAGAGGTTGACAACAATAAACAACTCTTACCTGTTGATTTTAAGTACGTAGATTGTTACTTTGACCTGTTGTTAGGTGTTTGTAAGCTGAAAGTGGTCAATCGGAAATACGTGGCGTTAAGTAGAGAAAATGTTAAGAAAAAAGGAACTAAATTTACAAAAGAAGAGAGAAACTCAAAATGAAGACTTGATTATAGTGGCAGTCAAATATGTTACTCATAATAATGCGATTTATGAAACATTACACACTTTAAGAAGTTTGAACACGTAGCCATGTAAAATATGAATTGTGAATGCTCTGTTTCAAGTCGTCGTAACATTGCAAACCATTTGTTAAGGAAAGACACAAAGGAAGATAATATTTTGCAGAGGAAATATTTGTAACACTTTTCACTCGGGGATTAACGACCACACTGAGCAACTTGACGATCCATAAGCTCTCGCCCGTCCTTAACTTAAAGTTACTAATTCCATGGAAGAGAGAGAGCCAGTGCCGTAAGGCTGACACAGCGACCGTGTCTTAACGGGATTCGAGGCTGAAACCAACTTACAAGAAATGTCAGAAGCCATAGTTTTGACTTGACAACTGTATTCCTTATTAATTTATCACAATGAAAGAAAAAAAACTGAACAATTACAATACATCCAAAAATCAGTCGTACTTACGTTTCCGAAATGAGATACAGTTTATATGTAACATGGATCTAGGAATGTATTTAAAAATTTCTTAAATTTTCATTATTTTTATTCAAAAATAATATATTTTAATGATTACGTACAATTTCGACTGATGTTTTGAAATCATGATTCTTTTTATAACAAATTACGTTCCAAAAGAAAAAAGAATGGAACGAAATTTTAAATGCGAATGGAAATTTATTTTTTTTTTTTTGATTGGAGGTTTAACGAACACTGTGAGCAACTCAATGGGCTATAAGCAGTCGCCCGTCCCTAATTTAGGGTCACTGGCTCCAGCGAAGGGAGAGAGCCAGTGCCGTAAGACAAACACAACATCCATGCCTCAGCGGGATTCGAACCCGGACCCCTTTCGGACGAATGATCTGAGGCCATCGCTTAGACCACTGCGCCACCGGGGCGGCTTAGTTTATCTTGCATATTTTGTGTTAGTCAGAATGTATACATAACGAAGTTTACCTTCAGTTGTTTTACAAGTCAGTATTTACATTTTTCTGAACACGACCATCTGTATGGGACTTCGATCTTTGAGAGAAGTGAAAGTGAAAAGTATTTACGATTAATCAGTAGTTGCACTTATGCCTTAATCAATGCTGAAACCTCAAGGGCTAGGACTTTAGAGTATGGTTGCGTGCACATAGGATAAAGAGCATACTTCTTGAAATTGGACATTTTATGAAAGCATGAGTGACACAAAGTCATAAAAAGTCATTCTTCCTATTCGCTGAAATGGTTAGCAAAATTAAAACATTAAGGATATAAGTATTTCGAGAATATATTCGAGATCTTTTGATTTAAAAATTCTGGACTAATATACAAATAATCTCTCAGGGGATGCAAAAACGAACCTGAATTTCTTTTTATAACATTGAGTTACATGAGACGCATCACATGAAATACACGTCCATGCAGTACAGTTTTCTATGAGGGAGTTTTACCATTTCTCATATGCACATGTTTTTTTTAGAAAAATATAAATAACGAAAAGGAAAGTTTTGATTTATAATTACATTTTGTTAAGTAATATTCTGCAGGTATGTATGAAAATTTTTAATCACATATGTTTCCCCATTGTTTCTTCTTTATTAGATCAATGCTACTGTAACGGCGGTAAGATTTGGCATTCACCCTAAGATTGACTTATTTGCTAGAGCGAAGTGTGTTGACCTTCTACAAAGGATGATGAACGTCAATCCCTCCACAAGACTTACACCTAAAGATGCTCTCCTTCATAAGTTTATCGGCCAACGTACAGACGACATCCTGAAGTAATGCCCCGTTCTCCATAAGATTCTAGTAGCAGGAAAAATGTGCAATTTTCGTTAAAATACTTCAACATAATGTTAATAATACTAGCCTATTCAAAGTATTGCCCAAATACTTCAACTTAATACTAGCCTATTTAAAGTACTACTCAAATACTTCGACTTAATACTAGCCTATTCAAAGTATTGCCCAAATACTTCGACTTAATACTAGCCTATTCAAAGTATTGTCCATCAGTTTTTATAGATTTCCGCCATCTTTAAACCAACCCATTGGTAAAATCCTTTTTGGAAAAATTACTCGAGGCTGTCGTTTCATACATAAGTTAACAGCCAGTTTAACATCTGTCACACCATCGGAACTTTCCCTATTAAGGGTACTTTTCAAAGGGGCAAACAGGAAAATGTGTGAGGGAGCCAAATCAGACCTGGAGGGGATTGGGGCATCACCATCCATCCCATTTTGGCAACATCTGTGAAGTCTCCATCGAGGTGTGGGGACGTGCGTTATCATAGTGTAAACAACACTATGAAGTGGAATGTCGTGACTTTTCCTTCTGATAGCGTCTTCAATGTTTGCACATGGTGAGCACAGTTTATTGTTGCACCCCGTTCAAAGCGGGCAAAATGACACCGCGTTTGTTCCAGAAAGTTGCCACCATCACTTTCCCTAAGGAACGAGTTGTTTTCATCTATTTCTGTGGAGGTGAAAATGTGCGGTGCAGTTCCATGGACGAACGTTCTGTTTCTGGGTCATGAAATAAAACATAAGTTTTACCCACATCATTACAATAAAGAAAAAACCTCACCCCCTATCACACAACAGTCCAAGATGTTTCGGCCCATGTCCATTTTTTGCTCACATTGCTCACGTGTTAGGCTTTTTGGGATACACTTTGAACAAATTTTTGTGTAGCACAGATCCCTAATTAATGTCTACATAGCACTATGACTACAACGAATTGCATCATACAATTCCTTGATGGTGACACGACGATCAGCAGTGATGAGGTCTTTCAGTCGTTGCCTGTTGGCATCTGTCACTGCAGCTATGTGCCTTCCACTCCGTTTTTTGTCAAACACCTAACTTTAGTAGTCTCGAAACCACTTCTTCTTCCTTCGGACATTACTGATATCGATTGTGACAGCTCCAAACATCGCCAGGAGTTTTCTGTGGATTTCTGGAGTCTCACATCTCTCTTTTTCCTGGAATTCAAGGTTCGCTGCTTTTCTCTGCCATTCATTATCTTTTTTTCCGATTTCGTAAAAAAATTGTTTCCCATATTGGTAACATATCATACACTGGTGTGCAAAAATTAAGGACGAAGAGGAAAAATTAGCATAACAGCGGAACGAGTAGGCAGAACGGACCGAAAGACAACTAAGGAGATAGACTAGGGTCCGGTAGGGTATGGCATGCCTATATATGCAGCATAACGTAGGGGGGGATGTCGGAAGAGTATAAAGCACAAGGACGGTGTACGCTCAGCCATTCGGTGAAAGCTATTTTACGGTGTACATGGGTTTCAACGACGTCGAGTTGTTGCCACCGTGTGATATGTCCAACAGGCAATCCAGTAGACGTCATCTGGATGACTTTACCCGAGGTCGTGTCATTGGGAAGTTGGACGAAGGTCGAAGTGTGACTAGTGTGGCCGAGTAGTTCGGGATCGCTCACAGCATCGTTTCACGAGCTTGGAGAGCATTTCAAACGACAGGAAGAGCTGTCCGAGAGTTTAGTAGTGGTCGTCCACGAGCAATCACGGCGGCGGACGACCGGTATATTGTCCTACAGGCGAGAAGAGACAGACGGCAGACAGCGGGAGAAATCGCATGGCACGTTCAACAGACAACTGGACGTTCGTTATCGCGTTTTAACGTGGCCAGGAGGCTGCACAAAGGTGGTCTATTTGTACGACGACCAGTACGGTGTGTGCGATTAACGCCTGCAAATCGGAGACGGCAGTTTCTGTGGTGCCAGCAACAAAAGAACTGGACACATCAGCAATGAGGTCGAGTTGTTTTACAAATGAGAGCCGATTTAGTCTGACGAGCGATTCTGGACGTATACACTTCTGAACACAGCAGGGAATACGCAATCACACCTGCAGCATCATCGAAAGGGACTGGTTTGGAGGTGGCGGAGTTCTCGTTTGGGGCGGTATCATGCTTGGCAGCCGTACTGACCTACACTTCTTCCAAGGAGGTTCAGTCATTGGTGTCAGCTGTTGTATCGATGTTCTCCTGCCTCACGTTCGTCTGTTTAGAGGTGCTGTGGGTCCTGAGTTCCTCTTCATGGACGACAACACTACACCTCATTGTACAGTGGCTTTCGCAGAGCTGTTGGAGAGTGAAGATATTCAGCGCATGGATTGGCCCGCAAAGTCCCGGGACGTTAATTTAATGGAACACGCGTGGGACCTTCTCGGGAGACTCTTCGCAGCACATCACCAGCCGCCAGCAACGATTCCGCAGCTGCGATTGGCGCTACAAGAGGAATGAGCCGCGTTGTCTCAACAGCTCCTTGACAAACTGGTCCTCAGCATGGACAGAAGTTGAAAATCCTGCAACGTAGTCAGTGATAATCATATCCCCTACTAAAGATTGGATTTTTCTTGGTAGCCGCCTGTCACATGGACGTTTCTGTCCTCTGTCCAGTTATGCTCGAAGCTACCTTTTCAATAAAGTGCCTTTGTATTCTTTGGATTCCCTGTTTAGACGGTTTTGCTCACTTGTCCCATATTCGTACATCTTGGTGATCTTATGGTATGATTTGAGTCGATGTGGAGCACTTGGGCACGACGTTACATTCGAAAAACCGTCTCGTCCTTAATTTTTGCACTCCAGTGTATAACATCCAGTTTCATTAAAATCACTTCAACATTCTAAAGGTCATTGAGAAAGAGGTATTACTTTCAGGATGCCTCTTATACATAAGAGAAAGTTGAACAGCTCACTGGATCCAACATAATACTGTTGTCGTATTTGAAGATTCAAAGGAAATTTGCAACAGCACATGTATATAGTGTTACTGCTTCGCATTGTTTATGAATAACTTTTTAAACATTTTTACGTACTATGTTGTGCTTTGATATTAAATAAAATATTTTGATAAAAATATACGTTTTAATGTTTTTTTGTGTGTGCTTTACATTTCGATTACTTCAATAATATTTACGATTCATTTTTTATGAACAAAAAATTACTTTTCGAATCAATATTTTATTTTTCCATTTGATTTAAATCACTGGTGCACTGATGGATATCCAAGCACAGAAACAGAAGACTTTTTAATTTAAAGTGCAGTTTTTTTCCTTTTTTCGAATTTAAACTACTTTAGAAACGAGGTTCACCGCCTTTACGTTTCCGTGAATGATTTTCTAGAAGCTTTTTAGCAATAAGTCAATGACGATCATCTGGATGCGTTGTATCAAATCTTACATATAATTTCGTAGTGTCGCACAAAATAGCGGAATATAGGTACGCTGTACGACCTTGGGCATAGCTTATTTCACAAATTCTGATTCAAAGAATCTGGGGAAAATAAAAGTTTTCTTCTAAATTTAATCAGCTGGCTGCTGTACACTAAGTAATCTCATTCCTTCTCATAGAAACGCGGGGTCAGACAGGTACGTCGTGCCAGCTCTGACGTCGTACGACTTTGGGAGAGGGCGCATTCCGGTGTAGGCGAGCAGAGAGCCCTCCAGTGCAACTCTTCAACACGTGCTTCCAGAATTGTAAACTGGGTTACAGTGAGAACGGAAACAATGATTATGAGGAGGATTCAAGTGTGGCAATTCAAATGAGGGCGTGTTTTTTGTAATGAACGTGAGCGAAGTAATTTCGAAAGCACATATAATGATCGTAATAATAAACACGGGAACTTATCTTTCCAAAAAGCTTTATGGGACAGAACTCTCATACACGAGCGCAGCTTGGGCGCGATGTATGTTGAGTGTGCGTACTGCTACGGTTTGCATTTTGGTAACGAAGAAGCTAATGGTCATTTTAATTCCTATTGTCATAACGGCCTTATTTCCTTTACAGAACTGCAAATGAATACGTGGGTGAAAGACTTCTGAACCGTCCTTATTATTTTCAAAACATCAGAATATACAATAGTGAGATATCATTCGCTTCCCTCTGGGCCACAGAAAACGAGATTCCAGGCAATTTTCCGTACTGCATTAAAATTCACGGACAGATTCATTAGTACATCTCGGATTTGTTACCACTTACTGGTGAAAACCCTTCACACGGGCAATTGTACTTTTACAGATTCGTCGGCAGCTACTGATATACGTGTTGCTCGTTTTGAAAATGAAGAATTAAACAGATCAATATTGACAAACCTGGAAGATATTCTGGTAAAACCTCCTTACGCCCAAGCATATAAGACCGCAGATGAGGTGATCGAACATGAAGTGGCAGCTCAAACAACCTGGACGTGCGTTTTGTTGATATAATATATTTACACATTCTCTATATCTCCTCGACAGAATACATAAAGCATGAAAGAATGGTGCAATTTTATCACCACTTTCTTGAAAACTGTGAAAAATATTTCTCTTTCTAGATTAAGGCTTTTGCACCACCAAGTCACTAGATCTAATATATTCTTAAGTCTAGCCTAAAAAGAACATAGGAATAATGGAATATGTATTGCTGTAAGTATGCCTGCATTCCTCATTCGGACAAATTTCTATCACCTACCTTTTTTCTCAAATTACAATCGGAAACGAACAGAAGAAAACTTATTTGCTTTCCTTCATTTTCAATATATTAAATGAAGCTAAGTATATTTCATCAGTTTGTGATTGTATTTAATAGTCTAATTGAAAATTATTTAAGGAATGGAATTACTGAAGTAAGAGAGAACTTGCTTATTAATTGCAGCAAATATCAGACACATAGCTTTGTTCTGCGCGTGATTGTTCTTTGCTGTCTTCTCCATGAGTGCAAACAAGGGCCGAATGGAACTTTTGCGGGACCCGGAGCAAATTTACTTAAGCAATAGAACTACTGTAGTACGAAAGAACTTGAGTATTAACGCAAAAAATATCAGACACATATCTTTCTTCTGCGCGTTACTCTTCTTTGGCATCTTTTCCATGAATGTAAACAAGGGTCATAAGGAACTTTTGTAGGGCCCGGTGCAAAATTACTTAAACACTGGAACTACTGTAGTAGGAAAGAACCTGCGTATTAGCGCAACAAGTACAAGACACATAGCTTTGTTCTGCGCGTGACTCTTCTTTGGCGTCCTCTCCATGAGTGCAGACAAGGGCCTCGTGGAACGTTTGAGGGGCCCGGGCAGAATTTCTGATGTTTTTGCGTAAAGGTAAATTGCGTTTCTCCCGATATCTCTACTTCTAAATCTCCTATTTGAAAAATTCTTTCTGCACCGGATACAGCTCCTGATGGGAAATGTTATGCATATAATTTCTAATTTTTGGTGAAAAATGGTATGGCCACCAGGGTGCGTAAAACGTAATTTCCGTTTCTGATGTTTTTGCAGCCAAAATCAGAGCTTCTAAAATCTCGATTGAAAAAAATTCGTTTGTGAACCGATACTGCTCACGAGGTCAGATCTTTTATAAATATTTTCTTCTTAAAATAATGCATCGTTTCTACGCCAAGGGGCTCAAACGTATATCGTATTTTTGTCAATATCTCTACTTCTAGAAGTCGGAAGAGTAAACATCCTTCTTTGTTGGATAGTGTTTCTGATGCGGAATGTTTTTCATATTAGTTTAAAATTTTCAAGTTAATCATAGACTTTCCGCTAGGAGCGAAAATGTAAATTGTGTTTCCCCCGATATCTCTGCTTTTAAAACTCCTATTTGAAAAATTATTTCTGTATTCCATGCAGCTCCTGATGGAGAATGTTTTTCATATAATTTCTAATATTTGGTAAATAATGGTTTGACCACCAGGGAGAATAAGTGTTAATTTCTGCTTCTGGTGTATTTGCAGAAAAATCTGTGTTCCTGAAAGCTCGACTAATTATTTTTTTCATCGACCGATACTGCTCACATCGAAAAACATTTTGACAACACTTTCTTGCTAAAGTAATGCATTCTCTGTTGGAGAGCGTTTCCGCTGCCAAATATTTCTCATATTAATTCAAATTTTTCTTAACTCATAAGTTTGCAACAAGGAAGCGTAAGATTACCATTTCGCTTACAGCAGTATCTGCGGGATTAAAACCCCGATTGAAAAACTTCTTCCTTCGGTCAAATACTACTTTTTTCCAGGCTGGTTCGATTGACTTTGATTGTATCTGTCAATTAATTTACGTCAGACCGGATTCAAAAGACGTGCTCATTACACCCGAGACTTCGGTGTCATATTTCTTGTTAGTCTTTGTCTTCATTTACATAAACAAAAAGCCTATAATGTTGCTGGTCACACATGAAGCTGGATTAACTCCACTTGAATATTAGGACATTAGTTACATATATCTTAATAACTTTTCTGCGTGAAAAATCTAGCAATGATGACTAAAATTTATGAATGTGTCGCACAGATTTTAGGCGTAGTTTATTAAATGATTTACTATGATTTCCTATACGGCGCTTAACAGAAGTTAAGAGTGTCTCAGGGAAGAATTAGGGTCAAAAAAGGATCTGTTTCTTTCCATACTAATAGCTGATGTTCTTAATCCAAATCAGAAACAAGAGGAAGCAGAAAAACACTGATATAAAGTTTCATATGTAGTTATTGTACATACGTGAATATTGAAGAGACCCATGCTTTGGTAGAGAGAAACTTGTCCTGTTATAATCTATCACCAAGAAACACCAGTTACAATAACAGTACAGCAAATTGACGACAACTAAAGTTCTAAACTTTCTATAGGCGATAAATGCTCTCACTGCCGTAAAGAATGATTTGACTCTACATTTCAACAAAAATGAACAAACTTGATGAATTTTAAAACAGTATTTTGTACATCAAGGACAAAAGCGCGCAATAACCTGAGCAAGGAAGCCATGTCATTCAGGAAAAATATGGACAAAAATTTTTAAAAGCCAGCGGTCTTAAAAATATAGGTTGTAATTTTTCAAATATAACAACAAGGAGAAGATTGAGTTGAAATTTCTCACTACAACGATAAAAGGGGCATATAACCATGCTACTCAGTTATTGTGAGAGTGATGCCTTAAATCATTCCTTCTTGTGAGTTCATTCACCGTTCTTTCCAGAGCTCGCGTATTGAGCTTTCAAAACCATGCCATGTTTCTAGAAAATGCTGAAAAGAGAGCGAGATATTTAAACAATCACCAGTCAATATATACAATTTTTTACTACCAAGCTTGCGGTGTTAAGATAGAATAAGAATGACAACGTTTCGCACCATAAAATGTTTATTATACAACAACTATAGTTTCGCAGAGCTTTTGGCTCGGCTTTCTCAGGACGAAAATTTTCGTCCTGAGCAAGCCAAGCCAAAAGCTCTGAATTTTTTTTAACTCATGTGGTCGAAAGGAATTTGCATGTGCTGCGACTGCAGTAGGTGACCTAGTAATAGAAAACTTTCGTCCAGGGTAAGCCGAGCCAAAAGCTCTGAAAAAATATAGTCGATGTATAATAAACAATTTATTGTGCCAAACGTTGTTATTATTATTCCATCAGTCATTATTTCTCATGAGGCCAGCATGCGTCTAACGTTTTGGTCACGACATTGAAATTAACGGCATTGGGGTATCATTTTAATTTTTATGTTCAGCCATTATCTTTAAACTGACTGCTTATTGTTCATTCACATAACTTTTGCCACATACCAATTCTCGACAACTAATTTCTTTAGGGAAACTTGTCTTTGAACTCACGTGTTCGAAATAAATTTGCATGTGCTGTGACTTCGGTAGGTGACCCAGTAATGGGCGACTAAATGACTATTCTTTTGGCAAAGCACCAGAACAGAATGCGAGCTCTTCAACCATTCAACGATCTCGATAAATCGTTTACGAAAGATTCTGGCCCACCATCCATATTTGCTTCACTCACGTCTCTTTCTCAAAAAAAGTTCCAATATTAATGTGTAGCTGATCCCAGGGTTCTCACTTACATTACGTTTAGCATTACCATTGTCCTAAATCCTGTAACTATATAAAATATTGTAAGACAAATTTTTGTCGTACTAGAGTTCCTATCCTTTAGGAAAAGCAACACACTTTTATTATCTCAATTTAAAAAATTCATTTAATGAACAATAAAGTGAAAATTTTGTACCCAAAATGTGCTTCTTTTGTAAATTAGCTTAATATGAATACCAGGCTATATCAAAAAGAAGCATGTCTTAAAACGAAGCAGAAAACACAATTTCATTGTCTTTATGAACGAATATTTTTATTGTAAATATTTCATACAATGCAAATATTTTTAATATTTAAACCAATACATCGCGCATATCAGAAACTTGTAAATACTCGATACCAAAGCTTATTTTACTTTAAGAAACAACGGTTGAATAATGACGACCAAATTTCAAATACAATTTACACATTGCGAATCATATATGGATAATAGCCTATTTCCATTCTAACACAAATCGTTCACACTTGCTGTCTCCTATGATACAGTGATATAGCCTTAAACAACCAACTTAGTTTTCACTAAAGTTTTTGTTTTACTTATGAATTTTTCCTAGCACGTTTTGTTTATCGGATTTATCCTAGCACGTTTTGTTTATCAACTACTCGAGTATGTACAAAGTGGGTTATTACTTACCAGGAAACTAATCAGGAATATTATAGCTTCACTTATCTCACTTTCCCACGATTTAAAGATATAAATGGAACAGATACGAATGACGGGACGTGACGTAACTAAAAACGAGGTTTATGTTTTGTAGGCAAAGCATATTTTGGATACTATTTGGTTCAGGTACATCATAAGCTTAAAAGTTTAAATCAAGAGCCTAAGTTTAAAATTCCACACTTTAGCACGTTTCTCCAATCTATTTCACTGCTGACACCGGTTTCATATGCGCTCCGAGAATACATATGGTCACTTGTACCGTACACGCATATCGGCACAGTGGCTTCTGAGAATAGCAGAGTATATATTTCTCGAAAACATAATGGTTTCCAGAATTTCTCGATGAAATTTAGATGCTGGTCGATCTTCCTTCAATCGCAAATCCATCAATCGCTACTCCTTGGCAAGATAAAAAAGATAATAAATAAAAAAAAGTTGGAATGTCGCACAAGAGTTCAAACAGGAAAAGATAGTTGTCACTAGACGTTTTATGTTTCAACAGCTCTCATTAAAAAAGAAAAGCTCCACTTATGTTTTCTCAACATGTGACAATCGCCCAAAAATATATCCTAACAAGCTAAAAACTATAAATTAATGAAATCAAACTGTTTCTTATTTATATTTCAATAAGTGAAATCTCTCTTTTATAACTTCTAAACAGATATTTCCGTGGGACAAAAAACGTTTGTTCTAAAATTGAACGGGGAAATACATGGACAAAATCAATTACACTGGTGAGCAAAATGCACCTTTGGAAAATTGACCCGAGTGTTCCAAAATATCATATGTATTTTGGGTTGCTGAACCCGAAAATGATGTCCATTTTGCTCCATCATGCATAAATTTCTAGAAATTAAAGACTTAATACCGTACTGATGAAAGTTACGGTATACCAATAAAATCCACCAAAAACTGAGTTAAATCGATAAAAAACTGTTGAAATGCAGTTTTAAGTTGATCTTGCAACCCTGAGTTTTCAATGCCTTCAGCATTTGTTCCATAATGGACTTGCAGTTTTGATCCTTGATATTACCTAAATAATTTTAAATAACATCCTTACAGGGCGGCCGAGCTTCCTTTTCCGTTTCGTTCATGGTTTGAGTGAAGTATCTACCAGGCAAAAGTTTTCCGATATCCGGACCTAAGAAGATCCCTTCTTTCATATTATAATAAAGACGGAAACGTGGAAAGAGCGATGACCTCTGTTTGATGTCTGTTCTTTCAGTTTTGCATCAGATAAATTTGGGAACTTTCAGCACAGGTATTTTAGGCATTCCCCATCTTCTGGGATAGATTTAAGGAATTGTTTAATGAGCCATAAAATTATATGCAGGGTCGGTAGAAGGGCCCTGTTACTTAGAACCAAACATTCTCGGATAACGTGTTTTACCCCAGACCTGAGAGTGTAAAGAAGTGCTCAGTCCGTTTTATTCCACTGAGGTTGTCTGTCACGGCTATCCCAAAAGTAAAAGAAGCAGGGGTATTTTGAGTAATTGGTAGCTGGCCTAACAGTATTATCAATACTTTGAAATCGTTGTATATTAAACACTTGTGGTCATCGTACCGGGTTTTTCCAAGACCCAAGGCAAACGTTTCATACGTTTCCTGCAGGATAACAGAATGTCCGACAAACACTGATGCGCAATCATTACCATTGTGTAGCAAGATTGCTTTCAGGCTCCGTTTTGATGAATCAATGAAGAGGTGCAAATCGGATGAATGGCACTGTATTCTAAATTGTTTCATCAACCCACAACATCGGTGCAATAGACAAGATTTCCCTCTTTTAAAAAAAACTGGAACAAATTTGTACCACGGTATCTGTTCCATGAGAAAGATGTACCAGGTAATAGCAAATGTTTTTCTTTGAGCCTGGATCTTAATAACTCAAATGCCTTCTTTTGAAAGAGTTAGTATCGTTACTATAATAAGTCATTCAGTTCGTTTTGGGAATAAAGTTGCGGTTCTGTTTCACTTTCAAACGCTGGAGTTGACACTACAACAGAAGACCTTTCAATTTCTTTATATGATTCCAAAACAATATCATCTAAGCAATCTGGAGCCTTTGGGACAGGCAATTCACTATTATGCGGGATTGGCCGAATAGCAGACTCAATATTAGGGTAAGTCAGATGAACATTTTGTTCGTTCTAAAGTTTTAAGCAATTTGAGGAAAGAATGAACGAATATGCCTTGAAAACGAAATCGGCGATATTTTCAAAAGGACTAAACGAACTTCTGCGAAAAGATTTTATTTGAATGATTTGAATCTGATGACCACATATGTTACTGTCTCATCAAATGGAAAGTTCTAATCTCGTCATCCTTTGTTTGTCTTCGGGTCAACAAAACCGTAAAATTGGAATATTTTATTAAACTTTTTTCCGGGTTGAACAACTATCAAATTCAAGGAGTATGGCCATAACAGCACAATGTTTCTAATTTAGTGGCGTTGCTTCCTGGGAGAGTGTCGGGGCAGGGAACAGTTTCGTATTATATGCAACACACAGGCTGGAACCCGGATACATCTCACAAGAACGGTCAATGAGAAAGGCATTTAACATTCCAGTAAGTACCGGTATTCACTTGAAAAAATTAATCAATATGATCTCTTCCACATTTCTAGTGTTGCTAATGAAAATAAAATCTCATAATCAACTACTCCGCTGAATGAAACATCAAGTAATAAATTTCTAAATATTATTTTACGAATAACGCATTACAGTTTTACCATTTAAAATAACACTATTCTTGCAAAATTTAAAACAGGGTGGCTGCTTAGATTTACAAACTAAGGATTTAGATCAAAGTGTTAGATCACAAAGACACAACTTTGAAACGAACCTGCCCAGAGTTCTATGCAAGGCAAATTGGCAAAACACTATGTAGATTTCTGGAAATTGTTTTCCAATGAATTGCTTTCTGACTTGGTGATACACTGGAGTGCAAAAATTAAGGACGAAGAGGAGAAATTAGCATAACAGCTGAACGAGCAGGCAGACCGGACCGAAAGACCACTCAGGAGATAGACTAAGGGTCCGGTACGGTAGGGCATGCGCATAAATGCAGCATGACGTAGGAGGAGGGGTTTCGGAAAGGTATAAAGCACACGGGTAGTGTACGCTCAGGAATTTCGTGAAAGCTATTGCAATCTGTACATCGGTTTGAACGACGTCGAGTTGAAGCCGCCGTGTGATATGGCCAACAGGCAATCCAGTAGACGACATCTGGATGACTTTACCCGAGGTCGCGTCATTGGGAAGTTGGAAGAAAATCGAAGTGTGACTAGTGTGGCCAAGGAGTTCGGGATCGCTCACAGCATCGTTTAACGAGCTTGGAGAGCATTTCAAATGAAAGGAACAGCTGTCCGAGAGTTTAGCAATGGTCGTCCACGAGCAACCACGGCAGAGGACGACCGGTATATTGTCCTACAGGCCAGAAGATACAGACGGCAGACAGCGGAAGAAATTGCAAGGCACATGCAACAGACAACTGGACGTCCGTTAAAGCGTTTTACCGTGGCCAGGAGGCTGCACATAGGTGGTTCATTTGCACGACGACAAGTACGGTGTGTGCCATCAAAGCCTGCTTATCGGAGACGGCGGCTTCTGTGGTGCCAGGAACACAAGAACTGGACACATCAGCAATGGGGTCGAGTTATCTTTAAATATGAGAGCCGATTTAGTTTAACGAGCGATTCTGGACCTATACACATCTGGAAAGAGCAGGGAACACGCACTCACACCTCCAACATCATCGAAAGGGACTTGTTTGGAGGTGGCGGAGTTCTTGTTTGGGGCGGTATCATGCTTGGTAGCTGTACTGACCTCCAAATCTTCCAAGGAGGTTCAGTCACTGGTGTCCTTTATTGTAGCGAGGTTCTCCTGCCTCACGTGCGTCTGTTTAGAGGTGATGTGGGTCCTAAGTTCCTCTTCATGGACGACAACGCTACCCCTCATCGTACAGTGGCAGTCGCAGAGCTGTTAGAGAGTGAAGATATTCAACGCATGGGATGGCCCGCAAGGTCCTCGTACCTAAATCCAATCGAACACATGTGGGACCTCCTCGGGAGACTCTTTGTAGCACGTCACCAGCCGGCGGCAACGAATCCTCAGCTGTGATTGGCGCTACAAGAGAAATGGGCCGCGATGCCTCAACAGCTCCTTGACAACCTCGTCCTCAGCATAGACAGACGTTGTAAATCCTGCAACGCTGTCAGGGGTGATCATATCCCTACTAAAGACTGGATTTTTCTAGGCTGCCGCCTGTCACATGGACATTTCTCTTGTCTGTCCAGTTGTGCTCGAAGCTACCTTTTCAATAAAATGCCTTTGTATCCTTTGGATTCCTTGTTTGGACGGTTTTGCTCACTAGTCCCATACTCGTACATTTTGGCGATCTTATGGTATGATTTGAGTCGATGTGGAGCACTTCTGCACGACGTAACATTCGAAAAACCGTCTCGTCCTAAATTTTTGCACTCCAGTGTACACTATACTAACACATTCATTGAACACTTAAAATCGCACTGCAAGTGAGAATCCACTTTGTGTTGAGAGACTATAGTGCAAAGATTATTAACCTTTTGAGCCTGGCAGGTGTCTTACAAGCGGAAAATTAAAGGTTGAGAAATTCTTGGACACATCCAGTACAGAAAATGCAATGCCTCTCACAAGACTTCGCTTTCCGATTATGTTCGATAACATTCACGCATGATATGAGTTGAAAGAGCAAAGCAAGCAGAGAGCTAATCAAAATTTGAAATTTTTGTGAAAATTTGCAAGCATGATTCCACATCAGCAGAGTTTATTACTATAAATGAAATTTCTTCTATAGTTTGACATAAAGATCTTTATTGTAGCCGACAACAACCCTTGCTATGTACAATATAAGTGTATATGTGCGCAAATGAACACAAGAGTAGTATTTCACTATCAAAGATGCAGAAGCCGTGATTTCCCCCTATTTTCAACCAGAAAAACGCGAATGAAGCTGCAAACTTGCAAACAACAAATTGTGATACGTATACAGTAACAGCAAATAATGGTTATTCTAAAGCACTGTGTGAGGATGTGCGAAGACAACGCAGAGACAAATGAAGAGAAGTAGATGCCACTTTGTAAACTTATAGCAAGTTTTTGAATATTACGTAATGATATCTGTTTTTTTACTTCGATATTATTAATACACTACATTTGCTTTAAAACATATAGACACTGAATTTTATTTTGGGATTAATTGTACATATTTATCCAACGTTAAATAATGCTATAAATGATAAGAAGATAGAAACGGATTTCGTAAAGTTCTAAATTACTGTGATGTATTACATAAACACGATATTGTATTCAGATCCAGTCCGACGTTTCTGTTTAAAATTCTATACCCGAGTAGTCTAAGACTTGTCGCATTCCTGCAATATATTATACGCAAACTAAAATATTTATCCGTAGTTAACGCGATCCTAAGTTGGCATGAATCTAAAATCGTAACAAAGCATCACACACATGAAATATTTTGACCGCAGAAGCAGTTTTGATTGAGAAAACGCGAGAAAATAATTGGCACAATAACACCTCTGTTGAATTGCTCTTTGCATGGAAATTCCTCATAGAACAGGAGAAAAAACAGAAATAAAAAGGATAACAGAAAGTAAAAGAATTACGAAAAGATTTATCCACAAAAATGTACTTTAATGACAATAAATAACGATAGATGGCGACGCCATATATCTAACCGAGGAGAGATATTTGAACGTAGACGGTAGCAAAACTAAGAAAATATATTATCATTAAGGCCGCAGCTAAGCGCCTAATAACACCAAGTTCTAAAATGATAGCACAAAAAAGTCACTGAAGAAAAACATCAAAAGCTGAAACTATTACGAGGAATAATACGTTTAGGAGACGGTGCCAATACTTCACATTCCTGGATTTCATCAAGGTAACCATTAACTGTTCTTTGGCTAAAAAGAAACACGTAACCTCAATGACATCTAGACCCATAACTGTTAAGCATATTATCAAAATATAAGACGAAGTTAAATAATAGTATCAAACTTATGTTTACTACAATATTTCTGGAAATGATGAAGTCCAACTGTGATTCTTGGCGATTAAAACCGATATTAACGTGTGATACAATAAATTAAACCATGAGTAATTAATTATATTCTGACGATACATTAAAATGTTGGAATTTTAATATTTTATGTTTTGTTTTCTTGAAAGCACTTTAAAAGGCCTGGGAAAAACGCTGAATTATCGAAGTATCCTTTGACCAATATCCCAGCACTCTGCTTTAAAATGCAAAAATGTAACCATGTTTTGACTGTTTGATTTAGTACTGCTAAAATGCCATCATTTGAATATCAGTTCATTTTGGGCAAGTTAAGAAAAGGATGTAAAATCTGGCCTATACAGGTGCGGTTAGTTCGCGAATTCTTAAGTTATGATACTAAAATGTTTACGTCTGGTCGGAATCCCTTTATTTTACACAGGGAGCCATTATTCGCTTATTGCGTCAAGTTGTGTAGCATATCCAACTTAATAACGGAGAACGCCATTTTTTCAGAGAAACGTTTCGAACGCGTGCATCCTAAATAATAACAATTGGGCTTTGAAGACTTGAAATATGGGTCTTCATTTCGTGGATTTCTGCCTGGAGAGTGCAGCAGATTTCTGATATACTCATGGCAGGTCGGATATCATTTAGGCGCAAAGCATAGAATGCTGTTAAAAAAATCCCAGTGCCTGCACGACTTCCGAGAAGGAGTGGCCCATTCGTCGGGCACCGACAATTTGCCCACAATCGAATGCGCTTAGATCCCTCGTCTTACCCATACTGCGTCCGACTCTTACTGATTCCCGTCACATCACTTCTTATATTGTAGGATCGCTGCATACATCATGTCGTTTCCGTTTACAGGGCCGCCCACAGCGCTACATTTGTATAACGCCAGCTGTCTCTAATTCAATTGCTCTTCAGTGTATTATTCAGCTGCTCTACTTAAACATTTATTCATTCTACTGCTATTACTAGACTCTTCTGTTGTAAATAATTAAAGACATTTCTGTGCTTTAAAAATATCCCTTTTTAAAACATTTCGCGCAATTGCTTATAGCCCTTCTATAGCGGTTCATAGGCTTTAATAGTAATGCAGAACGAGTTCCTTAATTTTTAACTAAAGGTGTAGGTAGAAACAAACCCTGGAACATTACATCACACTCAGCGACCTATATATTCCCTGACTGGCAGATGCCACCCATGATCTCGTGTGGTCTACGCCACACTAGTTACACTTTAAAACCAGAGACTTCGTTCAAACCTACCAGGCTATTTAGATTCTTCATCGTTCCAGTGGCAATGACGCTTCACCCAGTCCAAATGTAGAGCACGGTAGCGGGCTCTCACGAATAGTACTCTAAGTAGGGGTCGACATTCCGAGAAGAGCTTCTCAATAGTATGCCTAGTATTTTCTCAAACATTAGCCGTTTTATTCCTGATATTTGGTAACAGACGTTGGACACCATAGCTTCATGTTCCGAAGTTTTAATTATTCAACTCGAGCATAACTGTGTTTGCGCCCACATATTCTGCATAGCCAGTTCCTGCATTTTCCCGTTTAGTGTAGCCGTGGTTTACCTGTTTGTTTTACGTTCTCACGCATAAGTTCCGTACATTCTTCAGTCGTGGTGCATATATTTGACGGACATATGCGTAGATCCCAAGCGTTGTGAACGTCTTGAAAATAGGATCCTGCTTATATTTGCTTTGCACTTCATGCTCAGGGTCAAATTACCTCAGGTTACAGTGTTGATTTTCAATCACATTCAAGGGGGCACTTGTACAAATCTGACATAGTTATGCTGCTTAAAGGTTCTTTTCTAGAGGAGTTGCTGACGAACGGAATGCGTTCCATCATACAGTATATAACATGAGTCAGCCATTTTTATTCCATAAAGAAACGAAAATGTGATTCCTTCTTTAACAAATCTTTTAAAACATTTTAATTGTGTTTCTCAATACATAATTTTATTTTTCGTGATTTGCTTTCTGCAGGCGATCTTTCAAAAAAAAAAAAACATTGAAGAACTCCATGTAACGCCTAAGTTTTTGTTGCGTGACCCCTTATTTCTTCCGGTTTCCTTGGGCTTGAAGTAAAGAACCCATCTAAAAGGACACCAGAAAAATCTGAACTTTCTATGAGACGCCTCAGAAAATGTTTTATTATTTTTCAAAGGATTGCGAACTAGGGTGGGGTACTAAACATCTCTAGAGCGTTACTATATCCCCTGTCTGTAAATGGAAGGAAGAAGTGAGAGGATTAAGGAAAATCATGGAAAATCAAAATGAGTAGGGAATTAAGAGATGACCTTTATTAGCCCGGAACGGGGGTCCAATACCTAGGGTCGGACGGCTTGATGTGCCTCTCCGTCATATTGCGTGCGTTTAGTGTTTGAAGGAAGTCTAATCCGGTACGAATCTTCGATAACTCAACTCGCGATAAAAACGTCGAACCAGTAGGCCTCGTAGAAACTGTCAAGACCTAAATTTCAATTTTTTGAACCCAGCCTAAATTTTAATGGGTGTAGCGTGTGTAAAGAAAATTGTGAAAACTTTGAAATTTATGAAAACATATGTGAGTTTAGAAATCCGTAACTTTGAACTTGTTTATATGAGCAACAAAAAATATGCATTCAAAATATCAAGAAGCCAAAAAATTGTAGAACATATCGGGAAAATAACTGGACTCACCATTTAGATCACTGGTTGTTAAATGTAGGGAACGATTTGCATTTATGATTATTTTTTGTAACGTATATTTTCCCAGTACGTTTATAACATTTTAATGAACTATTTTTTAGTAACGCATATTTTCTAAGTACCTTTATATATATATCATTAAGCATAGTTAAGAAAAATAAATACTAACAAATACTATAATGATTTCCATGGGCATGAATGTAGTACCATATATAAGAAGTGGATTCGTGTGCGACGTTCGTTTCTGTGCTTTATTTTCATATTTTCACTACTTGTGTTCGCAATCCGTAAGGTTAACGATAAATGTATGAGACGGTTGTTACTTCTATTTGAATAAACTACAGTTGCAATTGAAATTATTTTATTTCGAACATGTTTAGAAAAGCACATATTTTTTTACATCAAATATTCGTCAAAATTTATAAAGAAATATTGTTTTATTTCCGAGATTAGCATTAGATAACAGGAAATAAGCCAAAAAACTTGATAAATCATTAGGGAGTAGAAGTATCTTTTCTGTTTTTTTTTCTTATATGGTATGAAGTTTTATTATGCGGTAAATGCTTGAAACTCAAATATTAGAAAAATTGGGGAAAGCGTTGTTTCAAAACAAAATGGTTTAGGTCATTTGCACCTGTGTTTCGGAGAAAAAAGGAATTTGTTAATGTATTTCAAAATGCCAATTTATTAAGAAACATTTTATAAATTTTCCTTGAGAAATGATATATTATTTAATAATTCTCAGTTTCTTAAGTATTTACTTACCGTAACACGCAAGAATCGAATTTCTTTAAAATTCATCAGAAAAGAGTTGATTTTCCGTTTAAATCTACCATCCAATGAATTTAAGCTAATACGTCAGAATAAAACTCCATTCTTTATTTACAGAAACTTGTCAAATAATGTTTTAACGAAGAGATCCTGCATAGAATATGACAGTGGTGCTAATTGCACTCTTCTATTGCAAATCGTAGAATATCCGTCACCTCACACAGTTTATTCAACGAAGTTCCCTAAAACAAGTAATTCTGAAGAAAAGAGAAGCTTAAAGTCCCCTGCAATTATAAGTTGGAGTAATTTACCTGAGATAATACGTGTCTTGGTGTCTTAGTTTGCCTAGGCAATTTAGAATTGGTGTATACTTGAAAACCTGCTAAAGGAAGCGCCATTTCCGTAACGCAACGCAAAATATAATATAAATATGTATGATTCAGTTGTAATATTTGAATACGAAAAATATAAAATATATTTTATTTCCATTCGAAGATTCGAGTAAATTTCGGATATACAACCAATCGTGCCCCGCTATATGCGAATTGTTTTAATTTCGTGGGATTACTTATCGGCAGATAGATGCCAGTACGTCTGTTCTTTCAATGGCGCATGCTTTCTCTCATAGTAGCTGTTACTTTCAGTGTGTTTGGTTGGGGAAGCCAGTAAGTTCTCTTTTTGTTTGAGTTGCCATTTTTACCGAAGGTTCAAAATTTTGAAGCACACAATTAAATAATTTTGAAAAAGGTTTTCCGGTTACTGTTCCTTCAAAAGATTTAGTCGCCAGCATGCAAACTAAACCAGGTTCTGGGAGACGGAAAGAACACGTGACGCGATAGGTCCAACTGTTTTGAAAGGAGAAACTTGAGATGTTCAGATAGGAAAGTAGAAATGGAAAGCAATGGAAAATGCGTTGCCGAAAGCCGAAATGCTAAGTCGGAAAAAAGCTGTATCTCACACTGTAAGGTACTTAAATACATTTAACTGCTATTTTGATTGATAAGTCAAATGCAGCATTTAATACTAATACTAAGGTGGGTCTGGAGTTATACTGCGAACTGAATAATTACAGCAATTTGGTTTGATGTTTTGTCTGTTCTTTTTTCAATTCTATAAAATATACAATTTGTACGAGATTTTTCGAAGAAATCGGTAAGAATGAGGTAAAGTCTGTTTCGTGGTGAAGATGCTCAGATGTTCACCCAGTGACTCCCAAAGTGGATATGTCTCATCGTTTTAGATAATGCAGGTGTCGGAAGAAACACATTTCGCCGAAGGATGAGCTGTGTTTTAGTACACTTGCGACGTGGTTCCATACATTATTTCTTGATATCGTGTTGATTTTGGTTTATGTTTTGCCAATAAATTGCCCTACGATGAGGCAATCGAGGAATCGTCACTAGATAGTCATACAATGTCCACTGATACATTTTGCGACAGGTATCAGTACTGCAAAGAATGAATCTTAGAAATAATGGTATTTTTCTAGTGTGACGAAGAAAGGCTTGATGTCCAAGTAATCATCTAACCCTTCTTTCTTGGAGAGTAATGGATTGATTTATTCTGCCAGATAGACATTTTCCCATTCATGAGAAAACAAAACGTTTCGTGTCATTATAAATGTTTCGGAATGGGGACACAATTAGCATTCATAAAGGTCCTTTTAAGGGCCAGGCGAAATTATCACGTCAAGAGATTATTATTACACATCTCATGTGCACCATTTCTTACACCGGCCGAAAGATGGCAGCACGTCTGATCTGATTCGTAAATTGTGGAGAGCAAACTAAGGATGGTACGATTACCGATACTTCTTCAAAGAAAAGCGTAAAATAATGAACAATGTCAAAATTTTGACGTCTAATTACGCAGTGGTCTAAGCGATGGCCTATGATCATTCGTCCGAACGGGGTCCGGGTTCGAATCCCGGTGAGGCATGGATGTTGTGTTTGTCTTACGGCACTGGTTCTCTCCCTTCCCTGGAACCAGTGACCCTAAATTAGGGACGGGCGACTGCTTATAGCCCATTGAGTTGCTCACGGTGGTCGTTAAACCTCAAAAAAATTCTCTTTCTTGAATTTGCTGATATGGTATGGCTGTTGTTTCTTTTCTGAACTGCATTAATTTCCTGTTTTGAGAAATTAAAGAAACCTCAGAATTTATTCTTAACGTTTAACTATTTTAAGGCTACGGTGGCAGTTTGGATTTTCTTCAGAACTCGAAGTACGATGGACATTTTTCTAGTAACTATCCTTTAAAATCAGGCCCACTCCTGAAATATCTTAATCTATATGGGCCTTCTAATCGTACTGCAATTTCATTGGTTTCGTTGACTGCTTCACAATCCATACATTATGCGGTAGTTTGTCTATATTTTCTGTTGCTCTAAAGTCACTAGTGTTTTTCATGAAAAGGATTTTTTTATTTCCTGAACATCTTTGATTCCGTAAACAGCTGCATTTCTTCCCAGAAATATTCTTTCGCACTCCGGCTCATTTTAATAGGTTGCATGCCTGTTGATTTACAGAAATTATGTATTTGAAATCTTGATTTATTTGTTTCTCGGGTGTCTTGGAGTGTTTATTTATTCGTTTCTATATGTTAGCAGTTGATCAGCAATTTAAATCACTGAGACAATAGACGTAGACGTTTTCTTTCTTTTCTTTCTATCTTCTAACTTTACGACATGATGTGATTCACGATTAGTGCTTTTTCATGGTTTATCTTTTCTGATTCCCTGTTCCGGAGGAACTGAAATAAAATTTATCATGTGTGGAAAATGTTTGGTGTTTGCTCAATGTATAAACGTAGCTAACAAAACATCTATAGCTGATTTTCACACTTCTTTACTCCTAATCGTAACTTTATCAAAGCATATTTAATTTTTGAATTCAATTGTTTCTACCACTGATATAAATTCGAAAAACACTCCTGAAGTGTGTTCAGAACCATTTCCCAAAATTTCACTGATTTTATTAGTAGGATAACACTCCTTCAGGACTTTTTTTTTTAGCAAGTACAAACTTGCCTTTTTGAAATTTTGCGTTCAAGTTATACAGAGTAAAATTAATTTTCGTTATTTTATATATAATAAATGTTTTAAAATATTTTACTCCAACAGAATATAATATGAATAATCTTTGTTTGAATAACTACCAATTGACAGCCAGTTGTGATCTATAGCTAATTTTTTTAAAATACCTTTAAAAAGAAAAATCCCGAATATATCTTTTCTTGTAGAAAACTATCAACTCCAGCAAAATATTTACGAAACTTTTTAAAGCGTTTTATAATTTAGGCCAGGTTTCCGAGTTCTCCGTTGATCTTTTACTTTTGAAGTACTAGAATGTAGCGATTAGGATTTTATTTCATTTCCAACGAAGAATCAAACAAAACATTATTTCCATTGAAAATTCTGTCACTAAATATAATTTTGATTTGGTCTTTAATTCCTCACTAATATCTAGAGAATATTCCTCATCCTGTGGTTTAAAGAAATGATATACTTAGATATGTCAAATGAGAAAATGGAAAGTTACCCACAGCAAAATATACAGGTTTGTGGGGAAGAAAACATTATTAGCATTATGTTAAAGTTCAATTCAATTTCATTCCAAATCACTTCAACTCTTTATTAGATCTACAAATTAATAACAAAAAAGGAAAAGCACTGTATTGTACTGCAAATGTTGAGCCGAATGTTTTGCAATATTTGGATCACTTTATGTCTTCATGCGTACCTTTACAATGAAATCTGACTAGCATTCAATGTATAGGCCATATTGTTGCACCGTCTTGAGCCGCTTGTATGCCAGTTCTTCGATTCCGCGGCGGTACCAGTTCTTGTCCTTCGAAGCGAAGAACTTCTTCACCCCAGCTGCCACCTCCTCCTGGTTGTTGAAGTACCACCCGCGAAAGAAGTGGTTCATGGATCGGACCAAGTGATAATCCGACGGGGCAAGTTCGGACTATATGCTCGGTGTGGCATCAGTTCAATGCCCTCATGTTCCCGGAGTGGCATCAGTACAATGCCCTCATGTTCCTGGAGTGGGATTAGTTCAATATTCTCGGTGTAGCATCAGTTAAATGCGCTCATGTTCCTGGAGTGGCATTAGTTCAATGCCCTAATATTCCTGGAGTGGCATCAGTTCAATGCCCTAATGTTCCTGGAGTGGCATCAGTTCAATATTCTCGGTGTGGCATCAGTTCCATATTCTCGGTGTGGCATCAGTTCAATACCCTCATGTTCCCGGAGTGGCATCAGTTCAATATTCTCGGTGTGGTATCAGTTCAATGTTCACGGTGTTGCGTCAGTTCGATACCCAGGTCGTTCGTGCAGCTTGAGGTCGATAATTGTCTTGCTGTAGGAGAGCGCGCTTTCTGTTCGCCAGTGCTATTTAATTTTCCTCCAAAACGTTATACATCCGCTCCAGCTGTTCACAGTAGAGGTTGGCGCTGATTGTCCGACCGTCTGGAACAAATTTGTAATAGATTATTCCTTTCAAATTATCATTTCCCGCATCTATCGCATATTGTTTTCTCCTCTCTTTGTTATTCCCTCCTCTACCGCGAATTGTCTGTCTACTGAGTGTTATTTCCGTACAACAAACGTTAATGAATTTGTTTTGCATGAGTACATGGAGAACAAAATTTGTATCTTGTCTTTAAATATTATTTATCGTCTGATTCTTTAAATTATAAAGTCAGTGTTTTTTCACACTGAAGTGAGTTTGATATAGAACGAAGCATTCTCATTTCACATTAAAGATTATTTTGTTTTGGAGATATCCCTCGTTAAAGAAATAATTATCATTCCCGTTAAAGAAATATTTTGTGAAATATATTTACATGGTTAGGCACATTATGTATGAATAATTGTTCATAGTGCTGTTTCTGTATAAATTCCACTCATTTCGGAATAAAAGATAACAAAGTACGAGGGAAAGTTTCTCAATGAAAATTATCCAACTAAATGACGAATTGGAATGTGAGTCGTATTCTTTATCCAGATTTCAAGAGCTGTTAATAGTTGTTCGATGATACTTCAGTCCGGTGACTATAGAGACTGATGATTTTTAAACGTCATCTGAAATAATTACTAAAAGGTGGATCTCAAATATATCTGCTGGTGTGTTTCTATAGGGATGAGTGTTCTTAACTTAAATTAATAATAATTAACATCTGAAATAAACGCAGTTCCATGAAATCCTTAAAAGTCGAGATAACCAAGATTTATTGGATGCAGAGAATATTTAATAACTAAAAATTACAACGACATGAAATCAGAAAACAATACAGCAGCTGCTAAAATGACTTAAAATGTTCTCCAATTCGATGAAATTTGTCATGGTCTTATCAAACGGGTGAATCGTGGATTGCATTCTACAATTATTATAACTTGAGTAAGTATATCCGTGCCTATTTTTCACAGAGAAAACTTTAGTTTTCCAAAATAATGGATAAATATTCCTTCTTTTTCACCAATTGTTTGAAACATAATGATACTCGTTACTCACGATCGTTCTGTTATTTTCTTAACATCTATGTCAAAAATAGTATAGAGAGATTAAAACAAGAAAAATCTGATATTTAAATAACATATTATTGAAGAAATTTAGAAATTATGAGAACATTAGTACTCAGATAATCAGTTGAATGAATTAAGCAATTCCTCATAAAATGTTCGATAAATGACCACTTTGAACGCAACGCTAAGCAGTGAGTTCTGATGCGAACTCACCCAATCCAGACGCGGTAATTCGACTTCATAAGGAGAAAAAATTCCTTAAAGCAGGTTTCTATTTAATTTGCTCACACCGATTCAACCTGTTTTTGCCGTTGAAAGGGTAAAGCATGCAGAATGCGTGATTTCTGTTGTGGATGATGAACAACGTTTCTCTCGAAGAAATAAGCTTTTGTTTCTTTCGAAGAAAGAAACAAAAGTTTCAATTTAAGTAAGTCATCAGCTGTGGTCAAAGCCGATACCTGAGGTGTTGGAAAACATTTGCAATGTGGAAGGATCTACAGCGTGCATGGTAACTGTTGGTTGCGAAAGGCTATTACGAATATGTAAGTACATGCCACCCGATGATCATTGAGAATTTATTGAAGGATGGCTGGACACTGGAATCTTTCTTTCTTTACGAAATATTCAGGGCAACATCCGACCCATCGCACTTAGGACTTTTCAAAACTGCGTAGCTTTGGATACCTTAACTTAAATCCTTCCACTCATGAATATCTAGACATCTCAGCGAATGCAAGGGTGATCTCTGTGGTAATGAATCGTTATGGATCTCCTGCTCTGCCTTGGCATACATCAGAGTGGGCGTATTTTACAGAATTCTGCATTTCACAGACTTTACTTTTGATTTTCCGTTTCCATGCAAAAGGTCGGATCACACTTTCCATTTTTAAAACCACGCCAAGCTTTGGACGTATTTTACATCAAGAATATTTCCAAATTCCATTATTGTATGTGATGCCTTGTATAAGACTTTTCAAAGCAAAATTTCTTCAGTTTTGAAAGCCCGAAGTAGGCCTACAGCTGACTAATGAACGTTCTCCACGAAAAGAGTTTCCATTACACTGAAAAAATTGTGTAGAGGAAACCTACAAGCAGAAATGGACAATGGAAATCATCTGAAGATGGTAAACTTTTGCCTTCCAAGTACAGCTTTTGATGTGAAAATGGCGCTGAAGCACAGTATATGCCTTCCTAAGAAAAACGCACTTTGCAACAAATTGTGAA
Source organism: Macrothele yani (assembly GCA_039090855.1). NCBI lineage: Eukaryota > Metazoa > Arthropoda > Arachnida > Araneae > Macrothelidae > Macrothele > Macrothele yani. Next base: position 68,712,513 of record CM077033.1, on the reverse strand, counting down.
CCAATTTGTAAATTAGCCAATTAAACTGGCATTCTTCATTCATTATTATCCATTTAGTTTCTGAAAGCAAGGACCGCTTCTTTCTAGTTTTCAAAAATGAAGTGCAGTTTCATTGGTATGTGACTGAAACATTTTAATTATTTAATTACGAAGAAATGTGTTTTCCAGTAATAAAGATTCAACGTTCGGATCATTTGTTGATCATATAGAGTTAGTTCTGTAAAAGCAATTTATTCACGCCCTAAAAGCATTTTACGAACAAAATTCGTCTCATGAAATTTTCTCACTAGTTGACATTTCCCATACCATGTTCATAAACTGAAAACTTTTCGGAAGAGACACCAAATGCAAAGGAATTATCTGCGGAAGAATACGTGCGGGAATACGCACTTAGGAAAAATAACCACCATTTTGATGCACACTGGGTAATGCTATGTTATGAAATGTCAGTTAGAGACCACCAGACAGTAGCGGCTTTTCAGGTGAAGTAAGGGAAGTGCCTCCGTACCTATTTTACTAAAAATAAAGTTTTATTTAGTAATTTGTATGATATATTCTTTTTTGCCTGTATTGTGTTACAAAATACACAAAATTTTGATTAGATATCAATTCACATAGCGCGTTCAATACGGAAAACAAGTCTTCACACGCAAAACAGCGCTAGTGAAGAGCCGAAATGAAAACCCTTGGAAGTCTGCAGCTTTCGACCGAGTTGCTATGGTAATTGTGACGTCAACCTAACCTATCTGGTGCGCAAGTGAAGTGTTTTATCATTCGGCGCCGAAGCTTTGCATTTGGAGTCGTGACTTTCGAAGGAGATCATGGTGAAACGCGACGTTTTACCCAGGGTACCTTGCAATCCCCTAGGGCCTTTTCCTTGCGGGTTTGTGGTACATGCTTTCAAAAAGGAATTTGTTTTTTCGTGCTTTGTGATTATTTGTCAAACAGTTTGTCTGTTACTGTAGTTTCGTGTACAGTTAAACAGTTAGTAACAGTTTTAATTAAAGTATGTATCCTGTGAACGACATTGTTTGTAATTTATTACAAACTCAATTTAATCGGTGGAAAAATAAAAGTAAAAGAAAATTTTTGTTTCAAGGACGACCGACGGATTCATTGACAATTGTTGCCAAAAAGGAAATCAAGAAGAGCGGTAAATCTTACAATATTAATTTTTAAAATTGTTCGTTTACTGAATTTAAATGGCTTTGTAATACTTCTGTGCTACAAAAATTATTTTGTTGGCCATGCTTAATTTTTTGTAATAAACTTTCGGCATGAAATAAAGAAGGATTCTCAGATTTATTAAATACAACTCGCTCGTTTCATAAATATGTGGATTCTGGCGAACACCAGAAATGCGAGTTAATGCTAAGGAATTTTTAAAAAAATCAGAATACCCTGAGGGAGAATACTAGGTTTCAAAAATGCAATTCAACGAAAGCTTTCGTTTAAATAGACTTTTCCTGCAGACAGTGATTGATGCAGTGTTATATTTGAGCAAACAAGAACTAGCATTACGTGGCCATGACGAAAGCATGGACTTGATAAATCGTGGAAATTTTAAGTAATTACTTTCATTGTTGATATCAAGACGTGCTTTAGAAATTCAAAATCAATACGAAAAGATAAAGAAATGTCTTCACAGGTTACTCAAGAACTATTCAAACTGAATTAATTGAATGTATTTCTGAATATATAAACGATCAGGTTAAAAATTCAATAAATGAAGTTCAATGCTTTTCTATTCAAGTAGATGACACCGCAGACATAAATCAGACTTCTCGGTGCTCTTTAATACACAAATTTGTTGATTCGGAAGGTGCATTGGCTGAGCGATTTTTGGGTTTCCACGACGTGAGTGGAGATCGAACGTCAGAAGCTTTTACAAAATGCTAGAAAACATTTTTGGAAGAATTCGATTATCAACACAAATTAATAGGACAATGTTACGAGGGTGCAAGTGTAATGTCTGGACACTTGAATGGGCTCCAGAAAAATATCAAGGATAAAGCTTCTCAAGCTGTTTTTCTTCATTGCTTAGCACATCGTTTGAACCTTGTGTTACAGTAAAGTTTCTCTAAAATTTCAAAGTGTCCTATATTTTATGCAAGCCTCGGTGTAATTCCTTCGTTTTTTCACCACCACGGCTAACTGGGATTATCAACTGTAACTGTTACTGCTCAAGGCTATGTCACTTTGGCGATCTCTACGGGGATTCGCGTATAAGAAAAATGCCACTTTTTGTTGCTAGAGGGTGCAGACTCCGACCCCAGTTAATGGTTTTTTTTTTTTTTTTTTTTTTTGGATGATCGTAATTAGTTTTTCATATGCCGCCCTGTTTAAACGTGCATTATAGCGAGGTAAATTGAGTTTGTTTTAATCTATTTTCATGAAGTTAAACATTTCAGTTAAGCAACTGTATGAACGCAAAGAAAAGTGCAGAATTTATATTATAGCTTTATTATCATACTCAAATTGCAATGGTTTTTTTATTGAATTCAGTAGCTACAATGGTGTACTCTGTGAACCTTATTGCAACTCCAAAAAGGGAAAACCAAAGGTTATTGAGTATCTTCGGTTATTGTGTGGCCAAGTGACACAAAAACAGAACAATGACCTTAGACCCACGGGAGAGTTTTGATTCGGAAAGTTTGGAATCGCGAGATTGCTGAGTTGGCGTTTCAGTTAGGCTTAATGGTTCGATCACACACACTGTTTGGGAGAAATTTACTATTGCAATTTCGTTTCAATTCGATTTTTTCTGATACATTTTTTATCTGATTGCTATACTTTGAATGTTTTTTCTCTATGTTTATCGTGTGGCTTAGCAACATGATTTAGAAACTTTATGATTGTGATTTTTCTGGTTTGGACTTTCAAAAAATAGGTAAGCCGTTTATTTTTCCCATATCGAGTATAAATTAGAGTTTTTATGTAGTCAAAAGCTGAATTTCGAGAAAATAGTTGCTTTAGGAAAAGTATGTTTACGTTTCTAGATTTCGAAATTCCGAAAAACTTTATTTTCTCACATTTAGCGTCTAAAGTGCTTGATTTGTTTCACATTTTGAGAAAAAAATGTCTTCATGGGAAATTTCCAGGAAAAAATATCCCTAAAAAGTTTTTTCTGAGACATTCTGAATTCCTGCCATGCCACACTTGTTCCACTAGTAATATAATTTTAGATTGTTAAAGTATAAGTCTTCCAATCGTTAACATTACAGAGACTCCGGAGGAGGAAGAGAATGCTAGCGAGATATATTATATGTAACAGCCTTGGGTGTGGATACACTGCAATCTAATATGGTGTATAGTGTTTTGACACTGCAATCAAAAATAAAACTAAGCATTCATATTAGAGATCTACTTTTTTAAAATTTCGCACAATATTATCCCGACAAGAAAATGGTTGTATCGAATTAAACTAATATCTAATCCTAACTCTAACCACTGCGGCACAGAAAAAACTCTTCAGCATTTGTTTGTAGATTATTTATTTGAAAAATAGATCCGGAAGTGTTTACAACAATACCTAAATTATAGACTTAATTTACTGCACACCATTTTGTACCATGTACCTCTAGACTGCTCTGAATCTAAAAACTTAACAATTCATTATTTAATAGCAATAACAAAATGTAATATATGGAAAAATCAAAATGACTTATCTTACGAACAAGAAATCAAAAATTACGGAGCAGATTAAGCTAGCTATTAAATGTGATTTCAGAGGAATACTGGAGTTTGAAACTTGAACGTTTGGAGCTCACAAAGCTTTTAATAAATGGAAAGTAGTAGCACCAGTAATATATAAAAAAGGAACAAAAGTACTAAATAAAATAATAGAATAAAGCATTAAAAAATTAATTTTAAAAATGTGAAATATATTAAAACTGAAAGGTATAAATTAGTAAACTAAACTCTTAAACACATATAATTTTTGTTTCCGATAAGGTGTCAGTTACCTGTTGGAAACATTAAAATATATAATTTTAAATTCAATTTTGACCATAACTTTGAATTTCAATAATCTACTGAATAATAAAATAATGCATTCACTGAAATATCTAACCATAATGGAATATCGTTTATAAAAAATAAATTGATTTCTAATAATATAAGTAAAGAAAATTTGGATCCATTAGTGTTATTCCATCTTATCTTTAGTATTTCCTGTACTATTGTGTAACACCACTTTCCTATTCTTTCATGTTTAAAAAAAAAGTATTTTGTTTACTCTAATTTTTTGAATTTTTTTTTTATCTGAAATGCATTTAACAAGAACCTCTTACTAAGTATATGTATAGTGTTCAAAAATGTGATTTCTAAATAAAATGTGTACTTCCTGTAACAAGCGGAAACACTTGTGCAGGCTCCCACCCTCTCGGTTGGGTGTCTGCTCTGTCTGGAATTATGAGAAAATGACAATTTTTAAAGGATCCTCTAATAATTAAATAATAATAGTAATAAAAGTATCCACTAAATGTCTTAATTTACTGAAAGGATGTATGAATGTGTGTTAAAATGGAAAAATTAGGTAAGATATTAATAGATTCCTAAACAATATGCTATACACTTTTTTCTTTAAAATTCTGCGTAAGAGATTCAAGTAAATCGCCTATGTTTCCCATCACAATTTTGTTAATGAGAAGCCAATGTCAGATTTTCAATTGTATATGAACAGTAATTCTTGTAATTCTCTGCAGATGTTTTGTATATTCAGTTCCATATTTCCGGAAATACAGTTTTATTGGGTTTTTTTTTAAGATTATACGAACTACGCAATTAACACCATTTAAACTACAAAAATTTGGTTGGTTAATAAATATTTTAATGTAATAAAAAAAACAATCTTCTGCGGGAGTTCGTTACTGTTGTAGTAATTACAAATTAGTTTATCTCATCTATCCGTTTCTTTACTGCATCCCGTGGAACAAGCGTAATTTTATAAAAGAAACATGTAAAATTACGAATTCGTTGTTTTTTAGCAGCTGAAGAAATTTAATAGCAAGACCAATCAAATGCCTTCTTATCTAACGCTTGTGTATTTACTTGACAAAATATTCCACATAAGACCCTGCGAAACGAATGGATGAGATTCCGCACCCACGAAATTCCAATTGAAAATTTTCCCGACAAGAATCGTTAGGGGTCGGCGTTTAGCGCCACGGTGGCAGAAATACGAAACACTACCTGTACAAGGAGTGACGGAGCCTTGAGAAGTAACATCAATAGTTGATAATTCCAGTTAGCCGTGTCACCACTCAGTGAAACGAACTTATACACTCACATCTACACTCGCAATACGCATACCAACCATAGCAGAAACTCGTTAGTTCTCCACTTCGAAGTTAGTGAGTGTAATTGTTGAAGATTGGGATAAATTGAAGGAAGTATTCGAATTTTTTTGACAAATAGCGAACAAAGAGCCAAAAAATTAATTCAACTTGCCAAGGGATTTTTAAACGATATGAACACTTTTGAATTTACATTTTTGGCATTAGTATTTAATGAAATTGTTGGCCTCACCGATCTATTATTCACAATTTTGCAGAAAAAATCACTAGACCTAAACTACTCTGTAACTCACATTAAACAAACTCGTGAAATTTTGAAGTATTTGAAACACTGGAAAAACTAGCAAAATCACAGAAATAAGCAGATCTAAACGGGAATATTCTGCTCTTGCACAAGAAACAATATTTGAAAATTATAAACAATTGTATTTTGAAATTTTAGACCACATTCTTATGGAAATGGATATAAGATTTCAAGACTGTTAAAAACTTCAATTTGTTTGTCTTGCTGACACAACCAAATTTGAACAATTTAATTCATGCTTTTCTACTAACGCTTTTGAAAATCTACAACATTTTTACCGAAAAATATTTACTAAACTACACCGCCTTAAACATTAACTCAGTCTTTATATGAGAACGAAAAAATGAGTAATATATCGACTCAAGAACTACTTCGAGTGCTTCATGAAGATAAAGGCATTTTTCCAGAAGCTTAAAATTGGTTGCTTTCATTTTAACCATTCCATCTACATGTGTGTCAGTGGAAAGAAGATTTTCTTGCCTTAAAATAATGCAAACTTACTCAAGAATCACTATTTCTCAAGACAGACTTGCTTCTTTGGCAAATATTTCTATTCAGAAAGATAATTGATTGATGCTCAAGAAGAAACAACCATTCTATGACGACATAATCGACAAATGTGCAGCTTTAAGGGGAAAAAGAATTCATCTAATATACAAAAAATAGGTCAGTCCTCATATAGTGATTTTCATTGAAGACGTTAGATATCTTTTCATATTGCTCTTGTAGCTCTTCACCTATTTTTTCAACCACGAGCCGCCACTGCCACCAGATGGAATATTTTGTTTCTCGCACTAATGCAACATTAAACACCATACAGTTTCTGCTTCGATGCTCTCATTCGGTACATCCTTCCGATAAAAGTGCACTCTCATGAAACAATTTCTAATATACGGTCATTCGCTTTAATTACAAATTTTCTTTGTTTGAATAACATCAGAGTAACACAATGATATTTCTGTAGATATAGGTTGTATAATAGTTGTAGCAATTTGAATAGGAATGTGACTGAAATAACCAAGAATAATTTCTTGAAGACACATTTCCATCAGTGTTGACGAATCCTTTCAGTAATTCATTCCAAAATTCAAATTTATATATTTTATTAATTTAAGTTTATTCCTTGAAGCGTCATATGGCTCAACTCGCGAACTCGCCTGATTAGAATTTAAGGAACCCTCTACAGCCAGAAATACATCAGAAAGTTACAGAGGCAGAGTTGGTACATTTCCTTCAGTGTTTTCCCGCCACTATACTCCAGTATAGCAATGGTTGTCGGAATGTGCGAGTTCATCACCAGCCTGCATGCTCGCAGGATCTGACCCCTATCAAAATTTTGTAGGACATGGCAGCTAAACGAACGTCCTCCCAAGTCCCTCTGCCAATCACTAAACAAAAATTAACTCGATTCTCACATGGAATCATTTGGCAGTCCATTCCCTTTCAACGATATCCCAAACCTCTTGTATTCAAGCCACACCGTAGAGAGTCTATTATTGTTGCTCCAATTAACTTCAAACAGTAGAGAGTTTTGAAGCGAAGAAATCTTGCATAACTCTACAAATGGAATGATTTATTTGGTGTAACGTCAGGAATTTGTGATATATTGTAAATTATCGCGATTCTTTCTTGGTGTTGCAATTTCCACACACAGTAGTGTACTTTGTAGTTCTCTTGAATTATAAAGTGACTGACTTCCTTCTTAGATCGACTGCGCCCATATTTATGTTGGATGTTTCATTGCCGCCATTTATGTTCCCGTTTTGCCTGCTTTTCAAGTATTCTTCTTGTGAAGCTGCTAACTAAAGAAATGAACACTTATAACCTTTCACTGCCAGACCCTACTCTGTTTATGTACCTAAATAACCTACAAACCTTTTTAGGGACAGAGCAGTAAATGTTACGATAGGGTATTAATGTTTCTCTGATTAGAATTTTTATCAGAAAATGATTTCATGAAATCGTGTCATCTCAGATTTATTCATGTTTTTCTTTCATCCAATTTATCTCAAAACAGATAAATTGGATGAAAGATAAACTGCAGCTAAATTTTGAAGATCTTAAACATCAAAGTTTATCTAGATGTTTTTGTCAGGTGCTATAGTTTATTGCTCTAAGAAATTCACACCTTTTTTATCATTATCATTTATTAATTATATAACAAGGAATTGTACACCAACTGTACCTAAATTGTATCACAAAACTTGCGACCCGACACTTCTTGGTGTAGAATAGAAATCTACACCAAGAAAACAATAGAACAAACAGATGAATCAAATAAATAGAAGAATCAAATAAAATAAAATAGATAGCTTATTCTATTATAGAGTAATATAATAGGTTGACATTCATTGTTATGCATGTATTTAAAGACAAATACACTAATTCAATTTTTGTGCGTGCAATACTACATATCTTAAGTGCTTCTCAAATTATTACAAACCGTAAACACGAATTAGAAAAATGTGCTTTAGGTTAAACATTTTACGGCAAAAAAATGTTTTAATAAATAATTATTCTGGCAATTTACTAAAAGTGTTTGTAAATAATTTGAAAACTTGTTTCTTACAATTAACTTCTAACTCTTCAAAGCAGATTTTAATAAAAAAATTAGTTTCATGTAGAATTAAAAATTGACAAACAATTTTCTGCTTAGCTGTTAAATGAATTCAGAATATGGATTTGTTACAACCATGCGAATTCAAAAATAATTACGTTCATTTCTTTAACGGATTTTCAGGATTGGAGATTTTTCTTGCACATATCTCCTTCGTTTTCCTTATCGAAAACATGAAGACGTTGATATATTTATATAAATTTGAATACTAGCAAACTAAATATTTCTGTGAACAATTAATTCCTCTCTCTCTCTCTCTCTCTCTCTCTCTCTCCATATCTATAATATCCTTAGAATAATATCATATCGTTTTGCGAAAAGCACCATAGTTTAGTTATAAAGGGAACGTTATCCACCGTGCATGTTTCTTCTTTTTGTACAAACTTTTCGATTCTGTTGGAACTCCCGCGCAAACTTCCCTCATTATCTTTGAAATTTTAGGCAATCATCATCCTCTGAGGCAATGAGTATCACGAAAATAATGCTCAACAGTAAAAACTTCGCAATAGAATACTTAAATGCCTGCAGTGTGGAAAAGAAATATATGCTAATCAAATAATTTAATCCATCATATTGACGTTTTCCTAGAATCAGCCAAAAGATTCCTAGTGAAAAATTCATTTTAACTTATATTATTTCCTCAGCAATTTTGAGGGTAAATGAAAATAACACCGTAGCAAAGCAAAATAATTTAAAAACATAAAACTCATGAAAGAAATACGGGATTACGCCATATAATACAAATTTTGAAGATGACAATCCGATTTTTGGCGTAAATGTGACAAGGATGGTAAGTCAGATAATATCCAAAAACTTGAAAATATTCGGATATTATCTGACTTACCATCCTTGTCACATTTACGCCAAAAATCGGATTGTCATCTTCAAAATTTGTAACATAAAACTGCTATTCATAGAGAAATCGGAAATTTGAATTCCTTACCCCTCATAAACTTTTGCATGAAAATGTTTCACCGTTTTGAACTTTTTTTTGCTTTTTTACGTAATTTTTGCAAAATTATAAAATTACTACCACTAAAGCCCACGATTATGTAGCAGTTTCAGGAACGACATGTTCCAAAAAAAAAAAAAATAATAATGCCTTTTTATCTTTTTGTATGTTTAAAACCATTTTCTTGAAATTCTTCATATTCGTATAGATCGCAACAGATTAACTTTAAGCAAATGAAAAAGTAAAGTGTTTGGTTCACAAGAAAATTTAACATTAAGTTTGGAAAAATATGGGAATATATGTGTCAATGAGAGAAACATATGTCTCAATGAATGGAATATTCCTTAGGATTGAAACAATGCTACAATGATCCTGCTACAAAAAAAATGTGGCATTGAGGATCTCAGGAAACACAGGGGCATCAGCCTCTTTTCAGTGGTTTATAGAATTTCCATAAAGGTTCTTTTCATTTTCATTTTTAAAATTTGATAATTTTTAAACCATTATATTTTATTTGAATTTGTGGGATGGCAGGTGTTTTCAAACACTTGCCAGTTTTTATATAGCATTTTTCAGGCCTGGGGTCAAAATTCTCTTCGGACGGAACTTTAAGATCAATACTCATGAGAGCATTCAATGTTGGTAGGTTTAAACTGCCCCTCCAATCACCCTAGATTCTATTCATGAAACTCAACCCAACAACGCGGCCCGAGCTGACCTTGTGACGGGTCACCATCTGATGTCACGCCACCGCTTGTTTTTTATTTTGGTGTTTGCAGGGACAGCTGTTCATCCAGCTGTTGGGGAGTCGCGGCCCCACGTTCCCGAGCTGGTCTTGTGTCTCGCTTTTTCGTTTTTATTTATTTTCTCCACTGGCTAGTTGCCCGTGTTGTATACTTTACCTAATCGCTACCACGTTATGCACTAACACCCCGGTCTTGTGGTTTTGTTACCCTCCACCACTAACTGATTTATATTAACCGCTCAGTTCGTAGGTTGCTGAGATTCCGTTTAGGTTCCCTGACAGGATTTGTCTTCTTTGGATTTCTTTTTTTCCTTTTCGCTGGTTTGGGCGCTAGACCTACCTGCATGTTTGCCGCGTGCGGAGACCCGTGAGGCGGAAATGGGATGTCTGGCGGCTGAGGTCGCAGGAGACCGGATAAGTGCCTCCTGTGTACCAACACTCCTCTTCGACCCCGGCTTCGCTGTAAACGGGAGGCTAGAGACTAACCCACCTCTAGTCAGAAGTCTTGTACCAAGTTGTGTACACGGCTTTAGCGGCTTTTTTGTCGTATAGCACGGCAGGGTGAGCCCGGGGGCTGTGGGATCATGCCAAAGGCGTTGGCATGACGGTACCCGGAGGCCGAAGTGTCCGCCGAGTGCGTGTGATCACAGCCAACGGACTATATCTGCAACGTATAAGCTCCAGAACTGTGTCCAGCGTCATTTTCTTGGCTTGCAGACCTCCAGTTCTCCCTTGTAGGGCTCGGTGGTGGGTGGAGTAGTCTGCAGACGAATCTTCCTCCTTTTTTCTATGGGTAAAAACAAGAACAAAAACTCCAAATTTAAGTCACCTGCGAAAATGATAGTTGACAACGACTCTATTTTGTCTTCTCAACCTACCAAGTCTCATACCCTTAAACGGTCTTTAGACCTTGACCTGGACCAAGAATGTGGAACCTCTTCTTCGGCGGCTGTACCAGTCGCTCCGAAGCGTCGTCTCCCCTCAATTGCTATGACTACGCATGCTACTCACTTGCTTGTTGAATCCATCGATCCGAATGAGAGACTGTCCACCAGATCTCCCTTTTTCATTTCTAAAGCTTTGGACGCTGCGGTTGGCCCCTTGAAGTCTGTGAGGAAGCTTCGCTCTGGGGACCTGCTTGTCCAAACTTGCAGTGTTTCTCAGAGTAACACTTTTCTGAACCTCACTAGTCTTCAAGGCATTCCTGTAAAAGTGACACCTCACCCGTTTCTTAACACCTCTCGGGGTGTTATTTCGGAGTTTGATCTCTTGCCATGCAGTGAAGACGAATTCGTGACTGAACTTGCTGATCAAGGTGTTATTGCTGCACGTCGTATGATGTTCCGGCGTGATGGTTCCATGATTAAGTCAAAAAATGTCATCTTGACTTTTGACTCCCCGAAAGTTCCGACAGAAATCAAAGCAGGCTACTTGGTCTGTGCAGTTCGCCCGTACATTCCCAGTCCTCTGCGCTGTTTCAGGTGCCAGAGGTACGGGCATTCACAACGATTCTGTAAGAGTTCCGCTCGTTGCGCTAATTGTGGCTCCGGTGAACATGACGGGGAGGGTTGCACTTCTGCGGCCTGCTGTGTTAACTGCGGTGAGGCCCATGCAGCTTACTCCCGCAACTGTATGAAATGGAAGGACGAGATGGCGATCCAGCGCCTCAAGACCCTGGAAGGCCTCTCGTACCCTGCTGCCAAAGCCAAGTTGGGTATTCCCAACACCCGACAGCGTAGTTTTGCCGCAGTTGTTAAGTCTCTGCCACAACCCGTGCAGCCCTTTGTTCCGCGCCCTGTAGCTCTCGCCGCACTTGCCAGGCGATCTACAGTTGAACAGGCGACACAGGTGGATTTCACCGAGCTCCAGCTTATTCGACCAGCTGAGTCTGCGCCTTCTCTTTTGAAGACGACCGACTCTTCCGGTTCCCAGCAGACAGCCTGCACGTGCGGAAGACCCGGCCCTCAATCCGCAAAGGTGTGCGGTGTCCATCAAACTGTCTCGGCCTCAGCGAGGTCCCCACCCTCACCCAACATTATAGAAGAACACGGGGGGAGGAGAGTGACAGTTCGTCCCCAGCCTCTACCAGCATTGCAGAGGAACATGGGGGGAGGAGAGTGACAGTTCGTCCCCGCCCTCTGCCAGCATTGCAGAGGAGTGTGGGGGGAGGAGAGTGACGGTTCGTCCTTTTCCATTAGTAAATATGTTACTTTTAATAAACTTCATTAACTACCTTTTCTTCACTGCTTTCTTCATACTCTTTTTCAACTTTTACCAAGCCTGTCTGATCTTAATCATTTTCCACGTTTTTAAAAATCTGTGGCTGATCGTTCTTTGTCTGGCGCTCTTTGGCCAAACCTGGCCCTTGCGCCAATAAAATCCAACAACCAACCAACCAACCAACCCAACAACGCATGTAGAAGTACATAGGGGAAATATACTGGATATTCCTACTAGCGCCAAAATGTTTTTATAACGTTTGTACTTTGCAAGGAATATTCCTTTCCAGAAAGCAGTTGTTCCTTTTTGTTTGCCAGATTGGTGATTATCTTTAGCATCGCTTTTCATTTCAATGAATTCTCCAAGCACATTTTCTAGTTCAAACTTGGCCCTTGTTAAACGCCTTTGAAAATTCTCTATCGAAGATTTGACATCTTGAATCCTGTGTTTTTGAAACCTTTCTGCATCAGCGGTGAGTGGCGTGTTCGTAACTTCAAGAAATGCTGCATATTTTGCAATGGTGTCGTTAATTAGTGTTTCAAAACACAAGTCAACATTGCTGATAAGTAAATCTTTTATATTTGACTGATCAAATGAACACACTGCATCGCCTCTGTCTTTTAAATTTATATTTTAAATTTAGATTTTCCAGTTCTACTGCCTAGTTGGACTTCGTTTGTGCAATCCTCCAGGTTTGAACCGTCATTACATTTCCTGTCGTTTGATTTTTTTTCACACTAATGATACGAATTTTGCAAGTTAACATCATGTTCCTGCAGATATAAAGAAAGCCGAAACAATTATCCTAAAATATTGGTGAAGAAATATGAAGTCAGAAGAAAATTGTTAAGGCACAAGACTTAACAATATTTTTAGCAATCTTTTTTTGCATCTAAAGAAGACTCAGAAGATCATGCAGTGTTGTGTAAATGAACAACAATTGCTTTCCTGTTTCTAATAAGGCCTTTAGAAGCACGGATATTATGAGGAATCTACCGTATTCCATCAAGTGGCTGAGGGTTGGCATCAGTTTTCTCCTACAGAGCAACGATATCTTTCAGTGCGCTTGTTCGATTCGGTAATCGGGGATAAAACCTATGGTTTTGTTTCGTAACAAAATCTAATTTTATTATGTGAGTCTTTGTAAAAGCGGATTTTATGTCAAACTCTAAAGAATGCGGTGAACAGTGAATGCTCAAGATCCAAGGATATCTCTGTTTCATCTAAGTAGCAACACCTATTTTGCATCCGCTCATAACCAAAGCACCAAGGTCAAAGATTTTATCATCCCACAAAAAAAAAACCATTTTTTTTTCAATTTCGGTTTTGATACCAATTATAATTTCATTGTCTGTTGCATATTTGATATAAATCATATTAAGGAAATGTGTTGTTGGTTCACATTCGCGCAAAACTTGGCGTACATTATCAACTTATTTGTTGTTCATTTAACTGTTGACTCATCAACCAGTAAAGAAAAAAATCACCTTTCTAAGTTCTGTCACCAATGTGTTCTTTATATTATTAAGAATAAAAGAAGTAAATACACTGCATGCTTTGTCATTATAAGTTACACCCAACTTACGGTTATCACAGATCCTGTCATGGCAAGCAATACATTTTTCCAAAAATTGAAACTTCAGATTTACCCATAGTTTTTGTTTAGTTAAAAAAGTTTTCTAATTTTCTTAATGTTTCTTCGTCTGCATTTCTAAGACTCTTTAGATGAACTAATTAATTTTCCCTTCTTAGCTGATCTGCTGACCAGTGCCTCCAGGTGATTAGGTGAGACGTTTTGTGCTAGGCAGATTGTTTTTTCACATTGTCTGTTTTTAATTACTTATGGCCATGTGTCATGCATACATTACTTCATATTTCTTTCACATGACAGGAAGAACATTCCACCTTTTCATAACGCAACCATTCCCATTTATTTGCCAATCTGATGTTGTATACTGTGGCTACCTTAGCATATTTTCCTAGCGGATACTTTTCTTCTCTTCGGGGACAAGTCGTCACACTGAATGGGTTTGCTGGAAACATTATGGCTCACATCATTCTCATCAATTTCCACATAAACATCGTTTTCAGCATTTTCGGATAGCGCTCGTTTGCGGAAAAATGAAAGTAATGTTCTTTGATCCATACTTACATTAGAACACGTTTAAAGTAAAAACAAATCCTTAGAAGCCTAAAATTATAAATCATTCAACAAAGGAGAAAAAATAAGATAGCCGTAATACCTTGAAAGCCCGTCGTGTTCTAAAAACAAAGCACCATGATGATGATACATTTTCCGCAATGATTCCTACTGCTTGGTACCACCACGGTTACGGACGACGGCAGCATAGAAAAGAAAGAAGAGTACTGTTTTATTATTTCCAGGAAGTTTTGAGGGTAATGTGGTTTGATTGTACAGTTGCAGCATGAGAGAAAATGTTCCACTCCCCATCCTTTTTTTTTTTAACCCATCAAAATTGCAGATTTCTCTTGTAAATGAGAACACAGGTAACTGGTGCCTGATAACTTCCGCGTCTACGCACCCCATTCGCTACTTGCCATTTCCCCCACGCCTTGGTTTGGTGCATACCGGGTGATCGCTAATTCCTAGAAACGGAAGCTTGTGCACCTCCTTTTTTGGGATCTACTTTTTTCCCGAAAAGGTAAACAACTTATGCAAATTTTTTGTAGGTATTATGATTTGCTGAGAAAAGTAAATTCCCGAAATTTCGCTAAAATGCTTTGATCACTTGTAAAAATAAATCTAAATGTTCTATTAAGATAAAAAGATACAGATTTCTTAATAAAAAAATTAGGTATAACTTTAAAAGTTATCGGTGGATTTTGGCGAAATTTGGGTAATCGGCTTTTCTTAAAAAAATCAGTGTCCCTAAAAATTTCGCACAATTTTTTAAAATTTTCACATTTTTATTCCCAGTGAAACAGTGAACAGCAGATGCGATTCTGGTCCAGTAGACAGAGTCGGAAGCAGGAAAGAATTAATGATTTTAGAGTTGAAATGTTTTACTTCCAGAAAATGGAAGTTAAACATTTGCCACCTTTTCGATAAAGGAGGCAAATGCGAGCATAGTGCTTAATTTGTTACGGTTTACCGTGGAGTGCTTCAAGAGTAACAAAAAAACTCAGTCTTGGAAATACCTCCCTGCTTTCACCCAGGAGTGAGCTACAGTTAGTTATTCAACACGTTTTGGGGAAGGAACACGCAGGCATTGATTTTTTTTTCAGCACGCCGCCGTGGCCGAATTTTTTCACAACGTAAGTCTTTTTTCCACACTCGCAACGCAGTTGGCGGTTTACATTGTGCACTAAAAACATTCAAAATTTTTCCACAAGCAGCTTTTGCTACAACCACTTTTTATTACTACCAAAATGCATTTGCTTGCCAACAGTTTGCTACTAACTACCGGTCGAAATCGCAACCTTTTTGCTTTTATACATATTTCTTTAAAATTAGTGAAACTTTCATCTTCAATTATGTGCTTTGTATGCTAAATGTTCGTCTTCTTTCATAGTTTTAGAGCTCTAAAGAAATAGGAAAGCTTCAAATACTCTTCATCCACCAGAATGTGCCGTGCCTCAAAGTTTCATTAAGCTTCATGTCTTCTCTGTCTTTAGATTAAGACGCCTTCTATCGCCGAATGACATCAAACTCTGCCACTCACATGTTTGTAACGAAATAGGATTTTATTAGATAGGTTCTCAAGTGAAAACTGATATTCGTGCATTCACTATCATTCCATCGTTACGGCTTTGCTCTTTAAAATTCGTATTACTTCATAATCTTTGTTACTTTGCTTTTTTACTGCTTTACATATATCGTTTATTTCGCTGCATTGTTTCATTATCCATACATCTTCTCATGGATTATCAAATTACAGCTGTAGGTAATACTTTACACAATGGTTCGCAAAGTGTAGTCTTCGTACCCCAGGGGTTATTCAGCAGCATTCAACGGCATCGCGAGGTCAAAACGTCAGCCTCACCTCACTTTTAATTTCTAATAGGCAGTTCTAAGACACATCAACAAAACCTTTTCGGGGTCATCAATACTTTTAAGAGTGTAATGGTGTTTTGGGACAAAATATTTTGAGAACAGCTGCTTTATACCACACATAGTAGTTTGTTTGTCTTTTGCAGTGAACAGAAGACAGATAGATGGTGATACGTCAGCCAACCGTAAGCAAGAATCTTTTTTTGATTAGTACAGTCTATGGAAGTAAGCGGAAACTATATTTTCATTAAAATGGTGAATACAGTGACGAATAAGCGATGGAAAACTTTAGTTTCCTCAGATTTTGTAAAATAATAACATCTCCGGAAACCTATTCGTTTACATTTGTCCTTTAAAATACAATCAAACTGAAATTAAAAATGCGGTCATAAATATTTTCACATGTCATTCTATTCCAACACGGAAAAAGTTATTTTGTTAGATTCAGACAGTCTAGATTTCCGGATATTAAAAATTCAGATATTAACAAAAGAGCAGAAAATTAACGCAAAAAAAAAAAAAAGAGAGAAAATTTCAGAAAATAATCCCAATTAATGGTAACTTGTTTATTTAGGTCATGAAAATTAAATTGTTTTAAAAAATAATAGCAAACTTGAAATTCTTCAAAAACAACATGTAATACTTTACTTGCGATTGCCGCAGTTTTATGTGGAGCCAATCCTTCATTAAATACTAAGGAAATTCAGTTTCTGAAAAGCTCAACCTCCTCTTAACAGATTATCTCAGTGAATAACGCACGATCCCAAGGTTCAGAGAAAGTTTCCTGTGTCATAATTTTACCTTCCATTACTTAGGTAATACTACAATATCCAAAAACAGAAATTTGATATCGTTTCTTCGACTTTCTGTGTCTGAACATTCCATTCATTATGCTGGGAGTCACGCAATTTAAGAGTGATCAATTTTGATCGCAAAACAAAGTTATCGAAAAATCCTTATATCTGCAAAATGGTTTTGATAACTTAATATATATATATAAAATTTATAGATATACATACTGCGTGAAAAAATGTGAAATGGAATTCGTCAACATAAGACCGTTTGTTTGCTGGTTTAACGATCATCGTAAGCAACTCGATGATCTGTAAATAGTCTCCCGTCACTGCTTTACGGGCACTGATTCCAACGTGGAGATAGAGACAGAGTACCGCAACAAACGCACAACTTCTATTACTCACCGGAATTCGTATCCGGAACATCCAAACAATGGTAAGAATCCAGCTCTTAGACAACTGCTGCACAGTGACGGCTAAAGCCCTTTTAATCATGAAGTTCTTTATTTATGCGCACTAATCCGAATCTTGAAACATTCATATTTGAATCGCAAGTTTAAATAAATTAACATGTTCATGGTTGCTTTATATTATTTCCCCTTCTTAAATTCATATTTCCTTTTAGTTCTCAGAATTTCAATACTAAAAATAATTACCCGCAGTTATCATTTTTCGTAAAACGTAGTTGAAAATATTATAAATATTTCTGAATCGATGACAAGTGTTTAAAAGCAAAAGAACATTAGGCAAATATCCCAGATTTTATAAAAGATTTTGGTACGTTTCTACAATCTTGTCAGAGAAAAGATCCAATAACTCAATAAGCCATGAGTTCTTATCAATAAATCGATTCCAACAGAGCAATTTACGAAACACGGGGGACAAAAACTTTTTTTAACAACGATAAAACAATATACGATTGTAAACGAACAGACACAACGCAAAAAGCCGAAATAACCAGTAAAAAGTGATTCTGCCATAAAATCAGTAAACCAAATGATTTATATGAAATGCTCTTAGTAATGTGACGGGCAGAAAATGCGTGTTTTGCCATTTTCACACGATTGCAGGGTTCACTAGTACCTGTGGAAGGCACTATGGACCGAATACATTATGAATGCATCCTTGCAGACCACGTACACCCACAAATGCTGATTGTCTTTGCTCGGACGAATGGGATCTTTCAGCACGACAATGCGACGTGTCACACAGCTTGAAATGTGCCAGAGTGGTTGGAAGAGCAGTACTTCTCTGGTCCCCTAATTCCCCAGACTTAAGCCCGATTGAACATCTGTGGGACCACCTCGATTATGTTGCTCGCTGTACGGATCCTCCACCACGCCTCACCTTCCAGCAGCTGTCAGATGCACTGAAGTCAGCATGGCTGCACATACCTGTGAACTCCTTCCAGCACCTTACTGAGTCATTCCCAGCACTTCCAGCTGCTGTTAGGACTGCACACGGAGGTTACTATGGATATTAGCTACAGATCACAATAATGCGACTCGACCGTGTATTAGAGCTTCGGGTACACTGTAGAAACTATTTACCAAATTTAATGCTTAGTTGGTGCAATTGTGAATTTTATGATCAATGTTGTTGATGTATCAGTACTTCGTGTAGTCGCTATTTTTACAGGCACATTTCATTTTTAAATCTAACGGTTTTTCTTTTGTTTGTGGGTATTAAACTGTTTATCATTTCTCCACGAAGAAATTTTTGTTCACGTTTTGTTTAGAAGCATTTTCTTCTAAAGATCAAATACGTCAATTGCAAACAGCAGAAAAGATAAAATTTAAGCAAAGGCAGAGGCCATGATCTTAATTCGAAGTGCTTCTTATCCTTCCCTTACTTCCAAATTCGGCACACTTATTCTTGGAATTTCCCGTTGTGTAAGATACCCTGTTTCGTTGCTGTAGCAAGAGTAACGTTTAAAAAGGTGAGCGGGTATTATGAACGACAGGAAAATTTTAAACTCTTAATAGGATTCAAGTGATGAAAAGGGAGATAACTCACTAAAAGCAGTGAATGAATAAAATATATTAAATCCTCCAAAAAATCGATTTAAAACTTTATATATACCAAAGTTTTAAAATATTTATTGAGAAATATTATGGGATTCCTAAATTTCGGATTTGTACAATTAGTTTATATTAATATCTTGGATGAATAGAATATTCCCTAAAAACGCAAAAAAGGTAGTTACGCGAAAAACGATTTTTAATTTTATTTTGTTTCTTTGTGTCTGAAATAAATACAGTGTCTGGAAACACATAGAAATGTTGTGTTATTTTTTATCTTAAAAGTTGATAAATTAGTTCATTACGACCGTTTTTTCTTGGCAGTACAAAATTTCGGCAGCACGTAGTTGTTACGTTGAGAACCGTCCCATGGATTCAAATCCAGAAGTTCGCCGTTCTTTTGGATTGGAATCCAGAAGAACAGGGCCTTGTGTCTTCTTCATGTAGAGAACAGTGCGGCTACGTGAAATGCATGAAACAAATTTTCCAGGTCTATAGCTCTAAGTCTTACATATATTATCCTAAGCGAGGCGCTGATCGAAAAGAGCTTTATACTATTCCCGAAGTTTGGAAAAACTAAAATGCCAAAGAAACTTCCTCTGTCAGAGAAATAATTACACTCATGAATAATGACTTATGTGATTTAAATATACAGTTTTCTTCCACTGAAGTAAAGACACATATTTAAATTTCTAGTTACATCTCCATTTGGCACAATATTGGTAAGGGGACATTATTCTTCAGATAACGTATTCTGGTGCATAACACGGAGGAAGAGGTTTAAGGTTTTATCTAAACGGTTGAATACCTATTAGTGAGCATAGAATCTTGAATCACTTCGACAGTCTAAATAGTTTAGCCATTGATCGTTTATTAAGACCGCTGGGACTTTCATTATTGCGTGCAGTGTTCTTCATTTGGACATGGACTCATATTACGTGAATTGTAGGGTCGCTAATAATAACCTGGAAAAAGAACGTGTTTGCACCTTAAGTCATGAAGACGTTATGTAATTTACGTTTTAGGAGTTCATTTCCAAAGCTTATACGCCGGTAAATGGATTCCTACCTTCCACAAGCGCAATCTGAGTATCAGGATATTTCTCATCCCTGTGCAGATGCGTTTACCACCGTAGATGAATAGATAGATTTGCTGGCACAATTTATGTCGGCGATGTTTGTATGTTAATAGCAGTATCACTTTACTATTATCGCTTTGGCTGGAAGCAGATTGCATTAAGAACGTTAGGTTTCTAAAGAAGTGACGAGCACATTTTCCATGATTGGTGTAGATATTCACTGAATGCCGTTTCCCATTCTATGAACTTTATCTTAATCCAACGCATTTGCAATTTTTTCTAAAAGTTTCAACCCGAAAGGCAGAGTCAGCGTTCCTTTATTTGGATACGTCACCCATTCATGCTAAAAGTTGAATACTCAAACCGTTGTGGTTGTTGTGCTCACTCTAGAAACAATATGTTTCTCTTTAGGCAAATACGTATGATAATAATAAAAACCTTTGTAACATGTTTTCAACCAGAGCGCTATGCGTAGTCCGCAAACAACATATCAGAACGGACGTCTTGCTAATTGACAAAACTGTCGCTGTACATCTATCATAAATGTTTTTCGTAGGGAAGTGATATTCCCTTTCATGAACATAGAAAGTCAGAAAATATGACCATTATCCTCCTACCCGAAACCAGAAGTTTATCTTAATCCAACGCATTTAGATAAAGCTTCTGGTTTCTTAATCCAACAGCCCTACTGCCGAGGGCATTCGTTATTTAGGAACGTGGATTCAGCCTGACCGCAATTAAATTTTCAGCATTTGGGTGTTATTGTTATTCCGTCTTCGTAGTGCCCTTAGTGGGTAGCCAGGAGCATATACATATTATCTGACCTGCTTATGTTAAATTCAAAGTATTATAGCCTGCGGCCTCTCTTTGAAGACCGTACGAGTGAATTTATGCAAGTTATGTAAATATGTTATGACAGTGACGAACACTTTTGCAGAACCTAATTGCAGCAGATATGAGGTTAAACTTCTTTTACTATCAGATAACATCACTCACAGCTCGTTGATAATAAATTTTTACTTAGAATTCATTTTAATTTTTTTTAATAATTGTTAGTATTTCCACCGAATAAAAGCATCATCCTATATACACTAAAGAGCAATTGAATTAGAGACAGCTGGCGTTATGCAAATGTGGCGCTGTGGGTGGCCCTGTAAACGGGAACGACATGACGTATGCAGCGATCCGACAATATAAAGAGTGATGTGACAGGAATCAGTAAGAGTCGGACGCAGTATAGGTAAGACGAAGGATTTCAGCGCATTTCATCGTGGGCAAAATGCAGCTTTTGGATTGTGTTTAATGGCACAGACTAATTGCAAAATTAAAGTGAATAAAATTTAAATGATAAGCAATTTCGATAGTATCGTAAGAAAACGAACGCAATTCGATTTAACTAAGAGATGTAGAGAGTTAAAAACAGAAATCGCGGCTATCCACAGAAACCACTCTTCCAAGTTTAGTGTATATTTATTGAAGTTACTACCATAATATCTTAAAAATGAATTTTAGCAAGTTCTGATAAAAATCTAAAGTAATCATAATTATAAAAATCAGGGATTTATGCCTAGAATTTCATAATTTCGTTCCAACATTTTTTGAAACCCCTGGAAACACATTTTCTTTCTTTTTGCCAAATTATCACGTAAATAAAACCATGGAGAGGAAACAAATACCTTGTATTTAGGATAACAAGCCATTTTCGGCTGTAACATTGGCCTGTTAACCCTTTTTTGGTTATCCTACTCAGATCAGAAGAATTCCTAATTTAGGTCTGGGTTATTGAACCTACAGCGCGACGCGCCTTTTGGCAAGAGAAAAAGAAATAATTGCATAAGTGGGAGCAGAGTGCCCTGATAGGAAAGTAAGACATGGAAAAGTGCGGAAAGATAAGATTTCTAGAGGTATACGGTTTCCCTTTAAGTACTGAAGTTAAAAGCTTTATTGATTATTCCACTTAACTTTTCAACGATTTATATAATAGATTGGTTTTTCGTATTATTTAGTAAAATCAAAGTGTGATTACATTACATAGTGAGATACACTGTAATTGATATCTAGCATTTGATTTGCGATCCCAATATGTGCCTTTTATTCAGAGATACCTTTTTTGGGGCCGATACTTTTTTAACTCAAATAAACACAATATATATATATATATATGTCCTTATCAAATTAAATTAACAAGGATTATTTTGTTGTCGCTATGCAGCATAGTATCCTACTGGTTAAAAAAAATAATCCTAGCGATATACAATACGAATATGTACGAGCATTTTCGAAATTTCTCGCCTCCTGTGTTTACAAACGAATGTCTGTTTGGCGTTATTACTTTTGTTTCAGTGTTAATCATCATGTAAATTATGTGTAAGTGTACACGCTATGAACGACTTATGGCATTTCGCCGCAGATGCATTGAACACAAGTGTCCAAATTTCTTCCTAGAACAGAATTAATATCGCAGGCGGTTCGGTGATTCGAATTCAGACTCTACTGGGACGAATGGTCAGGTGTCAGAACTCAGAGCACTGCGCCATCGGGTCAGCATACTTAATGACTAGTTAGTTACTTTTTGTTCATACTGTTCAGCAGCAGTTGTGTATATCTATCTGTTCTGTTTCAATAAACTCGACTGAGACGTATGAGGCTGTTTATCCTGCAAAGAAAAGACAAAAAGTTCGGATATTGTTTACTATTATTTTCCTGAAAATTTCGATTTACACAGTACCTTAGTATTGATATGTAAAGGAAATTATAATCCCATATTCAAAATTGTAAGAATGTGCATTAAACGTTTTACTGGTGAGAATTATACTCATGATTTAAATTCAGAGATGCTGGGATTACCCTGCAAAAGAAATTTGAAAACGAATGCTAGTCTGTCATACAGTACTTACTTAATTGATCATAAAACTGCATAATGCACATGATAGTCCTTACGCAGTTTACACATGCAGTTAAAAATGCAGTTTACACATGCTCCGATTCTTACATCATATTGGCCAAAGAGTGAAGAACCAGAGATAAATCTTCCATAGAGGTCCATAGCAATAATTTGACGCCAGAGATCTGAATAGAAAAGTACACCAGTGGACAGACATGAAAACAAAGCGTCAAAACCTTAATCATGAGAGTCTACCTCTTTTTTTATTTTCTTAAAGAGTTTGCAACTCTCTCCACGGTGCTACTTACAATATATACCACTGGAACTTTACTATGTGGCAAATGCTATCACAGTTGCATGTCCGAAAAGTAGGGCCCCTGTTAAAAAATAGTGTTGAACCTCTCTGTCTTCTCCTGTGAGATTATGGATGTTGTAATGTAAGCAACTTATAAATATAATGTTTTATTAAAATACAGTTTTACTAACAATTTATATGCACATGTGGTTAAAAAATGACACTTCTTCCACATTGAATTGAGGATGTAATTTCAAGAAATCATAGTAGGTAACTCAATCTCGCATTTATATCGAATTGAGTCAATCGTATTGTTAATAGATGTGTGTCGTCGAAAACGATTCAAGAATTAAATGTAATACTCAGCCTTGAAGGAATTTCTGGAGGAATGGCATGCTGGTAGATTACACCTTTATGATCAAAGAAAATTATCATCATCACCTTTCCAGCGCCTTTGGTTTGGCTGACTTTTTTCCGAGGAGGCGAGCTTGTGCGTTTCCAGAAATTTGTTGCGCGCTTCGTGAGGGGGTCGAAATAGTGGAACCATGTTTCATCGGCCGTTATTACCGTATATACTCGTGTATAGGTCGGTCAAGTGTATAGGTCGACCCCCCGATTTTTATCTGAATATTTGCAGTTTTTGTATATCCCGTGTATAAGTCGACCCCCTGATTTTAATGTGAATATCTGCAGTTTTTGTATACAAACCTATCTTGTGTATTAATATATATATATATTCCGAGGATGCACCCGCATGCGGAAATGCGAATCTACTATTTATTGTTGTAGCTGGCTCTCGCAATGTTGCTTGTGGCAGTTTTCCGCAAAATGTGGATGGAATTGATGCACAATTCTGGGAAAATGAGAGGACTCACCACCCTGGTTAGAGAATTTTCAGGGAAAGATTACACACTTTAACAATATATGAATCCACTTTTGCGCATAGTCATTTTTCTCCCACTTCTTGGGAGAGAGTTTTCTGCAGTTACTTCATTCATGCAGAGTAAAGCATTTGCTCCCTCAGCAAACGGATTATGATGCATTTACCAAACATTGTAAGGCATATCGTTATTAAAAAAAAACAAAAAAAAAACACACACTTCCTAAAGCATATTTGGAAAGCGTAAATAAGTTTTGATGTCAACCTTATAGATTTTTTATCCCATAAAGAATATGCATGCAGTAAAAAATAAATGTGTAACTTTTGAAGTTTTCAATGGATCTCTTCAAAATTTTAAATGGTATTTTATTTTGATGTATTGTGGACACTGGAAAATTTGCACGCAACTATTTAAAAAAATGAAAAAAATTTGTTTTATAAAATTTTCTCCCACTACCCTGTGCAGCGTAGTAGGCTGTCGATCAACTGCTGAGATTTAAGAGTGTGTGATTGATAGAAAAGTTGTTTATTTACTCTCGAGTTTCCTCCCCATCTCTACCGTGTTTGTGACAAATAATCGGCTTTAGTTACAAAACCAAACATCGCCCCAATTAGTAAAGATGCAATCCTTCTTGCTCGCCCTTAGCCTTCAGAAAATGTTACTGTTTGTTTGATTTTTACAGCCGGGTCACACTCAATTTAATAGCAAATATAAGTAGGTTGTTAAACTAATGTACTTTTTTACTGTCAGTGGCAATGTTATTCTGAGCGATCGGCCAAGTTTAAACACTTTCGTTTTTGGGATGCATTGATCAAGTTACCACTGTTCTGTAGATTGTCACGCCTCTCTTCACCGACGTCTCTAAGCAGAGGCAGCGGTCTCCTTTTTAATAGTCTGTTCTTTTCTCTCTTCATCCCGTCAAGGGTTGAGCACAGTCGGTGGTCACGGCACGGTGCAAATTAAACTACTGGCTGACGGGTTCACCTATTTCCTCTGGTTGATTTACCAGCAGGGCAGTCAAGGTCATATCGACAGATCTAAAACGAACTTTGAGACGTCCTTAAGAAGTGAGTTTTTCTATTAGTGAATAAAAAAACTCGTACATATAAATACAAGAAAATTATTAGCAATAACTTTCTTCTGTACCTGTAACACCCGGAAAATGACTAAATATACAACTGCAAAGGAACTGATAGCGCAAAGGGCAAAGTATGCGCATTTCCATAAGGCATCAAAATTTTGGTTTTCAACCTATCAGAAATATTTCCGTGTATAGTTCGACACCCTAATTTCGACCTAAATATTTCATTAAAAAGTCCAGTTATACACGAGTATATACGGTACTGTGTTCAGAAAGTTTGGATAACTTGCAATTATTAGTTTCCACTCATGAAACACCTGAATTCTGACTAAATATTGTTCTCTCGTCAGGTGATGACGTACCCACCTGGAACACACGAGCAGCAGTAATTTGTTGCCTAGAATGCGGATGCAGCATTTTTTGAATTGTTAGTTGATGTCGCTATGTCTTCAGTCGTCATTCGTCGATTATCTTGCAAGATTTCACAAAGAGTGTTAACAATACGCTCCGTAACAACACTTTGAGGTTGACAAGGCCTAGCATCCAGATCTGCCGACATACGCCCTTTTTGGAAATCATGAACCATCCAAAAATCGTTGGCTCACACAAATATTTCTCTTTGTTATTTCTTTCATTAAATCAACAGTTTCTGGAACAGTTTTACCCCAACGATAGCAAACATTTTTCGCAGAACGCATTTCGCTTTTAAATCTAAATCACTCACCTCCGTAGTTGTATTTCAAAATGTAGTCGTACATTTAACAACTGCTTAATAACAAAACCAGAGTAGTCACCCACGGCTAATAATAGTTTCTACAGAAACTTCCTAAACTCAGGTACTGGTCTGCGTGGTTATTTTCGCGCTTTGCACTGTTGCCAAATAAAAAAAAATATTCTCATATTTTATGGAACGGTCATTCTGTAAATAAGATACAAAAATGTTTCTTAAGAGAATTATTTGCAAGTGTTATAGTCAGTGTAAAAAAAAAAAACCAGATACCAGTACTTTTCACGGCTGTGCTCTTGAATAAATTGTGGTGACGATACAATGGGATTTTTAGTTACGCACCATTGAATATTGACGTTCATATTTATAATCCCAAAAATTTTATAAACGCAGTATTTCTAAAGTTCTGAAATGTATTTTATTTTGTTTTTCCGTTCAAAGATATCAGGATTTTACAGCAGATAATATTTTCTGATAAAATATTTATTTCATGCTTTAACGCAATCGAGAGTCCATACATCCACGTTGATAGAGAAGAATTTCGCTTACTGGAAGTGCTAAATTTCTTGAAATGAATAAGTTTAACATATAAGATAAAAAGAGGTACTTTGAAAGCAGTGAGCAAAGAAACGCATTCATGTATGCATTTAGAGGAAGTACAAGAAAATATATATAATCTGTAAAGAGCAATGCATATATTACTAAATTATTTGGAATTTAAAATAAATATTTCGAAATTGAGAGCGTCTCTTTATTTCCCGCTATGCTCAAAGGGTTATCATGCTCAAGCAACAATCACATTGAAAACAATTTTGCAAAGAAATATGTGTCAGGACGTGGAAAATTTCTGCAAGTAATCCTGTAAAAAAAAATTATGATTCTATTTTAGTACTATAGATTGAAATTAAAAAATCATTATCAGCCTGTGAAAAACATTCAGAAACGTATCTCTGACAATGAATAGTTCTTAATGGCCACTGGTCTGACTATTTAACAAGAATACTCTCACGCTATGACTAATAATTGAAGCCGCCGTTTTTTTTTCGTATGCCCTTTTAGCTTACTGTTCTCTCTGCTATTAACATTTGAACGGTTAAAACTTTTATGTTTATGGCAGGGAGTTAGATTTTGGTGAGCTTA
The DNA here is from genome assembly GCA_039090855.1 of Macrothele yani. NCBI lineage: Eukaryota > Metazoa > Arthropoda > Arachnida > Araneae > Macrothelidae > Macrothele > Macrothele yani. Next base: position 68,685,465 of record CM077033.1, on the reverse strand, counting down.
TATTACATCAGTTATGTCTCCTCTTGGAAGGAACTCATGGATCAGAAACATAACAAGAGTGGAAGACATCATGATCAGAGTAAAATCACTGAAATGGCAACGGGCTGGACATATTGCCAGAAGGACAGACTATCGATGGACAGCTGAAATTTTAGGTTGGATTCCGAGGGACACGAAAAGACCAATAATGAGACCACATGGGAGATGGGCGGATGAAATTCGAAGGTATGCGAAGTAACATGGAGGAGACTGGCACAAGATAGACCGTTGTGGAAGAAATTTTGGGAGACCTTCGTCCAGCAGTGGATTGATAACGGTTGACACTGATTTTTATTATGATGATGATGATGATGATATCTTCTCTTTGAACATCCACTATTTTGGTATGGCGCAGTTATCTTGGATTGCTTGCTGTATTTTTGTAATATAGCAAATTCGTTTTTTTTTTCAAAATTCGCTGTCAATATATCTACACTGCCGGACAATTGCTAAGGACGGATGACAATAGCAACGATAGCAACCATAAAATGGAAGGCAGGTAAATGTGGAAATTAACATAAGTGCGGGATACAGTAAGACGCGTTGTGCTTATGCAAATTTTGGATTGCCGAACTTGTTCGTGACGTCATAGCGCTGATAAGAGATATAAAGGATTTGACGCGTATTGACCGTTGTTGTTCAAACGCAAAGTTGAAAGAGAAAGAATCAATTGACGAACTTGCAATTTTTATTATGACTTTCCGACATCACCTAGATGATTTTACGCGTGGCCGTATTATTGGCAAGATTGAAGAAGAGCGAAAAGTAACAGATGTTGCCAGGGAGTTCGACGTCAGCCACAGTGTTGTTTCAAGGCTTTGGAAATTATTTCAAACAAATGGAGAGTGTAGCAAACGTCACGGGGGAGGTCGTGTTAGCAGTACGACACCTGTAGAAGACCGGTACATAGTGCTATCAACAAAAAGACACCGGCGCAGCACAGCTAGTGAGGTAGGAAATCAGTTTATGGCTGCTACTGGCAAGCGGATCTCCCGAAAAACTGTCGCCAGATGTTTGCATGAAGGAGGACTATACGCCCGCCGTCCTGTTGTGTGCATCTCATTGTCCAGACGTCACCGTACCGCCCGTTTGCAATGGCGCCATCAACATCTCAATTGGACTGATAACGACTGGTCTGCTGTCCTATTCTCAGATGAGAGTAGATGCAGTCTATCGTCTGATTGTCGACGACAACTGATCTGGGGTGATAGTGGTACTGCATATTGTCCAGCAAACATACAGGAAAGGGACCGATATCCGACATGCAGTGTCATGATATGGGCTGGCATCATGATCACTGGCCGTAAGTCCCTCTATGTGCTTCCAACTGGGGCTATGACTGGCCAACGATACATTAATGATGTTCTGCTACCACATGTTCGCATGTTCCGTGGTGCTGTCTTGTTAGATTAATTTTCATGGACGACAACGCAACATGTCATCGAACAGTCGCTGTCCAGGAGTGTCTTCAGAGCGAGGATATTCAACGCCTCATATGGCCAGTACGTTCTCCAGATCTGGATCCCATTGAAAATGTGTGCGATGTTTTAGGGAGGAGTCTTGCTGGTCGCCAGTGCCCTCCAATAAACAAGCACACCCTCATACGTGCACTGACAGAGGAATGGGATAAATTACCCCAACAGCTGCTTGATAATGTTGTGCAAAGCATGACACGACGTGTGTAATCTTGCATCGCCCTCCATGGTGACCATATCCCGTATTGACATCTTACGCCGGAACGCCTGCGGACGGTAATTGCATTTTTTTCACGTTTACGTATTCTGCACAAAATGGCCTGTTTGTCCCTTGAACACGTTCCAAAGCCTTCTGGATTTCAGAGCACAATAAATTGTCTTTCTTGTAATGTCCTGGCATTCTGACATTATTTTATTTCACTTGGCATCCAACCACACTTACTTTTTTATGAGCTATATAGCCGTTTATGATCCGTCCTTAGCAATTGTCCAGCAGTGTATTAAGACGTATGTATACTGGCGTGCAAAAATTAAGGACGAGACGGTTTTTCGAATGTAACGTCATGCAGAAGTGCTCCACATCGACTCAAATCATACCATAAGATCCCCAAGATGTAACAATATGGGATAAGTGAGCAAAACCTTCCAAACAAGGAAACCAAAGGATACAATGGCACTTTATTAAAAAGGTAGCTTCGAGCACAACTGGACAGAAGACAGAAACGTCCATGTGACAGGCGGCTGCCAAAAAAAATCCAGTCTTTAGTAGGGGATATGATCACCCCTGACTGCGTTGCAGGATTTACAACGTATGTCCATGCTTGGGACGAAGTTCTCTAGAAGCTGTTTTGGCATCGCGGTCCATTCCTCTTGTAGCGCCAATCGCAGATGCGGAATCGTTGCCAGCGGCTGGTGACGTGCCTCCAAACGTCTCCCGAAAAGGTACCACACGTGTTCGATTGGGTCAATCCATGCGTTGAATATCTTCTCTCTCCAACAACTCTACAACAGCCACTGTAGGAGGAGGTGTAGCGTTGTCGTCCATGAAGAAGAACTCAGGACCCACAGCACCTCTAAACAGACGCCCGTCAGGCAGGATAACCTCGGTACAATAGCGGATACAAGTGACTGAACATCCTTGGAAGATGTGGAGGTCAGTACGGCTACCAAGCATGATACCGTCCTAAACGAGAATTCCGCCACCTCCAAACCAGTCCCTTTCGATGATGTTGGTGCTGTGATTGCGTGTTCCCTGCTCTCTCCAGATATGTATACGTCCAGAATCGCTCGTCAGACTAAATCGGCTCTCATCCGTAAAAAGAACTCGACCCCATTGCTGATTTGTCCAGTTCCTGTGTTCCTGGAACCATAGAAACAGTCGTCTACAATGATCAGGCGTTAATGGCACACACCGTACACGTCGTCGTGCAAATAGACCACCTCTGTGCAGCCTCCTGGCCACGATAAAACGCGATAACGGATGTCCAGTTGTCTGTTGCATGAACCTTGCGATTTTTCTCGCTGTTTGCCGTCTGTCTCTTCTCGCCTGTAGAATAATATATCGGTCGTCCGCCGCCGTGGTTGTTCATTGTGGACCACTGCTAAACTCTCGGACAGCTGTTCCTGTCGATTGAAATGCTCTCCAAGCTCGTAAAACGATGCTGTGAGCGATCCCGAACTCCTCGGCCACACTAGTCACACTTCGACCTTCTTTCAACTTTCCAGTGACGCGACCTCGGGTAAAGTCACCCAGATGTCGTCTACTGGATCGCCTCTTATTAGCCATATCACACGTTGGCAGCTACTCGACGTCGTTCAAACCGATGTACACCGTGCAATGGTTTCAACAAATTGCTGAGCGAACACCGCCCGTGTGCATTATACCCTTCCGACCCCCCCCCCCCCCCCCCCCCCCCCACATACGTCATATTGCATATACACTGGCGGAAACTGAAAAAAGAACACCAAGAAGGATTTGGCGGACGACCATGAAATTTATTTATGTTAATGGGGTCTAGTTTACGTAGGTGTGATGTTAATTTCGGGACCAACCGGTGAGCGCTTACGCCACAGCACGGCATAATATGCAAATTATCGTCGGTAGTATTTGAGGATTGCGGCAAAGTGAATGTAATCAGTTGTCGGCGTACGGACACGTGCGAAGACCCTGAAGAAGCTGAAATGCCTGGACATGGAAGACGTGTATGATTTCAGCAGTTATCTTACTTAGAGCGAGGTCGTCTAGTCGGACACCGCGAGGCGGAGTGGTCGTATCTTCGTATTGCGGAGCGAATTGGACGAGAAGTTTCGGTGGTGGTACGATGGTGGCGTAGATGGTCCGAGGAACATTCCCACACGAGAAGGCGTGGAACCGGGAGTCACAGACGGACTGCTGAGCGGTCCGATCGACGCATAAGAAGAGCGGCGTTGTCAAGTAGAACATCCACTGCGACGCAAATCCGAGCTGCCGTTGCACCTGAGGTGACTGTGCAAACAATCCGCAACCGTCTACTGGATGAAGGACTATGTGCACGTGTGCCTCTGGCATGTGTACCTCTGACTCCAGCCCACCGTCAGGAACGGCTGCAGTTGTGCCGTCAACGTCTGCACTGGAGGACGCAATGGCGATCTGTCATGTTCAGCGATGAAAGCAGATTCTGTTTGGGAGCCTCCGATGGCCGTATGCCTGTTCGCAGACGCCCAGTGAAGAGTCTCCACCCGTCTTGTATCCGCAAGCGACACGCAGGGCCTACACCTGGTCTTCTGGTGTGGGGAGCGATCAGCTGTAACTCCCGTACAAAACTAGTGTTTGTACCGGGTACGTTAAACAGCACCTCCTACATCAACAACATCATTTAGCCCGTTGTTGTGCCACTTGTAAGGTCGGTCCATCGTGGTAATTAAAGCAAGATAACGCACGCCCACACACGGCACGTGCAATGCAACATGCACTTCAGGGTTTAAGACAACTTCCATGGCCTGCACATTCACCGGATTTGTCTCGCATTGAGCACGTGTGGGATTTTTTGGGACAACAACTTATCCGGTATCCACGGCCAGCCACGACCATCCCCGATTTATGCGTCAGGTTGAGGATGCTTGGAACTCTATACCCCAAATTTATATCCAACATCTGTACGACAGACTCCATGCCAGAATTGCACAGTGTGACGTAGTTCATGGCGGTTCATCCTCGTTCAAACCATGTTACATGGAAATGTTATTTTTCAGTTTACCAGCAAATACAGCTGTATTTTGCCATAATGTTTTGATCACGTTATCTTCTGTATTCAGTGACGTACCTGCCAGCAGGACGCACACGACATAAAGGCGGATTGCAGTCAGAACAAATGTTCGCGTAGCTCAATTGGTAGAGTGACTTATTCCGGAATGAGCGGATCCGGGTTTGAATCCTGGCGTGGACAGCAATGACGAAAAAATTTACTTCGTTATAATGGCGCCCGAACTATCCGGATGACCCGACCGTTCAAAATCTTGCAATGGTGTGATGCTATTTCCACACCGCGAGATAGGAAAATTCAGAGAATCCCTTCTCCAGCGCTTCGAAAAATAAATGTGTGTGACGTTGTATTCCACACACCAGATTGACTGGGAGTTCTCAAATGCACGTTCTACAGTGGATGGCTGCCTGCAACGATTCATGGTGACGGATGACCCTTGGGCCATGCCCCCGGCCCTCTTTCGGGAAGGGGGTAGATGTGACGTACCTGCCAGCAGGACGCACACGACATAAAGGCAGATTGCAGTTAGAACAAATGTCCGCGTAGCTCAATTTGTAGAGTGACTTATTCCGGAATGAGGGGATCCGGGTTCGAATCCCGGCGCAGACCAAAAAAAAAAAAATAACGGAGAAATTTACTTCGTTATAATTCCGTTATTATGCTGCATAAATTTCGTTGGTATCAGACGTCTCCCTCTTTGTGTTCTTTTTTCACTTTCCGCCAGTGTAAATGCATGCCCTTCCGTACCGGACCCTAGTTTATCTCCTGAGTGTTCTTTCAGTCCGTTCTGCCTGCTCGTTCAGCTCTTATGCTAATTTCTCCTTTTCGTCCTTAATTTTTGCTCAGAAGTGTATTTTATTTTTATTGGCAAATAACATATACAGCAGTACGACCGTGATTTAGTACTCATCCCCATGAGATGTGTTTTCACTGTCCATTTCTAATGAACAACTGTTTGTGAAACAATTGAAAGGTTTTAAATGTAAGACTACCACGGCCTTCAAAAGAAATTAATTATCAAGATCAAAATCTTAAGTCCTAAGTAGAGTTAATTTATTCTGAAACCCAATACGTTGATACACACTGGTCCCCAAATTTAATAATTTATTTTTCTTGCGAATGAATTCAAAATTATTTTAGTTTGCACTATTGCTTTAAATACCGAACCAAAAAATATGTCTTTCGCTAAAATTTAGGATAAAGACTGGTCTGCGATATATTTTTATTCGCACAAAGCAGGTTTTCCTTTTAAAGAGCGTACGGGTATAAATATTTTTTTCATAAATCGGGGATACCAAAAGTTGGATCTGGAAAAAAAAAGTTTTTTAGCGTTCAAATTCTTTTATGAAATAAAAATAAATTCCGTCAAAATTCATATTTCCTGCAAAGCACAATTTTCTCATTTGGCGCTGAGTGTTGATTTCTGTTTAAAACATATGTACAGCTCTATGTATTCATTTAAAGACTTGGTGGATGCAATATCTTTTCCATCACTCAGTTTTTGTTTCGAATGATGAAACTTATGCTTTTCCCTGGATGTTGCAGCTTTTAAAAGTCGTGTTTAAAAAATTTACTTTCCTTGGATATCATTCACAACATTTCGGAACATTTTGATTATGTTTTAAATATATAAAAGTCTGAAATTATGTGCCAAAAGGATCTTCTAACTATGGCCACTCTATCTCCGTTTGCAAAATTTTGGTTGAGACATTTTTTTATAACTCATGTGTTTTGATAGGATAACCTGCACGAGTAGCGTCTGGGCTACATTAATATGAACCCAACGTTATTCGAAGGTATATCGTTAGACCGTCGGGGAATTTAATAAATGCTAAATTAATTATTCTTCAAAGATTATTATTAATGAAATCAATGGTTTGATTTTGCCACAGATGATGTTATTTTATCCCGGAACAGAAGCATACACTGTCTTTAATTTCGCTTTGCCGAACAGTGTTATGTATATAGAAAACTCAAGATATCTATCTGTATTTTCTTACATTTCGCTAGACGGGAAAATGAATATCCCCAAACGTTAATGAAAAATCCTGTAGAATGAACATAAGAATGAACAAAACAACTAATGTCTGCTGCCTTCTACAGGTATTTTAGTCTCTTTTAAACTATGTATCAGTACATTATATATGATGTTTTTGGTAATTAAACTGAAAACTAATATATAATAATCTAGAAAAATATATTTTGCATTGTTTTCTTGAAAGTCACTTTTGTTACAGGAGGTGGTGCACGCCACAGGATTTAAAAAATAGTTTGTAGCTGTCAGCTACTATTCTGTTTTGGATTAGAATCTCTTACCATACTGCTTGGATTTTAGGGATGTAAAACAAATTTTTAGAAGCTGAATTTCCGCTGATGCTGATATGATACCTAAGTCATCAGTCAGATATAGGAGTATGCCCACGTTCGATTTGAATGATTTTGTATTTATGTAAGACATGTATCGTATTCTCTTCCTGCAGTCAGGTAACTGACTTCGTTTGTGTCTTTCACGACTTCAATGCTGACGTTTTGCCATTAACTACAAAACATTTATTCCTGGATTTCAAACTAACGCTCCTGACTGAACAAATTTTAGTTACACAAGAGATATGCTAAAAGCTTCAGAAGTCACACCTCTCCACTACCTTCTAATATCAGATGTTTAACGCAAAGGTCGACCTCCGTAAATTATTTTTTCACTTTTATTGTATGTTTTTACACTGACAGATCTAACCACTCTATTTTTACAACGACAGAATTCAGCAAAGTATTACCTGTAATATGGCACCAGATGTCCCCGACACTGATCAAAATGCCATTAGAAGTATGTCTCATAGATGTCTAGACGGTCTTCGACTTACAGGTGACGTTACCGGTAGTGAATTCCAGAGATATGGGCATTCCTCGAATTTACCATTTGTCTACATCGCAGTGCTACTTTGTTTTGTGCAGGAATTGTTTGTGTTACGTGGCCTCATTGATGTGGTTTTAAATCGTGTACCTTGAGTCCGATACATGAATCCCTCATTTCATGCGAGATTCCAACCTCTGCGACTTGTGTATATGTTTCGGTTGTTATAATAATGAACCTGTAAAGTAAATTATGGTATTTTATTTGGCACTTCGAATTGAAGTCACATAGTTTAACGGAACTGGCAGCACCCTGAACTGATTATTTTTCTTTTTTATTCTTACTTTTTCTTTCATTCGAGTAAGACTTTGTGGCAACAATCTGGTGTTTTGATAAATGCACCTTGTATTATACTGTACAAATATAAACACTTGTGTGCACCAGTAGCACACATACTTGAAACTGCTGCAAGTCAAATGAGGAAGCAAGAAAAATATTATATGTATGCATATAATAATATTTATTTCCTGTATGTTACTGAAAGCTTTAACCCTTTAAGCAGCGGATGTACCTTAACCAATTAGTTCTTACAAATGTCTGCGCTCTCCAAACCAATGACACCAGGGTCATTCAGCGGCCATTATCGTTTTCTGACAGTTGATGAAAACATCTATAATTAAATAAACGTAGAAGTTTAATCTTCGAAATTGAATACGTCGTGCTCCATGATCCTGCATCATCGTGATGCCATGTAAATTTATTTTGTTTGACGTCAAAAATGTTTTGTACCCCAAATTTAGCATCGCAGATGTTTTGGAACTAGTTTCTACGTAGCAAATGAGGTCACTAACCGAGATATATGGTAGTCAGAGGGCGCAAGTTTCCACCTCTAAGCATGGTGGGGCATTAGCTCAAAACACTCAACTTCCTGTACTCTTTTCCTTAGTTGTACTTTTTTCCTTAGTTCACGATGAGCAGGACAACTATCTTGTTGGAGGATATCTCGTTTGTGGTTCAAACAGGGTACGTTCAGCGTAAAACGGCATATATGCACTCGAAGTTGGCACAGTACATCTGCACATGAATGCCCCTGCGATCTGGAGCCAATTCCCAATTAATGTAGCCCTCATAGTTCCCACCATCCCTCTTTTAGATCTATTTCTGTTGGCATTTTTGGAATTTAACCACTGTTTTCTCATGTGAGGATACTGGAATGATATTCAGTTTTCATCACGGGTCCCAATCCGCCAAATTAAGCAGTCGTCCTCGGAGTTTCCAGCAATTGCCGATACACATCCACACGTCGCTGAGCTGGAACAACAATTAGTTAATGGGTGAGCTTGCCGAGAGCTTCTGTGCGTCTTCTCGAGCTTGTGCAGTTTGCGAACAATTGTGGGCTGAGGTATTCCCAGCTCATTTCAGAGTTATTGAGTGCTTGTGCATGGATCTGGCTCTACAGCTAGGCGTACCGATTCATATTTTACCATCGAGGGTCTCCCAGTACGTACTTTGTCTTCAAGGCTGCAGTCCCAGTTTTCAATCGCGGAAATCAAAATCTTTCCTTCCGTCATACACTTCTCCTTCACCGTCCATAGCACAAATATCCATCTCTGGAACTGCAGTGGTCAACTTTTTTTTAAAGAAACATCCTAACACCATCGGATGTTTAAAGAAAACCCCCAACAGAACTCGGATTTCTGGTCCAAAACTTTGGACAACTAAAAATATTCATACAAACCAGGTGAGTTTCTGTTCTTATTTATACCAATTACACGATACCGGTTATCGGGATATGGGTTGTTCTTATCTGTATAACATTACTCACCGAGTAACTGCCTGACACAGGGCGAGTCTTCAAAACAGCAATGATGTTTTAATCACTTTAATATGACAGAGAAGCTAGTTTCCCTTATACGGACATCGTGCCGCTCGATAAAAACAAGTGACTCAGGCGAATTCTCTCTCCTTTCGTAGGTTCACCCCATTGTTACAGACGTTTAGCTGGCAATCAGTCAGAAAGATTAGTTTTAATCATCCCGATCAGTTCTAACCTTGAATAACAAAGCTTAGTAGATAGCAACGTCTTTTAGTGCTCACTTTAACCCGTTTAAACTGCGTTCTGCCTACTTCTCAGAGAGCTTCAATATTCGTTCGAGCTGATTTCAGCCCATTTTGTTAGCCCCGAATTCATTTGCTTCTCCCAGTCAAAATGGCTACAAGGGCACACACAATTTTTAGAAGCACATAAAGTTAACACGAATAAATCCGATATGCGGTTTTAACGAAACAAAGAAAAATCTGTTAGTGAGCAGCAACTTTGAAGTGAATTGTTGAGCTTTCATTTCGTCATGGTGTAACAGTTACTCGTGTGATTTCCACCTTGAATGATATTTAGGTAACATTAAATCATAATTTGAATTATTTCTTCGAGCATATGTAAATAAACAGAATAACCGTATTGGACGAAGTTCCTCCCGATCAGTTTCAACACTACGATTATATTAGTTGTTCCCCTCAACTTCGTCAATAAATACACACGCTTTCCCACTGTTAAATTTGTCATACATATTGTAACAAAAGCTGCTGCAAAGTACTGCCTTGAAATGTTTCATCAATTTCAATCAATAATTTACTTTTTATTCTTTATTTTTTGAGTCTTCAGTCTTTGAAAAAGAATGGCACTATTTATTAAGCGTACACGGAGCCATTGAAATGAAAACTACGTTTAGCTCTGAAGCAAATATGTGTGACTAACTTTTAAATAACTGTACTTGATAATAAAAAGGGAAAACGTAAATGCACTAAATTGATTTATTTCATATTATACCATTTGTGAGGTTGAACAGGAAGTACAATAACTTCTGCCGGATATTCCATGTTTCACACGTTCCCCTCTGTGTGGGAGCATCAGCTACGAAAAAACATATTCTGTATCAGGTTGAGAGGCAGTACTATGGAGGACAGGGCAGCCACATCACAGGGTCTCAGTAATGTGTAAGAATGAACCCTTGGCCATTTACGGCTTATGACTAAAGCCGTAAATCGTAAACGGATGTTGCTGTTTTTTTAACTGTTCCTGTTTTTTCACCATTTCTCTCTCTTTTTCTCTCTGATCTGCACAGCTGCAGAACATTGGCATTTCGTCATCAGTCAGTTTATGTTTGATAGACTACACCCAAATGTTGCGTGTAGTCTATCTCTTCTAACCGTGTTCTAAATGTCCCCCCAAGTACGTACGCGTATAATTTGCAGTTGGCGAGCAAGAGAACAAAAGAGCGAAGTTATTGTTTGAGTAACTTATTATATAAACACAATTTCTAATCATCTCTTTCTTGAGAATGATTTTTTTCCAATAATGGTCTAAGCAAACAGAAACATATTCTAATCAGCAAATCTGCTGCTTCTTATTCTATGCTCTCGGGACAACTTTTCGTAGCACATGGAGATGTTCTGTACCTTTCGCAATGGTACACTATTAGTTTACTAGGAATATAAGAAGAATAGACGAACTTATAGAACTGTAAATATTTTATTTTTTGAGAAGGATCTCAATTTTTTCTTTTCCTTTTCTTTGGTACCTTGCGATCTGCATTTTGCCTGATCAGCCAGGTGTTGAAACAGACCTAAGATGTTAAACAGGGAAATGTTAAGCTCGCAGAAAACTTCTTTTAACAGGGATATGCTTTTTATTTTCTTACTTTGCGATCAGGGCGTTCTATTACAGCTACAAATATTTATTTTCACTCTCACAAAATGTTTTGTGATCCGTAGACAAGCTGGAGCTTCCTAGGTATTACGTGAATGCTTCTGGAACATCTGTGGAAGTTTTTTAATGTTTTATGCAGCAGCTCTCCTAGTGCCAGTAGGCGATGATGCTTTGATCATATGTCATTTTGTTTAGTCAATGGACAAAACATTAGAGATACCTACCTAATACAGTAATGGTCCTCCGCTAGAGCGAACAGAGCTGTACACATTGAGGCATCGGCTCCACCAAACCCTGGAGTGCTTCTGGAGATAATGCCAGTCATGTCTGTTCCAATATTACCCATATCTAGGCGAGAGACCTCGGTCCAGGGGCCATGGATTCGATATTCCGCTCCAGTGAGATTTCTGCTGGAAGAAAATATCTGCCTCAAAGTGTGCGAATGCTATGAAAGCGAGATGGTGATCATTCAACACATTCTGGTAAAGTGGAGCGGCAAACCTAGTGGAATGCATAGGGTCCTTACCTATCAAGTCACATTATGAGACAAACGTGTCCCATGAAAATGCTGCCGAAATAATGACACAGCCACCATCGCTTTAAAGAGATCCTACCTGGTACGACGGGGATACGGCCTAATGTTGTACATACTAATCACGCACCTTCCCGTCAGTTAGGCACAGCTGAAAACGAGTTCATCTGACTAAAAGGGGCCGCAGCAATCTGCAGATGCCCAGTTTGGTGTTATCGTCAGCAAGGGAGGCGCAATTTCCCAAGAAGAGCTGTCAACAGTGGAACAGGGTAGGGCGTCGACTCCCGTTGCCGAGAGTATGTAGCGTGTGTCGTACTGTTAGATCGCAGACGCAACTTAGGCCTCTAGCATTTAACCTGGATGAGATTTGCGCCGCTCCTGTTCCCAGAGGTAAGTCTGTACGAGCCTGGGCAATCTCGCGGACACTGGTCACCAATGGCGATGCCACCGCTTGCTCTCTGGTACCTGGTACATGCGCCGATGATATACTCGTTATACGCACTTCGCATGTTTGTTCTGGGGTACTTTTCACTCAAGCGATTGAATGACGCACCTGTCTTTCGCTAACCAAGCGTCCAAGATCAAAGTGTTCCTGATTGCCACGCCTATCCATGTCCTTTTATTGTGATACACTGCTGGAGGCACTGATGTCCTGTTTGTCGTCGGCACTCAGTTTATGTCTATACCACTCAGAGTTGTGGGTGGCGATGTCACCTGGCCATCATCACCTTTTCTAACATTTTGTCTACTGATTGTCTATGTCGGTTTTTTTCTTGCTTCTTTTTTAATTGGGAGTTTAACGACCATCATGAAGAACTCATAGAGCTATGAATAGCCTTCGGCTCGAACCAGAACCCATCTTGGACAAATGTTCATACATGACTGTCCACCTGGCTTTGCCTCGGCTATATCCTAACATGTGTTCCAACCCCTCTTGCGGTGGGGCAGCTTTGGGTAATAACTGACACTGATGATTATTGAGCTCTCAAGACACCATAGGGAAATTCTACGCCTTCTGTGAACCAATGGAGTACATTCCCCTGAGAAAGAGATAATTATCTCACACCGAACAAGTAAGAAGAAAAAACGAATTCAAAGATTTTCTACATTCCATTCATCCTATTTTAGTCAACTTTTATTGAAATATATATGTAGGGCTCGTGGCATCTATGACTACAGCCATCATGCAGTGACTACAGCCATCATACACTTTACACGTTTTTCGACACACAGCACAAGTACACAAAACAATGATTAATAACTTAAACGAATTCATTCCACAACGAATAACCACCAACGACCAACTCCATTCTTACTTCCTCCTCCTCGTCTGCTCTCTCCTAGACATTCTGCCGCGTTGATCTGCACGCGCGTCATCTCATCCGTGAAAACATCGTGTAGGCGCTACTGTGCCGACATCTGCGAGATGAAATTGCCAACACAAGTAGCTTTCCATTTCAAAAAGCAGCCATCCCACAAACTCGGCCATCCTGGAGGTCACTGCCCACAGGAACATGTCGGAGGAGAAATTAAAATCATAAAACACGTTACACAGTACAAAAATGCAAAATGAATAACATCAGATATGACCACATCATGCCTTATTGCATGATTCCCCATTTCAAAAATAAGTACTGCACAAAATGTAAATTCAACAAGAAGGATTAAACAAGTGCACAGGAATGCATTATGATTAATGAAAACATTTCGTAATATGGAAAAAAAATCACAGCATTACTCTGTTACGTCTTTATAAAAGAGTTTCATTAGACCAGAGGAGGTGATGGTCGCAATAGGACCTGAATGATCACCGACTTTTTCAACGTCATATCTGTCTCTGCGATTCAGTCTGGTCACCTTATATGGAAAGAAAAACTTGGGTTTTATTTTCCGAGCAGCGCCGAATTGAATTCGTGGGATGGCTACTAAGTCACCAACTTGATATTTGGGTGCCTTCTTTCTTTTCGTGGTGTAAATCTTCTTCTTCTTTGCCTCTCGCCTGATAATACCAATACTTCTTTGGTCTTGAAACTGTTCTGTCATGTCTTCTGCTACGGGATTCGTGAAGACTATGTCCTCTTTGTTCCCCATTTTCACACCAGTCAGAAGTTCAATTGGTATCCACCTTGTAGTACGACTCGTCTTCCTATTAAGAACTCTCTGCAATTGATCAATATGTTTTAACCATTTCGTCGCATCGTCTAGAGCTAACTTGGTCAGGACCGGTAAAAGAGTACGGTGGACTCTTTCATGCAGTTCTTCGGAATTCCCATCGGGTTTTTCTTCAACCACTTTCACCACTTCAGCTAAAGATTGTGAATGCCTTTCTTCAATACGTGGAAGTATAGTGACACTCGATGGTGGAGGTAAATCTGTGAGACAGCCTGGAATTGTAGGTTTACTTGATGGTTTTGCATTATCTGCTATGTTAGCAAAATCTAAGTCACTCGTAGAAGCATTCCTGGATTTACTACTTTCTGTTTCATTTTGTTTGTACTTCTGATCGTATTATTCACATTGTTTTGAACACTTAATTTAAATTTAAAGCATTAGTAGCACCTTTTGATACAGAGTAATGACGTCCAATTGTCTCTGCTGATAAAAGCATGTCACAGTTAGTACTGCATGAGAGATTATCTATAGTACTGTTTACTTCCGAAGTGCTATTTTCGAACTCTGTAGCATAGATTAGTGAAGATGATGTCTTGAAACTGCAAGCAGAATCACAACTTAGGTTTTTATCATTAATATCAACTAAAACTGAATTACGTACTCCACTTTCATCTGTTTCTTTTAAAATTCTTTCCACATTTACTGCCTGATTTTCTGTTCTCAGACCCTTACTCACTGACTGTCGCAGGGATTTTTCCTGAAGTTCACAAACTACAGAGGCTAAAGCCTTATCTTGGTTATTAAAATTAACAACAATTATTTTTTCAGACATGTTTGATCTCTTCAATGATGACTTCGCGGACTGAAGGCACTGTTGACCGCACACTTAAGTTACTTACACCATGGATGATTTTATATATGGAATTTAAACCACCTACTTCTACATTAAAGTTACCTGAAACTGAATTATTAATTGTGGAATTTTTCATACTTTCTAATGGCATATCTAAATGGAACGTTTTGTTCTACATGTGAACTATTTGAAGTATCACCAAACTCTACTAAATTTTGGGTAGGTAATATAACATCACTATCAACTAAAGTGCAACATTTCTATAATGAAGTTTCGGATGCTGTATGGGGGGGTCACATGAATTTTGAGGTGCATGTTCTTTCCACCACTGACAGAATTATTATTAATTTTACATGATGTTTTTCCTAAAGGCAAAAGGTGATGACCTTTCACGGAAGTTTCCTTAAACACAGAAAACTCCCTTGAAAATCCTTTGACTCATTTTCAAGATTTGCTTTGTGAATGACATCCAAAGAAACTTCACGTTTTCCTTTATCTTCAACTTCCAATGCCCGGTTATTCAACTTTGTGACCTTCTGCCGTCCTGGAGATGTGTGATAGTTTGCACATTAAGTTTGAGATGTCTCCTCCAGCTGCATTCTAGCTCGATGGACATAAAATGGCATACTTGGTCTTTTCTGCTTCACCTGTGTGTCACGAACATGACTCAGTTCGATTTTCTCCTCTTTTGGTCAATTGGGATATTTGTTTTAGATACGTCTTCGCCTCGTACTTAAAAAACTCAGTGTCACTCTTGCTGAAACTTATCAAAGCTTGGTCCAAATTGTCGGCACCAATTACTGCCTAAAAACTTAGCTGCAGTGTGGGCACAACATGCCACGTAAGTATAAAATTATGTCTATCTATGGCAACCTCCCGCTCAAAAGGTCGCTTAGCCCGAACCTGCGACGCTCCTATTCCGGATGAAAGCAATTTTTTGTTCGCCAGCTTCGGAAGTCCAGTAACTTATCTATATACATCTGCACCTAGAAGGGATACTGAATTACCTGTGTCTACTAGTGCAACAACAGTCAAATTATTCAATGTCATTTTTTTGGTTCGAACCTTATCATTCACATTCTCGTTACGCGCTCTCGTGATGTTGGCGTTCAATGCCTTTTCCTTCTTACCGCATCTGTTCGCTGACGGAGAACTGTCATTTCTGGTGAGCCATCTTTTCCAACACTCATAACATCATATTGGACGGCTCTGGAACTTCTTAACCTGTCTGCCTCCAGACATCCTTTTTCCAACAACTTTGTTTTTCATATCTAAGTTTTTATTGAACATCTCTGGAAAATCATGAAAGGGCGGTCTTGGGAACTTTGGTTGTTCATGCTCGATACCGAATCCTGCTTTCGCGGACCTTTTAACATTTTCATAATTATGGAGCTTTTCGGATAATTCTACGTGAGAGACATTGTTGCTCTATTCGTCCAAATAATATTCTCTAAAATCCACTGGAGTTTGTTTTTTAATTAGATCAGTGATGATCAAATCCCTCAATTGTTCAAAAGTTGTTATTTTTAGGTCGTAATACAACAATCAAAATACATAAATAATTCATTATAAATGTCCTGCCAGTACTGGTCTGTTTCTTCCGATGCGAAACAAATAACTGACGAAAACTTTCAGGAGTGAACTTGAACCCCTTCAGCAAAAACTCTTTCACGCGGTCATAACTCTCGAATTTATTTCTGGCTCACGAGCAATCAGCTGATTTATTTCGTGGAGTAGGAGTCCCAACCGATGAGTGCCCTATTACTCCTGCGATAAAGACATACGACAGGCTTGACGAAAAAAAAAACACTAGGTAACGCTTATATCGTCTCCCATATAACATTTTTGCATTAAGTTTTTAAACTCTTTACTTGGAGGTTTGGTATTTTCAACCTGAACCCTCTCATCTTGTCTAGATTCCGTCTCGACTCTTTTTTTCGCAAGTTTAAGTTCCATTTCGTCTTTGCTTCGTTTTTCTTCAATGGCATATTTCCTTGTATTTATGATCTTGTTCAACATCTCCCTGCAAAATTTTTCATTATAATATTCACTTTCAAGAATGACTCTTAAAATCTATAATTCTGCTATTTGCTGGCGTTTCTAACCCCAACTCATAAACCAGTATTTTTAAGTCCTCTTAAAGACCTTTCGCTAAATACGCCATTCTTAGTTATGTACTAAGTCTACAAACCACCGGACTGAAAAATGCATATATTCAAACTTACCACATACAAAATTGCAGTGTAGGGTGCATTCAGTGAATTATACACTTGCACATATGAATTCTTAAACCAACATGGCGAAACAGGTAATTATAATTCAACGCGATCAAATTATTAAACACATTGTCATTTATTAAAGTCATAACCTACTGATACATTTTCATAACCAGATAATTCACCGCGAACAAATTGTGAAACACTTCGTCATTCGTTAAAATCGAAATACACTGATTAATATTTTCTTACACTAACATGAAATCTTCTTCATAATCCAATTAAAATGTATCCACAAGAAAATGTCAATAAAAAATAAAGAGATCTAGTTATTTTCACCATTGTTAATAAAATAGAAACTTATGGTCTTGAACGAAGATTGAATGTTTCCTCGCACAACCCTAGGGTTCCGGGCAAGGTTGCCCCACCAAAACTTGAATCTTACGGGCCAGATTGCCACACTAAAACTTGAATCTTACGGACGAGATTTGCCCCACCAAAACTTGAATCGTACGGGCAAAACTGCACCCCTGAAACATATTTTCACCCGAGCAGAACCCTCGCTATAGCCGTCGAGCCTGGGTTACTCCTCGGAAAAAGCAAATGAATTCACATTAGCCACGATGACACTCCGCAACACTGATGAGTCAGGACGACTCCTCTAAAAAAGCACAGGAAATAGCGATAAATCTGTAGGTAACAGGGCGATACAGAACAACATGGCTGACTTAGAACTCCGTACGTGTCAAGGCGACACAGAACAACATGGCTGACTTAGAACTCCGTACGTGTCAAGGCGACACAGAACAACATGGCTGACTTAGAAATCCGTAGCTCTCAAGGCGACACAGAATAACATGACTGATTTGGAATCAAATCCCGGAAGGGCCCCCACTTTTCTTTGTAGGGCTCGAGGAGTCTAGGGGTATTTAATCCTCTCACAGTGACTACAGCCATCATATACTTTACACGTTATTGGACACACAGCACAAGTACGCAAAACAAAGATTAACAACTTAAAAGAATCCATTCCACTATGACAACCACCAACAACCAACTCCATTCTCACTTCCTCCTCTTCTGCTCTCTCCTAGACCTTCTGCCACGCTGATCTGCGTGTGCGTCATCTCATCCCTGAAAACA
The DNA here is from genome assembly GCA_039090855.1 of Macrothele yani. NCBI lineage: Eukaryota > Metazoa > Arthropoda > Arachnida > Araneae > Macrothelidae > Macrothele > Macrothele yani. The sequence goes on along the minus strand of CM077033.1, from coordinate 68,667,296 downwards.
TCGTGTAGGCAATACTGTTCCGCCATCTTTGAGGCGGAATTGTTATCACAAGTAGTTGGTCATTTGAAGAAGAGGGCATCCTACATATGTGTGTATTCTCAAAACGTATCCGAGACTTTTTCGCATTTGGCAATTGAATTATTAATATCGTATAGCTGCACATGTACAGATCCGATCTCATAAGAATATCATCCCGTGTGAAACCTATGGAGAAGGATTGTCGTAAAACTTCGGCAGTACTTCCAAACCTTCTTAGGGTTCCTCGTTCGTTCGCTTGTTTTTGCACTAAACCTGGATTGTGGTTTGAATTACTGGGAACAAGGTATTTTAGGTGTAGAATTTAAATAATTGGAGCAAGTTCTACATCAGAGGAAATATAAAGAACTGTGCTTCAAAATCAGAAATATTGCAAACGAAGTGAAGTTTCTGACTTGATTTTTTTTGTTTCGCGTTACCTTAAATGCTGATTGACAGCTGAAGCACCGCATAATCCGCAAACAGGAGTTTGCTGGATGAGATGAATTGCGTACTCTGCTTCTAAGTTGGTTGGACCTCATACCACAAGAAGTTTTAATATATTTCATAAGGTGAAAATGTGTTATATTAAACAAATAGTTTGCAACACAAAATGCAAACGAATGAAGAGATCAATGTCCTGGATAAACACAGGAAATTTCAATTTCTCATGAACTTTGGCACTTCAGCTTATAATATAATTTTTTACGCCTTGGTACCTTTAACAGACAATTCAGCTTTAAATAAATCATTAAGGAACAGCTTACATACCCTTAAAGCATAAATGTGACGAGATAATTTAATAGCTTGAAGTTTTATTTTATACTTGTTTGTACATTTTTACAGTTTTTAAAGCAGTCATGTACAAAAACGTATAACCGAGGTTTCGCCAAATCTTCTGTGTCACTTCTTAGGACCAATGCCACTGTTATAATTCCCAAACATCAGGAAATCAGTCCGAATAGATTTGTGTTAACCAGTTTCTAAATTGACCACTTTGAATACAAACTTAAGGGAAACGAAAGTTTTCCGATAAGCACGATGACTTTCTCCATCGGTATACCGCCGACGTTTCAGCCACTGAATATATTCATTTGGGCTGATGTAATTTCCTTTTTACTGACCCCGATATCTTTCTTTCCAGCAGGTAAGAGGGTTACGGTCGTCAATATAAATTCATCTAGTAACAACCTGCTTACTCCTGTATCAGATAATAGTGCAAAATATTTTGTAATAGAAAGTGAGCAAATGTACAGTACTGGAGTAGCTGCTTTTCAGTTGATAACAGAGATACCAGTTCTCCAGGCAATATTACGATGCTTTCACCCTAGAAGTCGGAATATTTGAAAAATAATACATTTTACACAGGTTCATTGCTCCAGATCTGCAGCTCTTTTAGTTTCTTCGAATTCTGAAAAGAAAAACTCGTATATAATCATTGTGAATTGTTCGGTCTATCTATTCCGATATAGCCAGAGATGCAGAAGAAATATGGTATTGCTTCACAGTAGAACTAAATGTCGTCAATAATTTTATTAGTTCACATGCCTGAAGTAATATATAACTCAAAATAAACTTGACTACTTTCTAGAATATTTGGCAGAGAGCCAAATTCACTGTAAAGGAATTACTTTCGAAATATAACTAACAGCTAAATCCTTTTTGCTGCAAATACATAAATTATATATTTATAATAAATTACTGAGAAATGGGCATAAAACGTAATGTTGAAATTTATAGACACAGTTTTACTTCCAAAGGAAACTACATCTCGTGTTCATATCCTGTTTGATTTCCACAAAACTTTTAACAGCTCATGAATAACTTTTAGGCAAACAAAAAATCATTAAAACTTTGCTGAATGATGTTATTTCGGCGTATAACATGGAGAGTTCTTTGTTTTCCAAATAAAAAATATGTGTGTTTAACAGAACAAACGCACTAGCCCTAAATGTCGAATTTCAGCGGTTTCATATATTTTTAGAAAAACAACGGATCATCTCTATCATATTGGACATTCTGGGTGTTTCGGTATTTTGGCAGTTAAACGATTTCACATTAATATTACTTACAAACAAATAGTTATTTTAACACGCAGCTCACGTATAAAGCTAAAATGGAATTTCATATATGGCTTGTTTTGTGATATCATTATGACAATTTAATATTTTTTCGCTTGGAGAAGCTGTGAAGAGCCATTCATGACAATTTAAAGAAAAAAATCTGCACATTTTACGTGAGAAGCCTAAACTTACGGTGTGCTATTTAGAAGTTTCAATATATTAAACAAATGGATACCTCTCTGCTGTGAGATATACTCCGCAGCCGCAGCTGCACATGGACATTTGAGAGAAACAAGTCTGTGCAGTACTAATGGAAAATAGGAATTTATATTGATATTTATTAAGATGAGACAAATATGTGCAATACCATTGCTTAAGGTGTGCTTCAGTTATATATGAGAAATATTTATCTATGGAAATTGTTCTTCATGTTAATATAATAATTACAAGAAAAAATGAGTTTGTTTAGCAGTTCGGTTTTTTTAACAGCGTAAATGTTCGTGTCTATTGTTTGACGAATAAAGTTTCAATTCAGTTCAAATTTGCACAATGATGCGACCCATGCAGTAAACCTGAAACTGTAACTTCTGATGTTATTTCTAACAAAATGCGTAACTTGTGGACTGTGGTACTCACTTTGTCAGGGCATCAGGTGCGATATCCTGCAGAATCTGTACCTTATAAGCCTGCGGTTCAACAGGTTATGAATGCATTCATAACCTGTTGAACTGCCAATTTCTTCGGAAGTTCAAGAGGTTACGAATGTGCGATATTAATTTAACAGCATTATATAAAATAGCTGAACGCACACTTCGATGCATCACCAGGGTTAAGTAGAACCCCATACCAAGCTTTTTCACATCCTTAGGTTTTAGAAAACTACCACATGACCACGCGAAACAAATATTCTTGGTTTCACCTTGGTACCTAAAGTTTAATGACAACAATCTTTCGAATTTATGAGTGGCTTCTTCACCGTTTCCTGAAGAAATTTAAATTTGTACTAAGATAAGAATATCAAGAAATTAAGACTATCAAGAAATAAACTTTAAGACTAACATTTAAGATTATCAAGAAATAGGCCCTGACGTTAGTCAGGCGCTGCAGGCAATTATCTACAGTCAGTAAGGCGCTGCAGTCAGTCATTTTCATAAATGGCGAACGCGAGTGAGCGGGAACATGTTGTGTGATAATACGCGAAATTAAAAGCCATCACTCATGTAGAATAAAATTGCAGCCGTGTCTTCAATAAGTACCCTTGGACATTTAAGACTATCAAGAATTGGTGTGATTAGTTTTAAGCAACCGCTATGGTAATGAAATGACAGGTTGCCGGAAATTGCGGCCTCCCGGAATAGCCAGTACAAAATGTGTGGAGGTAATTCCGAAGAATCCTCTGGTAGTTAGTCTGCCAAGAAGCGAGAGGACCTTTTAATGATTAGGACGACTGTTCATCGAGTTCTTCACAAGAGATTACGCTGTCTCTAAGTATCCGTACTGCATCGTCAACGGCGTTGGCGCAGCAGTGGCGAACTGTGAAGCATTCTCCCATGTCATCGCTAACAGTACGTTGTCGGTTATTACATTCGTACTGCAGTCTTTTCGGTCCTTCCTCAAGTTACCCTTGACATGGCAGCAACGGACTGCCAGGGTTCAATGATACATCAAACAAATGGAGTGGAACTTCGAATGACACAAAGTCGTGTTCTCGGTAAAAACGAGCTTCTATTCAGTCGAAAATGATGGACGCATCTGTGTTCGCCGATGACTGGGGAAGAGGCGTCGGGAAGAGTTGTTATAGGAACTGTGTGTAATAAAGGAAAAGAAGTGTAATAAAGAAACTATTTGTATTGCTTACTGATTTTCAAATCCGAAATAACCAGCAAGCTGACTATGACATTTTCAGTTGAACTATTGTCACAAAATGTAATGAAAATAACTGAAATCGTTATCAATACAACAGAGCATTTTACGGGTAGGCACAAGTTTTAATTACATTCGGAAAACTAATGAAATTACTAAAGAAAAATGCGATATTATTTAATATGTGCATTTGGCGCCATCTATATAGACATCAACACTACCAATGAAAAAATGTTTTGAATTTTAATAACTGCCGAACACGTAACTGCCATATTATTTCGTTTAGAAAAAACATTTGGAAAATTGTGACTTGACTTTATATACTCTGCATGACAATCGATATGATCAGATTTTTATACTATTACACTGATCTGCAATTTTTCAACTTTTTCTGTTGTTTTCAAATGAATAGGTGTATCTGAATGGATTTGTTGCGCAGATTCCGAAAAATGACCTTCAAAATTGCGTGTCACGTCAGATTTTTTCACAAATGACGGAAATATGAAAATTTAAAAAAACGTTATTTTTTAATGACATTGCTATATGGCAACGTTTGTAACGTGTGAACATTTTCTCTGGAGGGGCGGAATGATTGTTTAAGGAATAGGTAAACATAAATACATATTCAAAAGCAAACACACCTAACATTCGCCACTGGGCTCCCCTTCAAACTTTCACTTTTTCGATTGTCTTCAGTGTGCGTCCGCACAATCTACAATCTCTGTTCAAGATCCAACAATAGTCGGCCATCATATGTACAGTCCACTTTCCTTGGTATCTCTTTTCCATCACTTTAATATCCTGATGGAAGCGCTGGCCATGTACTTCCGAAAAATCACCAAGATTGTTAGGAAAGTAATTTAGATGAGCATGAAGAAACTGAACTTTGACGCCCATGTAGCCACCAAGCAGTTCATAGGATTCCAGCATGTCCTCGACTAAAGTGGTGTAACTTGAAGCCTTCGTGTTCCCCAAAAGGTTGTGTACCACATTTCTGAATGCGGTCCATGCTCGCAATTCGCACTCACTCATGGTTTTCTCGAATACGTTGTCTGCCATTAATTTTCGTATTTGAGGGTCTATGAAAATGCCAGCTATAATTTTTTCAGATGTGATAGATGGAAACCTACCACCAAGATACAAAAAGTATTTACTGTCCCTGCTTAAAGCTGTCACGAATTGCTTCATTAATCCAAGTTTGATGTGTAAAGGTGGCAACAGTATTTTCGAGGGATCAACCAGTAGAATAGAAACAATGTTTTTTCGCCAGGTATGAATGTACTTCTGACTGGGCACTGCTGCCGAACCCAATGTTTCGTCCTTGCTCTGGAGTCCCATTCACACAAAAAGCAGGGAAATTAGGTGTGGCCTGTTTGTTGGCCTAACAATATTCCAGTCACCTTGAAATTCCCGCACAAAGCCCATTCATGAAACTTGTACTGCACACTTTCCAGCAGTAATTTAAGGTTATCGTATGTCTCTTTCAAAGTCACAGAGTGTGCTACTGGAATGGATGGATGGATGTTAGTATTGTGTAATAAAGCACCTTTTAAACTGGATTTGCTGGCATCTATGAACAACCTCCACTGTCCTGAATTGTAATTAATGTTGAAGCATTTCATGACTGCCGGAATGTCTCTACAATATACCAAACTGCCATCCTCAGAAAAAAACGGAGCCAATTCTGCTTCTCGGTGAATCTTGTATTGAATCAGGAGAATCTCGTGTTAGGACATAGGTGAATCAGGAGAATCTTGTATTAGGACATAGTAAATTCTTTTCCTGAAGTCGTGATCCTAAAAGCTCTGCTGCGTCTTTAGGTATATTCAGATCAAGAACCAAATCATTCAGTTCATGCTGGGTGAATGGCACTGGGGTTTCATCCTCCATGTTGTCTGGTTGGTACATCTCATCACTTGTATCACCGTCTGAATCGGTGACTGTTGGGCGCTCTTCGGTTTCTCACTACGCTTGTTATGAGCCATTTCTTGACTGCGAGGTGCTTTTAGTGCAAGATAAGTCTATCGGGAAGTTAGGGATCGATTCACATTGAGATGCATGTGTGATTTGAAATTCCTATACTTCTGCACACTAATGCTCTTTTCCCAATCTTCTTTTTGAAAGGTTTGTGCTAGTAGCAATTAACTTGGTATTAATGGTTTATGCACCATTTTTCCAAATATATCATGTAATCGTCTGAGCGTTTCAGATTTTTGAATTGTAAGGAGCAGCATTGTAAGCATGCTTTAAGATTTACAGATCTTAAGAAGAAACGCACATTCCCATCTGCGGTTAAAAAGCCTATTTCTTCCATTTAATTGAATTTCTTTGTACATTATAATATTTTTTAAATGAACAAATCCATGTTGAATTATTGCAAGATAATATCTTCCTAAAACAAGAACCCCTCTTAGGAAAGATATATTCATAAACAGTTTCTTTCGAAGTCAAGGAGAGCTATGAAGAATATTCACATTTTTATTATTTTGTTTAAAAGCTGTGCGCGAGGTGTAAGTTATTCTGTGCGAGATCCCTTACAATCCAAGATACCTGATATCGTCTGCTTTGATCAATAGAAAGCGGACAGTGGTTCTGGAAGAAAAAAGTGTCCACCACGGGAGAATGAATGTGTTCACCGAAGGCGTACATTCACTCAATCATCCACACCAGGAACTCCAATGTAGATATATTCAGACGCAAAGTGTGGTACAATACACAACTTGAACACCATAAAATATTCAAATACTATATTCCAATCACCGTTTTTGTTTACATTTTTCATTTCATTATGAGGACCGTCCTTATGAAGATAAACGTAATTCCGGAATTTATTAACGTACACAGAAAAGACGTACGCGCAAAATTGATGAGGAGAGAAATTTTTGTATATCCTGTTCATGACAATATTTAAAATTTTCTGACTAAATTTATTAGGTGTGCAACGTAATCCTCGGCCCTTAACCGCAAGCGATTATAGAACTTTGGCAAATGCAAATAGCTTGTGTGCGATAATGGCTGATTGCAGCGCCATGAAACAGCTTTCCAGGTAACCGCAACCGCTCACAGCTGTAGTGACAGAAGAGACGAAAGTTTACCATGAAAGCAATGTCGTTTGAGGAGCAACATTTGAGGCACTGCCTCCTGTTCACGTTTCAGCTGAAACAAAGTGCAGCGGAAGCCCAGTAAATAATCTGTGCTGCTTTGGGTGAGGCCACTGTGTCCTACAGTACGTGTAAGAAGTGGTTCCAGCGGTTTAAGCAGAATAATTTCGATATCCGTGATGCAGAACATCCGGCTCCGCCACAGAAAGTTCACGATGAGGAACTGGAACAAGTGATGGACGCGGATCCCTGTCGTACACAGTCAGAGCTCGCCCAGGAATTAGGAGTAGCACGGCAAGCCCTTGCAAAGTGCCTGCACAAGCTTGGACGGATTCAGAAGACGGGCCGTTGGGTGCCTCACCTACTCAGAGGTGCGAACAAGTCTAGGCGCAACGATATTTCTGTGTCATTGCTCTCCAGATTTCAGAAGATTTCCTCCACAGGATTTTTACCTGTGATGAGAAGTGGATCCTCTACTACAATTCTAATCGAAGCAAATCGCATATTCATCCATCTCAGCCTACCACCAGTACTACCAAACCGAATATTCATGCCAGGAAATTGTTGCTGTGCATACGGTGGGATCAGCGCGGTGTCATACTCTATGAGTCGCTCAAACCTGGTGATACGGTCAGTGCTGAGCGTTAATGTCAGCAACTCATTCGTGTGAGTGACGCAATGGCGGCAAAAAGCCCATACACCAGCAAGGGCAGAAGGTCGGTCCTGTTGCTTCAGAATAACGCGCGTTCTGACACCGCGAAAACGACTTTAAACACGATCACCGACCTGGGATGGGAGATTTGTGTCCCACCTAGCGTATTGTCCCGACTTTGCGCGGCCGGATTAGCACCTTATTCGCTCCCTGCAACATCACCTCAGCGATACGCACTTCACTTCTGTCAAGGAGGTCCAAACAAGTATTGACGTCTTTATCAAGTCGAAACAGTCCTCTTTCTTTTCGCATTGGCATTCGACAGCTCCTAGACCGATGGTTCAAATGCATCCAACTCGACGGGAATTTTATTTCCCTTATTAGGTACGTATTCGATTTGCTATAATTTGCTGTCAACGTGTCGTGCCTGTGGACGAGAATTAAGTTGCACACCTAATATAAACTCTGTCCTCAACAGTAACAACAAAACAGAAAAAAACAAAATTCCTTATGCTAAGAAAGTATTACTTTTGCTAAAGCAAAATTTCTTATGGTAAGAAACTATGACCTATGGTAAAAGAAAATTGCTTATAGTAAGAAACTGATTATATGGATATCAAGTTGAAAAGCAAATTTTATTTTTAGATAGATATTCCATTGCAACCCTTTTCAAACAGCAAAATTCGTATCATGGATGTCATGATCCTAATGAAGAGAGTAACCGAGTAACATGAATAGATCCTGAAAATGAAGAAATGGTTGATAGAAGAACTGCACTGAAACGCTAGTTATTAGTAAGGAAAAAACCGAATTTGGGAAATATATGTAATAAAGTAATGCAATCACTGTGAAGGCGCAATTATTTCCCAGAAATGTGAACAAAATTATAATGATCAGATATAAAGGGTTGTTTCAGAATAATATTAAAAACCGCCGGAATAGCTGTGTCCCACTCTAGTCCGGTCACAGCATGTATGTAACAAGGTCGACCACACGAATATATAAGCGGCCGGCCAGGACAGGTTAGTCATAGTGCGTTATGTGAGCCCAATGTGCAGAGGGAGTGATTTGACGGATGTTCAAACAGAAATAACCATTTCTACCGCACCAAGGTTCTACGCATCTCATATAAATCAGAATTCGTGGGCTGTTCGTGAGGTACTGCAGTAAGGGTGTACCAATAATGGACCGCTGGCATACCAAGTACCTACCGACGTCATAACTGCCTTCGTCCCCAGAGGAGAACGTCGCTTTGGTAGACTGGTAAAGGGCAATTTACGCGCAACAGTGCGACACGGGTCCACGTAAATGAACCCTGAGGCACGCAGGTACGGGTCTCCATTAAGAGTGGAGCAAACCCTGTTACAAATGGGTCACCGGAGTCGACTCTGCGTCAAGGCGCCCATGTTAAACCCAGGTCCATCTGCAACGACGCCTGCAGTTTGCATTGGACAACCGTCACTGAAAAGTGGATGAGGGGAAAACAATTTCTTTTCTTCGTCGAACCGAGGTTTCTACACCACATAAGTGACGGTCGGTGACGGATACCTCGTCAGACACACGAGAACCAAAACAAGGACACGCTTTTCGGTCAAGTACTGGCGGAATGTAGGAGTGTCATGTCCGTTGTATGTTTTCTGGTATGATGTGGGACAGTTGGTACTACTGGATAGATCCCTGAACCCAATGGCTACTTGTCCATCCGCGCTGACTAAATTCATTAATATCCCCTGATGGTAATGGTGTCTACCAAAATAACAATGCGCCATGACATATCGCTAAGGGTGTGCGTGACTGGTTCCAGGAAAACGACAGAGTTGACACCGTTCTCCTTTGTACAGTGGAATCGCCCGACGTCAATCCCATACAGCAGTTGTGTGACTATTTGGATCTGCAGGTTAGACGTGCCAACCCACAACGACGTCAAATCCTGGACCTCCGTGCTCTCCTGCAGTCCGAATGGGCACGTGTACCTCAGGTAACCTTCCAGGGACTCATTGCGTCCGTGCCACGCCGTCTACCGCTATAATCTGGATCAATGGTGGTTATTCCCATTATTTAGTAGGTCGTCATATAAATCAGATACGACTGTGTATATATGAGGATAAATAATGTTGCAAAATTCTAAGGTAAATGGAGATATCACATTCTTATTCCAGTATGATGGATTTATTTTCTTAGTTTCTATTTTTTGATGAAGCTTTCACAAACGTGTATTTTGATATTCATTTTTTTTAAAGCTTGTACAAAATATTTATCCTGATATAATTTTTTTTTACTATATCCTAATCCTGAGGTCGATTCTTTTTCTTATTGTGCGATCAGCACAGGGCAACAGGAAAATTAGACATCGTTTTCAGGAAAATCAGCAGAAATCTGTGGGGTTGTGAAGCATGCTCGCAAATACACACACACACACACACACACACACACACACACACACACACACACATCAGCTATTTTGGAATACAAACATTTCTCCTAGACTTTAGCAGAGGTTTTCTTCCTTTGCCCTCAAAATTCGTGTAGAATTCAAAACTTTCCTAAAAAATCATAGCACTGGTGTGGCTTTAAAATCCGAGTCGAATCTTTTTGTAAGCTTCCTGGATTCCGTATTTCAAACTCTCAAGTGTTTTGATACAAGAGAAATATCCCGATAAACTTTACAAAATTGGGTTTGATACTCGTAATCATGACCTCAAAAATGGATGTTAAACTTTATATGGGAGAAAAACAGAGAAAACGGGACAGTTTTTCAAGCTTCAAATTCAGTAAAACGGTAAATTATTAAAAGCACCAATGGTTTTAAGGGAAACGAGAACATACTTGGTTCATTCAAAACTTTTAAACCTGATAAAGCATCCTTATGCCTAAATTGAAGGATCTTTAAAGGAACAGAAAATTTTGAACACAGAATGATAAATAAATGAGTGCAGTATTTATTTGGTTGCATTAACTGCTCTAAAAAGTTAAGTTTGTGAAAATAAATGTATTTTTAAATGCTCAAAACCCTACTTTGCCGTAGACAATTTTGTGCAGTAAATTGTTCAAAACAATATAATATGTAAATTCCGTAAAATTAGATGTAAGATCCTGTAGACACAATGTGAAAGAAAAGCGATGTAGTTTGCTTACGGAAAAACAATAAATTCACAAGAGTGCCATGTAAATTGAGTTAGCTTTGCTTTGGAATCACTTATACATATAATAAAGCGTTATTCGACATTCCTGTGACACTGTGTCTAGCAGAAGCCTAGGAACACATTCTACAATACATCGAACATCCACCATACGTACTTAGACCCATGGCCGCTGGTGCAGTTAAATGTATTGCTACCTCAGTACACACTCATTCCGTCGATGAAAATCACCAGTTCTTACAACCCGTTCTAGTACATCCCACAAAAATTCTATGGTGTTGCTAAAATCACGGGGGTTTTTTTTTGGTTTTTCTTTCAACTGCATTGTGTTTTAGTTTTTCAGATTGGTTAATACACTGAACATGAAATAAATGAAAGGCGATACTTTTAACTGTATTTCGTAAATATAAAGCGCACAACACTGACGGATCATGCTATTTTCAATAGCAAAGTATACATGAAAAACTTGTACATTCTTATTAACATTAAAATTGACACAAGGTGCTAATTGCTGCTATCCTTTAGGATTCCTCGTAGGCTTTTCATTATCTTAGAAGAAATAACAGAAAAAGAACGACACTTGTATATTAAATAAAAATACACTATTTAGATTAAAAGTTTTCCAGTCTTGAATGACTTAAATTCATTTCGAGTTACAGTGGAAACCAGTATAAGAAATGTGGGATTTATTTTGCTGGCAAAAAACGTGCACTCCCAGTTACACAAAAGCCTGATACTTTATCCACATCGAACAGGAGACGAGAGCGAAAATATTTTTTAACATATTTCGTCGGTCATAAAATGCATTTATTAATGCTTATAATCAACATAATCGTGACACCCCTTTGACCAAAATAGTAATAATTCATTTTTAATTTTGGGATTAACCTTTGCATTAAAGGTTCCTTAATCTAATACTTGCAAATGCACAGATCTTTGTCAAATGAAACTGGTAAATCGTCTTACAATGAACTCATTTACGGTATTTTAGTAACGTAATCTGTGATAATGTTTCTTACTTCTAGAATTAAAATTGTGATAACAATATTTGTTTCTAGAGTTTACAAGCAGTTCATGACAAGTCTGAGTTTACTACTAGTTACACTAAACTTGGTATTTAGAGAAACGAACAGTACAAAGTGAAAATCTTCCAAATTCGTTGCGTCACTTAATAAACAAACACATCGCTCCCTAAAAATTGTTAGTCGGCCCCGCTCGATATCTAGCCGAGAACGTAAGCCTTACACCACGGTGGCCAACAATCCACGGCACTATGTGCGTTTTTCTGTCAGCATCGAATTTATGAATTTAGATCACCGTAATGTATTTTATGACACATTTTTTCCTTTTTACATGGATTCATGTCGAGCATTCGTTTTTCTTTTTCTTCTTTGTGTTTGCTAAACAATGAAGTTAAATGCTGCTTTCAGAGCTAGTTTCATGCGGTAAAAAAACAGAATTTTTTTATAAATAATCTTTTCAGCATCTCAAACTACTTCAGAAATGTTTTTCACTTTTTTTCTGTGAGCCATAGCTCACCTAGCAAATTAAGTAAGCATTTCTTAAGAGTACCAGATATATTGATGCGAATGTTCACGCCAAGCTATACGAGGATATCTCAGTACTGTTTTTGAAAATTCAAATCACAGTTATAGGACATACTGAGTGAGCTCGTATATGACCCAGGGACGGAGGAGGATGCATCAACGAGATAATGACAGAGCTTTTAAATGAAAAATTGAATTCACCTTAGGGACGCCATTAGATGCACAGTACAGATCGTCGAATTCACTTTCTGAGCATTAGTTTACCGTAGAATTTTCTGATGTCTTAGATTGTTCATTCTTCTTAGGAGTTAGTTTATCATTCAAGCAAAGCAGTTATTCACGAATGATACTTCAAATGAATGACCATTTAGGTTTCACCTTTCTCATATGTCCATCTACATTTACTAAGTTAATTTTTCCTGTACATGATCCAGTTTTTATGACCTAAAAGAAATTCTGCACTCCCCAAAGGAGCGCGAGTTCAGTGAAAACCATTCAACTTTCACGAATGGATCTTCGATCGTCTGGATCACTACATTAGCACTTGAGGCCAGAGTCAAATTCTGCAAACTACCAAAAGATTGGGATATAATGAAATACCTCACGTTTGCGAGTGGATCTCAATTCGTCTCGAAATCGCAGTTCAAATTAATGCATTTATTTTTAAATACCATCATTATTACGTATGAATCATATTTCCTTGCTATTACTTCTGAAAAAAAGGAAAGATTTTGATTCTTATGTTAAGGGTAATTTTTCCTAAAAACGTACAAATCTAATTTACTTTAAATCAACAGAAGTATCTAAAGATCAAATGCTCTGACAGAAATAATGTGGGTACAGGCAGACGATATAATTGTGTCTTAAATGCTCACCAAAGTTTTTAAAGCTCTGATCCTGATTAATGAAAGTAATATATAATTATTCAAGAGTGAGCAGCATGGAGAAGAGTAAGTTAAGATTTCTGAATGCAGCACAAGTGGCTGATTGAATGTCCTACTCAGCGGTGAGAGCGATTCACTCGCCATTCATTATGAACAGCCATTTGTTCTTAACAAGTTGTTAATGAATTGCCGATCACTAATGAAAACAGAAAGCTAAGACACGACCTTGGCCATCGCGAAGAATATCCAAAAACGCGCATTCGTTCTTGTGCTTTTCAAAAGTCGATGAGGTATCTGAGTTTTTAGTGTCATATTTCTTCGTTAATGTTTCTTCAGCAGTTCTTCAACATTTTTCGTAATTTTCAAATGTTCCATCACTGCAACTTAAACTCATGACGGCTTAGTAGCATGCAGCATGCAGGCGGGAAAATAAAAATTTCGAAAATTGTTGACCATGGTTTCCCTGAAGGCCTTTAAAAAAACTTGTGTTAAGAGATGCAAAATGAAATATAATTTTAAAGAAAATATGCAACAATTTGCTCCAAACATTATAATGATGAGCATTTCATTCGTGACTTAACCATTTAAGCTGTCGACGTGTCTGAACCAACTGCAATCTAAACTTCTTTTCTGCTAACCAGACAGACTTAATTTGTTATTAAAAGTGAGTAAAAACTGTAACTGAAAAACCTAATAGATTTAATTTGCTTATTTAAATCGTGTCAAACTTTGTTATTGATAATTTGCAAATGCCTCCTGTTTTTCAATTTAAAAGCACAAAGTTTTACACATCTACATTTCTCACATAGCTTTTCGCTATACCAAATCGTTCATAATATAGAGAGTGCATGTTTCCACTATACATTAATGGTTCACAAAGCTGCCGTGTTTTCCAAAAGCCACTGTTAAATAATTACTTTCTTCCTCCTTTCTCTACAGACAAACGCCTGTGACTGGTGATAATTGCTTCTTTGAAATATTTTATTCTCTGCTCTGTGGCACATCGCATGATTGGGTATGGTCCATCTAACACGGAAATCAGTCCACTTGGTAGAAAAAAGCGACTCAAACATTTCTCTGTTTTCTCAGATTCGTTCCCATTTTTGCGGCTGTATGTTAACAGATAAACGGTTAGACAGGATTACTCTCAATCATTCCCATAAAAGACCATTTCAAGTAAAAAAACCTAAGGAGAAGAAGCATTTTCTGATACATAAGGTTATTTATTCCAGCCGCGCTGTTCCTAGTCCTAAGACTGCGAATGTATTCGTTCGAGCAAAGTTCGGAAAATTTTGCTCACCCATTGTTAATTCATATGTCCTAGTTGACAGTTTAAAATAAGTATTTCTTGTATTATCTTTGAAAATTATTAAGAATTGTTCTGATATTTAGGTAGATTGCACCAGACTTATTAGAACTAGAACATTCTGAGCCTTGAATTTCCTGAACGTAAGTCTATGGCTTAGAAAATGAGAAGACATTCCCAGCGCTTAACGACGACGTGTAATTGGCAGAGTTCAGAAGCTGAAATGCTAAATAAAGTTTTGTGCCAGGTGTTTTCAGAACTACGGTCTGATATGTGTGGTCTGGGGTAATTGCAAGGAAGACGATCTTGTGACGCAGTGGTATAAGTGCAGCGTTCTGAGCATTCGTTCTTGTGTAGTCCAGGATCTCATCCTGACAAGATATAAGACCGTGTTTTTCTTACGACACTGGCTCTTTCCATTTCCTAGACGCAGTTGCCCTTAAATTACGGACGAACCACTGCTTATAGCTCATCATGTGTGCGCAGGGTGTTCATTAAACCTCAAAGCAGAAAAAAATGAAAAGGTGCATTAAAATAAGGTAGTATTTGCAGATATATGTATTTGAACAATTATTCACACCTGCACACGTGACTTATCCATTATACGAATTACAGATCAGTGGCACATCATTTTCTGTTCTTACATCTTCAACAAACAACAGTGCAAATTTTTAAACAAATATAGCAATGAAGAATCTTTCACTAAACAGTGCGCATCAATGGTATCAATTTCATTCATGGCCAAATGCCACTGTAAAATCCGCATTTAAATACCAGCTGGACGTCAATTGTCAGATATTAACAGGCACGTTTTCCCACAGAACATTAGCATGTCAAATGTCAAAATCAACTGCTTAACGGATACGATGAAATAACCCCGCTTTAAAACATATTAAAGTAATAGTCTTCCTAGAAATAGCTGGGGATAAATTATTTTAATATAACATTTTCTGGGAAATGTACTGCATAGCAGCTTTATTATGCGGTGCAAAAGAATTGAAATGAAATGATCAACTTTAAAAGCATAACACTGAAATTTTTTTTTAAAAAGATTTTAAAATAAGACAATTTTGTAAATTTTATATATCGAAGAATTTAGCATTTTTCAATATTCGCTTAATCTGTGATGGAATGTATAGGAAGTTTCTCTTCTCTGCATTCCACAATTTTTTAAGGGAAATTAATTGTAACTTTTCGCTAGTTTAGTGCGCGTTACAATCAACGGTATTTTGTAGTGTGTAATTTCTTCTGTACCAAGACTAGTAGATTGTTGTTCTGCAGACAAAGTTATGGACTTAACTGAACCATTATGGCTTAGCTTCTGAATTCCTTTTCATGTATTACTTAAGCAAGAACAAAGGACAACATCCCTTTATAGAAAACATTTTTTTGTTTGAGAAACAGCACATTTGCAGTTAATTTTCTTGGTAATTCATTAAGAACAGGAACTTGTGGGGCATTTTTAAAAATATTTTTAATAAATGTCTTTTGTGTATAATACCATGCCTTTCCACCTGCGATTTGTTACCTCTTTTGTTTAAAGGCAAGCATGGACTCTCACAAAAGGGTTAAAACACACACGGATAAACCGTAGTTATGTACAGAGTCAGTTTTACATGTGTTATAATTAAAACGTATTCCTAATCGAAATCTCACATAATTTCAATTAAATACAAAACAGTTTGAAGATTTTCAGGGCATCGGAATTATGAACTGGAACCTTTTCTTTACTGAAAGCATAAAGCACCGTTGATAACAGGAAATATATGCCATTATTATCAAAATGCGAAGTTATGATCCGAAATACGTTACTTTAGAAAAAAAAAGACACGATGTCTTTAGTTGTTTTTTTTTTCAAACTAAGAAAACAAAGAATAAAGTTTCAGTGTAGCTTCTAGAATACATTCTAGGTTATAAGGCATTATTACTAAAAACATGCCATTCTAATTCCGTAATTTGCCACTTGTAGAATTATCAAAAAACGTGATGACATATGGTCCTTGAGGGACAGTCTTTAAATGGCTTTCATATCTGAAATTTATGTTTACTAAAATCCTGAGCTTATACCACGACTCCAAAATTGAAGGATATTGATTGCGGAATACCTTAAAAATATAAATTACAACAGTCAACACTAGTCGAGGGAACATTCAGTCAAATAGAAAAGAAAACTATCTGCATAAAGTAATGATCGAATACATAGAGTAAGTAATTCCCAGTTACAGAATTTCTCGGAAACAGTATTTGTCTTGATTTGTGAATTTCATTACAAGATCGCGGCATTTAATAGTGATAAAGCAAAAGATGACACGATCAGTGCAACTTTTGCTTTTTGTCTGATTTAACAAAGAAGCGGTGAATCTCTCATTGAATTAAGAGTAGCAAGGATCGTGAGATATCGTTAACTTTTAAACTTTTTTAAGTTCAGATTTTTGTGTAATGCTTACGTTCATATTATTCTCTTCAAGGAGAGAATGAAAAAAAATGATGCAGGACTGCTAGAAACAAAGTTTTGAGGAAAGCAAACCAGTTTTAATGGAAATGGGACGCAATTCGGAGCTGATATCTGCTGTAAACACGAAGAGATAGGAATACATTCCTAAACGGTTCTTTCGAGCAATAAGCAGAGTTGCAAAATATATGCGCGAATTTTATATCTAACAAAGGAGATTATTTTTTGCCGTCCGCTTGTTCCGTTTGAACAAATCTTACCTAATCGACAGCCAAATAGAGCTTTTATTATTTTTCTTGGTAAATAATTAAAACTTTTACCATCAGTTTTGATTTTCTGCTGAGGAAAAAAATGGAAATTTCATGTTCTGTCATAAAATAGAACTTCTCTCATGTGCGCTGAAGAAATAAAAGAATTAGGTATGTTATTTAACATTATTATACTGAAAACGAAATGTGCTGTTTCGAAAAACAGTAGAAATCCCTATCCGAATTTACTAGGGAATAAACTTCAGACGGAAGAATGTGCGAAAGTCACGCAGTACGAAATAAATTCTACCTGGTTTTTGATCGCACAGCGAAATAAAAGGCGAACAGAAAGTGTCAGATATTTTAGAGAGTCCTAAGAATATGTCTGCTAACTTTAGCAATGCTCAAATCACAGGTAAATTTGAATAACATTTCGACGTATTATGAAGTTAGTTAACCGTCTCAAACGAGTTTATTTGGTGTTAGGAAGATAATCTGAAATCAGCGCAAATGAAAATATTTGCTGAAAAATATGTGGAACGTGGCTCAAACGAGTTAACCTGCGTAAGGGAAATTGTTGGTCTTCCCTTATTTTTGTTATTCAAATTCTTCAATTAGAGGGATGATTGAAGCTTAACCTTTCGGGCTCATTACCTGCTAAAAGGCATGTAACAATGACGATGAACCTAAGAAACGTTACAAAAGTTGTTTGTGTCAATATGACATAGAGTTTGAGTAAGGGGGCTCTCCATTTTCCCTCATGCTTTGATGCAAAGAAAAGTGTACCACAACCGAACTGTTAGAAAACGCAACAGCTCGATTATGAGTTATATTTTCGAAGCTTCCGTTAAATCCGGCTGCTATGTGAACGTCTGTGTATGAAAGACTTCGGTCCCTTTCATACCCCGAAAGACCTTCCTTCCCGCGGCTAATCTATCCCCAATTAATCCTGACGAGCGAGCGTGGCTTAGTTCCTAATGGAGGGATAGTGAAGTTGCGTATATATGCGTTCTCACAGCTTTTTACCAGGTTTTTGATGGACGTAATATTGCGTGCGCGCCGCTTTTGAGCAGGTTTTTGATGGACGTAATAATGCGTTCTCGCCGCTTTTGAGCAAGTTTTAGTGAACGTATATATGCGTCTTCACCGCTTTTGAGCACGTTTTGGTGAACGTATATATGCGTCCTCGCCGCCTAGAGGTTAATAATGTTCATACTAATAGAAATAAATATTCATGTTGACGATAAAACAGTGCAAAGCCTTACGAATCAACGAAGATAAGGATTTCTTTTCTTCTCTAATTCACTGTTTTTTCGTCATACTTTGTAACTTAAAAATATTCTACTTCAAACTTTTATGGTTTGTGCCTATTCTGTAACATTTTGCCGCCATACAGGAGAAAAAAATATTATTTACATAAATCTAAAACGCAAATAATTCACGAACTGATTATAGTCCATCGACTAACTCATTGTTATCGGTAAGATTGCAAATCACCAAATGTTTCATTCATTTCAAATAGTAAAACTACACTAGCCATACGAATTTATTGGCTTAAAATAGAAGACAAATTATATAAGCTTTCTCGCCTCAACGATATGACTTTTTCAAGGAAATCAGACAGCTGACTGCAAACTGAGTATACGAGGCGTCATGTTAGTTGTGCACGCGGTATCTTGGATAGAAAGCGTTGTTATATGAAGAACTGGCTCCAAACTCATAGCCAATCTAGAGAGACTACCATTACAGGACTAATTGTTGGTAATGACCTCGAAGGTTTTTGTACATTAATGGGAAAAGCTCCCACCAGTGTTTGATGCGGATGGTTTTTCATAATAGCTCAATATATTCGGTAGGCTACGTTGTTACGTGCAAACAAGTTTAACATATAACATACCTCCTCCTATTTGATATAAAATTTCCACGTATTCTGTTATTTATTCACATTCTACAACTAACAATTATTCACATTACCTTATTGATATACGTACTGTATATGTTTTTGGAACTATTACTATATCTGTGAAAAGGGGCCTCACATCTTCTAGAATAGCTGCTTCACTCTCACCAAGTTTTTGTAAACTTAAGTGATAATAATGATTTCTTGAATATCATACTTATTTACTGAAAAAAAAGTCTTGCTTTTCTTTTTAAAATTCCATTCAAAGCTCCCGTCAAAGATTCCTGGCTATTCCTTTAACCAGTCTCACATAAAGTTGACGCAAAAATTTTGAAAATCATTTCTCCTTAGTCATGACCCCCCCCCCCCCCCCCCACACACACACACACCCACACCCGCACGGCATTCTGGAGTTGATGTGGCCTTGAGTTCAGTTCCATATGATAAAATACTCAATAAATGCACTTATCTTGGGCACCATTTAATGCTAAAATCTGTTAGTACGCAACTCAATAATTAAGAAGAATGATTCGTCAGCGTAACAGTGTACAACATGATTAACCCTAACTTATCGATGCGTCTGACTCGTCCATTGCATTAAAGATTTCTCCAACGCTAACGTTGTTTTCAAACAGTACTTGCATTCAAAGCACGCATTCACGTACGATACACACCATTTTATAACACACACGATCAGAGACCATTACGTATTAACTACAATAGGAGTATTACTGAAGATATCAATTTTAAAGCCAGAGACCTCCATTAGTAGTATTAATAATTTAACAATTCGCGGTATATTCCCGAAAAGACGTTCCTGGCACAAACTTCAATATAGCGTTTCTCACTTTCCGTCCAAGGTCCTTGATCGAAAGAAAGCTCCAAAACAGTGTTTCTCCAAATTTCGTCGCTCATGGACCTCTTTGAGAATTGAAAAATATATTGTCTGAAACTATGAGGTAGCCATCACTGTTAAACAGTTATTAACATAAGAGATCTACATGTCGCACTCACCGACGGACAAGGGATGATTTCGCTCCTTCCTTTGCAGTCCAAGGAAAGACACAACAAAAGTAAATCCTGATTGAAGTGGCATGTACAGTATGTTGGTTTATAAAAGGGTAGTCCCAAGCAATTGAGATAATTTTTATAAAAACCATATCCGTACCTTTAATACCAAGGCAGTGGTCATCTTCTGCGAAATACATTGCATAGAATACACTTGTTCGAGTGTTCCTCCCACTTTTTGAATGTCTTCTTGAATTCCTCTGGAATGCTGTTAAAGCACCCATGCACAGTTGTAATAAACTATTGACCAGTCTCAAACTATCCTCCCCGTAATGACCTCCTTAAAATGAGTAACAATCAGCAGACATGTGGAAACAAATCTGAGCTACATGCAGGTTGGTGCACCAACTTTATATTCATTTTCTCCAAATAAAAAATGATAGAACTTATATGTGTGGCCTTGCATTGGACCGCACATAAAAATAAATAGGGAGCCCAAGATGAACAAATTGGTTTCACTTTCACTCCCAAGAGCTGATTCAAAAGTCTGTGAATTGATGATTTTGAAATGTACACCATATCTTCGATATCTCTAATTGATAGATGTCTATTTTCCCGTATAATAACTCCTATTGTATTGATGTTTACCTCTGTAACACTCGTTGAATGTCTTCCTCCATGCGAGGTTAAAACCGCCGACTCAAGACTTTCCATAAATTCTTTATGCCATCTGTAAATTGTTAGTTTCCCTAGCCATTCAACTTTGTAAACAAACGTCTTGTATTGGAAGGAAAATCTCTTGGACGAACTTCTTAAGTGGCCAACGAAATTTAATGTCGCACATTTGTTCCTCTTTCAC
The DNA here is from genome assembly GCA_039090855.1 of Macrothele yani. NCBI lineage: Eukaryota > Metazoa > Arthropoda > Arachnida > Araneae > Macrothelidae > Macrothele > Macrothele yani. Next base: position 68,646,258 of record CM077033.1, on the reverse strand, counting down.
ATCCACTCTTACGAAAAATCATGGCGCGAAAACAGTTTATAGGTAATTTACAAAAGCACACTTATTAAACTGCGCACAACTGAAGATGCATGCGTAATAGACAGGTGTTCCAGATTCCTCTGATAACTACAACGCCTACGTTTTTTTCCATGCAAAGCTAAACTCAGTATTGCACATTTTTTATGAAAACATTCTCAGTTGATTTGGGACAAGCCATATATGTAATGATGAGTACTCACATTCTACTATCTTTCGACGAATCTGTAATCACGATAGCACGCAGAGTAGGCCAGAATTGGAAATATTTATGCTTTTTTTAAATATAATTCTTGAGCAATCGGCAGTATATTAAATTATATATATTTAATATAAACTATCTTGTTTTCATAGAAATGAAGAATCTGTTACATTATTATGTACAATTATTTTAAGTGTTTTTATATTTACTCAATAGCAACATATATTATAAGATGAATAGCAAAAGGTGTGTTGCCGAATGATTAGCAGAGTATGGTAGTCATAAGATGTTCTAACTCGGGTCAAATCATAGGGCATTATCGGTAATCACATATATGCTTTTCCCATTTACGTGTCATCATGTGCGCTGATTTCCGTCACATTTCATGCATTTCTTCAGGTTGTGGTACTTTTATTGTTGAGTGGTGTGCATAAATTTCTTTAAATAACGTCTACGGTAAAGAAACATTAATCCGAGCATACGCTTTTATGGCTACCTAAATTTTACTTATAGCTAATATTTTAATCAGTGCTTAAAATCAAGTATTTGTATGTATATTTTAGTATATTGTTCAAAACATTTATTTCATATAGAATTTTAAAACTTCTGTTTTTACTTTTTTGATCTCAGAAGCTATGTCATTAAGCGACGTAGTATTGGCCGATATTAGCTTAAAGAAGAGAATCGAAATTGTTGAAGAAGTTATCCAGTAGTTTGAAGTTCCGTTTAATATATTCCAGCATTGGTAGGCAATTTATGTAACCAAACTTTAGAAATGTTTTTCATTTTACCACTTTATCTGTGCGTTCTGGGAATATTTTAAAGTTAATTTTTCCGTAATAGAAATCATAATTTTAAAATTAACGGATGAAAGCTGTCCCGCAGGGTTTTCAATACTATAAATTGTATGATACTACGGCTTTGTGATATATTTCTTGAAATGAAAAAAATGGAATTTGTATGTCCTCAGTTACTAGTAAAATGTTCAGATTCTTTAATACCCAACAGATTTATTATGTTCACTTCATCGAGTTTTGTGTTTAAAAAAAAATAAAGACTCCATTGGAAACTTCGTTCAGTTGCTCCATACAGGAATTTCCTTTTTTTTTCAGGGAAAGGTTCATAGACCACGACGATCTCGTTCGTTACAGATTGTTTTCGCACCAAAGACGTCTCATACACGAGCAATTATGTTTATAGCTCCAGTGTTTAATGACCCGGGATATGCCAACTTTTGAGAAACCAATCAGCTCTTATGATTCAAAAAAATTGCTCCTGCCAGAATATCACCCACGATATCAAACAATAATGTGTATTATGATGTAATATGCTGCTGTACTTAGTTCACAGGGAATTCTGTTAGCGAATTTTTTTATTGGGGGTATAACGATCATGGTGGACAATTCGGTAGGCGATAAGCAGCCCCTGGTCCCTAATTTAGGGCCACTGTTTCCTAGGAAGGAAAATGAGGCAGCGCCATAAGACAAACGCAACATCCATGCCTCACTGGGATTCGAACCAGGACTCATCTTGGACGAAAGAAAAGAAGTCACGTTTAGACCACTAGGCCACCGGGGCGGTTGTGGAAATTTAAACCGCTAACAGGGTTAACAATGGAATTGTTGTAGTTTCAAATCATAAGAAATCGTATTTTTAAAATTTCATAAAATTTAATTTTAATATTAAGCTTAAAATCTATATAAACATAATTCACTTGCTAAATAATCGGATAGAGAAATTCACTACAATCTCGTACGGAAGAAGAGAGCCTGAAATGGGATTGTCATGACTCTAAAATTTGAAATCCAATTCGGTTTCGATTATATTTCGTCGGCTGTAGCTTCTGTATTAGAACACTCTCATTCCGAATTTTTTTTATATAAAACGAGTTTGCAGCTTCATGAAACCAAACCAGTTGCTAGTGCCATTCGTTGCAACGTGTTAGAGGAGGAATGCCAATGCATTCGTTTACGTACATGTGTTTCGAAGACTGCGACTTTATTACGTATAAAAGACAGGAAAGTTATACACTTGTAACAGAAGTTTGTATTCACGTCCAAAACGTTTCTGGCAGAGGAATTTTTACGAGAAAATTTACATCTCCCTGTGTGACATCCCTTCTACTGCTAAGGTACTTAGGAATAAAGCACAGCAGTTTTATTCCTGTAGAGCAGAGGTTTCACAATTTTTCTGAATGTTAGACATGACAAACTTGAATACGACTAGAAAGGCACATGCAAAGGAACAGTCAAAGTGCATGTGTTTATTAAAAACCTCGATAACTTTGCGGAATTTATGAATTCTAAAACCTTGAAAAAAAAAGAAAGATGCAATTAACACGTTACGTATACGTTACATATACCTTTAAGCAATGTTTACGTCGCTAAGTGTTTGTATTTATACCAATTGGTTCTTGTCCAGTCGGCAAATGTATTCACATCTGAAGACGAGTTAGTTGCTAACTGGAAAGGTCTAATGTAGATATCAGGTGTGTTTTAAATTATTAAAGATTTTTAATCGTGAATAAGACAGCTTTTATTTTTTTACTGACTACTGACGTTATTTATGCCACAAAGGAATCCGAAATAGGTATCTGATATGTAAACATTTTTCAGCACTTCTTAAAAATTCCAATGGCAAGAAAATCATAATTTATCGCATTTCCTTTGCACAATTTTTGAACATCAATGAATTGCATATGCTTAAAAACTCTTGCTTGTTTGCTTTTTTTCGTTGTAGAAGTAAATCTAAATCTAAACTCATAAATTAATTCGTTGCATTGTTTTAAACTAATTCAGAAGAAACATATTTTTTTTATATCACACGCAAAGGTTTGGTGAAATTCGAAGAATTGAAATCTGTTATTTCTTTTTCAAATTCTGTGTGAAATTTTCCACAAACATAAACATTTTTTTTTACTTCCATGACAGAGGAAACAGGGAAAAGACTAGATTTGCTACATATTCATTCCTATTATTATTAATGTTATTGTTTTCTTTCGCATCTTCTGGTATGATGGAAACAAAACCGTATGAATGAAGCACTTCACTCTAACCAAGTTTCTGCGACGTCATTGGCAATGGTCTGCAATACGAACTGTGTCATCTGATTGCAGGACTTGCCACATTAGGCAAGTCTCTTCGTTCAAAATTTCACAATTCAGTAATACACATTCCCATTTTAAACCGATTTGTATCTAATTTATATGTATTTTTTTAAACTAATTACGAAAATTAAAGTTTCGAAAAACCTTACGGAAGTATCAGTTTATAACTGAATTTCGATTCGACCCCCGTTTTTACAATGCTTGAAGACTAGGTATTTCACTTCGAACTATACTTCAACAGATTACTACTAATATTCTATTTCTTTTTGAAATGATATTAACTTTGTATCTAATGGAATACTTAATTTACAAAGTTGCAAGAACTTTTAGCATTAATTTAAGAAACAAAATGATTTGATTGCTTCAACCGTACATGCAACTAGTTTGGAGAAGTAAGCGCGAAAGAGAGATACGGAAAGGAAACCAAGCTAAACAAGAAAGATTACACCGATCTATCGGGTGTAATAAAGACGTCTTTTGAATCCGTTCTGATGCAAATTGAATTTATCAAAGCTATTCAAAGTCAATCGAACCAGTATAAAAAAATAATAGTATCTGACGGAAGAAAGAAGTTTTTCAGTCGGGTTTCTATTCCCACGAGTATTATTTGCTGTAAACGGAATCGTGATCTTACGCCTTCTGGTTGCAGATTTGTGAGTTAAGAAAAACATGAATTTATATGAGAAACATTTCGCCTGGAAAACGCTCTCCAACACAGAAATAATTTTTCAAATCGGTTTCTTAGAAACAGAGATGCCGACAAAAATAAGTTGTGACAATACGTCCCCTGGTGGAAAAACCATGCATTATTTTAGGAAAAAGGTATTCTCAAAAGTTTTTTTCCATTAGAGCGGTATATGTACAAGAAAAAAAAATAGTCGAGTTTTCAGGAGCACGGATTAAGCCACAAATACATCAGAAGCAGAAATTAACCCTTATGCCCCATCGTGGCCAAACTATCCTTTACCAAACATTTGAAATGTTGTGAAAAATATTTTCCAGCAGGTGTTGTTTGCGATACAGGAAGAAGTTTCCAATCGGAGTTTTAGAAGCAGAAATAACGCAGAAAACGCAATTTACCTTTGTGCTCCCTAGCAAAAAGTCTATGATTTACTTGAAAGTTTTGAATTTATAGGAAAAACATTTCGCACCGAATACACTATCCAACATTGTCGGGCATTAATGCCCGACAATTCTCTTCTGAGCTGGTGTCATATCTCTCCACCGTTGTTCTTCACCTGCACCAGCTTGGATTTAACCTTAGGCCCGCTCGAGGGATTTCTCATAAAGGGTAACCCAACACACGAAACGACAAAATCCGCTCGGTGGGAGATTGCTTGGAAATCCATAGGACGATAGGCTTTACGTCGCATTGTCAGAGTGACGGAAATATCATTCTATAAACTCTTCCTGTCAGTGGGGAACAGGAAGAACAGCGAGTGGTGGAAAGAATAAGGTTCGAGCTGAACGTCATGTGATGAATATGATGGAAATGTGAGCGTTTTGTGCACTCCTGCCAGGTGGTCTGGATGTGAAAGGGAACCTCAAAGCCAAACAAATGTGGATCATCCATGATACTCATTTAAAACAATGCTTCCCAGAGCTCGTTAAAAGAACGCGTGTGTTGCTGAAAGTGGATGATGTCCCAAGACATACGTTCAGAGTGGTGCGCTGAAAACTACGTGGATGAAATGGAGTTGCAATTCTGTTCCGTCCGGTACTTACCCACACTCAGCTGCCACATGATCCGCTCCATAGACAGTTTTCTACAAGTGGTGACATCGCTTCGGTAATGGATGCGAAATCTGGCGTATGAGAGTTTCTGTTGCCGAAACCTTCTGAATGATGACGCCGTGCGATAATGGCTAGGATAGATCGTTTGCAACGGATTATAGAAAGCAACTGCCTGTACATTGCAGTATGAGGTAAACCTTTTGAACTTTCTTGCATCGTTTAACTTTTTAGCACACAGAATGAACTTTTATCTCATGCTTCTAGTAAAAACGCTGATGTTTCTTGCGATGATAGTAAAAAATGTTATACCTTCATAAAGACTTGACAGGAGATTTATCGCCTTTGTAAAGGAAACGTACTGTGCAACAAACCATGAAGAAATTTGGAAATTCGCCGTTTGAAAATACATTTTCTCCCTTCACTTTAATTATTTATTTAATTAACGGAAGAAAAGCTTGAACCTAATTAAATGTACGGAAGTGCATAACCAGAGTTATATCAGTTGCACACTTGAACACTTGAATTACGAAATTGTGCCCCATGAGAAATAAATGACAAACATTTGGATTAACTCACCAGTTCTGTTAGTTCTAAACCTGCGCGGACCTCATGCCGGACAAGTATTTTGAGAACTAACATTCATCAAAACAAGTTTCTATTCCCTCTAATATGTCGTATACAAATTAGAGTGAATATACAATTTCATTTGTATGAGCTGGAATCTTTTGCAAGAGGCACAAGATCGTAACAGTTGTGAAAACCGCGACTTGGATTCTACTCTTCTGGATAAACATCACAATGAATTCTGATGGGTATGTGTTTCGGCAAACGTGTGTTTGTTATTTTCACGCATCTGGCATTTCGCCTTCCGTACTCCTATTTGAAGCATTTTCACGATTTCAGTGTTCTTAGTGCATTATCTCAGTTTCCGATTATGTGCTATATGTATAAATTTCATTTGTCTGTTAAAGAAATCCATGATCGTCATGTTCTATTTTAAATACCTTTACTATAATTCATTTAATATAATTCAGAAAATGTATTATATATAACAGTAACCTATTCTATTTCAAGTTTTTATGACTTTATTCTGATTTTTTTTGCAGCAGTTTTCTGCTCACTTAAAATAAGGGGATATTTTCATCTATTGGATGTACACTATCTATATTAAAAGTTTTTTTTTCCAAACTGTCACCCTTTGCAGTGTACTCGGTGTTCTGACAAGGGAATGTGAGTGTTTAGACAGTATGTATATTAAGTCACGTTTTCATTGCTCGTAAAGGTTCAAATGACCATTGCAGAGTTAGGAATATTTAATTTAAGTTATGCCACAAAAATATTTTTTAATACAGAAATTCAATACCACAGATATTTATTTTTGGTTTACTGATACTTAGAACAATTTAAAGAGCGCCACTCTTTTGGCTTTCCGGTCCGTGTGATTCCTATTGGTTTCGAAAAGAAGAAGTCTGCAAAGGCTAGACAACAGAAAACCATTAACAGCTTTATATACATGTACAAGCCACCCCAAATTGTAGTCGCCATCGTTTGCGCGATCTGCTTCCATCGTCTCGACAGCTGTAGGATGCCTTCCAGGTAGAAGTTTGGTGGCACGGACGCTAAGAAATGTTTCTGTGCGCGTTCGGCATTGTTCCGGTTGGTGAACCCTGTCCCTCCTGGAAACGATAAAAGGATGGAAAAAATCCATTGGGAAAATGTCCGGGAAATAGGTTGGTGGCGGCACCAACTTCCTTTTTTTGTGAGAGGGTTTAACAGACAGTAGGATGTTACTTAGGTGTAAGCCGGGTTTGTAATTTTGGGAATCGGCATGAGCTTCTTTTTCGGGCCCAACCATCGGGTGCTGGTGCTGACATTTTTCGACAGGACACATTTCTCGTTACCTCTCAAAATGTTGTCCACGAAGGGGTCAACCTGGACACGTGCCAGCACTGAATCGCAAATACCAATGCGATTTGCTTTCACTCGACTGTAAGTTGATGGCAAACCCAAACTTACCTTTTCGTGCACCTTCCCGAATCGAGGCAGATGCGTGATTATTCTTGTCGGCCTAATCCCCAATTTTTCGACCAACTCCTGTTTAGTCGCACGTCGGTCGGTCTCCACTAAGATCTTCAACGTGTCCATATCCAATGTTGCGCGTTTTCTGGTTTCGGACGGTTTTACAGTTCCTAATGTCCATCTCGAAAGCGATCGAACCAGCGACACCACTGACGATGTGATATGGCATTAGAGTTCACAGTGGTAACGTTCCTTCCAGCACTTGCGGGGGTGTTGTCGTGACGAAACTCATGCAGCATATAATGGCAGGTGTGCTCCTTGTCTGTTGGCTGGCGATTGCTCTCTCCGCCTTCTAACGGCTAACTGCCGCTGACGTATGCTACCTATCGGCTGATTTCATGTCTGTGTGTTGCGCAGTTTGAGTAGGTAATGTGCAACGTGGCCAGAGCTCTGACTTCCGGTGCCTCCCCATCGGAAATTACTTTCTTTTTAACCAAATATATAGGGGTTTATATTTTTTTCTGCCTTCTTATGGTTAACAGTTTATTATGAGCTATCCCTCTCCGGGAAAATGTTATGATACTGTGGTGCTTCCTCAGTGCTTTGCTTGCGTCTAAATCTCTTTTCATTTCAATCCACAATCACAAAATTTTACAATGAATACTGCATCTAAAAAAATTACTCAGAACAACCAGATTTTCACTATACTTTTGAATGTATCTGAATTATTCTATTTTCGTTGCTATCTGCTTTAAAATGGCAAATATATGTAATTGCTGAAATGATGTTTGTCTAAATGTGTTTCTTTGCTGTATATTAAACTGTTTAAAGATATGTTGACCGAGTCCACTTTGTATGTCTACACCAATGAAAATGATGGCATTTTGATTATGAAGAAAGAAATTCCCGGCAACAGTTAAACAACAGGCACTATTTCAAAATCGGTAAACACTCGGAAAGGCACTACAAATAAATTATACTGAGAAAGAATTCCAACAAATTTCTACTGAATATGAAAACATTTTTAATCATTTTTACTAAAAAATAATTCCAACAAATTTGTACTTAACGCACAAAGTTCACACACCATTCAACCGCTGTCATGGTTAATCGATAAACTTTAAATCATTTGCACAGAGATACAATTCAAACATATCAAGGCATATAAGGAACTCTTGCAGTCCAATATCCCACTAACTTGCCGCAAAAGGTACTTACTAATGGACTAAAATGATAATGAACGCCAACAGGCGATATTTTTCCCATGACAACTCAATGTTCATTTGCTTTCGTTAGAAACCTGTTTAAAAACAAGACAAGAGCTTTATATTAATGTCTTGGACATTGCCAGCGCGAGTTCTAACCTAGGTTCCTAGTAATAGTATAAGGTTGGATCAGCTAGCAAGTCGGACTCCCATTGGCGGGTGCAGTTTAGACTTCGGCCCATGTCGTCTGCTTTAGCCAACGCGCGGATGGAATCATGGGAAATGACACGTACAGTGATAGGTACGCTGCAGCTGCTTGCTTGTACTCGGTGTTTCGTCCCGCGCTGTGTGTTACGTAATCGGTCTTTGCTCAGTGGGTGAGCCGTGAGCCCTGTTCTAAGCAATAGGAATTTAGGAGGGGGAGAGGGAGGAAGGAATGAGCGTGAACCGTTTGGCCCGTGTACTTATTTTTGTTCGCCCTGTTCTAAGCGATAAGTTGCTTTTGTTTTTTCCAGCGTGAGTTGTAGCTCTGTCAGTCACGATATAAAACTGGAGGCGCTTCTTCGAAGAAGATACAATACACAAGATATTTGCATAGAAGTCAATGCAGTACGTCCGGCTGGTTGGCTCAAGCACAAGTGCAGACATAAGTTGACAAGCCAGCCGAACGACCGCATAGTGACAATTCTAAATTTTACTGTCAGCATCATGTTCAAACAGCCCACCGACCAAACAGCCTTATTTAGATTCCGACTTTTGTACAATTGAATATCACGGCACCTAATAATGGTACATACACAAAACATTAAGGGGAGTGAGAGAACAATTAAAAGAGGATGATGACTAGGTATTATGTATATTTGTACATAATTTGTATAATTATTCACAAAATAAAAATAATCAGAAAACAGCAGGGAGAAGAGTATGGAGCTTGCCACTGTGGGATCGCGTCTCTGCCATGCATCCAGTGGAACTTGGGAGATAGGAGAATGTGTAAGTGTCTTGTATGGGATCGCTCCTTTAAATTTTAGGACAAAAAGCAACAGACGAAGGCCTCAAACAACACTACGGAAAGAACAATGGCAATAAGTAATGGTGGACCACCCAAAATTAAGTAGAACACCGTGTTGTTAAGAGGGCAGCACGTGTAATTAAGAAACCAGAAGATAATGTTATGTACAAGGGTTTTAGGCCATATACGTCATCGCACACAGAGAAGCGCTGGGTCTCAAACTTGTCATACTTGTCATTGTATTTATCACAGAGGCAACAGGGCGAAGATCCATGGTTATATAGCCAGTGTTATAAGTGAAAGAGGGGTGATGACGCCGCTCCAACACGGGTAACAGGGGAAAAGGTGAATGTTGGTATTGTCAGATTTCTCTCAATGAGCAGGAAAGACGTCTTTTCCGTCGTTATAAATATTTAACAACACCTCAACTACTCACATTCCTTTAAGGCCCTTTTCAGGTCCAGCCATGTTACCAAATAAACCACTTCCTTTAAAAAATAACTCACGCCGCATTTTTCTGTCCTTAACACTCCTCCTGCACAAGCCAAACTCCGAATACGTAAGGAACGCAGCGAAGGAGAAATCAACCCTGCCGCAGCTGCAGCGCCAACTACATTATGCTACTGATTTCAGTGATTCCACACGTTTCATTTCCCGTGATTCCAACCGCACGGTCGTTGAAGCAGACGACAGGGCCCGAAGTCTAAAGTGCATCCTAAATTAGTAATTCCAAAGATTTTAAGTTCGAATTTACAACAAATGAAATCTCTGGAAGGACTGTATTCTTTATAATTTCATATTAGATGCGACATTTAAATTTCAATATCACCAGTGCATTTCTTTCTGGGAAATGTCATGGAAAGGTACTGTTGATGCGATAAATATGTATCAATAAATTATGTTCGCACCGTCAGAGATCATTCGTATAACGAACAACAGCTTTTCATTTTTATTATCTTATACGCCTTTTTGAATTAAACAGGAAATCATGCACCAAGGCAGTAAAACATCCTGACCAATGCGACTACAAACAAATCGCAGCAACTACATAAAGTGATGGTGCGTGTGGAGATCGTGAAAGTGCATAAATAACACCAGATACTGAGCTCTGTTAATTACTGTTAGTCTTGTTCCCCATATGAGAAAGGCAGCGGACTGCAATGAGTTTTACCAACAGCAAATCATAGCGGCCAGGCTATTGCGCATGTATATTTCCTTTACGACGAGGCTTCTTTTGTGCACAAGTTCAGCCATGATCAGTAACTTCAAAAGTCGTCGGTGGTGGGAAGAACGACACACCACCGACAGGATGTGGACCGACAGAGCTCATTTATGTTGAAGTGAGTGAATGCTATCCCGTATGGTCCAAACAAACAAAAAATATACCTTTGGGCAACCCATCTGTATTTGGAATGCTGGTGACGGGAGTAATGTGTCGCAACATAAAGTGTGGTAATGTCCTTAGACTTATAGAGACAACTTTAAAATCTACCGGGAGATGCAGCGAAGTCTCTCACAGAAGATCTCGAGCTACGAGGCAGCTTTCTTCGCGGACGATCGTGGACTCTTGGGCAGCTAAGGGCGTTTGTAGCATTATTCTGACATTTTCCAACGAGTTTGCAGTAGGAAATCGAGAGAGCGGAAACAGGAAAAGCAAGGGGTTCAGTGTATGCAACTGACGGATACCAAGGACTATCTCCCGAACTAAGAGCGATAGAGAAATTTAATATCACTTGTTTTAAAGCTTTTTTTAGAACAAGGCTATCTGGAGTGAATTTTCGGAATGGACGCAGGGCTATTACTGAAAATGTCACTATTGATATAAAGCTGACAATAGGTGAAATAGTGAGACAACTAGAGGAACTAAACCTTCAGAACCGATGAATATAAATACAAGTAATACCACTTGTTTTAAATATTAAGACAAGTTCTACCTTAAATAAATTTTCGGAGTGAACCCTGGGCTAATGCCAAAAAAATATTTCGTTTTTATTACCCTGACAGCAGATAAAACACTGAGGCGACAGGAGGAAATAAATCACTTTTCAACTTGAGAAAGGTTTTCATGATCAGCATGAATGCATTTGAAGGTAAACGCTGGCTTTGGCATTAATATTCATTTGTGCTATGTTTAAAAGAGAAAATGTATCCAGTCCTAGCTGTGTTTCCTAGGTTACTGTTACAAACGCAATTTGCGAACGGGCCCCTTTTGATATTATTGCATTGTACCTATTTCTGCTATGTTTAAGAGAGGAAAATTGATCCAATCCCAGCTATGTTTCTTAAGTTACTGTTACAAATGCAATTTGAAGACGGGTACCTTTTGGTATTACTGTAATATACCTATTTGTGCTATATTTAAGAGAGAAAAATGAATCCAATCCTAGCTGTGTATCCTAGGTTACTCTTACAAATGGAATTTGCGGACGAGAAACTTTTGTTATTACTGTATTTAACCTATTTGTGCTATGTTTAATACAGAAAATGAATCCAATCCTACCTGTGTATCCTATGTTACTGTTACGAATGCAATTTGCGGATGCGTACCTTTCGGTATTACTGTATTAAAGATATCTTTGTTATGCTTAAAAGAGAAAAATGGATCCAATCCTAGCTGTGTTTCCTGGGTCACTGTTACAAACACAATTTGCAGATGGGCCCCCTGATATTTGCAATAATCGACGGTCGTGAGCGAATATAGTTGCCGTGGCTGACCTAAAGCTTCGCCGCGACAATTCGCTGCATCTTCCGGTTGATTTCAAATTTGTCTGTATTAGGACATAGGCATTCAGTACATCGAAACTTGCTGAAAACAGGCACAGCCCGATACTTGAGGACAGGCTAACATTGTTCCGCAGTCGAAGGTTCTTATAACCCAGACTGTTTTCCTTGAGGGAAGAAACCGGTTCTCCGCCGACATGAGATGCTCGGCGTGATGAGGCGACTGCTTTGAGAGGCAGCGTGCTAGGATAATTCACTCACCAAGATATTTAGTTTTTCTTCCATTATTAATAACCTATTATTTTTAACAATACCATTGGACAGTTTCTCAACTTCCAGGGATGGGCAGTTGATAGAATTGGTTGGTGGAAATCCTATTTTATCGAACAGTATTCAACTCAAGGAAGCTACATCCTCAGAGACGTTTTTGCATTTGCCCTCAGCGAGAGTAATCAGTAAATATAAATACTTTGGGCATAATTTTATCCCATTTCAATGCGTGCTTTTGTGGACTCTACACCGTCAAAAATTACTTTCTCCGCACTGTTTATTGCTCTATGTCATATATTGTTTTATTATAGAAATTTTTCTAGTGTAAACATACTTAATAAAAATGATCCGCCATTACACAAATATTTGTTTAATAATACAATTTCTTCTAGTTACTTACCTCATATTGAGGGCAAGTTTTTGTGCATGTGTTATTCGCTTCTACACTCGATTATATGAATGACATGCTATTTCAACTTCAAGAAGAGTCAAAATGAAAGTAGACTGCTCCCTTGTGAATCTGAAATATGCTTTAAACTTAAGTTCATCATCGAGCAAATGATTTTCTTTCAAACTTCTGTACAATACTTCTTTCTCCCTACCTAAATACATCGCACCAATGGATTTCGTTTGTGCAACCGTTCAAGTATTTATGTAATCCTAATCTTCTTCCACTTCTTCCTAGTACTTCACAAGCCATAAAACACATTGTTTCTTCCTTGAAACACACGTTTTTACACTTTTTGAAACGCACTGCATTGTTACACGAGTAGAAGTCTTCACACTGTTGGGTCACGAGTGGCTTATTCCGTCGTCGTCTGCTCCGTGGAGGAAAACACTGCACACCAGCGTATTACGTTACGCAGTGCCAGACGTGATTGGGAAAGCGTTTTCCCTTCTCCGTTTCGCGTATAAAATCCGTCGCTAGGTAAACCCGCCGTAAAGTGGTCTTACGAATAATACTCTATATGGGAGTCGACTTTCCTAAACCAGTTTTCCAATCGTATGGCTAATATTTCCTCAAACGTCAGTTGTTGATTTCGGTCTGTAGTTACCGACGTTGTTGTGCACACTATATATAGCCTTCGGTTCCGAAGTCTCAATTACTGAACTCGAACATAATTGTGTTTACGCCTACATTTTCTACAAAGACAGATCCTGAATGTTCCGGTTTAGATGAATTGTGGTTCACATGTCCGACGTTCGCACGCGTACGTTCCGTACATTCTTCAGTAGTGGTGCATATCTTTGACGGATGAGTGAATTAATCCCAGGTGTTCTGCACTCCAAAAAAGAGCACGCTCATCCTTTCGCGGTTGTTCATGGTCAGGGTGTTGCAGGGTTTATTCCTCATCACATTCGAGAGTACGTTTGCCGCAATGTGACGTAGTTATGCTGCTTAAGAGTTTCCCTCTGGAAACAACGACGACTATACTAGCAAGTTTTGAACCGGTTGCGTCATGTATAACCTGCAACAGCCATTATCGTGTCGCAAAGTAGGCAAAACTGCGATTCTTTCTTTCACACATTTTTAAAACATTTTAATGGTTTCTTTTAACACATAACACATTTGTTTTGAGATTTGCGTTCAGCAGATGCTCCTGAACATTGAAAAATTTGGCAGAACACCTCAGTTTTTCTGTAAATTCCTTAATTCAAATAAAATAAATTCTGTATAAAAAATAAAGTCATTACGGGCGATTCCTTTTTGCGTGCAATATACAGAAGACAATGATCAGGATTACAACGAATATTATGTTGATAGTTTTCACTTTTTAAATTACACTTTTCCTTGATTAATGCTCATTTTTCGAAAGTACCATTTTCTTCTATTGAGTAAAGCTAGGGTCATTAGTCAACATTTATCTCAGTCGAATGCAGGAAATCAAGTATTAAGCGAAGCTCATAAAACAGGCCTTACAGGAATTTGAAATTTGCATTAGATGACAACGAAAGTATTTTGTCGAAATACGGCGTCCTCACGTGACCCCTTACTTCCTCTGGTTTCCTTCGTGTTTTGGTGAAATACGATATTCTCACGTGACCCTTTACTTTTTGGGTTTCCTTGGACATGTACAGAATGATGTATCGGTGAAAACGTCAGACAAATCTGAACTTCCTGGTAAACCCCACACAAACTGTTATTATTTTTCCATCGATCACGAGCTAGAGAAGAGCACCAACCACCTCTTGAACGTGACTGTATCCTCTGTCTGGAAACGGAATAGGGAAGTGCCAATAACAAGGCGGCTCAAGGAAAATCAGAATAACAAGGACATAAGAAATCATCCTTATTATTCCGGGAAAATCCAACACATCGAGTCCGAAGCTTGAAGTGCCCGTCGGACGCATGGCGAATATTCAGGGTTTGCAGGTAGTCAGACTCGGATTGAAAATTCTACTAACACAACAGCTGACAGAAGCTTTAAACACTAGACCATGCAGCAGCCGGAAAGAAGTAAATCCCAAATCTCTCAGCGAATTTTTTTTATTGGGTGTGACGTTTCTAAATAATCGTGAAAAACGTGAAGTTTATGATACCAAATCCGTTTAAGAAGTCGCAATTTAAATTTGTTTGTAATCGTAAAAAAAAAAAAAAAGGTTTTACTATTAATTTGAAAATTGCTGATGTCGCATGTTATTAATAAAGTTGCCTCAAGACAGTTAATGCAGGCGTTAAATTTCGATATTTAGGTAAAGCTACGGTATTTCCAGGTTCTATCATAGAAATGTACAGAAGTAACAGTTATCTATGTGCGAAGTGAAAATCATGATATTCAAAAGAAATAACTTAATATTTCAAAAAACTGATCCAATTTTGTTTTTGCTGTAACTTACTCAAATTATTCCAGCTGAACAGTTAAACATCACGGCGATATGCAATGTTTCATTTTGTCGTATTTTTTTAAACCATCAAAAGCTTTTTTGTGATTAGTCATGTTCCATGAATATTAGGAATATCAGGTAGCGCTGTAAAATAATGACGATGGAGAAACACAGGAAGACATAAAAAGTGAAAAACAGCACAAACTTTCTGTGAACCACAACACGTTATCTTACTACACCATTGATTTATGCATTGTAAAATTTCTATGCTTGTAAAATTAAATTTCATGAATTCTCATATAAGTTTATTTTCCTGTGCAGCACGCTGGAATAAATAGACAAACAGTACTCTGCTCTACTTTTTTCTGAACAGGTAGTTTAATCTTTTTAAGGAGACCACGTAGTCAACAATTTGGCACTCATGTTCTTCCGCTATAACAGTGTTTTTAACACTTTGTTGGAGTAATTTCGTCACAGGAAGATGGGTAAACTTAACAAGTGTTTTAAATATATATTTATAAATATAGCAATACATTACTGAAAATAACTCTTTCGGAAGTGAATCTAGAATTTATCTTCACGAGGCTCATTTGGCTATTATTTTAACCTAGATTATTATTGGAACGTGTTTCGTAAAAAAAGTACGTGCTTATAGTATCAAATTCTAGACTCATTTGTAGACGCTATATATATGCAACTAATTATTAGTCCGGTTCGAAACGTCATTTTTCCATTGGATAGATTATAATTTGGAAAGTGTGATCCTAGCTGTCATCCTCTTTCCAAATGTATAACTACGTCACAAGTAGGTGTAAAGTCGTATGCTACCGATTTGAATTGTATTTGATTCCATATATTTGCTTCTATATATCCGATTAACATGTCCGACGTTCGCACGGACATGCACGTTCGTTCGAAGCTACCTTTTCAATAAAGCGCCTTTGTATCCTTTGGATTCCTTGTTTGGACGGTTTTGCTCACTTGTTCCACATTCTTACATCTTGGGGATCTTGTGGTATGATTTGAGTCGATGTGGAGCACTTCTGCACGACGTTACATTCAAAAAACCGTCTCATCCTCAATTTTTGCACGCCAGTGTATTAGGCACGTCGACATTGTGTTTCGGCTCTTTGTTGTATATTTTGAATCAGAATAGTAGAAACAACAATGAAATCAAATATATTATGCCAAAAATTTGCAAGATGTATCTCCGTGCAATTGAAGTATAATGATACTTTTTTTAGAAAGGCTCTGGGAAACATGCGAATTGTGAGGGTTGTCTACATTTGAGAGGGACACATTCTATTTTGGAAATTGCAATACATTTCACAAATTTATCTTTCTATGTGTAAAATTTTATTGAAATTCCATTCCCCGTTCTAAGATATACATATTGTTTTTCGTAACAGATATGTGAGTAATAAATACTTGCAAAGGCCACATATTTCTTAAAAGACCACATTTTTAATATTTCCAAGTACCATATATTTCTTCCTCTAAACAGGGCATTAGTCATATGGTTTCACATGTAAAACACATTGAAGTACCTGATTATCAGTCATATATAGCAGTTCAATAAAGCATGTTAAATCATTTCTGTTACTTTTGATCAATACCATTGGAATATGTTAAGATCCCATCAAAAATATAAATATTGCGTTTCCATAAGTTTTTTCTTTTTCTTGTGCGTACGGATATTTGTAATCATAAATATTTACATCATTGAAATTAATTGGATTGTGCATTACTCCTTAAAAACTGATCTTGAACTGTTAACATTCAGTGTCCGTAAAATCACTCTTCCGCTTAGGTAGAGGAATAAATGTACCAAAATCCAGATTCAATTATACTGATGACTTCAGTTAGGTGATATATTTCCATTCTTACCCATTTGTTTTAAATTTGCGTGAAAAGAAATACCTTTTGCACGAAAACTAAAGACATTTGTTATTTCCCGTCTTTGATTCAGTTTAACTCACATTCGAGATTTAGATAATTACTGGCAACAAAAAACAAACATTTTCCTTTTTCTTCTCGTGCAACATAACTTCTCATCTGAATATTGAATTTTCCTTTCTCGTGGAAGACAGAACCTTTCTTGCATTGAAGTAATTCCGCATAGGCAGTTTAACGGTCCTTTTTTAAAATATAGTGATATGTCGCATCGTATTAATATGTCAGGCATTTCCTAATTTTATTCTGCTACAGATTGCAAATTAGAAAAATTTTAAAGTTCCCCATCAGAACAGAATGATAGAATGAAAATACCAACGTTTACCACATTCAAAGTCTTATTACTCATCGACTATAGTTTCTCAGAGCGTTTGGCTCAGCATCATCAGGACTATAGTTTCAAGGACCCAAACGCTCTGCGAAACTAGATTCGATGTACAGTAACCTTCAATGAACCTTTTGATGGTGGTGTACGTTGGTATTCTTATTCTTCTATTTCAACACAAGTTCTGTAGTCATGAATTATATAGAACGGAATGATCACAAAACTACTGTCATAAATGCAAAAAGCATAAAGACATACGTGGTTTATTTTATGGAAATATTCATAATAAAACATTATTAGTCCAAGTGATGAGTATACAAAACGCTTCTTGGAAAGATGCCAAGTTAACTCAAGTTGTTACCAAATGCAGAAACTTTGATGAAAAGCAATTTGTTCATTGAATTTGTATACAAAAAGTTCACAGTGCAATATTGAGGAGTTTCTGATTCCTGCAGTATTTAAAGATAAAATTTCTAAATCGAAGTCAATCCTCTGTTCGTGCAGCATATGATTGCTATCAAACCATATACAGCATATTAATAACAAGTAGATAAAGCATGTTTTATAGACACTTTTCTGTGTTGATATATATTCATACAATATGTAAATGTTATTACATTGTGATAGCAGATGAAGTTTTAAAAAGTAACAAAAAATAAGCATCTATTCTAAATTTTAGGTTTCGTGACAGCAGTTTAACTTTTTGCCTTCGTTTAACAATTTCGCGACCACGGTACTAAAATGTTTTGTCACTCAGGAAAGCACAGCTCCCTAAAATGTCTGCCGCTCCTTTCCGTATTTCACTCCCTTTCCCTTTGTCAAGATAACAATAGAAGAATTACTGGTAGGTCACCACTCGACGCTTCCGATCTCTAGGCTTGATATGCACATACGTTGGGACGTTTCCCTGGGGCAATCAATGCATTCTTCTACTGAAAGCAACTTTTAGTTTCATGTATAATGTAGTGATGGGCATAATCGAGAAGAAATAATCGATTCATTCGGTTATGAAAATCTCTCGAAACTTCGGATTACGCCAAACTCATTCGAATGAAAAAAACCTGTCGAGAGAACTCTCGATTGGTCATACGCTGTCTCGTTCAAACGAGTGCATTCGAAAGGCGAAATCGCTCGTCTCTTCTCGAGAACATAGGTTCCGAGCAAAATCGCTCGTCTACCCGAAAATATCTCAAGAGGTTCAGAAGTACTAGCTTTTCATGTGATCGAATTATCACTCGCAGGGAGAATCACTTAGGTTCTTTCTAACTTCTTAAGCTAGGTTATGCTATTCGAAAAACATCAGGTGTCATTAGCGTCATTCCGTTCAGCGAAAGAAAGCTCTGAGCGTGTGGCACCAATTACAAATCATACAAATAGTTATTTTGAGTTAATATCTCGATTTGTCAAACGCAGACGGCCGCTCTGAACATATCACGCCATCTGCCGGTACATTCTAAAATTAGAAATTGTTTGAATGATTATTTCGATTTGTCAGAACTCTCGATTGTTACCTTTCGATTCTTAAATTCAATCGATTATCCCCAACACTAGTAAATGAATGATTTTGTCTTCAGTTGATATAACGACTATTATAGTGCACTCGTGAATGTACAGTAGATATGCATTGCCAAATTATTAAAATTAGAATTTATCCTTATTAAAAAAATTAGCAAGTGTTTTACCGAAACTTCATTTTCATTTTCATTTTATTATTTCTGCTGTTACAGGTTATTGAAAATGATAACAATTATTGACAGTTATAAAATAACAGCAAGGAAGCTCCAGGAAAAGGCCTCATTGAGTCCTGTCTAAGCCCGGAGCTCTCTGAAGGAAATTTACAAGTCAAGTACAGCAATGTACACCACCAGCCATTAGCAAAACTCTTTCTACCCCCCCCCCCAAGTTATTCCCTTAAGTAGTTAGCTTAATAGGTATGCTTTTAATTTTTTCTTATAGAGGTTAAAGTTATTAACCAATATCAGTTCTCTGGGCAATGAATTCCAAAACGCCGGCCCACAATAATTTAAACTTTGTTTCGTAGTTAAAGTTTTAGGGAGCTCTGGTATAAGTGCCTGTTGATTTCTTGTATTATATTGATGCGTATATGTAGATAATTTAATTAATTCCTGCTCTATGTTATTTTTTATTCTTTTATACATGATTTTACCCAAGTTAAAATATATAATTCTTTAATAGTCATTATGTTATATTTGTTAGGGTCAACTCTTGTATATGTATGTATACATGATTGAGAAAAAATAACATTATTATAACTATATTTTAAATCTAATAATCTAATATACTTATTTTGAAGTATTTGTAATTTTTTTAATATTAGATCGAGTTGTTTGACCCCATGTTAATATACAGTAGTTAAGATGTGTATGAACTAAAGTAAAATGTATTAATTTTAATGTTTTGACAGTAAGATTTGTCAGAACATGACTTACAATTCCTATATTTTTTGATAATTTATTCAAGAGATTATCAATATGTTTGTTCCATTTTAAATCATTAATAAGTTTAATACCTAAGTAAGTAAACTCATTTGCTATTTCAATTGATTTCTTGTCGAGAAGTAATGGTATGTTAATAAGTTTACTTGTTTGTTGTCTTGAGAAAAAACTACTTTAGTTTTTCTGTATATAATACAAGTTCATTAGCAGCCAACCAATTTGTGTATTTCTGCAATTCAATATTACTTAGTAAAATTGTTTCTTCTGGATTAGTACCCTTAAATAACAATGTAGTGTCATCTGCATAGAGGATAATGCTGGATTCAGATTCGATGTTATAAATGTCATTACTGTAGATATTAAATAATAATGGTCAAATTATTGAACTTTGGGGTACACCCTGTTTAATATTTTCCTTTGTTGAGTAATAATCCCCCAGTTGAGTGAACTGAATTCTATTTGATAAGTAATTTGAAAAGAGTGCATGAGCAGTACCCCTTATTCCTATATTATGTAGTTTTGATAGTAATATATTATGGTTTAATGTGTCAAAAGCCTTTGTTAAATCCAAAAAAATAGCAACAGTTAAGTTTTTTTCCTCAAAATTTTTCTGAATTATATCTTGAATATGAAGAAGAGCAAGATCTGTTGATTTATTTGTTTGAAATCCAAATTGGTTTTTGTCAATAACTTTATATTTCTGTAAGTAGGATAACAATTTATTGTAAATTAGTTTTTCAAGTAATTTTGTAAAAATTGATGTCTTAGATATTGGGCGATAATTGTTTTCATCATTGTGTGCTCCTGCTTTATATTTAGGGGTAATTTTTGTAATTTTCAACTTATCAGGAAAAATTTCTGTATCAAGAACAGAATTAAAAATTTGAACTAAAGGATCAGATATCTCATCTGCAATATATTTAATTGCCCGTGAATTAATTTCATCAGATCCTGAACCTGATGATATTCTTATGTTCTGAAATTTCACTAACAATTCAGTTTTTGTAATATCTGTAAAATGAAAATTATTAGGGAGATATGATTTTTGCAAATAACTAGAGTAATGTTTATTAATTAATCCTTTTTAACTATTGTTTTATTGTAATTGGGGTAATTGTAAAATGATGATTCAGTTGTGTAGCAATGTCCTGTTGATTGCTTATTTTCATATTATTTACAGTTAGGTGAGATGGTAATATCGTTTTAGGTGTCCTACCAAGTAATTGATTAAGATGCTTCCATGTTAGTTTAGATGAATTTTATAAGAATATATTAGCATAATAATTTATTTTTGTAGTTCTTAATTCAGAGTTCAGCCTATTTCTATATTGTTTAAAGTAATTAAAATCTGATTGTGGTCTAGTTTTAAGGAATTTTGAATATAACTTATTCCTTTTTTTAATGCACTTAAGTAATTTATCTGTAATCCATGGTTTTCGAAAACTTTTTCTAGATTTATTGCTTAGTACTGAAATAGGAAAACATATGTCATAGATATATTTTAGTTTTGTGAAAAATATTTCATATTTTAAATTAGGTAATGAATATGCGTCCAATTCGCTCCAGTTTTAATTCAATTATTTATTTTTTAAGATTTCTAAATTTTTTTTGTTTATAAGTCTCATTTTAGAAACTTCGTGTATTTGAGCCTTTTTAGGTATGTGTTTATGAATAATAAAAATAGGTAAATCATCACTAAAGTTAAACTCCGATATTCCCGCAATAATTGGATCTTGTTGAATGTTAGTAATACACAAATCCAAAATTGTTTTAGATTGGGTAGTTATTCTGGTTGGCAATGTGGTGATGTTTACAAATCCTGATGAATTTAAAATATAAACTAATTGATTAGTTATAGAGTTATCCTGGGAAATATCAATATTTAAATCTCCCATGATAATAGTTTGTTTCTTAACAAGGTTAGCATAGTTTAGAAATTCCCTTAATATATTTAGACATATATTATAATCAGATTTAGGTTGTCTATAACACACCATGATTATGTAGAATTCATTTTAAATAGTTAATATTTCTATGTTGAAGTTTGTTATAGTAAAGTTATTAACAGTTGAAAAGTCCCTATATTGATTATTAACATATATTGCAATGCCCGCTCCTCTTGAGTAATTTCTATTTAGGTTGAATATGGTATAATAAGTTACTTGTGTTGAATAATCCCCACTTGGAAACCATGTTTCATATGCATAATTTTTAGTGAATTATTTAGGTTAGTTGTTATTAAGTGGTTCAACTGTTCAACTGAATAATAGCCATCCATCTTGTCCCCCACATCCCCCATTTTATCCCTTATAATTTAAAATTTAATCAAGTCATTAAGAGGAGTCCATAAATTCATGCAGTTCCTCAATAGTCAGTATTTTTCTTTTTTGAGCTTCTTCATTTTTATTTATGAATAAGTTTCCATTCCATGTCCATGCGTACTTGAGCCTTGACTGCTGCACCAGTGTCCTTGCCTTCCAATACAGATGTTTATTGTAAGGGGTAAGGTTTTCGTTTAAGTAGATTCTTGTTGCCCTTAAACCAGGCATTAGATCATTAGGCATTAGATCATTAAGGCAAGAGTTTTTTTCTTAGACATCCAAATGTTCCTAGTTGTTCTTGATTTGAACTGGATGACCACTACTGAGTCTTGAGTCCTTTTATGCTTAGTTGTTAAAGGGTGAACAATATCAATATATTTTGATAGATCCTTATCTATTTCTAATTTAGTTGCTAAGAGATTAACAAGGTTATTAAGATCTTCCTGTGATGCAATATTTGAAAGATCAATTCCATGTGTTTCTATGTTTCTCAGCCTTTGATATTGATTCAGTTCATTTAATTCTTTATTTAATAATTTGTTCTGTTGAAAATTATTCCTTTCCTGTATTTGAAGAGATTCTAATTTAATTTTTAGATCTTCATTACTGTGTTCTAGTACAGTACATTTCTAAAGATCACTATCATACCGTTCACTCACAAACTCAACAGAACGTTTGATACCTCTTAATTCCTCCTGAGTTCTGGTATATGTTTTTGTTTAATTGCACTTATTTCCGTCCTGAGTTCAGCAATAGAATCAAGCTTTAAACTGATATCTGTTAAAGATTGCTTAATAAAATTCATATCAAAGTCATTAGAGTCAGTTTTAGCTTTACTTGAGTTTATGGTACCTTGGTCTTTTCTGGGACCCATGACAGTAAATTTCAATTAATTTTTACTTAATTTTTACTAAATAACAGTAATTTTCACTTAATTTTGTCTTCAGTTTCTGCAGGAGTGCAACAGATGGCAGCAGCACAGTATCTCATCACCTAAATTTTTTTTTTTATTTATTTTTATCAAAATTTTCAATATAATTTTGTTTCAGTTGTCACCCTTTCTTTTTTCTTTTCTTTTACTCAATAACCAAGTCGTGTGGTATTTAGGTTCACAATCAACAAAAGTCTATAGAAAATCAGTCAATAATTTCAAAGTTTAAGAAGTAAAATTTACCTTTAACTTACGAAACACTAATATCCATTACTTTGCAGACAAAAACACAAAATGCAGACAGCAATCCCGAACAAGAGCAAACACTTGAAGACAAGACGGCGTAGAACAACACAATTTTTGGGTAACTGGCCTCTTTATTAAACGAGAAGGCTATTTACATCAAGGTATTTCGAATTTTTAGTACAATTTATAATGTACTTGAATATCACTAAAAAATACAATTTCAACCGTTGAAAATTACAGCAATCTTTTCACAACGCATGGAAAATATCCAAAGTTTGTGAAAAACAAATGAGAAGCACAGCTTTTGCGAATACGAAGGACCGATCAGATGTCATTTTTATATTACCCGCTATTGTAATCGGAAAATCTCCATCTACTCCGCCAATATTACCATGATTGCCTCACAGATGGCACTTTCATTCTAAGATATATATTTTTCCAAAAGGATACAAGATAGCGAATTTTGATCTTCCTTTCTTGCTGCGTAACCATTTACACCGTCGCAACTGATTTCAGATTATTTATGCAGCATAGAAAGTTTTCTTCATGCACAAGTTTCGTGAAGTAATTAAAATCCAGTTTCAAAGCCGTCGTGAAATAAAAGTCAGTTGAACTGAACTGGAAGGTGATTCATACTGCCCACCCGTTTGTGCAAGGAGAATTTCATTCGGTTGAGCGGGGAATATTAAAAAAATATTACAAAATATATGTTCAAATAAGAAGTTAATTTGTTTACTAGTAATAATATGGTTCAGGGTTATTTAGTTGATGTCATTTCTTAATATTCAATGGGTGAGGTGCAGAACAGCAAGTAGGTCTAAGACATTTTTGAAGAAACGCATTGTCGAAGTGCAAAGATGTCGGATATTTTTTAGTATATCTGAAACCATTTCCGATAAGAATTCCGCAATTTAAGGTTTTATGTTGCTATCCGATGTTGAATGATAAAGCTTTCTTTTAATTTAAAAAATCAACACCTTGACGTAATAAGCAAAATGGTACACACCATATTGTCGGGTTCAACGTGGACACGTGTTTTTCGCATCGTTTTTAATACGAATAGAATTTAGCAAACTACATTTGAAAAAAATGGCTGAAAATCAACGAACAAGACAATGGGATAATGTAGCTATTCACCTTCCCTGCCGTACAGACTGTCACAAAAAAAATCTTGAGAATTAAATTATGACCCTCTGACCATAACAGGTCAGCCTAGGACTCTGCTCTGTTGGTGAGAAATGTTTTCCTGCCACAGTTACGTCTCCAATTTTCAGTTAACTACGAAACACACCAGTGTTTGTAGACCCACTGAACAGTTCGCTTCGGCAAAACAGCAAAATGGGAGACTTTATCCACTTTGTGTTCGTGGGCTAGGCCAAACACCATGGCTCCGTTTTGCCACTCAGTCACGTCTGTCTTACGACCCATATTGCAGACTAAACACAACACGCACGTTTCTCTTCAACACTACGCCGGACAGAAATGATCTTGTAGACCACGACGTCAGTGCTATTTATCCCCTAACAATGCTATCACAGCACCCTCTGTGCAACCGGTAATTTCTTTCTGTCACTTCTTTTAGGGGTGACTAATCTTTGTTCGGTGTGCTTATAATACAAATTATTCAGTTTTCCCATCAGTAACTGTTTTAACTTCTTTTGGATTTGCCGTCGGATTTCGTTCTAAAGTAGTAGAAATAAATAAACTTATATTTCAAAGCAAACGATTGCTTTGAAATATCAAATGTGTTAATCAAAGATTGTTTTTGCGAGTGACTTACCTTATTGAACATATAGTTCGGGGACTAATTTCATACCTTGAACCATTGTAATATAAACTGTGATATTCGACTTTTGCTATTATGAATACGATAATCAAATTGTATACGACACCAACAGGGAAAAATTATGAAAGACTGAAAAGTACTTTGTAATGACTACAACGGTTACTTTTGATATTTGCTTGATTTCACGTTTCTGTACAACCAACGTTCAAAAAGTAGGAACGATCATTCCATTTCACGTGGAATTAGTCCTTCATTCTTTGTCTACAAACTTTAAAATGAAATATGGTGAATTATTCAAAATATTCAATACAGCTTCTTAAAAATGACGCAAGCATTCATGTTGAATCGCAATGGGCTTGTAGGTGATGTGGCTTCGTCCTTCTCAACGCAAGTGTATTCTTATCATGTTTTAGTTTTAAACAGAATTCGAAGTGTGTTGTAGAACAAATAGTATGAAATGGAATAATATTGTTTTTATAAATGTCTTAATTCTTTGAAGAAGCATTTTGAACTTCTATCGATTAAAAAACTGATTGGCACATGTGTTACATAGAGTGTATACAAAATAATGTCCTAAAAGAAAAGAACTATTGAAACAATCCTGTTGTAGCTATGATCATGTGACTATTTTCCAGTCCAAAGTAATAATTTGAGTTTTTTTCGTGCTGAGAACTGATGTTGGATTTCTGAGACGAATAGAAGAGTGATCAATTAAATTCTGACGGACTTTCCTGTAGAAAAGGCACTTTCGGTGTTGCATAAGGCTATGCATAAGAGATGATTCATCGAGACTAAATCAACAACGCAACTAAGGAGTAATTTTATTCCAAACCATGTAATGTGTAACCCGTCATCTCGCAGTGAAAGAAGAAACTGCTATTTAATGGCAGCCTATGTTTTGTTTTTACCACTTTTTTACATGTGAGCGCTGTATCTGTCGCTCACCGTTTCTGTTTTTACTGGCCGTTTACAAGGCATTTAACAAAGTTAACATTAATACATGTTAGGTGTAATTTGCTTGTAGTTCGCTTTCGTTTCTGTTGAAACTTTTATTGTGTTTCGACGTCTTTATTTACTCAGTTTTCAGTTGTTCTTTTGCTATAGCGTATGGAATTGGAAGAGTCTTTTTGATGAGACTGATAAGGACGAGGGCACATCCATTGCTTTGTATAAACGACAGGGATAGCTTGTGACAGTTCTTGGCAAAGAAGGATCATCTACGTTCTAGTACACTTGGGACGTGGTTTCATAATCCTGGTATTATTGAACAAGCAGGCGTCCACCCAACTGAAAGGAAACAACAGGAATTAAAATAATTCATTTAGTAGACCCATGTCCTCAAATTATTATTCCAAAGGAATTGCCTTTCTGCAGAACAATGCTTTGAGGCACTGATTCGCATTTTCAAAAAGTTCTTACCTGGCAGATGTAATCAATGTAGATCTTGATTTATTATTCCAGATAGACAGGTTAAAATTTCCCGTCGAAACATATGTTTTCCTTAAGAATAAAAATTTACGTGCAGAAATCCAATTAACTTTACTAAATGACCTTTAAAGGGACAGCTAAAACAGTAACGAAATGTGACCCATACAAAAGTTACGTGCGTGAAATTTTCATATCGGTCGAAAGATGTCAGCATGTTAGTGGTAAGGTCTCTGTCATGTATTTCTTTTTCTTTCACTATTTCTTCCGAAAACCTCTATAAATAGGTTTGATAAAGAAAACAAAAGCAGCTTTGTTTCGGCGAAAAAATACAACATTTGCATGAACTCTGCTGGTTACTATGTGGAGAGTTAAAATCGTAAGAATGCAACATTTTTACAGCTGCATGTAGCTTAAATTCCTAAATACGAAGAAACAGGTACCTGGATTCTCTTACAAATGACTGAAACTCGTAATAAAAAATAAATGGATTATGCATTCCTCAGAGCAACGGATGTTTTTACATTGATTGCTACCTAAGGGAATTCAAAATAGTATGATTATACTTGTAACCAAAATACAGTATATTGACGTAGAATAGAAATCAAAGTTTCCTAGCTTTCGCAGATCAATCAAACGACTTCTTTAAGAAGGTAGACAGCAAATTGAATAATAAAGCATTTCAACAATTTGAAAGCAGTTACTCGTCTAGAAAATAAATGAATATATGCTAATGAATTTTCTCCTCAAAGGAAACGAGGGTATTGGTTTGGTAGTCCGTACGATGGGAGAAAACGTAGCAAAGTTTAAGGACTGGTTCCAAACTCGTGACAAGTCTGGACAGACAATTTCATTGCAAGCTTCACTGTTGGTAATTATCTCTCAGGATTGGTGAATTGCATTTAATTTAGACGTGGGTAAGAATATAATTTCTTTATGCCATCCGAAAATGGATCAGCTGACTTGAACCTAACTTCTCTGGATAGGGCAGCATTTGATTTTTCATCCATTTTTGTCGCTTTTATGTCCGGTGTTTCTTATTCTAAACGACGTTTGGTCATTCCGATGTGGAAGAGTAAATATCTTATGGAATATCAAAATCGCAACAACCCGAGCATGGTCAGTATGAAAAGGCTACATCCGTTTGCACCTGCGAGGCTTTGCGTACAGAAAACGCGATAAGTAACTCCCAATCAGGCTGTTC
The DNA here is from genome assembly GCA_039090855.1 of Macrothele yani. Classification (NCBI taxonomy): domain Eukaryota; kingdom Metazoa; phylum Arthropoda; class Arachnida; order Araneae; family Macrothelidae; genus Macrothele; species Macrothele yani. The sequence continues at coordinate 68,618,480 of CM077033.1, read as the reverse complement.
CCTAAGCGATTGTAAGTCACGTTTATTTCAACTGATATTGCAGAAGTACCACACAGACATACTGCGCACTTTTAGGATAAACTGTGCAGTAAGTTTGCACTGCTTTGCAATTTCGACTTTCCGCAACATTAGACATTAATTGGAAACTCATTTGCTGAAATATTTTTAAAAATCAAAATTTTTAATTTCACACTTGTATAATGTACCTTTGCTTCAGGTGAACTTAACTGCTTCGAAAATATGCTACAACGTTTATGGTGGGTCTAATGTCAGTACAGTTTGTCGAAAATTACGCATAAGTATAATATCCGAATTTCGAAATGGTACACGAGACAGATGACAGATGATACAAGCAGTTTGTTCAGATGATACAAACTTGACAATAACACTGCAATAAAAGTACATATGTAGAAAACATTTCTAACATGGAATTTAAATATCTTAGCTAGATAACCTTCAAATTCATTTGAGATAAAAGCTGATTTGAAAAGTTTTCTGAAATTCAATACGATCTGACACCATCAGCATAGACAACTCATGGCCAAATGAGCTTAGAATTATTTTGTGGCAAATCCGTTTCATATTATATACAAAAGTAGTACGGTACTCACAAAAAATGTAGTGAATATCGATAGCTACAACCCTTAATGTAAAAAGAGCAAAACACCTGTCTGCAAGGCAAATCTTGCAAATCTTTATTTTTTATCAGAATGATGTCTGATATATCGACCATTTTGTGCAGCACAGTAATGAAAAAATGTTGCGTACTCATTCCATTGAGATAATTACTAACATTTACTTTTGTGGAATAAAGGTGCTTAATCTACGTAATATAAAACATCGATCAGCATGAAGTAGTCTGGTGCACGTGACCACTGTTTAGATATATGCGCTTCCTAGTGATGTATGTAAGCATTTAAAGCAAGAATAGGACTCTGAAAATGAAAAAAATCAATCAGATACAGTGCCTTCTTTTATTTTCAAATTAAATTTGTCTGTAGCTCAGCTGAAGCAATAAATTAATTTTAATGGTTTAAACCGTAGCTCATCATCCCTAAGCAAGATTTGCAGAACGTTTCATTAAACGTTTGATTTAAGTATGTGTTCTGAAACGAAACGTTTAATGGAAACAAAGGTAAACCAAAAAGAGCGCTAAAATCACTACAGCAAAAAGCACAAAAATTAAATGCAGTAAATGCATATTCTGCCTTCCGTTAGCTCCAGAATTACATGGGAACATCGATTAACTCCTTAATTCGATAAGATTTAGAAAACATATATGAAACGAATCAGGATTTTACTTGACTTTGTCAAAATTGATACCTTTTAAAATAAGTAAATACCAAATTTTACACTGTCTAAAGACAATTTTATCCCTATGAAATCGTTTATACCACAAATAGAGTGCAATATACTGTGCTACCCCTGTTTGATATACGATATCGTGCTATAAAGGTGCATAATTATCCCAGTTAGTTAAGGAAAATAAGTTTTAGTTTTGGAAACGGCATTTCTGAAAGCTAATTCAAGGTCATCCATACAACTCAAAGTAATTCACAGTAACAGTTCATTGAAATTGTATTGTATGTAGTTAGTGCTTCGCCTAGAATATGAATATATACCACTAATAGATTCAGGTGATAGTGGCAATATTAAAATTTAGTAATTTATTTGTATAAAAAATAATATTTCATAAATCATTGATTTTTCTTACTTCAAAATGTAGAAACAAACGTGTAACGCCTACCGCCTACTTTGAGCAGAGATAGGTAGATATACACTGCCGGACAATTGCTAAACTAGCGTCTGGGGACAGCAATGGAAATCTCGTAGGAAGATCCTCATTGGTAGGAATAAAACACAATCAACCAATTGGCGTGCGTGATGTGTATCACAAGTGCCAGGTAAGTATGAAATGATTAGCAAACTTTCTATATTTAATATAATTTTTCGAATTTTTTACTGAAAGCCATTGATCAAATTACTGTGTAAATGTGTTGATTATCGTTTTAAATTATTTCGCGAGAAAAATGTTAGTACCTGGAAAAAGTGCGACGTACGGATTCAGAGTATGGATATTAAAGGCAAATGGTACAGAAATTTCATATTTTAAATGTGTTTTGAAAATTTTAATCGGAATATTTCAGAGTATGGATATTAAAGGCAAATGGTACAGAAATTTCATATTTTAAATGTGTTTTGAAAATTTTAATCGGAATATTGACCGGAAAGTTCGATGCTGTGAAGAGACGCTGCGGTTGGCCTAATGCATCTCTACTGCGATGATGTAAACTGTGCTCCGTTAAAAGGAAGGTTCGTTGCTGAACCGAAATGACGGGCGGAAGAGTACGAGAGAAAGCGGTTACTTTTTGGCAGAAGAGCAATACATTTTGTAGTGTACATTACAAAAAATAGGTCCAAATTATGCACACTTTATTGGTATCCCATACGTTGTTGGCAGGAAAACCCGGAAAATAAGATCTTTGATTAGCAAACGATACGTATCAGTGAGAGAGAAATTGACCTGCGAACAAAGTATCAACACGAGAACCAAAAGTACAGTGGTACAGCAAATCAGCTACGAATGGAAGCCGTTCAAAGTAGAACCGAAGTTATGCTTCCCCAGTTTTCAGCACAACATAGAAAGGAATTGTAGATTAGCGTCCTAAATTATTTCGTCGGAAAAATACCTGGAAAAAGGGCGCCGTATAGATTTTAGAATATGAAAATTAATGGCAAATGGTGTAGCCATTTCATGTTTTAAATGCCTTTTAACGATTTTTATCGAATATTTACCTGTAAGTGTGATTTTTTGAAGAGACGCTGCGGTAGGCTGAACGCACCGTTACCACGACGATGTGCAGCTTTAATCCTTTGAAAGAAAGATCCCCTGCGGCGAGTAATTCACGCGCGGATGACTACAAGTGCAGCTGCATATGCTCTTGCCAGGAGAGCGAAGTACCATGTACTCATACGTTACAGAATATAGTTCGCTCATGTTTTGTCATTGTTTTTGAATCACATGTTCAGAAATGTTTCGTTCTTTCACACATCATTCCCTAATTCCAAATAGAAAGTGCAAATATTCCTTTCTATGTTGTGCAGAAAACTGGGGAAGCATAACTTCGGTTCTACTTTGAACGGCTTCCATTCGTAGCTGATTTGCTGTACCACTGAACTTTTGGTTCTCGTGTTGATACTTTGTTCGCAGGTCAATTTCTCTCTCACTGATACGTATCGTTTGCTAATCAAAGATCTTATTTTCCGGGTTTTCCTGCCAACAACGTATGGGATACCAATAAAGTGTGCATAATTTGGACCTATTTTTTGTAGTGTACACTACAAAATGTATTGCTCTTCTGCCAAAAAGTAACCGTTTTCTCTCGTACTCTTCCGCCCGTCATTTAGGTTCAGCAACGAACCTTCCTTTTAAAGGAGCACAGTTGACATCATCGCAGTAGAGATGCATTAGGCCAACCGCAGCGTCTTTTCACAGCATCGAAGTTTCCGGTCAATATTCCGATTAAAATTTTCAAAACACATTTAAAATATGAAATTTCTGTACCATTTGCCTTTAATATCCATACTCTGAATCCGTACGTCGCACTTTTTCCAGGTACTAACATTTATCTCGCGAAATAATTTAGAACGATAATCTACACATTTACCCGGTAATTTGATACAATGGTTTCAGTAAAAAATTCGAAAAATTATATTAAATATAGAAAGTTTGCTAATTATTTCATACTTACCTGGCACTAGTGACACACATCACGCACGCCAATTGGTTGATTGTGTTTTATTCCTACCAATGAGGATCTTCCTTCGAGATTTCCATTGCTGTCCCCAGACGCTAGTCAATTGCTAAGGACGAATGACAATAGCAACGATAGCAACCCTAAAATGGAAGGCAGGAAAATGTGGAAATTAGCATTAGTGCGGGATACAGTTAGACGTGTTTGCGCATGTAAATTTTGGATTGGCGAACTTGTTCGTGACGTCACAGCGCTGATAAGAGATGTAAAGGATTTGACGCGTATTGACCGTTGTTGTTGAAACGCAAAGTTGAAAGGGAAAGAATCAATTGACGAACTTACAATTTTTAGTATGTCTTCCCGACATCACCTAGATGATTTTACGCGTGGCCATATTATTGGCAAGATTGAAGAAGGGCGAAAAATAACAGATGTTGCCAGGGAGTTCGACGTCAGCCACAGTGTTGTTTCAAGCCTTTGGAAATCATTTCAAACAAATGGAGAGTGTAGCAAACGTAACGGGGGAGGTCGTGTTCGCAGTACGACACCTGCAGAAGATCGGTACACAGTGCTATCAACAAAAAGACACCGGCGAAGCACAGCTAGTGAGGTAGAAAATCAGTTTATGGCTGCTACTGGCAAGCAGATCTCCCGAAAAACTGTCGCCAGACGTTTGCATGAAGGAGGACTATACGTCCGCCGTCCTGTTGTTAGCATCCCATTGTCCAGACGTCACCGTACCGCCCGTTTGCAATGGTGCCATCAACATCGCAATTGGACTGATAACGACTGGTCTGCTGTCCTCTTCTCAGATGAGAGTAGATACAGTCTATCGTCTGATTGTCGACCACAACTGATCTGGCGTGATAGTGGTATTGCATATTGTCCAGCAAACATACAAAAAAGGGACGAATATCCGACATGTAGTGTCATGGTATGGGCTGGCATCATGATCAATGGCCGTACGTCCCTCTATGTGCTTCCAACTGGGACTATGACTGGCCAAAGATACATTAATGATGTTCTGCTACCTCATGTTCGCATGTTCCGTGTTGCTGTCGGTGATAGATTCATTTTCATGGACGACAACGAAACATGTCATCGAATAGTCGCTGACCAGGAGTGTCTTGAGAGCGAGAATATTCAACGCCTCGTATGGCCAGCACGTTCTCTAGATCTGAATCCCATTAAAAATGTGTGGGATGCTTTGGGGAGGAGTCTTGCTGGTCGCCAATGCTCTCCAATAAACAAGGACACCCTCATCCGTGCACTGACAGAGGAATGGGATAAATTACCCCAACAGCTGCTTGATAATGTTGTGCAAAGCGTGACACGACGTGTGGAATCTTGCATCGCCCTCTATGGTGGCCATATCCCGTATTGACATCCTACACCGGAACGCCTGCGGACGGTAATTGCATTTTTTTCACGTTTACGTATTCTGCACAAAATGGCCTGTTTGTCCCTTTAACACGTTCTAAAGCCTTCTTGATTTCAGAGCACAATAAATTGTCTTTCTTGTAATGTCCTGGCATTCTGACATTATTTTATTTCACTTGGCATCCAACCACACTTACTTTTTTATGCGCTGTATAGCCGTTTATGATCCGTCCTTAGCAATTGTCCAGCAGTGTATTTAAAAGTCATGGCGAATGTTGTTTTCCTCTTTTAGGTTTCTAATCATTCTTACCTTTTCAAATATGGTCCCTAATTTACAGAGAACTGCTCATTGACATAAAACAGTTCTCTTTGAACATTGCTGAATTTATAATCAAAGCACAATTCCGTCTAAAGGCACCAATACTTCTTGAATATTAATGAAATTGATCTTATGTGTGTATACATGAAATCCTATTCCAATTCCGTGAGGTGTGTTATCTGTTGGATTTGGGGGAAAATATAAAAAAAAATTGCGATTTAGTTATCTTGATTCCTTAGTTGATGTTCCATATTTCGTTTAATATATCTAGTATTATGCAGTCTGTGATCCATAGTTAAATACCGGAAGCATGAAATGTTTAACCACTTTTGTAAAGAATTATGGTACATTACAGTTCGAAATGAAGTTGTAATGTTTCTTCCAAAAGCTCTCAATACAAGATTTATTTACCTTTTTAATTTCTTTTTCGATGCACTTTGAGCTTGTCTCCTGTCGCCCAAGGAAGACGCAGGCATCAGTTACTCCTAAATTTTCTTCATCAACCATTCAAAGTTGTGAAGTCATTAGGGAGTTCCTTGTATTTTTTCTTCCAAATGCTCTCAATGCAATAATTATATATATTTTTAATTCTTCGTCGATGCACCCTGAGTTTGATTCTTGTCGCTCAAGGACGACGCTGGCATCAGTTACTTCTAAATTTTTTCATCAACCATTGAAATTTTTGAAGTCATTTGGGGCTTCTGCTATAACACTACACGTTGGTCATTATCGTTGGTTCGTGTAGAATAGTGTGTATTTTGATATTGGAGAATGATTTACCCCTCAGTTGGTCGATCATCAGTGACCCTTAGTGACGTACCTACTTCAGAGGTGATTCACATGTCAATAGGGCAGGTTGCTGTGATAAGTCTCTGCGGGTGTATTTCAATTTGTAGAATGTCCGACTTCGGAGAAATGTGATATGGTTTCGAATTTTTTCAGCGGCAGAAAAGGGCTAATCGCTATACCTTCAGTGAGAACGGGATGCTAAACAACAACATTTTCTAAGATAGATCATACGTTACCCGTCCATTGATCATAGATGTCAAATATATGTATATGCTCTCAGTGAGCAATATTAGATATTGAGGTGATGTGCAGTTGACGTGGACAAAATCAACGCAAAGTGGAACACACAAAAAATGATCGCAGCCGATTAATAGGAGGATGGCAGAGCTTTCCAACGGTGTATCGCAATCGCTGAAAATGGGTAAAATTGGTGATTTCAGTAAATTTGATCATGAATGCATTGTCGGTGCAGGACAGATAGGTCATTCTATCGACCAAATGGTAAGAACCGTAGGGTACCAGGGGCAACCGTATCAAAGGTGTACCGTGAATACGCCGTCGACGGACGTACTTGTGCCCAGAAAGCAAGTGGTGGCCGAACACACATCATTTATTTCCCTTGTCGATATATACCCTAGTATCTCGTACAGGATGTAAGGTCAGGTGATGCGTAACATCACAGCCTCTCCTTGACAAATGTCAACCCCGCCTTCTCGTGGTGCATCCTGTTCCCACTAAAGGGGCTCTGACGACCGCCCACAGCGGTATAACTATACCATCGGGATTAGAGGAAATTCTATCCCACACTCACCAACCCGCTTGGCCAGCGTGGTGAGTTATGGCCAAACCCCTCCAAAATGACTCCACAACTTAAATCTTGGCCCTCAGTCTCCGGCAGCTGGAATGTACCTGGCCAAGGCAGCGGCCAGTGCGACATGAAGGCAGAGGGTGCTAAGAATCCCCGGAGGACCGGACTAGGCTGCCATCTGATGCTGACCTTGGCAACGTACAATGGACGCTCCCTATCTTCTGATTCAAGGCTTCTTGAATTGGAAGAGGAACTACAAAGGATCAAGTGGGACATCGTGGGGCTAAGTGAGGTAAGGAGAAAAGGAGAAGATCTCATCGAACTGAAAAGTGGACATCTCTTCTACTATCGTGGGACAGATACTGGCAGAACTAGTGGTGTTGGATTTATAATAAACAAGAAACTGAAGGATAAAGTGGTAGAAGTTGAAAGTTCCTCTGACAGAGCTGCACGACTCGTTATCCAACTATCGAGAAGATACCAGGCTCAGATTATTCAAACTTATGCACCCACCACAAGTCATCCTGAAGAAGAAATTGAAGAATTTTATGAGGAAATTTGTCATCTAAATAATAAAGGTAAGCAGCACTTGAAAATAATTATGGGAGATTTCAATGCAAAAATAGGGCAACGGCAACAGAATGAAGCTTCAGTAGGTAAATTCGGTCACGGCAACAGAAACCAGCGTGGAAATACTCTCGTTGAGTTTGCAGAGGCAGAAGGGTTTTTCATCTTGAACTCCTTCTTCAAGAAAAAGCCACACAGGAAATGGACATGGAGACATCCAAATGGGACGACAAGTGAAATTGATTTTATTATGTGTAACAAAAAATTCGTCATAGAAGACTGCAGTGTGCTAAACAAGTTCAACACAGGTAGTGACCATAGATTGGTGAGATGTAAGATGCACCTCAACACTAAACTTGAACGTAGCAAGCTCATAAGACAAACAAAATGTATTGACATAACCAACCTTAAAAAACACCATAATACCTTCAAGTTGGAACTGAAGAACAGGTTCTCTGCTTTAGAAGGCCTAACATCGGAAGAAGTGGACATCTCTGAAGTTAACAGAAAAGTAACCAAAGCTCTTGTGGAAACAGCAACAAAATTAGCTGGGTCTAAGAACAAGTTGCATGTAAATAAATTATCAGGAAAAACGAAAATGTTGATGCAAAAAAGAAGAGAGATGAGGACAACTAAAGAAGATGTGACTTCCAAAGTGGAATATATAGAGCTATGCAAGACAGTACGAAAAAGTATCACTGAAGACGTAAGAAAATTCACCTGTGAACTAGTGAGGAAAGCAATTGAAAACAACCAAAGCCTAAAGATAGCAAAGGGACATCTCAGTAAGGGAAGAAAACAGATTATGGCACTGAGAAAAGAAGATGGTTCTGTAACAAGAAATAGAGGCAAAATTTTGACAAGAGTGAAAGATTTCTACTCCAAATTATATGAAAGGGATGATACATGCACTCCAGACATCATGAAAGATACCAGTACCAGAGTTCCTCCAGTCCTTCCAGCAGAAGTTGCACATGCAATCAAGAACATGAAGCGGGGAAAAGCTCCAGGAGAAGATGGAATTACTGTAGACATCATACAAGAAGCAAGTGGAGAAATCGAAACAGTACTCGCCCAAATTTTCACTCGATGCCTTAATGAAGGCAAGATTCCTGAGGATTGGAACACCGCTACAATGATCCTGCTACATAAGAAAGGTGACATTGAGGATCTCGGAAACTACAGACCTATCAGCCTCCTATCAGTAGTTTATAAAATCTTCACTAAAGTTCTTTCACACCGCTTGAAGGTAACACTGGACATGGCTCAACCGAGAGAACAAGCTGGATTCAGGAGTGGCTACAGCACAATAGATCATATCCATGTGCTGAGAGAACTAATTGAAAGAGCGAGGGAATATGAACTTCCATTGTGCATGGCTTTTATCGATTATTTAAAAGCCTTTGATTCGGTGAAACCATCAGCAGTTACAATGGCTCTGAAAACCTGCGGTATTGAAGATGCATACATTAATATTATTAATAACATCTATGAAAATGCAAGTGCAAAGATTAGGCTGTTTGAAAATACAACACACATAAAAATTGGAAAGGGAGTGAGACAAGGTGACACCATATCTCCGAAGCTCTTTAATGCCACATTGGAGGGTGTTTTTCAGTCACTGAGCTGGGAAAACAAGGGGATAAAGATTAATGGAGATTATCTAACCCACCTTCGTTTTGCTGATGACGTAGTCATTTTTGCAACTAGCCCATCAGAGCTGCAGAGTATGATCCAGGAACTTGCTGACAAGAGTAAAGAAGTGGGATTAAAAATGAACTTTCAGAAGACAAAAGTGATGTTCAATGCTTTTACAAGAAATGAAGATTTATCGATTGATGGAGAAAAGCTGGAGATAACAGACAAGTATGTTTATCTTGGACAGCAGATATCAAGTGAGGGTCACATTGATGAAGAAATTAATCGGCGTACAAAACTTGCCTGGAGAGCTTTTGGAAGAAACAGCATAATTTTCAAGAGCAATATGCCATTATGTCTTAAAAGAAAAGTGTTTGATCAATGCATCCTTCCAGTGCTTACGTATGGTGCAGAGACGTGGACCTTAACTAAAAGAGACATACAAAGGCTGCAGACAACTCAAAGAAGCATGGAGAGGTGCATACTTGGTGTAACCAGGAGAGATAAGAAGAGGAACTCGTGGATCCGGAAAATGACAAGAGTGGAAGACATCATGATCAGAGTCAAATCCCTGAAATGGCAATGGGCTGGACATACTGCCAGAAGGACAGATCATCGATGGACAGCCGAAATTTTAGATTGGATTCCAAGGGACAGGAAAAGACCCAGAAGAAGACCACATGGGAGATGGGTGGATGAAATTCGAAAGTATGCAGGGGTGACATGGAGGAGACTGGCACAAGACAGACCGTTGTGGAGGAAACTTGGGGAGACCTTCGTCCAGCAGTGGATTGATAATGGTTGACAATGATGATGATGATCTCGTACAGATTGATCGCTTCGGAACAGCTGCGCAAATCATATGCTGGATAAATATCGGAGCCCCTATCAGCGTCAGGGAAACGATAATGGTACGGGGAAGGCTGCATATCGTAGGCTACAAAAGCAGATGGCCTATTAGTGCTCCACTCTGGAATGCCCGTCATCAGACATTAGGCTTTGCCTGGGTCCGAGAACATCAAAACTGGACATCCACAGAGTGGCGTTTCGTCATTTAGTCAGATGAATCAGGCTTTCAACTGTACCGAGCTGAGGGAGTGAGTGGTGTTGCCTCGACAGGACAACGTCATGATCCCGTCGTGCCAGGTCAGCTCTTTTTACTGCATTGATGCTTCGGTAATGGTTTGGGCAGCTTCTACCTGGGACATATTAAGTCCCTCAGGGTGTCCCAGGAAATGCTTAACCGCTGCGCGCTACTAACAAATGCTAGCTAATCACCTACCAGCTTTCATCGCCTTCGAGACTAATGATCTGTTTTCGCAAGACAGTGTTTTTCTTTCCAAACTTCATCAAATAAATATTGAAACATTACGGAGTAAGTTATGCGAAATCTATAAAAAATTTGGTGTTTAGAACTAAAAGCAGTTCTTTTATCAATTTTTCAAAAAGTTAAAAAAAACTTCCTATAAGAGAACAATGCGAAATTTTCCGTTAATGTATACGTTCAGTAATAAACAGTTCACATGAGATAATACTGTCTAACACGTCTTTCTTTATAATTAAAGGTTCAACGACCACCATGAGCAACTCGATGGGACATACGCAGTCGCTCTTCCCTAAATTAGGACAACTGGCTCCAGGGAAGGGAGAGGACCAGGGCCGTACGACAAACACACAACAGCCATGCCTCACCGGGATTCCAACCCGGACCTATCTCGCAAGAATGGCCACAAGCCAGCGCTTAGACCACTGCGCCATAATATGTGTACATCGAACTTAGGGGATGGTAGAAATTGTTCAAAATAAGGAACATTTTGACAAACGTGAAACATTTGTATTCTTAGAACTCAGTACAAACATTTTGCATAAATTTACCATACTGTAGTTATTTCATAGTACACGGTTCCAACGATTGAACAAACATTGAGCCTTATGGAACATTGTGTATCTTAGTTGCAGTCGAAATGCAAATATACAAATTACGTGAAATTCGGGAAAGGCGTTTTTTGTAATAAATTGGAAAACTACTTACTGCACTAAAATTTCTATCCGTTTATGTAGAGGAGACATGTAATAGATTTTTCAAAAATTTTTCATTTGATTCACGCATTTGTTTTCTGCTTGCTGCTTATTAAAATTTATTAAGGAAGGTTTATCCACTACCATCAAAACCAAACGATATCACTCCAAACCTTCAGAAGCACCGAGAGCTACTTTTAGGTCTGTGGTTCTCGTTTCCCCCAGCTTATTCATCGCTATCTCCGTCATTTATCAATGCTAAATCTGCAATGATATCAGCATCAGTTATTTCAATTGAAACTTGAACATTCTCTAAAGCAAACCTTTCGTTTCCGTTCTGTACTCGTCGTCAGATTGATACCGCGACTGCATATCTGCCAAAGTTTGCTACAACTATTTCGAATCGACCCCTTCACTTTCTTCAGGCGCAAGTTTTTCATCAATATCATAAGTTGATTTAAACCGCCGCAAACATCCAGTACGTAAAGTAAAATTAGATTTGCAAATTGATATGCAACATGTTTTTGCATTCTTTTACAACAGTATCATAAACTTGAGTCTTAGGAGTTAATGTTGGCATATCATTTACGAAGTACTTCTTTTATCCCATAGTGATCCACACGTAACATCATTAGCTCTTGGACGTTCTCTCGAGTTTCTTTTCATGTCTTGATTTAAAAAATAAATAAATTTTAAAGCCTTTCATGTCTTCATTTTTTAAAATAAGTTTTTGTGCTGTTTACAAATGTTTTGCTAGTGGAGATGTGTTCAAGAAATTTGATACTGGGGATTTGTTAAACCATTTCTTCAACCAATATCCACCTCGTGTATTATTTTGAACTTTTTGAAACGTCAAAGTTTTTCACTATTTGTGAGGTTTAAATTATACAAATGAGCTTCTCTTATTGCAATTTTTCTTTAGCCGGCAGTCCACCACGACGTCCAACTTCAGTGTCCGGGAGACAATATTTTCAATGAGATAATCCTCCCGTTTTTTAGTAATCTTTCTACAAACGGGAATGACACCGTACAATAAATATTACAATACAGGTAGGGATAAACCCATTTCAACTATCGTAAAAAAGCCGCAAATTATACAGCTACATGGTTCTATTGGCATATATATTTATACATGTAAATCGATGTCATAAAAAACATAATTCTAGTGAGTAACTGGAGACTGTGTTTATAACCACTTATTATTTTGGTAAAAGAAAAAATAAAGTGTCCAGTTACTGTGATCGTATTTGTTTGTTTCATCTAAGATTTTCATACTGTGCTCATTGGTTTCCGTGAGTGCCAGTTCTTAAGTGCCAGGTAAATAAACATAACTAGAAGCTCGTTTTATAAAAGAAAAATAAAGCATTGTGCACGACATTGAATAAGCACCTGACGCACGATTTTGGAAGTCATAGGTGGTATGCTTCTGCTGAAAACCCGATACTCTAAATGATGAGCCGCACTAATGGCATAAAACGTTTTACATATACATGTATATTGAGACTCGTGTTTTGTTCGATGTAAGGTTTTTCCTACACGTTTTAATATAATTTTCTTGCTGATTTTTTGAAGTTCAATAAAAGATTCATTCGCTTTATCCGTGTTCCCAACAAATGGATTTCACAGTATTTCATTTGGATAATTTAACAATATTGAGATTTCATCAGACTATATCGTTTGATCCCAAGCTCCAACTTCAAGATTCTAGAAAGCATCCAAGGACATTTGAAGCTTCGCCTGCAGTTAGACCCTCAAAATCAAATGGCTTCTATGCCTCGTTTTAGTTGGGATAAAGTCAAAGCAATTTCTACTTCAAAAGCATATGGTGTCGTGCTTGCAAAGCATGGAAACTGCAACTGATTTTCCAAGTTCAACACCGATGAGGGTGCATTCGTTCAGTCAGGGTTCAGGGGTAATCTTGCGATACGTCATGCCTAACTCAGTTTGCGCTTTGCAGGCGCGTCACCATGGTTATAATCCTATGGGAACTTTACTGCTTCACGTCAAATCCCCTGAGATTCCGCGGATTTCTGAACTCCTGCCGTACACAGTAGCAGTTCAGAATTTTGTAAAATCGGGTGTGAATTAAAATTTGTGACTCCCACACACGTGTAATATTTCCTATAGACTCGTATGCGTTTTTTTATCCTCTTCTAAGCAAAATACGTGACTCGTCACTGCAAGCTATGCAACGCCTTTCGAACGCAGTCCATAATTTGGAGTCACATCGTTGAAGAAATCAGTATTGATGTTCAGTGGTGAGAAGTAGCCATCGCAAAGTGCTAAATAAAATGTAGTGACACCGGAATAAATGCTCATCCAGTTTTGCTTCTGAGGGTACTTCATGCAGGACGGTACTTGTCTTAAACGTGTGGGTAAGCAAGCCGACGGTATCGTTTGTTTGGGCCAGCAAGCACCTTCCTAGGCTGCGGCCTTTCAGACAAAAACCCTATAAAACTTTGTTAGATGATGTCGTAAGACTCACCGGGTACAGATACACTTATTAATAAATTCTTGGTCCAACAAAATGGCAGATACTAAGAGGTGCATCTATTTAGCTAAATTATTACTTATTTCGACTTAACAGAAATTTGGAAGATTAAATTAAGATGGACTTTTCCTTCTGACTGTTTTATTTTAATGAGAATAATAGTTCAGAAATATTTAAACAATTCAAACCCTGCTATTTACTTGGAAAAATAAATTTAAAGTAAGTTAAGCAGGAACTTTCAGAAAGTGTGAGGTCACATACTGAAGTGTTATGGACTGCTTTCTACGTCAAAGAATTGACCCATTGTTGCGTCTCAGATGATAAGTGGTACTTGAAAATGATCAAACACCAGTAGCGGCAAGTGAGTCTTGAAAGGGTGAAAGGTATGAAATGAAAATACTATCAGTATGAGATAAAAATTCTCACGTACAATTCTTGTACACAAAATCCTTCCTTTTATCTTTGAGAGAGGCAAACATGTCAACAACACTTTCATTAAAATTTGCGATTTTATTGATCATGCCTTTTTCTATTCAAAACATGGGTAATGCACCCAGTCTGTACCATTCGTGGTACTTTAAAAAAAACATTTTTATCGTCTTTAAAGTTCAGGAGCATCTTTCAACCACGGCATTGAGATAGTAGAAAAAATCTTCCGGGGTTCGTATGTCTCTGGAAACGTCGTCTAGAAGTTAAAAACTGAACTGGGAGTTTTCTAAGGCAAATTGTAAAATGCTTACTGCTCCAGTTATATTTCAAATTACAATTAAGTCTTGTCATCTGCGGATAAGTTCAATTTTTAGACGATCGTTTCCCAAAAACGGATGAACTTCTTTTTTTCATTTAAGCAGTTTAACCAGGAATTGCTTCTCATATTTCTTTAATTTTTCAGAATCAAAACGGGTTACAGCACAGTAGTAAAGAAGAAAATCTTGTCTTTATTCAAATATTAATCACATTATACACTTCTTTAGCAGCCACAGTTCTATTTAACAGAACATTTTCTAGTTGTCACATATAATTAGGAAACAATTTCCCCGAAGAAATAGTTCTTCATAAATACATGGTAGCATTGCAGTGATATTATTGGCATATTTTGACTGTATTCTATGTAACCTTTTCCTTCAGAAAACTTGAAAACTTTCAGTTGCTTGGAAGTTCAGTTGCTTGGAATTTCCTTGTCTTTGGTAGTGTAATGACTAGCACGCTTGACGGGAAATCGTTTCCTTGTCCTTGGTAGTGTAATGACTAGCACGCTCGATGGGAAATCTTTTCTGTCTCGTTGGTAATGTAATGACTAGCACGCTTGACGGGAAATCGTTTCCTTGTCCTTGGTAGTGTAATGACTAGCACGCTCGACGGGAAATCTTTTCTGTCTCCTTGGTAATGTAATGACTAGCACGCTTGACGGGAAATCGTTTCCTTGTCCTTGGTAGTGTAATGACTAGCACGCTCGACGGGAAATCTTTTCTGTCTCCTTGGTAATGTAATGACTAGCACGCTTGACGGGAAATCGTTTCCTTGTCCTTGGTAGTGTAATGACTAGCACGCTCGACGGGAAATCGTTTCTGTCTCCTTAGTAATGTAATGATTAGCACGCTTGACGGGAAATCGTTTCCTTGTCCTTGGTAGTGTAATGACTAGCACGCTCGACGGGAAATTTTTTCTGTCTCCTTGGTAATGTAATGACTAGCACGCTTGACGGGAAATCGTTTCCTTGTCCTTGGTAGTGTAATGACTAGCACGCTCGACGGGAAATCGTTTCTGTCTCCTTGGTAATGTAATGATTAGCACGCTTGACGGGAAATCGTTTCCTTGTCCTTGGTAGTGTAATGACTAGCACGCTCGACGGGAAATCTTTTCTGTCTCCTTGGTAATGTAATGACTAGCACGCTTGACGGGAAATCGTTTCCTTGTCCTTGGTAGTGTAATGACTAGCACGCTCGACGGGAAATCGTTTCTGTCTCCTTGGTAATGTAATGATTAGCACGCTTGACGGGAAATCGTTTCCTTGTCCTTGGTAGTGTAATGACTAGCACGCTCGACGGGAAATCGTTTCTGTCTCCTTAGTAATGTAATGATTAGCACGCTTGACGGGAAATCGTTTCCTTGTCCTTGGTAGTGTAATGACTAGCACGCTCGACGGGAAATCTTTTCTGTCTCCTTGGTAATGTAATGACTAGCACGCTTGACGGGAAATCGTTTCCTTGTCCTTGGTAGTGTAATGACTAGCACGCTTGACGGGAAATCGTTTCTGTCTCCTTGGTAATGTAATGATTAGCACGCTTGACGGGAAATCGTTTCCTTGTCCTTGGTAGTGTAATGACTAGCACGCTCGACGGGAAATCTTTTCTGTCTCCTTGGTAATGTAATGACTAGCACGCTTGACGGGAAATCGTTTCCTTGTCCTTGGTAGTGTAATGACTAGCACGCTCGACGGGAAATCGTTTCTGTCTCCTTGGTAATGTAATGATTAGCACGCTTGACGGGAAATCGTTTCCTTGTCCTTGGTAGTGTAATGACTAGCACGCTCGACGGGAAATCTTTTCCTTGTCCTTGGTAGTGTAATGACTAGCACGCTCGACGGGAAATCTTTTCTGTCTCCTTGGTAATGTAATGACTAGCACGCTTGACGGGAAATCGTTTCCTTGTCCTTGGTAGTGTAATGACTAGCACGCTCGACGGGAAATCGTTTCTGTCTCCTTGGTAATGTAATGATTAGCACGCTTGACGGGAAATCGTTTCCTTGTCCTTGGTAGTGTAATGACTAGCACGCTCGACGGGAAATCTTTTCTGTCTCCTTGGTAATGTAATGACTAGCACGCTTGACGGGAAATCGTTTCCTTGTCCTTGGTAGTGTAATGACTAGCACGTTCGACGGGAAATCATGAGGTGCAGATTCGTGTTCCGCTCCAGGACGATGAAAGTTCTCAATTTTTCTTAAGGAAATGGTTACATGGATTACCGTGAAAATATGGCAATAACATGATTTTCTAGATTTTTTTTTGTTTATTCTTTTTCGAAGGTGATGCTGATACTGTTTTTTTGACTTGCATTCTTATTTTGTAAGGATTGCATATTTCTTTCTCGACTGACTCTTGAAAACTGAGGACAAGTTTTATGGTTTGCTCGGCGTTTACACTCTTTTTTTGGAAATGGCTACATCAAACATCCACAAGTAGCACAATGTGAAAAATGTGAGCCAAGATACAATACTTGTTTATCCAGCACGCGTGGAATGGTTCTTTTTTAGTTGACTGCTATCGAACACTTGAATGATAATTCTAAATATTTTCTCCATAGAGTCAACCATCTGTATTCTTCACTCGTACACATTATTGTCCTCTGGACTCTTAAAATTCTACTTTGCAGCTGAAGCGTAGCTGATGCTTTTGCCAACAAATTCCCGAGAACAACAATCATCTGCAGAGAGTAGCTGAGAAGGTTAGTTACAGCAGTTCTTCTAGGTGCGAAAAGTTCATTTTCCGTGAGTGTATACCCTTAATTGATTTCAAAAGCAGTTTCTCGTCATTTTCTAAAAAAGGACGGCCTGTGTTTTACCGGACTTTAAACTTGGATTTGACATCAGGTAATTTTTCACAAAGTTCACGTACCTTACTTTTCTTTGTAGCACGCTCTTTTTTTCTGTGCTTTCACGCTTTTTTTCCCATAGTCTTCATTAAAGTTAATTTAACTTCTGCTCTTTTACGGTTACATCATTCGTCTTTACTTCCTTTAACATGCCAATTTTTTTCCATTTCAATAGTCCAATTACATCTGCGTTAAAAAAAATAATCATAATTCAGAGCTTGTTGCGCTGGTGCTAATAGAGTGAATATTCATGGCTTAATGTTTTACAATCACCGGCATTATTCTTCATTATGTTTTCTTATAAGAAGAAACAACAACGGTTTTTGTTATTGTTGATTTTACGGGAGGACAGTTGGCTTCAATGCTTGAAGATGCAACTTGAGAAGCATAAGAATATTCAGTTCTTATAGCACCTTATTGGGATTGTTTTCCCCAGAATGATAGCAGTTAAGCTTCTCTCTCTAACTGTTTTGATTTCCACTCACTTTAGTACTTTTCTACTAATGCAGTTACATTTAAATCTACCTTGATGGAGTTTCAATTTGATACAACGTAAACATTCTGTTGTTTCCCTGTTGTATTTGGATGTGCTGTTTTATATCCTACAGGCAGCTGATGAAATAACATCTTATTCATTTGGAATTAAGTAACCACAGATATATACAATTGTACTAAACCAGCACTGAATTCACTTTGAATGCGTGCTTTATTGAACACACCGTGTAGAGGTTAAATTTTACGTAAATCTCCTCTAGTGAACGGTTCTGTCATAGTTGGACCAGTCGTTGTTTGTTTTTGATCCACCACGACGGCGATCAAATTTTATTGACGTTTCAACTATCCCACACATTCCAAAACTTTTTGTGACTCATTTACCTTCGCTCGGTGCTGTTTCTACACTGCTACCTTAGAGTGCACAACTCTTCTCAAAAGAGCTCGGTCGACAAGGCATTAGCCATTAGTTTGTTGTTGTTGTTTTTTGTAACTCCAAGCAACTAAGATTTTAGGCACAAAAAACAGAGTGGTTCCCGGCAACGCCTCACACCCGGAAAACGAATACACATTGCAGACGGAAAGTTCTGGTAAAATATATTTAAGCACCAAACACTGCCTTCTCTCAGTAAATTAAGTTGAAAGAGCTTAGTTCTAGGAAGCATTAAAGATACTGAAGACTCTGTCGTAAATGACTGAGAAAAAAAAAGAAACACTATCCCCCTACGATAATATAAAAACATATTTTAAATTCCAACATGAACAAACGACGAGTTTATTAATACTACGATTGCACGGCATTTTTGCCGCGGGACGTCCGAATTACTAAACCTCCCCAGTCCCCCGTGTCACATTTGGTCCGATTGTGAGGAACTCCACTCCGCCTGTAATCGCGTACGTGCTTTATGAACGGCCCTTAAGGAAATTAAATACAATATTATCGACCTCCATTTGTTTTTAGATAGCATATGTATAAAGTTCACAAAATATTTTATAAGCAAAAATGTCATTAGTTTGATTGGGATTCCAGGGTGAAAAAATCTGGTTCCCTCACACAGAGGCCACACATTCCACTTCGTGACGCTGACGTCTACCACATCCCCAAATTGCGGTTGCTTGGTGTGCATAATTTTTGGAAGCGGATGTTTCTGTATGACGGACAACTACATTCCAAGTGATGTATTGATTGATTTAAGGAGGGGATTTATTACGTTACTGCATTAGAGAGAATACATCACTGAAACAACGTGCGTTCAGCGATTACTGACGTTTTTGATTCAGTGCAAAAGTCTTTCCTTTTTAAACAGCGAGTTTCTAAATAAGCCGGGCATTTATTTTTGTAAAATTGTAGTAATAAATACTCGAGTTGGGGGATTGTCAGAACAATTAAAATTTGCTGTAAATTTTGTGATAAAATGGGATAACTTCAGAAGAAGAAAAATAATTAAAGGTTCACAGAAATAATTGAGTGGAAGTGAATGATTTTGACTGCTCATCAAAAACAATGAGTGAGCTTCCTCCGTTTTTTTTTAGCACAGGTTGGTACCCTAAGTAATTAGGAGTGGGGAAATTTACCGTGTAGAGTAGACTACTCTGAAGTGTGTGTGAGATGATGTATGTACTAGAGCGAGGTACGTACTACGATTAGGTGATGAATACAAACTGCTTACATATTTCCAAGCTGGACATCTTTCTACTAAAGTAACCCTTCTGAATAGAAGAGATCCAACTATATTTCGAAAGATTTTACCCGGCTGTGAGATTTCAAAAGCATCAAAGTAGTTTCCTGGAAGAGTGGGTAGTTAAATGTAATTAAAACAACGGTCTCAGTATTAGTTCGCATTTTATGTTTTTAAAATTTAAAACAATTTTAATGGGAATTTTTTAAAACGTGTCACGATACGAGAAAGTGGCAGTGTGTGTGTGTGTGAGCTAGCGAAATTGTTAGTCTTCGAAACCACGGTGGGTAACGGGTGAGTGGATTGTGTGGTTGCTGGGGCAAATTTATCAGCATCTGAATTTACGAACCACTGAAAGAAAGTATTTATAATGTTTTATACTACAGGCTGCAAAGGAATGAATTTGTGCATACACCCACACCAGCAACCCCCGACTCAAACTGATTACTTTTCACACTGTCTCGAAATGTGTGAACGTTTTGGAAAACAAAAGAATTTAAGTTTTTTTTCTTTTTTGGAAACATTCGGTCTATAAATTTTTAATAAAATGAGTACGTCCTGAAGATTTATATACCTGTATAGCAAACATGACACCGACATCAACAACAGTAGCACTAACTGATTAAAGAAAGTTTTATCCCTAGTAGAAGGGACTCAAAAAAACTGCATTCGTGTATTAGGGTTTAGGAGAAATGCACGCACGCACAATACTTACATCAATCTTAACTCCTTAGCTCCAAGCCAGAAACCTTGTCTTGCATTAAAATTTACCAATTCCACGCTCTATTCCATCACTGCCCTGGAACAGACTTAATAGCCCCGGTACAGCTGTAGATCATAACTTCGGTGTTGAAATCCTCTACATAGCGACACAAAGCATCTGTAGTGGCCTTTTTCAATCGATTCTTATCCATCATCCTCGTTCTCCCCTGGCCATGATAAATCGAGATAAGGCTTAAAACAAGGGGGTGGAAGAGTGGATAACACTTTAAATTTTCGTGGCCCTACGGATGCAAGTTTAATAACTTTTTTAAGGGAAACTAATCAGTGCACTTTCTGGGAGGAAATACGTAGGGATGCACTACGGAAAACATGAGACTAATTCGGGGACTTTCGAATTTATAGAAATTTTTCGGGGTGCGCGAACGAAGAAAAATATCATTTTTTTGAAATCCACAAGAACAAAATAAAATTTAATGAAAAATATCAGAAAAACGGAAGCATTTTCTTAAAGAATGCTTAAATTTTTCTAATATTGTTCATATATTAACACGTTCTTATCTTAGAACGTGTGTCATTTTTCTTGTTTTGGGCTAAAATGATACATGCTTTGGAATCGCTTTTTCTAATACATATAGCATTTGGACCCAAAACAAGAAAAATGAAACCAGTTCTGGTGGGTGGGCGGCCCTCCTGGTTACTTATCTAAATAGGTTCCTGGCTGATAAAATGCTTAAATAGTTCATGTGTGCTGGAAACGACCTAGATTTTTTTGCCCAGTAAACAGAGAACAAAAATCAACACAAATAGAACTGGCTTTCTCTTAACATCAGGTCGTTTGCAGAGGAAAATTTCCGTTCAGTCCCTCTTTTATAGTGGTTGTCTTATAAGACTTCACGATGTGTGTCTGTATACATTCAAAATGAAGTAGACTGAACTAAACTTATAAATATGTAATTCAAGTCGCTGGGTTTACATTTTTAGCAGCCACTGTTTACTCACAACTGAGATAGGCGTGAATGTTGTGAAACATGAATCGTTTAGTCAGTCTCTGTAAAACTGTGTTTCGTCTTCTTATACTGACGATTCGAAGCCATTAAGTTCCTCCACAATCATCAGATTATTCGTTGCACTATGGTCAGCTGAAACTATTCGGCCAGTGATATGAAAGTACAAGCTGAGCTCAGCGAACAATTCCTTTGATGATAATCAAATAAATGTGCAGGCAGATGAATGCTCAATTAATCAGGCAAGTGCACATGCATGCCGCAAAAGACTTGAAACTTACATCATCCTGAAACGGAAATCGAATCCGCAGCTCCATATTGACTTTCAGGTTTTTTACCGTCACACCACACAGAACGAAAAACCTCCAGCAACTGAAGATAAAGATATATTTCAAGACTCAGATGAAATGCTCCACCTTGCGCTTATCAAATATATTATACATGATTCCATTTGCGCAAGGCGGATTATTTCATCTGAGTCTAATGACATCCTCAGTTGCTTGGATGTTATTGTTCTGGGTGGTGTTACGGTAACATACCTGAACGTAAATCGGGAGCTGCGGGTTCGATTCGCGTTCCAGTTCGATGTAATTTTCAAGTTTTCTCTGTACTTGCCGAATTCCTTTGATGTTGTCAAGTTTTTTAAATCAGATTAAGTTTCTCCTCGTACGCGATTGATTGTTGAATTTTATTAGTGTCCAAAATTGTGGACACTAATGAAATTATTTGCAGTTCTAAGCTTTAATGGTTCATAACATCTGTCCTTTTTAGAATAATACCATAAAATTGTATATTATAGAAATATAATTTAATGCAGAACGTAATGTAACAAACTGTTAAATTCTTTCATTCTAATAAAGGTACTTAACGGGCCCAATAGAAGCACGACTGATATTTTTTGGTTAAGCACATTTAACCTGCTTGGCAGCCACGTATGGCCTAATGGTCAACGTTCGTTACTGCCAGGGGAAAAGTCTGAGGATTGATGCCAGGTAGGTAGGAATGCTCAATCACTGAATAATTCACCTGGAATCTCTGATAAGCACGTTAAATATCCTAGCTTTGACTTCTAATGACTACCTACTTCGAAGGCACTCTAGACCAATTCTTCTGAAAACCTGGAGGTCGGATCATCTTCCTAAAATCCTGTATATGAATATCTTCTACCTTACACAGGCTGCATACTCAACGAAAGCCAGCTATTAAATTATGGATTTAATTTGCTAATTTGCCGGAGTAATTATTTTTTTTCCTTACGCATAAATTGAATTTATGAAATTTTTTATTGAAAAAATCTGAACTAAACACGAATGATAATAATTCAAATGTCACTACACTTCGCTATACCATTAAGTTTTTTTTTATTGGGTTTTTTTTTTTTTTTTATTGGAGGTTTTACGACCACCGTGAGCAACTCAATGGGCTATAAGCAGTTGCCCGTCCCTAATTTAGAGTCGCTGGCTCCAGGGAAGGGAGAGGGCCAGTGCCGTAAGACAAACACAACATCCATGCCTAACCGGGATTCGAACCCGGAACCCTTTCGGACGAATGATCAGAGGCCATTGCTTAGACCACTGCGACACCGGGGCGGCTTATTGGAGGTTTAACGACAATCCTGAGTAACTCAATCGGCTAGAGGCAGTCGCCCGTCCGGTAATTTAGGGTCACTGGCACTAGGAAAGGGAGAGAGCCAGTGCCCTAAGACAAACACGACATCCATACCACAACGGGATTTGAACGCGAACCTCTTTCGGGCAAACGATCAGAAGCCATCGCTTAGACCACTGCGCTTATGCGTATCAACAGGCCCGTGCGCTGTCTCACATTACTCCCGTTTAACAGTCACTGATGTAAACAACGCAGGACACCTTCCTAGCATGCGCAGTATCACCCAATCGCATCACACCCACATTTACTTGTTGTTTGACACTTTATGGCTCCATACATTAGAGGCGGGCGTCTCACTTTCATAAGCCATATTCTAAGGGTTGAGGGCGATTACGAAATGCTATACTTTACACCTGTTACTTTGGTGTCATGCTTGTCCCCTACAGAACGTTCCGTGACGATTGTCGTCGGGGGATCCGATAGTTTCCCTTGTGTGGCTCAATCCAATCATCCATCTTTCAGCTTCTAAAAGCACTTCATAAAGACAATTAAGTATCATCTTTCTATATGTTGTCATATTTAGTCCAGAAAACGCGTGATACAAATAGAAGAAGCTCTTGAAATTAATTCTTTTTCCCAAGAAACAGAATGTGTGTTCCAAAATAAAGAGCATCGGACAACGATCATTGAGAGGAAACAATCACCAGAATGGTGTCTAGCATCTTGAATACTGACCGCAAAAAGATCAAATCCAATAAAATGCTCATTAGCAAAAGAACATAGAATGCTTCCTACATCAAGACAGGCCATTATATCTGGTGGTTCGTGGTTGTGAAATTATGAGAAATATGAAATTGAAAAATAAAGACTTGGCATTTTTGTAGATCGTATGCCTCATTCGCTATCAATATATTGATATATTTATGAAGTAATATTACCCTAACGTTTGATATATCATAATTCCATTATGATTCACTACATATTGTTCTTGTGATTATAAACAAATGACAGTAATACAGTTGTTTATTGCATGAATAAAATTGTTGCGAAACACAAAATTGAAGCTTGCTTCTCGTGAAATTTGTTTTGTTCATGTGACAATAGCGAACTACAGATGTGTCATTCTGAAATGGTTCTATCGAAAATAACGACCCAGCAAACTGAGTCGTTAGCGAATCAACCTTTCCTGAGAATTACCGATTCCCTGTGTCAATCACTCAGAATTACATTTTATTAAACATCAGAATTTCACCATTGTTTCTCGTTGAGGGTCATGCTTTGGTCAGAAATTTTACCTTATTCAGAAGTGCACAAATGCAATAAATTGCGTGAACGCTTCGAAACGAACTTTTTTTTTTTTGATTGGAGGTTTAACGACCACCGTGAGCAACTCAATGGGCTATAAGCAGTCGCCCGTCCCTAATTTAGGGTCACTGGTTCCAGGGAAGGGAGAGAGCCAGTGCCGTAAGACAAACACAACATCCATGCCTCATCGGGATTCGAACCCAGACCCCTTTCAGACGAATGATCAGAGGCCATCGCTTAGACCACTGCGCCACCGGGGCGGCGAAACGAACTTTATGTGAAAAGCAAGGAAAATATTTTCTGTAATAATTAAATTCAAATCTACACTTAAAAAATCGTCCAATAATCGAGAATATCTGTATGAACGAAAGGATCCAACATAGAATCATTTCCCTAGATAGAACTCTTTCTCTAAATTAAAAAAATCGTCGAAGGAAACTATCCCAAACGAAAAGATTTCGTAGACACAATTCGTTCACTAAACGGGAAGTATCACTGAAGAAAACTAACGAATCGGTCCTAACAAATTATTCAGAGTTGAATCATAAAAATCGATTCTTTCAAAATAATCGGTTTGCCATATTTAAAACGAGACAAAACTGGAGGTAGATTTCTCTCAAATCCGATTTGTCCCTGTGAGAGCGGCGACATCGAATCGCATCTCAAACTAAACTGCTATCATGATTGTTTAAATTTCTGTAACCTATAATCCCATGACATGAGGTTTAAGGTTACTTTGGTGTACAGATCCGTAACTAATTTTATTTAAAATTATTAGTTCAATTTATTTATATAAATTATTTTTCTTTTTAATTAAAGCAATTTGTTGTAGTTTAATAAAAGAGGTAAATTGATATGAATTTTCTTAACTAAAAAATGAAAAAAAAATAGATTTGAATTAGTACGTTTATTAATTTTATGAAAAAACTGTAGTGGTTGACTGGTTTTAATACTGATTATACTCAGTATTACATAACAAATGCGAAGTCGGTGTGTACAATATCATACGAAGCGCATTTCAATGTACAAATTGATACTGTTCCACATTGGTACAATAAAATATAAAATTAATGTCAACTGTACTCTTTTCTGTTAAGAAAAAAAAAGGAAAGTTTTAATAAATTACAAATATGCCCTGTCATGCCGAAATGCACTCATGATTGCGCAAAGAAGATTAATAACTTAGATAATACACACATTTGTGGCTCTTACTGTTGGCAAATAGCTTGGTATAAATATTATTTCAGACTACTCTTATGTTTTGAACAGCTTACATTTTTGCTTCGAAGAAAAAAAAAAAAAGATCTGACCGGTTACTTAAAAGATCAGTTGTTTCCTTCCTTCAAATGGCATAATTATGAAAAATGGCTGACACCAATTAATAGCATTGGGGTCAATTTTCTTACTAGGTATTTCGCTTGATGATACTTCTTTCTATTCTTTAGATAGAGTAAACGAACACTGTTCCTTCTCTCATCTAATAGAGTATATCCACTTCAGATGGCGACGATGATGATATACCTATTTGCAACCTTGCTTGTGAAGCACGTGTTCGCCCCGTGTCTTATGTGTCGCCATCAATATCGGATTCTTGTAATTATAAAAATGGAAATGCCGCGTCATAATACAAAGCTTTACATTTCATACCTTTCTTCTAATGTAAAGTAATTTCTCAGCTCTTATAACGATTCGTTCTATAACCCCACACCACAGCACACTATATTGAGTGAAGACTGCACGGGACAACGGAGACTTATACCGCATGACTCTGACGGAATGCACAGCAACATCCACGGCGGTAGCGCAGCAGGGAGCACTCTCACAAGTCAGGCTTTATCTCCCAGCACAGTTTGAGGTCGTCTGGTTCACAGAGGACTGGTAACTTGCAGCCCATTCTTTTGATTCTCAATCACAGACGCTCAGGTCACAAGTAAATCTGGAACAGAGACATTTGAGCGGTGATTGGGAACAGGTCGTGTTTTCTGACGAGAAGACTCAGTTTGATGTATCATGAATGTGTTGCTTCCCGGTAACAAACACCTGCGGGATTGTTCCCAATGGTAGTTGTTGTTGCCGCTGATGATGATAGGCACACATTGTGGTAAACGGCACCTTGCAGTAACTTACTGGCGACGCCTAACAGCATGGTTTGGAGCCCATTGGTTGGAATTCGCGATTTCGCTCGATAAGAATTTAGGGCAACTTTCAGCAGACAGCGATACATCACGGATGTTTTAAAGGAAAAGATCCTACCCTACCTTTATACCTTTTCTGGGGTATTTTACCACAGGAAAAAGGTCTGCCACATATTGCAAGGTACGTCCAAGGACTCTTTCATGCAGATAGCGGTTCTTTCTTGGCTTTCACGTTCGTCTGATATGTCCCCGATCATACATGTCTGGGACATGGGTGTTAAGCGACTAGCCAATCAATCGCCTCCGCCAGTCACCACAAATGAACTCGGGTCTGGAATTGATGGAGCCTGGCAGTCTATTCTTCAGGACAGCAGCAAAAGCGTTGTCTATTCAGTGTTCCGCCATGTAGAGGCTGTTATTTTTGTTCCATTTGGCTTCACATGATACTCAGTTTTGAAGCGAAAAATCTTCTATACCGCTAGAAATGTAATCAGTTATCTCCAGTAAGATGAATAATCTGCAATTTCATTGGAATAGCCCGCTTCCTTGTTGGTGTCGCAATTTTGACGAACAGCTGTGCATGTGTATATTTATCCGAGTGGGGGTGTTGGTGTGTAGGAAGGATCGTTACAAGAGCTGACAAGTTGTAATGATCCTTCCTAGACTCGCCATTTATGCCTTAGTCCAAAGGCTTGAACTCTAAACCTTAAGATTATAGCTGGGCGCTCCTATTCGATAACCGAAGGAGTACCGATAAATGTCAACAAGTAAGACACACCAGTTCTCCAAGCCAAGAGGACGGTATGCGGTTGCACGAAGGTATATCATTACGGTCTCCATCAGAGGCCGTCGTACTTCTTTAACTGACGGAAGAACTGTCTTTATCTACCCAAGTAGCAATTAATGTCGGTCCGATATCGGCTCCATGTCGGTAGCCGATATAACCGATATCGGCTAAATATCAGGGAGGATAACTTTTTGCAATATCGGTCCAATATCTGTAGCCGATATCGGTCCAATATCTGTAGCCGATATCGGTCCAATATCTGTAGCCGATATCGGCTAAATATCAGGGAGGATAACTTTTTGCAATATCAGTCCGATATCTGTAGCCGATATCGGTCCGATATCGGCTCAATGTCGACTGATATTAACGACATTCAGCCGACATAACCGATATCGGCCCGATATCTAGCCAATATTCCCCAAGTAGCAATTAATGTCGGTCCGATATCGGCTTCATGTCGGTAGCCGATATAACCGATATCGGCTAAATATCAGGGAGGATAACTTTTGGCAATATCGGTCCAATATCTGTAGCCGATATCGGTCCAATATCTGTAGCCGATATCGGTCCCATATCTGTAGCCGATATCGGCTAAATATCAGGGAGGATAACTTTTTGCAATATCGGTCCGATATCTGTAGCCGATATCGGCTCAATGTCGACTGATATTAACGACATTCAGCCGACATAACCGATATCGGCCCGATATCTAGCCGATATTCACTGCTACTTGGGTATAGTGTCACAGGAGTGAAACAGAATGATAGTTAAACGATAATTTCCTAAAGCGAATGACTTTCGTAAGAAAACTGTTTGCAAGAACAGTCACTGGCGTCAGTTATAGTCTATTGCTGTACCCTATAACAAAAGTAAATAAAATGCTCGGGTTAGTAACTTTTATTTCTTAGGTAAGAGATACTAAGACACTGATATCGTAAATTAATTTGAAAATTTTTTATGACACGATAATTGCTGAGAGACGGGACCATAAATGCCGACATATTCTAAAGTATTCCTATCCCCAAGTAGCAATTAATGTCGGTCCGATATTGGCTCCATGTCGGTAGCCGATATAACCGATATCGGCTAAATATCAGGGAGGATAACATTTTGCAACATCGGTCCGATATCTGTAGCCGATATGGGTTCAATATCTGCAGCCGATATCGGTCCCATATCTGTAGCCGATATCAGTCCGATATCTGCAGCCGATATTGGTCCTATATCTGTAGCCGATATGGATCCGATATCTGTCTAACATATCTGTAGCCAATATGGGTCCGATATCTGTCTCACATATCTGTAGCCGATATCGGTCCAATATCTGTAGCTGATATCGGACCGATATTGCAAAAAGGTATCCTCCCTGATATTTAGCCGATATCGGCTCACTGCATTGAGCCGATATCGGTTAGATGACAATTATATGTATAGATATAACTGTTATCTAACCAATATTGGCTGTTTGTCGCATTTAACACAACTGATACTTAGCCAGTATCATCTGAATACTTGGGAGGATAACCTTTTGCAATATCGTTTCAATGACCTCACCCAATATATGTCAGAACAATATTAGGTCAGAACCACTGGTAGAATGTCACAGTACAGTGAATCTAATCAAGAAATATTATGTAAAAGTGAAAGCAGTGTTTTGTTTCCAAGTGTTTTTTAATTTTTTTTTTTTTTAATTTATTACATTAGAAAATAAACATGTACTGTTATTTTGATTTTTTTCTTGTATGTATATTTGCATTGCAAAGAACGTTTTATTATTTGTTTTGTCAAAGTACCCTTACATTGAATGTAATGAGTACAGATTGAATTCCACTTTTTTTATACTTTTGAATAATGGCAAGCCATCAACATTTACAGAAAATGTCAATGTGCGATTATTCACATTGCACAATTTCAAAAACTTGAGCTGCTCTAAAAAGCTTTGCCGTAATCCAATGTAGCAATATTCCCCACAATCTCCAGCAATTTCTTTCATGGGCAACGTGCAATCTCTTACATTAGTATTTAATAGGGTTCGAGAATCATCACGAAGATCAGGTTTAATGGGTTTCAATATTGTTATCAGCTCATTTAGCACTTTTTTTTTCAAATTACACATACACATTCTTTAAATTTTATGTTAAACTCTCATTGTATTATGATATCGGAGCAGCTATAGAAGCTGCATTACGTAAGAATAAATTAACATGGTGTAAAACACTGAGAAATAAGAATCGTATTCAAAGCAGATGACATTTTTCAGAATGAGAGTCTATCTGTTAACTCTATTGAAAGGCAAACCTGCATGTATCCATACAGTTAAATAAACTTTAACCCATATTTTACCCATATATAAAATCAAATTTTTGAAATTACACTGATAAATACAACACAACAATCACAACTGATAAAATCTGAAAAACCATTTATTTTTTAAATTTTGATTTACATTTACTAAGTTCAAATAATTATCGTTGATATATTTCATAATAAAACACATATCAAAATAAAAGATGCTTGAATATAATGTGTTTTCTAAAAGCACAGTATTAATCTCTTAATAAGTGTTGTGGTGAGATGGTGGTCAAGAATTACTCACACTTCTACACCTGCCACAGTTACTGCTGGATAAAACTACATTTTCACAACTGAATCTAAGGTGGAAACACAAGAGGTAAGGGAAAAGCATTAACATAAAATTCCTTAATGCACAAAATCAAATATATATATATACTTAAATACTGCACATTTAATATAGCAACAGGATACACTAATAAAATAATTACATTAACTCTTCAATGCAGTTTGTGAAATGAGATCTCATAAATATTAAAACCACATAAACAATATGAACAAGAAACTGTTGCGTCTAAATTTTATTATTTTTACTAGATAGTTCATGTAGTTCCTTGGATGAATGAACACTGAAAAAAAAATTCACACACCGTTCCAGAAGAAAATGAAATACAGAATCTTAGAAACATGTTTCCAAACCAATTAGTACAAACTTAGTAACTCAACAGCTAAACAAGAAATTTAACAGAATACTGGGCACATAATTTCCTCAGATCAATTATGATAAAAAAAATGTGAAAAAGCCTTGAAAACAGTAAAGTCCACAGCCTATTTCCCTCAAGTGGCCTGAAGCAGGGGAACATGTGCAAATTATACTACAGCATTTTTGACATGTTAGTTTGTAAGTTGCTGATAATCTGCTTACTTTTCACAAGAAATGCAATCATGCAATTTTCCAACTAAAAATTAAGAAATTTGGAGACCCTAACGCTTAACTTGTAAAGCCATCGTCACAGTCGGTCCTTCATTTCTGTTCTTTTTTTTTTTTTTTTTTTTGCAGTAGCAACACTTGCTAGTGGCCTTATTTTTTACTAGCAAAAGTTTATTAACATTATAAGAAATAAACTTTAACATGTTCCCTTCCACTAGTCAATCATGGCAAATTTTGATTTCCCCCTGTAACTATCACATTTTAAAGCTGAAAAGATTACAAATATTTAGATATAACTCACCTTTTCATGACCTGACAGAGATTAATTCTAACAATTTAATTCGAATGAAAATATTTAAAAAACATTTTTTTATTTAACTTTATTCACAAAATTCAAGAACACTATTCAAAATCTTGAAAGTTGTTTTCCGTATAGTTTACGATCTGGGTTTCAGGTCTTTTCATCATACCACTTTAAAATAGCAGGCCTGGGGTCAAACTTGTCTTCGGATGGACCTTCAACCTCAATACTCATGAGAGCATTCAATGTTGGTAAGTTTAAATTGCCCCTCCAGTCAGCCTGGATTCTCTTCATGAAACTCAACCCAACCTCACATGCAGAAGTAGATAAAGGAAATATACTGAATATTTCTACTAGTGGCAAAATGCTTTTGTAATGTTTGTACTTTTCAAGAAACATTCGTTTTTAGAAAGCAGTTGTTCCTTTTGCATGTATTTAAAATATTCCACATTTACAATGCAGTGGAGCTTTACAGTTCACACTAAAACATTCAAAATTTTTGCACTAGCAACTTTTGCTAGAACCACTTTTTATCACTAGGAAAATGCATTTGCTTGCCAGCAATTTACTATTAACTACTAGTCAAAATCAAGCCCTGGTCACAGTAAAAGGACTCTAAATTAGCCAACAAAAGAAATGAAAAAAAAATTGACCTTTTAACCAACCTTCCAAAAAGCTGCTTCTAATTATGGAAAGCAAAATGCTTAGCCTAAAGAGTTAGAATCTTAACAACAACAAACAACAGCAATATTATTACCCGCCCACCCCCAAAAAAACCCCTAGGAAACATCAGAATCAGTGCTCTTGACACTGATTCTGAAATAAGTTTTAGTTTAGTATGATAATGAAATATATCCCTGCATGCATCTAGCAGAAAAAGATGCAATCTCTATTACAACTAAATGCAAACATGCGCATCTATAAAACAGAATAATTATAAGCTATTTAAAATACAGTTTTTTTATGTATAACAGGCAAAAGTTTCAATTATTAAATTCAGATTTTCCAAATTTTGTGAAATAAGTCCTAATACCAGTTCTTGCCAATGCAAGTGGCATTTGAACCATCTATGTTAGTACAATGTATATCGAACTGTTAAGGTAATGCTAACTGAGTGCAAAACGGAAGTTATCTACCAAAAGTTACACAAACCTACAAATAAAAAACTAAACAAAGACTGCACAGAAAATGCAACATCACCTTTATCTGCTTAAGAGAATGAGAAAAAAATGTCCAAGGTAATGAAACATCAGAGAAATATTTTAGATCTGCTTGTTATAAAAAAATTAATGTTTTAACATACAAACAGTGGATATCTTACATAAGAAAACTTACACTGGCTGTGGCATTTACACCCAATTACAATTGCTTTATTTTTTTATATATATAACACAAATTTTCTTCTTTGGTTACAACATTACCACAAATCTAGAAGTTAAATGTTTCCAAGATATTTTTAATTATACTGACATCTATCAGTGTAAATTTCAAATGAATTATGTTAGTGCATTACATTTTACAATACTTACTGTGATTTACAGCAAAACTGCTTAAATGTTATAACTTCTTTTTATGTTGCTGATTACTAAATTTTGTTTCCTTCCAAGAAACATTTGTAATAATATAATTATTTCAATCCTTATATTTTTTATGATGATTTTCAGTTGCAGCTTCATAATTTATGACATTTAATTTCTCTTAATTACACAAAAATTAAAGTTTCTGAGAAAAAGAGAAAGAAACAGAAGTCAAATTTAATAATGCCTCACATTAAATTTAAAAATTATGCACTAAGTAATAAATCGTTTTAAAGCCTGCAAAAAGAGAACTTGAGTTACACTTTTTGTAATATATGAAACAAAAATTTGCCAAACTTTTGAACAAAAGATTTGATCACTGTAAATTTTAAAACTATGGTGCAAACAAACTTGATATACAAGCATTTCTTGTCAGTACTGCAGCAGGAATTTTAGCCCCCTCCCTTCTCCCCCAATATATTTAAAACCCTATGTAAAAATAAAAATGACACCCATTCCAAAGAAACTGCTGAAGTGTCGGCTTGCTATTGCATACTTGGTGGCTGAGTCCCAGGCATACGAATCCCTTTGGCACTTGCATGTTTGTTTGTCCATGGTTTGTACGTTCTGTCCGCACTGACAATCAGAAATATCTGATCCTACATTGCAACTTCCCACCCCGTTGCATATCGCCTTCCTCATTTTGCTCTTTGTCCGCATGGCTCTCAAGGCAACACAAGCATCTGCGTGTAATGCCTCTTCTCGGTGGTGTAGTGAAGTCCATAGGTTATTTTTCAGTTTCATGAAACAACCCTTGTTTTGCACATATGTGATAAAAAATCCTACCTTCACAGCTAAATCAGGAAAGCAATAAACTTGAATACTATGCGTAGAGAGTATCTCTACACAGCTTAGTTCCAAATGCAGATTTTTAAAAACAAAAGCCAAAATAAAAAAAAATTAATTCTTAAGGCAATTTGTATTTAAGCAAAACTGTTACTTTCAGGTTAAAACTGGGAAAAATATTTAAAATTGTCAACAAAAAAAAAAAAACCATGTACTCAAGGGTCCCACAAATGGAAGGAGGGTGGGGGCTGCAGTTGTGTTGTCTGCGGCGGCTAAGCTACGCAACTGTCTTTTGTGTGCACCAACAATACTGTAAAGTTTCAGCAAAATCTAAGAAGGTCAGATTCAAAATGGTACTTTTTTCCTTTAATGTTGATTTAACTAATCATCAGTTTCACTTGCATTTAAACATAATGATCCATTTCACTCCCCAAGAAAAAAATGGCATTTTAAATGCTATTTCAAAAAATGTAATTACTGATATTTCTTAAATATGGTATTTGCACAAGCTAAAAATAAAATGGCACAGAACTCCCCAAAAGGTCAGGTTGGTGAGGCGAAACTAACATCACTAATGGAAAAAAAAAGATTGAAAAATAATTAGCAAAATAAAAATTAGTGATGATTTAGCAAAATAAAAATTCATACGGACTACCAAGAAACTAATTAAAATTTAAATCAAAATTATACAAAAAAATCATAAAAGTGAGAAAGGAATGCTGGTAACCAACAAACATTCCCCTATTTCCTTTCAATGCAAGATTTCTTGTCTCTTATTGTAATAAGTTTCCTTTACAACTAGCAGTTAATTTTGCACCGTTAATCCCCTCTCCCTTGTTTTAGATGCATATCCTTTAGTCTGTGACCAGTTAGGTTACAATGCAACACCTGCCAAGGAAACCTCTCTGTTTCACGTGATACACGTGCCCAAGGCTAAACAAAACCTCAAAATTTTCATGCACCACCACATTTTTTCAGAGGATACAAAGAGAAAACCATGATCTATTAAATATATGTCAGAACTGTGACTATCAACTGTCAAAATTAATGCATTGTTTCTTAGATATTCATTAATTCAGTGTGAAATCCACAACTAAAGATATGGAACATATTATACATTTTTATTAATAGTTGTATTTCAAAAAAGGGTTTTTGCTTCAGAAATTTCAGCTTTTAACATCTGGTACATGCATTCAATAAAAAACACTCATGAATAAATATATTCATAAGCACCCCAATGCAAAATCAATAACAATGCCATGGCTACATGAGCATTTTTGATGCTCGCTCTGTAAGCACACATGTATCTATCTTGGGTTGCACTGTGAAACTTTAACTTGAATTACTTCTGCTAATATTGCTGTAGAACGCATAACTCTTGAGGCAATAAAGCCAAAACTTGATATTAGCATCTTTATTATTCGGATTTCATTGTAAGTAATCTAAAACAATTTGAAAAAAGAATTGTATACTGTACTTGTTGCTTTATTGAAAATTCGAAAGCGTTATAATATAGATCCAAATTTTGAAAAAGATATTAGATCTGTTGTGCCTCAGACCCCTTGGCCACCGGGCGGCACACATGTTCAAAGAATCCTTTCATTGTTATTTACAGAAAAAATAGGCAACACATATCCGCACTACTAGTCCTGTAACCCCACTGAATCCATTTTTTTTATTTGTCCTTGTCTGTCAATCAGTCAGGTTAATAACACCCCTCACTTTGCACCCAAGCCCCATAACTGTGCAAATGAATCGGCTCAATAACAACATCATAGTATAAGGTGTGTTCAATAAGTAATGATGCAATCAAATATGTTGTCCAGCAACCAGTCAGACAGCAGCGATTCTATGTGCCATCGGCTTCATTTTACTGAATAATAGAACTTCATACACCTATTTGTTCATATTTAATTGCATTTAAAATTAATTATTCTTTTCAACTGTGTCAGTTGGTGTCAAACAACAATCAGTTAGTTTTTAACTAATGAAAATATACCTTCTAAAAAAATTCAGACCAGATTAGTGGCAGTTTATGGTTCTGAAACTTTGGAAATAAGCACTGTTTGTTGCTGGGAAAGAAAATCAAAGGACAGTTGAGGATTGTTGGCCATAAAGGATCAGCCACGAAGTAGGAGGCCCGTAATCTCAACTTGCAATTTGAATAGACAAAAGGTTGATGGGCTTATCAGGGAAAATTGAAGAATAACTCAGATAATCATAGAAAGGAACGCTGAACATTAATAGGTAACATCCATTACATCGAACATTTTAGGATACAATTGCTCATTGGTTACTGCATGATCCAACGACTGGCATGAAAAAATCAAGACGAAACATGCCAAAGGTTGCTTGCTCGCTATGAAAAATATGGAAGTGATTTTCTCTAAAATATTGTGACTGGTGGTGACAGTTCGTTTCACTATTATGACAGAATTGATAAATCAACAGCTGGAATGCCAACATGCACCTTCTCCTCAAAACTCAAATTTCTGACGGTAAGTGCATGCTCACTGTATTCTGGGACTGCAGAGGCATTATCCATTAGGAGTACGTGGTCAAAGGTGCGATTATCAACTCTGAGAGCTATGTGCCTTTCTTAAAAACAGTTAAAGCAAAGAATAAACCATGTATGTGTGGGCGGGGGTGCCAAAGATTCTGCAATATGACAACCGCACACCACTGCTTTCACTGGTGTGCGGAAAATTGGGTGTGCAGAAAATTGGGTTTGAACGAACTCCCTACATATAGCCCCTATTTTGGGCAGCCCAACTTCTGATTGTTTTCTGCTCTCAAGAGATATCTGAAATGAATTCAGTTCACCTGTGTCAAAGGTGTTCAAGCTGCTATGAGGAAATGTTTCTGAGAACCTGAAGATTTTTACACAGACGGATTCAAAAAACTTATTAAACGTTTGTGTATCTACATTGAGCGTGAGGGGAATTATGTAGAAAAATAAAATATTTGAATTAAAGTAGAAAATCTGAACTTTGTTGTTATGTTTCAATTTGATTCTTTGCCATTGAGATTGCACATACATATGAAGGCATTACTTCCTGAACACTGTCAGTACATGCAGACATTCTGTTCAGTACATTATGTGAAGCTTTCTGTTTACATATCTGAAGCTTTATTAGTTTAGTTAAATTGTGCTCCTGAAATATTATAGTATTGAAACTTTGCTTATTTTGATTCTCTATCCTATTAGCACATACACTACATGGAAATGCCTAGATCCCCCCTTTTTTTTTTTTCATAAAAAATTCAAAATTGGCTGTAGAAAGAATTTACGGCATTATTTTCCTAGACGACTATGGTTACTATCATTGTCTAAGGAATGTGCATTTTTTAATTCATATAACTTACATTGTTGTGAAATACAGTAAATATTCTACTGAACTTATGAGCAGAAACATTGCTCATCTTGATCATTGTAATTTTTTTACAGTTTTTGAAACAGAAAAATAATCATGAATAATATTAGCTCAGTGAAAGCTGAAAAAGTTTGAAACATGTCAAAAACCATAAAATACTTACACATTATGAAATGGCAGAATCAGAATAGATTTCGAAACAGAAAAACAATAAATAATAAAGTACTTACACATTATGAAGCAGGAAATGGCTTGGATCCACTAAGGCATCCACTTTTAATAATGGGTATATTTGGTATTATAACAATGCCCAGCTGATTACCATATCATTCCTATTCTTCAGCAACAGAACTGATTGCTATAGTAGAACGAGACAAAAAGTATTGTTAGTATATGCAAAAATAAAAATATTTCCATTTAAATAACTTTCACATAATTATGTGGTGTCATAAGAGTTAATATAGAAATTAAATTAACTGTACATATAAAGCAGAAGAAAAATTAACCGCTTTCAGGTTTGAGATACACATTATGTTACTCTATGTTTTATGGTTTGCTTCGGGGTTTTGTTACAACCACATAACTTTGAGGGTTATAAAACAGTTTTCCTTGGCTAACTTTGGGACACTTCTTTTAGGAGAGGGAGAGAGAACCAGTGCTGCAAGACAAACACACCACCGATGACTCATCTGAGCAGGGCTTGAGAGGAAAGGGATAGTCCTTAGCGCTTTATCCCCTGGAGACATGCAGCCGATCTTGATGACGTAGCTGCACTGGCCCTACAGAAGCCAACAACCATGGGAAGCTGTGCTCTAAAGAAGCACCATAGGAAAGGCACTTTCAGTTAATGTTATTATCGTATTTAACATATTACAGTGTGTCATCTATTGCAATGCGCACTCAAATATTAGAAACGGTCTTTTTCGAAAACAAAAGTTAAGGATTTTGGATCCTAAAATCAGAAAACTTTGATGTAATAGTTTAAATGTGATAATTTTAAATGATAATTTCTGTCATGAATGCTTTTCCTTAAAAACGTATTTTACTTACTATACTAACTATATTTTTCTGATGTCAAAAACTCAGTGTGCCTTTCTCTGATCCTTTTTTTTTTAGTAATTCCCTAGAAAAGTTTTTTTTTCTGCCACAAGCATTAGTTGTTTAAAACTTTTAAGACACGGAAAGTTACTGAGTTCTTCACACTCCGCAAAAGTAGTTCAAACACTCTGCTAATGCATGAAATAAAAATTATTTACTTACATTCTGCATCCGTCGTAATTTCTGAAGGTTAGTGCGTTTAAAAAGTGGTGAACCAAATTTATTTCATGAAATTATTAGTATGTTCCTTAT
The DNA here is from genome assembly GCA_039090855.1 of Macrothele yani. Taxonomy (NCBI): domain Eukaryota; kingdom Metazoa; phylum Arthropoda; class Arachnida; order Araneae; family Macrothelidae; genus Macrothele; species Macrothele yani. The sequence continues at coordinate 68,580,779 of CM077033.1, read as the reverse complement.
TGCACAAAGTGGAAATTTTTTTTCTCTGTACAAAGGTAAAACTGCTTTTTTCATTGGCCAAACGGAAAAAAATCCATTTTTGTTTTCATTTTCTGCAGATTTTTTCTGCGCCGCACTAATAGTCAATTTCTGTTCAGAAAACGAGTTTGAATAAATGTTCGTATTCTTCAAAACCAACGAACATCATCTTTGTTGACAGGTAAAACCTTTTTTCTAGATCATTTATGAGTCCCCTAATAACACCTTTCCCTTTTTCTAAATGTCCTGTCGTGAACTGCGCAGTACGGAAGTTGACAAACGAAGCTCAGGGAGCAGGCCAGCGTGATGACGTAGAAACAAGTGGCCAACCCGTTTTCCACCGACCCTTTCAGACACGAGTTGGCATTCAGTTTCTCAAAGGGACGGACTAGCCCTTTCCTCTGTAAATCCCTGTCATCTGAGACTCAAAACTGAGTCCAGCTCATACATTTATCAATTAATCAGTGTCTGTGACTACTTGCCCAGTGGTGCAACATTAAATGTTTTCCCTGAAGCAAATTATTTCATAGATGCTTCTTTTAATTCCATTAGTGAAAAATACATAGCAACAATCAATTATTCTATGACGGGAACAAGTGAATTAAATTTTAGAGCTTTCAAACTCTTAGTCTGAACAAGTGAAAGGAAAGAAAATGTGCTTTACATTTTATACATAGCTATTGTAGCATTTTAATAAAGCAAAATATCTCTCACTATTATTCCATTTCTGGTCTTCATTATCACAATATTAGAAAATAGCATAGGTATTCACCAGTAAAAAGATGTTACATCAGATTGTTACAATTTGATGCACAGAGACAAATGCCATTAAAATCGTTTTGAAATTGAGCTCTTTGTATTCACATTGTAGTCATTAAATGCAGTCAGGTTCAAATAATTAATGTACAGATCTCTTCATATGCTCTGTGGAACCTCAATTGCTATTCTTTATTAATGACATCACAAAAAAAGCTATAGAGAAAATGTTTGTAAATTCTTCACACTGACTAACAGAATAAAGTATCAGGAATCTAATTTTTAGATTAATTTGCTACAGAAAAATTCATGGGTAATAACTTAAAGGGTTAAATTTTTTCTCTGATAAATATTTCTCCCTATCAGGGCTGCTGAACAGAAAAGAATAGAAAAAAAAACATTCGGCAAGAAATATTTTGATTATGTTTATTTTGACAGATCCCCACCCCACCCTTACTACGCACACCAAAAAATTAGCATATAAGTAATGCAGCATAGTTCATGTTAACAAACGTTCACTGGTCATTGAATCCATTAAGAATCTAATTTTGGAATGGTTATACATATGTAGCTATAAATACATGCAAAAAAACAACAACAACCATTAGTGATTAGCATAGTAGTAATTTTAACCTTATGACTACCATAGAAGCAATTTCCAATAGTAAACTTAGATTTTTTTTTCTTTTTGCAGATCTTCACAATTAATTATACTGTTCTATCAAAATATACCACAGTGAATCTTTTTATATCAGCCACAGTGAGTAACATTTTTAATGGCACACTGTTTTGCTTAATTTAAGGTTCTTTTTTAAGGATCTTCATTAGCCTAAATCTGCTTCATACAGCTGTTATATAATTTTATGTACATCCATATACTCTGCATTCTCACTTTAAAAATAAGAAATGCAGACCACTATTTGGTATAAATATTTCTGACAGGAAAAAATTATATTTCTCATATCAAAATATTCTGACCATATTCAGTTGCGAAATTGTAATGTTTTCATAATGTCATATCACTTTTAATGATATGTACTATAAAAAATATCATTATTTTGACAATATATCCAGGCCACCTCTCTGCATGAAAAACTAGTGTAAACTCTCAAACAAAAAAAAAATGACTGCAAAAGTCAGTGCAAAATATTGTAAAGTACCAGCGAAAATCAATTTTCATTCAAAGGTTTTGATATTAGTGACAGCACAGAAGAATAAATATCAACATTTATACTATCATTAACAGTATAAAAGTAATATAAATCTCTCCGACTGAGGTAATGTTACGAGAAATCTGTCAGAAGAAAACACAACGAAATCACTTCACACCATAACGTAAAATTTACTGCAATGTTTACGTTTGCAGTTTTTTACTGAACACATATTTTTTTTAGCTAACAGTGCTGAAAATCTGGAATATTAAATTTTGAATTATGGGAATGTTCATCGCCCCTTTACATAAACTCACATCGAATCTGAGTGGATAATCTAGTTAATTCGACATTTGTAATTAGCTAGTAAGTAGTTTAAACACACTTCACCGTCACTGCGAAATTATATTGTTAACAAACTTACCTCTTTATTAACATTTCGTAACTTTCCAGCTCGCTCTGACATTATGAACAAGAACAAATCACCCAAGCAACTCTCATCCACGTGGTCACGGTTTTTACTTCGTTTACGTAACAAAAATAACCATGGGATGAAAAACAGCAGATTTTTAATTGTTGTAGACAGGATGTACTTCACTTCCAAACTTTTTTGATAATTAACACAGCAATCGGACATTGCCGATTTGACTGTAATTACTGTTTCACACGTGAATTAAATCACATAAGAAAACGTGGTAAATTCGTCATGATAATTATCACAGCAATTGGGGCAATGAAATTTTCAAGTTCTCTAATGTCCCGCTCCACGACGATGAAATTTCGAAGTTTTCTGATGTGATTTAATTCACGTGTGAAACAGTAATTGCAGTCAATTCGGCGATGTCCGATTGCTGTGTTAATTATCATGACGCATTTAACACGTATTATCAGAAGAATATTTCTTTAACTCTGAATTCCAAACTTCAGTTCTGTATTGCAGATAAAGCAGCAATAAAAATGCAACATCTATAAAAATATGACATTACAATTTAGCAAGAGCTGTTTGAAAATTAATTCTTGTATGATAAAAACATGCAGAAAAGTATAATAAGATTTATTCTACTTACATGAAAGTTCCTGGTAGCTCGTGTTCTGTGAACAATTTTGGAACACGAACCAGTTGCTTTCGGCGTAGTCTTCCTCCATGTTGATTACTCACAGGCAAAGCGAGTACTAGTTTGGAGGTTTGCATGCATCCCTCACGCTTGTCTGTAATCGGATTACCCAAACGCCAAATCCTTCCCCTCGGTAGGCGGTAGCTTATCAGTTAGAAAATCGTTGGCTTTACGCCAAAATTCAAAGTTGACGACTTGCCTACCAGATTGGGAATAGAATACGGTGGCACAGCGTTGCACCTACGTTAACTTGGAAGGGTGTGCTTGGCTCACCTTTCTAATTTAACGTTCTTGGCTTTTTTTTTTTGTTGGAGGTTTAACGATCACTGTGAGCAACTCAATGGGCTATAAGCAGTCACCCGTCCCTAAATGAAAGACACTGGTTCCAGGGAAGGGAGAGAGCCAGTGGGGTAAGAAAAGCACATTATCCCCTGCCCCGGTGGTGCAGTGGTCTAAGCGATGGGCTCTGATCATTCGTCCGAAAGGGGTCTGTGTTCGAATCCCGGTGAGGCATGGATGTTGTGTTTGTCTTACGTTGCTGGTTCTCTCCCTTCCCTGAAACCAATAGCCCTAAATTAAGGACGGGCGACTGCTTCTAGCCCATTGAGTTGCTCACGGTGGTCGTTAAACCTCCAACCAAAAAAAAAAAAACCAAAAAAATCACAACATTGAACCCGGACCCATCTCGGGCGAATGGTCATAAGCCAGCGCCTTAAACCACTGAGCCACCGGGCCGGCCGTTCTTGGTTTAGTTCGACATTGCACTGATACGAGAAGCATAATAGTATTTTGTTATTTCTACTCGGATATACAGTATATTAAATTCTATTTTTATTTTACATGATAGAAAAACTCGTAGCAGTGTACTTTAGATTATTTAATATACCTATCTGCATAAAAGGTGAAGAACGGAAAGATGGGCATTGCCGACATCATGATATCGGCAATGCCAATATTGGGCGAACAACAGCAAGACTATATCATATATATCGGTAATGCTAATATAGGGGCGATATTGGCTGAAGAACGGCAAGACAATGTCAGATATATCTGAAATGCCGATATCGGCTGTAGAACGGCAAGACAATGTCGGATATATCTGAAATGCTAATATCGGGCCGATATCGGCTGAAGAACGGTAAGACAATGTCGGATATATCTGAAATGCCAAAATCGGGCCGATATCGGCTGAAGAACAGCAAGACAATAGCGGATGTATCTGAAATGCTGATATCTGCTGAAGAACGGCAAGACAATGTCGGATATATCTGAAATACCGATATCGGGCCGATATTGGCTGAAGAACGGCAAGACTATGTCGGATATATCTGAAATGCCGATATCGGCTGAAGAACGGCAAGACAATGTCGGATATATCTGAAACGCCAATATCGGATATGTCGACAATGCCGATATCGGCTCAATGTCGACTGATATTAACGACATTCAGCCGACATAACCAATATCGGCTCGATATCTGGCCGATATTCACTGCTACTTGGGTCCTTTGTTGTGCAAACATTAGTGCATTTCTTAGTGGCAAGGCATATTTGTCATTGATTGATACTTTTCTCTTTCTAAATATAAAAAAAATAGCAGGATATTTACAATGCCATGCACGAATGTGGAACAGTGGCCCCTAGTAGCTTGAAACGTGCTTTGTATGATATAGCTGGCAATTGTTTTGTTTATATTGTATAACATTCAGCGTATGTGACTATTAAAAACGGCCATCCATATTAAGAATCATTTATAAAAACAATACATACTATTTTACAAGTTTATCTATGTAGATTAAATTTTCATTTTCAGTAAACACAAGTCATATTATTACCATTTTTTATTCCGAGTACGACCAATTTTCCTAATTTACTAGAAAAATGTACACTTGCCTCAAATATCAGTCCGGGTATTATGTCATTAAATACTTCCTTCTGTCTCCTCTCAGAAGTAATTTTTTCCTTTGGGATTATAGGTGACGTAATTATAGCAGAAGTCAAATAGAAATTTAGTTTGCATAAACTCAAGACAGTTCGGTGGCGCTGCAATGGCATGTACCAAATCGATTTCAAGTGAAGCAACGAGAAATTTTATGTTTTTAGTTTTTTATAATTGGTGCGATAAAATTATCATTTGTTTATAAACATAAAAAGGCATTGAATATGAGAAATTCACGAATAATTCGTTAATATTTCAAGACGTTGTTAGCAAATGTGCTATAAATTAAGTGCCAGGTACTTTTTTTACTTTCATATTTAAAATACTTACTAATCGTAAACCTTTACATATGCTGTCCTGCCTGTATGTCTGAGTGCTTCTTATATTATATTCGGAACGAGTAATTTATTTGATTAGGTCATTTTGCCGTCAGTATTCCATGATGCTATAACATTGAGTCTGGAAATTGTTTCTTCTCAAGTATTGCTCTGTTATTCCCTTAATTTAGAACAGAAAACCGAGATGATAGTTTAATCAGGTTTAATCTCAGTTTACTCCTGCTGGAATGACCATAGATAAATTCAAAACTTACTACATAGATTCAACCTGTGATACCAAAATATATCTGCAGATCAGTGACTATGGTTAACACTCATCAGATTCAGTGAAGTATCAACCCGGTAAAGCAAGGAATATGAAACTGTTTTCTGAATCCGGAAAAAAAGCTTATGACATTTTCATTTCATATATTGGAACTTGATAATCTGCGTTCTACTGGTCTGTTACAATTACGGGATATCCTAAATACAATACATGATGGAACGAAGTACTTCCAGCTACGTTTTCTACAGGCGATAGTACTACTAATCTTGGGAGTCAGCGGGTATAACCTGGGAGATTTAGCCCTTGTGGCTGATAAATATTCGAAATTAGTGATTTCGTCACTGTAGTATATTCATTAGTTCTCTTTCATTCGCTGGGCCAAATGCTACGTTGTGCAACAAAGACCACATCATACATCGAAAGTAGATGAACTTTCTTGCAAAATTGCCAGGTATCTCCGAACTAGCGGTCGCTGAAACACAAGTCAAAGATATATTCGTTTATCATCTCATGTTTGAATTGGGATACCAGACAAAAAGAACGTCCCAGCAGAATGCGTTGTTATCATCTATCAATTTGAGAAGAAAATAAGAAGTGTGAAACACCAAGCTCATTCTTTTCGTAGATCATGAAATGATGAAACCCGAATGGTAAATATAATTTTTATAGCCACCAAATCTACCAACAGCACATTCTTAGAACACTAGAAGCTGATACTTCTGTTGTTTCCATTTTGTCACGAAAATAAGGAGGTGTGAACACCTACAATTACTGTAGTGTTATACATACGAATTGCTAGTGATTCCTAACACTCTCTTGATTTATGATGAACGATTTCAAGGATTTTCATTATTGCTTCAGCTTAACCTTCTGGTGCATATTCAAAAGTGTAAAAACAAACTTGTTGATAGAGTAACAAAACTCAACACAATAGACCAAATTACTCGCACTTTCCCAACTGGTATCATATCTCTATCTTGTAATTCGAAATTTCTGAATTTACATGGTAAACTTTTAAAACTCAGTCAGTTGTACATATATTCCAATATTCGTTCAGCATAATGCCTCAATTTATATTCATATCAGCTAATACCTGGCTTACTTCCAGCCATGAGGTACTCCATCCGACAAATGGGCAACAGGAAAAAAAAATATTGATTAATTAGTTTTTTCATGGTATTCGCTGACATCACAGTTTGCACCACATGTCTTTGAAAATATGCAGTGCTTGACTGCAGGATTTTTGAGGCACTACAGGCGTCTGAATGCTTTTACTTTGCAAGATCAACATCCAAATATTTACCTTCAAAATTACCTCAGTTACTAATTTTAAAATTTTTAAACCTCGATTCTGATAAAATGTTATTATAAACTACTGATTAAACAACTGTCGGCCATAGAACGGTTCAGGGGTTATCTTTTGCCGGAGCCAATTTGCAATGAACCCTAGTCTCACATTTACATGTATGTTACAAATTTCCAAGAGTTTGTTGCGTGCCTTAAAAAATATTTTAATCTGTCAAACTGGAGAATCTTCAATCAAGCAAACAACACACTCCCCGTGTTATACTTATGAGGAATTTCCAACGCAAGTGAAATTTTACGTACCAGCTACTGGCCTGATTCCCAAGACATATGGGGAAAAGGAGTTGGAAAAAAATGTGTGACCGTTTTAAAATAAACGTTAGAGAGGTGGTAAAAGGTTTTAGAATAGATAAGTCCACTGCCGGGAGAGAAGTAAAAAACAGTTTGAGAACCTTGAATTCCATTGTGAACTGTATCCCCACATCTTCTGCAGAATGTGAAAGGGGCTTCTCTGCAATGAACAACATTGTACCGACACAGAGAACCTCATTGAACACTGGCACAGTGTCCGAACTAATGTTCTTAAAATTAGTTGGACCTTCACTAAAACATTTCAATCCAACAGAATACGAGAACAGTTGGCTGGCAGAAGGGGCATCACATTGCTGATGATTTGACCTGCAGAGTTGCCAGTAAAAAGGAAGAAAATTAGGAAATGTTAGCCCTGTGCAGTTTTTTTTTTGTTAATTATAGTTATATGCCCATTATTCTGGTAAGATTTAAAAAGTTCCATTATTCCGGTGAGTTTTGCATTTTGCAATCGTAAAAAACAGTTTCTGCATTTTGTAAACCATACCAGTACTTTTAGAGAGAGAAAAAGGAATTGTCAAACTGCTTTAAATAAATTTAAAGAAATTTCATGATTTGCATGCATGACATCAATATGGTACCAAACATTAGCTATTCATAAGAAATGTCAAAATGTCAGTCATTATTATTTATCAATTCTATATATTTCAACAAAAATGTGTTTAAGTAGGCATTAATTAAATAAAATGTATAATTTAAAGAACACACAAATATCAAACTGAACAGAAGAAGTACCCTTCCCCCATATGTATTTTTCATAGAACATTTACCGAGATAATTTTTATGATTTCGGCCCACCACTAATTCGCGGTACGATTTCCCGTAACATTTTTAGAGCTCCGGTACTTTTTTCTCTTTAAATTAAGCACTGGAACGGTTATCAGGGTACGGCTTTAATTCTTCGAACACGTCTACATAGGTTTGGTCTCATAAAGTCTGAGCAAATATTCCGAGGTACATCAACAGGGCTGCAAGTTTTTTACAATGCGTTAGAAAGGCATTCATTTCACTTCAAATGCACTTACTGAATATCTCTCTCGTCGTCGTACGGTATTCAGACGCCATAGTATTTGAAGGAAACTTGCTTCATTTACCCTTGTTCTGAATGAAACAGAAATTAAAACAAAATGGTTATGTTTGAAGAAAAGACCTCAGCTCTTTAATCAAAGACCTTTTTCTTGATAACACACATGCTTAAAGAATATCTCTCTAGAAGAGACAAATTACGAATCATCAGGCGAACTATATTTGGTGCTTTTGTATTTAAATATATACAATGTATTTAATAACTTACAGAAGATTATACTAAATGTATTAACGTAATGAATTTTGCCATGAAACGATAGCGATGGAAGTTACCGCAAATATGATGATTGTATGGAATGTGCAGTTATAACACAAGAGGATACCCAAACAGAGACTGAGTAATGATCTGCTTCAGATCCATATACACCCGTGTGCAGCATGAAAGAAAGGAATGACGAAATTAGATCAAGTTTAAGTTTCCGTATAGCACATCCATTGGATTTTTATGTGGCACTAGTTTTTTTCCTCTGACGTTGAGTTAAGTGTCCCTTATAATTTGATCAGCGGTTATTTATTTTTAAAATTAGTTATATTTATATAAAAGTTACTTAAATATTTGTTAAATACCCCCTTTTGTGGAGATATTACAGTGTGTGAATACTCAACATTTTACAAGAGTTGTGAGCAAACAATTTAAAAGAACAGTATGAGCTTCACGTCTCACACACAGTAAATTATTTTATTGGAAGTTTAACGACCACCGTGAGCGACTCAATAGGTAAGATCATTGAGTTGCTTCTATAAGCCCGTCTCTAATTTAGGGCCACTGGTTCCAGGGAAGGGTGAGAGCCAGCTGAGTAAGACAACACAACAGCCATGCCTCACCGGAATTCGAACCCGGACACATCTCGGACGAATAATCAGGAGCTGTCACTTAGATCACTGCGCCACTGGGACGGCACACAGTAATCAATCCTCGTTTTATAAAATAAGTTATCAGGAAACTGAAGCTATGAAACACAAAAAAGTTAGTTAGTTAGTTAATTGATTTTAGTGGCGCAAGGGGCAGGCATGGCGAAAAAGCGCCAGACACAGAACTATCAGTTAAAGATTTTTAAAAGCGGGGTGAAATGATTAAGAGCAGACAGGCTTGGTAAAAGTTAGAAAGGAGAATGATGAGAAACACAAAAATAGACCGCATATCCAAAGTTGCTCATTTAATGCATGTTAACTGAAAAGCTACTAACACCAAATTATATCTATATAATGCAAATTACTCAGAAACTTGGGACGGTATTTCTGGTTGGCGCAGGGGATACTAGGGCGCAAACCGGGAGACGCTGATTCGATTCTCGTACCAGGACAATGAAATTTTCAAGTTTTTAACACTCTTGTAATTTCCACCAATAGACAAAATCAGAACTTCAAATTTCTATTGCACACTGGTGTAACCCCGTATTAATGGTCTATCTGCTTCTCCGGGCGATCACAGGATACAATTAATTCTATTCATTCAAATTTGTTATATATGAAAGCCTTTGCTTCGACCTGCGATTCCGGTGATATGTTAAATTCAAATTCCCAGGAAACTTAAACTACGTCGTCCTGGCTGGTGTAGTAGGGATCATACTCGGGAGGAAAGCGGGAGACGCGGGTTCGATTTCCGCTTAAGGAAGATGAAATTTTCAAGTTTTCGGATATCATATGTCTTACTGCTCTTTTCATAATTTACACCAATTGACGGAATCACAAATTCAAATTTGTATTGTACGCTGATGTAATGACGTATTCATTGTAAAATTTGTATCATTGAGAAAAAAATAGTTAAGGAATAATGCTGATTTGAAAGAAAATCGCTTTACTGAAACTTTTATTTTTCAAAAGCAGTTGCATTTTGCTTTAGGAAAAATGGATAATAGACTACACACAATTTTATACACTACACATAATTTAATCTAAAAGTTCACCACACATATGACAGCTAGCATGATATAATTTCGTTGCAGACATCTGGTCTTGTCAAACTCTAGATAGGTTTTCTTACGGCAACTTATTTTTAAGTGTATACTCGGATATGCATTTGAATCCTGGCAAACACGAATTTTTTCCTTGAATAACATCTCCTTGACAAGAGCACTAGCAGGTTATCCGTCGTTTGTGTCCCTACCATGCATCTTTATTATTAACTATATCAGTCTCTTGGTCGTTCCTACATAAAATTTTACGGTTCAATTCTTTTATCTAAGAGGAACGACATAGATCCCCATGCAGTCACCACTGCCGAATTTCATTCTATTTTTAAAGCTGCGCTAAAAGATTGAAGAGATATAATGGCAGCCTCATATCCAATATTTTCATGCATGCTGCCAAATTTGTAACAAAACTGCAAAATATACAGTGGAAGCCAAATTAGAATAAAAAAACTATACTTCATCTTGAATGCGTTTTTCCCGAAATACTTTAGTTTCAACGTAATAATCTAAACTAACAGCTTTTGATATCAAACAAACTAGAAATTCTTAAATAAATGACTTCTAGTAATACAGAACAGGACTCTACACTATTTTCCCAGTATTTAAATATTGTCTAAAAAAAGATAAAAAACGTATTTGTTTAATTATAAGAAACCCTAAAATTATCATATAACATTTCATTCTCTTTTTAATTGCTAGTAATATCTACTAACAACTGCAGATCTAATGCATGACCTGCCTACTATTTACTTTAACTCTGTAGTAACTTTTACATAACTCGCATTTATGATGTAGCGAGATCAAGGCTTAATCAGATATTTAAAGTCCTTTTCTCTGACTTCCTTTGCTGTTATAATAATTAACCTTCGTTACACTAAAATATAAATATTAACCTGATATTAGGTATGAGGTAACAGCTAAAACAATAAAAAAATAATTTAAATAAAATTAAAATGGGCAAACACACATGTTAAATTTAACAGTAATATGTAAAGGAACGAAGACATCTGACTTTAACTTCTGTTTTGCAGCAAAAACTCTTTTCTGCGTTTCACGTGTGAAATTCATTTTGATTTCATGTTTTGTTATACATCCTTCTCGAAGGAAAACATTCCTGAAATGTAAGAATTTTTCTGGATTCCCAACGTTTTGCTGTTTGTCTTTTGCGATTAAACTAATTACTTTGGAGATCAATGGTGGGAGAGAAATAAACATAGTAAAAGGCAGTGCTATACATAATGCGGAACGTCTTATAAAGGTAGAACCGCGTAACTTTAGATATGTTTCTAAACAATGCAGACTCAATATATTAACAAAGAAGGACACACAGGAATTTCCTATACCCAAATAGTTTATATTTTTCTTCTTTTAAATCCTGCGTTCAGTATTTTCTCTTTAAAAAATACTTATATGAATAAAAGTCTCATTTTTCTTTAAAATTTTTTTTAACGGTTTTCGTTTTCGCCAACGGGAACTGAAGTTCCCACAATAACTAATAGAAAGCAATTAATATCTGTTTGTCTCGAGAATATTCTTCATTATTGTCAGAGAGGTGCGATTACTTCCATTCCTCAATAATTTTCAGCTACTTTCCTAGTTGTTTTATTTTTAACATTTGCTTTCAGCCTTCGTTTTATTCAAACGAAGTTATTACTGGCTATTTAAACTTGCCCTGCCAATTTTTTTCTAGTTAAATGTAGTGCAAAATGTGATGTTTTTCTCAGTATAACTACGATTTCGTCATTGCAGAAAGAGCGTCCGAAAATACAGGAGTGTCGGCACGTCCTTGCCCGAGTGGCACGCAAACATCTTTAAAAAATAAAAAATATGCCTGCGGAATATTTCTTATTGTTTTGAGAATAACATTTTGTTGATCAAATTTTTGTTTCTATGAAAACATTAACACTTGTCTCACGCACAAGTTGAATGAATGCAAATATTTTGTTTTAAGAAGCACGAAATGTAGCTAAATTGCAGATAATATCGAACAATAAATCAAATGCCTTTGAATTTATTAGAAACGTGGAAAAATGCCGCAGATGAGTTATTGTTTCATAAGAGGGTCATGGAACATGGAAACTGAAAACCAGATAGGTGGTCTAAAATTTTTTAAAACACTGAGAGAAGGAAACTGTTTTGCTGGAAGTAATACACTGACGGCAAAAAAATTCCAACACCGCGAAAAAATAGTTGTAGAGGAATGAAATGGCGTCAATTCATTTGTTTAGGTAACATATTTAATCGATTAAGGTTTCAAGTTCACAGCTTATTGTAAGCGCGAGAAGAGCCATTTTAAATGTGAAATGCTGGTACATTAATAACCGGTGTAACCGCCAGAATGTTGAATGCAAGCACGCAAACGTTCATGCATTGTGTCGTACATGTGCTGGATGTCAGTTTGTGAGATGGAGTTCCATGCTTGTTGCACTTGGTCGGTCAATACAGGGACGGTTAATGCTGGTTGGGGGTGACGCAGGAGTTGTCGTCCAATGATGTCCCATACGTGCTCTATTGGTGGAAGATCTGGTGATCTAGCAGGCCACGGTAACATGTCGATACTCTGTAGAGCATGTTGGGTTAAAACAGCGGTATTCGGGCGAGCGTTATCCTGTTGGAAAACACCGCCTGGGATGCTGTTCATGAATGGCAGCACAACCGGTTGAATCACCAGACCGAAGTATAACTGTGCCGTCAGGGTGCGAGGGATAACCAAGAGAGTGATCCTGCTGTCATAGGAAATTGCTCCCTAGACCATTACTCCAGGTGTAGGTACAGTGTGTCTCGGCCACAGACAGGTTGTTTGCAGTCGCTCCCCTGGCCTCCTTCTAACCAACACACAGCCATCACTGGCACCCAGGCAGAACTGGCTTTCATCAGAAAACAGAACAGATCTCCATTCCGTCCTCCAATGAGCTCTAGCCTGACACCAATGACGTCGCAAACGGCAGTGGTTTGTTGTAAGTGGAGTGCACACTGCAGGGCGTCTGGCTCGGAGCTGTCCTTCAAGTAACCGATTTTTAACAGTTCGTTGTGTCACTGTAGTGGCAACTACAGCTCGAATTGCTGCCGCAGATGCGGTACGATGCGCCACGGCCATACGCCGTACACGGCGGGCTTCCCTCTCAGTAGTGCCACATGGCAGGCCGGAACCGGGTCTTCTTGAGGCAGTACCTTTCCTTGACCACCGCTGCCAACAGTCATGCACAGTGGCTACATTCCTGCCAAGTCGTTCTGCAATATTGTGTAAAGAAGATACACCTTCTCGTAGCCCTATTACACGACCTCGTTCAAACTCCGTGAGCTGTTTATAATGGCTTCTTCGTCTTCTTAAAATCATTCTTGACTAACATCAATACCCTACGTCGAATCTCAACGATAACTAACGCTCACGAACGTTACAGCGCGTATTTGCAGCAAACCTGCTTTGCGTTATCCGAGGGGCACTACTAGCGCCACACGTATTCTCCGAGCGCGAAATTTGCATAGACGTCATCTTACAGATGTATTCTCACCGCCTACCAACTGTCGTTTATCTAACACAACCCCTTCTTGGTGTTGGGATTTTTTTCCGTCAGTGTATTTCAACGGTATGTACGAAAGAATTTCACTAAGGTTAAACGTTAGCAACACATAAAGTGATGCACATACAGTAGACCAATCTCAATGAAGGAAAGATTCCTGATAATTGGCACAATGCTACATTAATCTTGTTAGATAAAAATGGAACAGGAAAACTTCACGAATCGTAGTCTCATCAGCCTCCTACAAGTAGTTTTTAAAATATAATTTTAGGTAGTTTTGCATCACTCGAATGAAATTCGGCGCGATCGCGCGCCGAATTTCACTGCGTCATAACATTACAAAGATGTGCCAAATACGTTTGTGACGACTCTGTCAGATAAATTTATTCGGCAATTTGTAATGCCTATTGGCTTGTTTTAATTTGAATAATATTATGCAAATTCATTTTTAGAAAATGAGCACAAAGTCATTTAGGACCTTACGAGATTTAAAGTATGATCAAACGCATGCCTCAGTTTAGGCACTTTCACAAACATATTCATAAAGTTTGTTTGCCTTTTAAAGGATTTTAAGTGTATATTTTACTGCAGAGCAGCACAAATACACAACTTGACAAAATGTTTGTAAATGATTCTACCCCCAGAACACAAATCAAGTTCTTTTTTAAATCAGGCAAACCACATGCAAGATGCTTAAATTTATACTGGCACCCGTACTTCCTTGTTCCGGACATTAAACGACATGTGTTACGATCAAGAAGCAATGCATATGTTGTTAGTAACTTAGAAAAGTTCCCCGCGTTCGTTAGCTTGGTTCAAGAGGAGTTAACTTGGATCAAAGTTTAATACAAACTTGTGGTTTGGTTTGCCTTATCAGTATAAAGTCAAATGAATGTCCCTTAGTGTAACGAATGCCAGCGCATATCCAGTTTGATGCAGGCAGCGAGATGTTATTTTTCAGATTTTCGTTGTTCCGTTTTGTCCCATTAGTGTTTTTGACCAAAACCATAAATACGGGCCTCCATCTCGACTTCTTAAATAAAACTGCTCTAGCGACATAAACAAATTGTTGCAGTACCATGAGGCTTGCTCGAAATTTATTAGCAGGAAAATGCATCATGTTGATCGCTTTTATTCAGATGTATTTTTTGTTTTGTTTTTCTTTGGGACGTTGACCTGGCCAGCAAAGCTGAACATTATAGAGAATATCTGGGATCATCTGGATCGTCCAGGGCGTGGAAGTACTGATCAATTTTGTGGAGTCGGCCAAATGGCATGGGTGTTTTCTTCGATGTTTGGCTTGAGCACATGATTCATTTTGAACAAAACAATTAATGCTAGCAAATTATAATTTACCAACACTGTGGAAGTTGTTTGGAGTATGCCTTTAACTTTATCAGAAGTACAACGCACAATGTCATACGGCTTGCAATTTTTTGCATTGGATTTTAGACATGGGTGTGGAAAAGTCAAACTGTATAGATCTGAGTCCTGGCCTGCAGCATATGAAGGATGTGAAATTGCACCTTACGCTTCGAGGAAGCAAATATTGCTAAACTAACTCAAGTTAACTGATCACTACTTTCAAGTCCAGTTTGAAGAATATCAGAAGGTATTTGGAAAACACTTTTAGAGATCATTTCATGAAGAATGAGAGCTGTCATATTAGTAAAAGCTTTAAAATACAGAATTATATCTTCTTATGAATAGAGATGATTCCTAGAAATTCAGGTGTCCATGAATTAATTAAAATAGATAAATAATACTAAAGCATTGTATATTGTAACGAACTAAAAACCTGTTTTCATTTTCTGCACTCTATAAAATATTTAGCGGTTCGCGTTTTTATTGCAAGACAGAGATCATATTAACCCTGAAATTTATATGAGGGTTCGTATTTGAAATTCAAGTCCTCTTCGAATTGATTCAGAAGAAATGTTATTTTCCGTATAAACGTATCTGGTTGTAAAGAGAATGTAGTCGAAATTTCA
Source organism: Macrothele yani (assembly GCA_039090855.1). NCBI lineage: Eukaryota > Metazoa > Arthropoda > Arachnida > Araneae > Macrothelidae > Macrothele > Macrothele yani. The sequence goes on along the minus strand of CM077033.1, from coordinate 68,565,013 downwards.
AGCAAAATTGTTGAATCCGATCATTCTTACAATAGTATTTTTTTTCGATTGTCTGATTTTGCATTCTGTGACTGTAGGGAACTACTGATCTTCAGAGCACTTCTATAAAGCCATAAAATATTAATAGCTATTTCACTTAAAACACAGAAACAATGTATTGATTCAGCGATCACCTTTGAAAGAAACAAATGAAACTGAAGGAAATCTGGTGTTGATAATATCCGGAGATTTGAGCATATTCATACCGTATAATTTCAGACTTTTAATGAATAAAGAATTTTTCTGTTTATAACTGTCCCCAGTACGCGAAATTATTTAATTTCCGTAGGTTTCAGAATTCAAATACTCTTACCGTTGGCTGCTAAAGCAAAAAAAATTGAAGGCTAATAAATTACGTTTTCCTCATTCCTAATTTAACTGATTAAGAAAATATTTAGTTGTAAAAATTTAGAAGATTTCTGTTTCACAATGGGTAGTGCTATTTCTACTTTTACTGAAATCAGATGTTGTTTCTTTTCATCAAAATGAAGTGCAGGATTTTCATTGAGCTGAAATAGCTGAAGGATATTGAAGAATCATTGTTTCGATATTTCTTGCCATCGTTACGCAACCTAGGCTTATGATTCTCCAGAATCCTTGTCTTCAAAGATCAAAATACCACACGGAACACACGACTTAGTGTGCCTCGCTGGGATCTCTGAAATCCCTCTATCACTCTCCGCCGAAGTCCAAGACTGACAGAGGGATTCAGAGATCCCAGGGTGGCAGAGATTAATTCACAGAAAACAAGTCAAACTCTCTCGGTCATTCAATAATTGGAACAGCCTTGAGGATCAAAACTTTGTTTCTTCATGCTTTCATAGCCTTTCGTATTATCCTTCGGTCTCTTTTATACCGCACAATGCATTTTCACTAAATCAATTTCGTACTTTCGCACCTTCAATACATCCTTCACAGGTAGCTTTCATAGTAAGTAGGCATAACCCCCTGGGAAAGTTGAAAGTAAACAAGCTCCCAAGTGGATAGAAAAAAACACCGGGAAGAGAAACATACATTTGCTGAAGACCAGGAAAAATCCTCCAACTTAAAGACAAGATCAAAAATTGGTGTCTTGTAGTTGCTCACTGAAATCTAAATTTTATCTTAAGTTACTCAGATAAACCTGGAGAGGTTCCCCAATTCTACTTTTAACTTATGTTTCATATTTTCATATATTATTAACTAATTTCACATTTGATCTCTATTCTACTGTATGATATATTTAATCACTCAACAATAAGGCATATGCTCTATATTTCATTTTAAAATGGTTCACTGTAATATTCATTAACATATATTACTTTTCATTCCATAATACCTCTTTCTTACATTATTATAACTCTGGATTCAAAATGTAAGTCATTCCTATACAAAAAATTAGTTGTACAGATTTTAATTTTATAATATACTGTATTTAAAATTTCTAATTGTTATGATTATTTATTATCACTTTAGAGCTTAAATGTCAAAACTGCTTAAAATTATTAGGCCTAGAATTAACTGGCCTTTACAAATGATCACATATTTCCTGTTAGATCTTCCACAATCGGACCTTTACAATCCATGGTGAAGTCTTATAGATCTATTTCCATTGATTTCTCAGAGTGAACATGACAATTAATGACATTGAAATATTGGAGTCTCCGGAGTTCCACCCAATATTTTTCTCCGTGATGTCCATCTTTTTGTGAAATTCGTCTTTGTCAATTTACTGTGACATGTCATCATTCTTTTTCGGATCATTCGTTTTAGGTTCCATAATACTTCCGGATTGTTGCCTCTTGCTTTCTCACCGTGAATCACTCCATTTCTTTTCAAAGAAATTTCATAACTTATTTCAGCAATTACATTTAAGTGTACAACATTTTTCCCTATTCGGTACTGGAAATATCTTTATGAAGAATCGTTGAGTTCGATTAGAAGTCCAGGTAGCAATGGAAATCAAACTTAAACATAAAAAACAAATTATATAAAAAATAACAAATAAATGCAGTTTACATTAATTACCGATTAGGGAAAACATCCAAAAAGAAAAATTCTTTAAGCCATTGATATATTTAATTTTAATTTACAAAGTATAAGACCACTTATCCGCGACATAATTTTCATTTTATATGACCTACAGATATTTGAAGCACATTATACCTTTGAAATTTTTAAAAAATATATTTTTAACGTGAAGTTATTAAGAGAACAAGCGAGTGAAATTTGCAGACATCAGTTGTAATATGTGACAAAATATATGAAAATAGTTTTATTGTAACTAAATATATCATGTTCTCACAAATGTTCTGTAGTCTGACAGTATTTTCTGTTTCGTGTAAGAGATATTGGACTTCAGTTTTAAAATGTATATTCTCTGAGCCAATTTTATGTTTTAAATGACTCATAGCTTTTCTTCTCGGAAGGGCAGAAGCGACTTGAAATTGTGTAGCATTAATCTTAGTGCTGTTTTTCTAGTTTTTCAGTTTCAGAAATTTCTTTCACTTGGATTTGTTCCGCTACGAAAAAAGTTTTGAAGATAATTCAAACTTTTCGCAACGCAGTTTAGGCAGTAGTAGGCATTACCTTTAGTTCTGACTCTTGTAGTTCGGTTGAATTTTTCGTATACGCATTTTCTTAAATATTTCCGTTGATTATGAAAAATATTGATCCAACTGCTGATTTTAAATTTTAAGCCGCTTTTACAGAATCATCCGTTGTGGCCTTTTCATAATCTTTGTATTTCTTCTTTTACCAAAGTTATTATTTTTTCTTGACAAAATGGATTTAAAAGAAATACGTCACCATTCGGTCTTCAGGCACACTCATTTCTCTTGAACTGGAGTTGGTCATAATGTAATGGCTGGTCGGTCTATAAACTTTCACTTCATATTTGTTACTGTATACATATCCTGGCGTCAACTGAATTTGACACCAGGATATATATACAGTACATATGCTCTCCAAATGACCAAACAACAAGTGTCTTGACAGAAGGCAAAATACTTTCAGAACTGAATATTCCGCAACTGTTTCTAAACTTCTTACAGGTTTCATTAAATTAACGAGAATAACGAAATTTTCCTCCAATAACTTTTTTCTATTCAAAAGTATACAATTGTCTTCCGATTTCCAACAAATTTGGTATGGTCTGAGGACAAGTCTACAAAAGCAGTAACAAAGCAGTCCTGTACATATTTTCATTAGAAAAGTTTACTATATATTCAGTTTGAATCAGCTACTTAATCTCCTGTTTTTAATATCGTCAGAAAAGTTGTTATTGAATTTTTGCAACTGAGTAAGAAGAGGTATTAAGCAGTAAGCGTAACAAGGATAAAGCAAAAAAAAGTAAAGATGGAATCTGTGAAGGTAATAGGATTTGAGATTTTGCTGTGTACTATGTGACATATGACTTGCAGATATTTTAGACGCAATACGCTGGATTATATAACTGTAATATTATAATAGTGTTAGCTTCAAATGTAGGATTTAAAAACAGCATATCTAGATTTTCATGTATCAAGTTATTGTATATTTACCTTGATTTATGACAAACATACTTGGTGAACTGGCGCAACTTCGGGAGTGTTAGCCGTAATGTAATGTTGTGTTACAATACATGAACGAAAACTTCCAAAAAGATTGTTTTCTGTTAATGTATGTCATCATTTTCTGCAACAAAGTACTGCCTACGTCTATTCGTAGTGAATAAAACAAGGACTTTGTACAAAGCAGGATTCATTAGGGAAAAAGACAATATGCCTACTGTTTTTTTGACAAAGAAAGTAAGGTATTTCATTGCTTCAATTTCTTGTGCAAACTTGTCCGTTTAGGAAGAAGTCTTTCATTTATATTAAGGAAGAAATGATGCCAGGGTATACCTCTTTTTTCACAAAGTGTTGCCACAAGTGCTGCATTTTCTTATTCCCTACGTAACTTTTACAATGAAATATAAATCAGAATCTTCTTCTTGGGAAGAACTCAGCCTTCTTTATAAATTCTCTCTGTCTCTCTCTCTCTCTCTCACTTCATATAATTATGCAATATATTCATGATCAAAGAAGAAATTTCTCATATTTTTGTAACTTTGTTTGGCTAAAACTTCAAATAATTTTGATTATTTCTTTGAGGAGCATATTCAAGAAGTTTCCCTAGATTTATTTAAACTTATGCGTGCAAGATCTGTGACGCACAAGGCTTACAGAGGATGTTCACACACTTTTAGAACGACTTTCGAGTAACATATTAAATGCTTAAAGTAAAATAGTTTCTTTCTTAGTTATTACATCTGCTGACCTATTTTCTAGGCTATAAACCTACTTCTAGATTTCCAAGGCAGCCAGAAATTTCTTAAAATTTAAAGTGGTATGTTATTCCACTCTTTTTTCACAACATTCCATTGCCCAATCATTGTCTCATGTCTACTCGTAGAAAGCGAATATTTCCGCAATCGGAAGGCACAGTAAACCACTGTTGGCTCTTCAGGGGAATTCGAAGCAATATGTTCAAAATGTATAGATTTTATACCCGTCTCATTTTTGTTTTTCATTTTTTAAAGTAATAATGTTAGAATTGGATGTATAACTGGTAGCCGTTTTCTGATGAAGATCTACTATTTGATAGTTCTTTGAATAAATGAATGTCATTTCCTTTTTAGATATATCAGTTGAAATATTATTTTGGCAATATGTACAGATGATTTCAACATTCATTTTAACATTTCTTGACTTTAATTTACATTGTACGTGAAAACCACAATCACCATTAATGCTTTACTCAAGCTTTCTTTGAATTCTTGGAAACAAGTTTGTAAGTCTTTTTTTGCTGTTTTGCGATAGTAACGCGACCTTTTTTTGTTAAAGGCTTTTATGGAGATCCATACTTCATCAACAATCACAGTATACTTCCATTTGTCTCCTGCTAAGTAATTTTTAGAATAAGTCGACAACGTGTTCTGCGCTCAACCACGTGCATAAGCAAAAGGCGGTGAACATTGTCTTCTGAGTTTTTCAGATTCAAATCATTGTTTATTATCTTGTGTAAAGTTGATACAGATGTTTTTAACGACGTAGCCATTTTCTTTGGGTGGGAGGATTTTCTTTGAAGTCCAGAAACATTCCTTTTGAAATAGTCGTAAAGGCACTTACCGTCTTTGGATATTCGTTTGGTGTTCTTTTTCTTGTTAAAAGACATGCTTGCCGAGTTTTCCCTCTGTTATTAATAATATTTCTTATTTTACATCTAAAAATGCCAATTGTGTGATTTTCAAAGCTTTTTCTGAATTACAGAATAAGAATATATTTCTCCGTAAACAGCAAAAATATGAACTTCTATCCAAAGCTTGTTTACGTGCGCTATTTTCGTAACAGACGGCATTTAATTGAAGCAGATGTTCCTTTAGGGTGCATCTGACACACTGTTGCCAATTACAATTCTTTGAACTTCGTTTATTTTCTCTAATTTCTTAACAAGAAAGTTTTAAAAATATGTAAACATCTTGTGTAATTACCTGAGCTGTAAATCATCTACAATTTTGAGTTGATTTCCACTCTTACAAAGTTTTGAACTGCCGATGTTTTAGATTGTGCACCTGGAATACTGTATGTTCCGTAAAATATCGTATTCGAAATCTCAATAAATCCTCTTCATTTAGAATCATTTTACTGGGCAAAAGTATTATAATTTAATTATAAGTTCCTTTTTATGCAGTAGAACAAAAATATAATTCTTCTTTCTACTGCATAAAAGTTTCTAGGCTACCGGGCGAACGACTCCTGCAAAACTCCAAGAACTTGAAGGCATCGAACTGACGCCACACCCAGAATATAATGTGAACCTTGGCCCGTCGAATAATTACCTGTTCCGGTCTATGGCCCACAATCTTTGTGGGCGGCATTTCTACAACCAGGAGGAGATGGCAGCTGGGATGAAGGAGATCTTTGCCTCGAAGGACAAGAACTGGAACCGCCGTGGCATCAAAGAACAGGCTGACAGATGGTTAAAGACGGTGCTATACCATGCCCTATAACATGAATGCCAGCCAGATATCGTCGTAAAGGTACGAATGAAGATATAGAGTGATCCAAATACAGCAAAACGTTCGACTGACGCTCTGTAAATACTGCATAGCGTAAGCAGCATATCAGCGTCGCGGTTTCGGAGATGCTCTTACCAAGGTGTTCCTCTTTCGGACCTTTACCAGGCACATACACAATCTGGCCTTTGTATGAATCCTATGCATTCCCAATGTTGAGAAGAAATGAAATACTTACTAAGTAAGCTCCGACCTAGATATTATATACTGTGTAGCCACTTTGTGTGGCCATTACGTTATTAACACTGATCAAACAGATTGAGAGTATAGAATCGCTGTGCACAGAACACTTTTTGTGCGTGGAGAAAAAAAAACTGATGTGAACTTGGGATATTTTAACAAAGTAACACATATATAGATTAAGATAATACAACGTAGTTTTCACAAATGTTTATTTTTTTATTTCTCAAGCCGACCATGATTTCACTGGGTATTGACCTAGCTTCACCAGGGCGAATGGCGCGTTAATATTCAAATTGTATACGACATCATAAATTATGTTCACAGGCACGTGTTTTGGTTAGATGCTTCCATGCGTTTGATAGAAATGGTGTGGATGCCATGTCATTAACAAGTTGCGAAGACTTCTTCGCAACTTGTTAATCCGAATGTAGCACAAGACCTACATTCGGAATTGTGACCTAAAGAAGTAATCGATGGCTAAGCACTGTTATGAAAAGGACCACACATTTCTCTTTGAAGTAGCAAAACTTATTGAAAAGCCAGATTCAACCACTAAACTTGATATTTTGGAAGCTTTCCATATATATCAGAAGTCTTCGCAACTTGTTAATGACATGGCATCCACGCCATTTCTATCAAACGCGTCGAAGCATCTAACCAAAACACGTGACTGTAAACAACGTTTATGATGTCATATACAATTTGAATATGTACGTGCCATTCGTCCTGATGAAGCTAGGTCAATACCCAGCGAAACCATGGTCGGCATGAGAAATAAAAAACATTTGTGACAACTACATTGTACAGTATTAGATAATATTTTCTGTATAGGGTATTCAAGTAACATATAGTTTACAATAACACTGTTGTACCACTCGGAGCAGTAATATATCTTTACCTCGGTATTTATGATATAGCACATACTTTGGTTTATTCAGTATATTCTTTTACTAAGAGCCATCAGAATGATAGATAGGCATCAAGGTTGAAAAACATTATGTCATCTTCAATTAAATGTAATAAATGTTTGTGATATAAAACTGAAAATATTGATTTTAACTGGTTTAGTCGATTCCCTAATACATATACTTCTCCTGAAATTATGTTTTAATTATACTACGAAGTGTCAAAATATTATTACTATTTGCCTAATACGATGTTAATCCTCCACGTGCCTCCAAATCAGCTATTACGCGGTGTTTCATTGATGATATAAGATTTCGAAATGTTCTTGCGGTATATGATGCAAATAAGTTTGCAACAGGTCGTTTAACTTTTGTAGGTTTCGTGGTACAGCCGCAACCAGTCGGATGTTTCCCGACATCCGACTCATATGCTCCAATGGATTGGAATCTGGGGAATTTGAGCCCACACGAATGCCTGGAAATAATCCCCACTTACCGGGTAATATCGTCGAAAGATCTAGGCAGTGCGGTATCGCGCATTATCCTTTAAAAGCACACACTACTAGAGCCGTTGATAAGAAGGGGTGTTATTTTCTGCAATAATGTTTAGATAGTTTGCAGACGTATTAGCTTCCTGCACGGGGTATCCTATCAGATCATTACCAAAAGAATTAAACTTTCACCACTGACCAGTTTATGCGTCATGATGCATCCTGTTTTCCAGACTTCGCAGGTAAATGACGCGCACGTCATTACCAGGCTGCCCACATGATGCAACAGGTAAGAAGATTCATTGGGCCAGACGACTTTGTTCTAATAATTCAACTACGTAATTGTTTCCATTCTGCATGTGTCTGTGTAGGCTCTAACAATAACAAACCCAGGTACGAAGGACACACAAAGAGTCTTGCAGCTACACAGCCCCATTTTTAGCGCGGAGTTCTATGTACTATATCTTGTGACATATTACTCCAGTCACCGTAATTCAAATTATCGGCGAGTGGTGGCAAAGTATCCCATTAGTTCGCCTGCACTATATGGGATGGCATTTATTCAGCTCTAACATCGATAAGCAGTGCTCAGCATCTACTATTTCGGCGATTTGTGGTTTTTTTCTCTCTTTGGACCACTTTTTGAAAGTATTAATCACGCCTGATCATGTGCACCCCCACATACCTTGCAGCTCGGAAATACCCTCATCCAATCGTCTTGCCAATAATATTTTACCTTCGTTCGACTAGCTTAGGTCAGCTGCCGTTCCCAACTGAAGGACCGTAATAACACTGAAAAAGGGAGCTTGGTATCATATGTTATTTACACAGTTTCGTGACGGTCGCACGCGTTGCAATTTAAGTGCAGTTGCTTCGATTTTCGTAACGACTCACTTGTCATAATGTTTTGCCTTTTTGGTTTTTACCTGTGCGTCCACTACAGTCGAAGCAACACTTTCGGAAGCACTTCATAAACTAAAAGCACAGACATCAGTTCGCAGTGCACCATAATGTACACCCATACTTGAATATTTCGTGTCCAAGGTAAGGGAAATAGACGGCAGTGTGACAGACACTGAAAAATCACACCACACTTTGTTTTGTTCTTTTCAAGATTTTGTAAGATGATATATTGTAGATCATTGCTTCTGAATCAGCGGCTCGCTGGCCAAACATGGCACGCGAAACGTGTCAGTCTGGCCCGCAGTAAAAAATTCTTAAAAGAAAAATATACATAAAATTCACATGATGATATAAAAGATTTTGCATGAGTCGTGAATGGCTTAGCGGTTAGCAGTTCAGACTATCGATAGAATGTCCTCAGGTTCGAACCTGGACTGATCTTTCATTTACAAACAACCGCTGAATATCCGCCGTGCATTGGACTAGCACTTTAAGTGACGGCCCCCAGGCTGGACCCACTGGTTAAATGGGTATAATTTCCCTATGCCCTCCTGAATTTCTCTCACCCCTTTATGTGCAATATCGTACTTGTACGGTGGCGCCATCTACTGTACCCTCATCCAATCTCTCTTTAAACTGTTCTATGAAAGTCGCTATAGTTGCTCTCATTCCTTCCGTATCTGTGTCCTACCCAAAAGGCGACCTCGCTGTAGGTGGCTGGTATCTAAACTCTACTTGCTGTGGACGGAAGTCCTACAAGAAAATAACAAATATTGTAGTAGTTTTTAAAGGATTATGCGTGATATAATAAAAAGGACAAATATTTTTGTTTGATGCAGTTCTGTAACTGTGTTTAACGGTTTCAGAACTTTCATTCACAGTAGACAAATGAAAAACGTAATTCGACAGTTTTCTGAGGGATTCTCTAACGCCCCTATGCAAACCTCTGCTTGGTGTCACAAGAGAAAGGAAGGGGGACTCTCACATCTGAGTGTTACGTTTGCCACTCGACGCGACATCTTTCAATTCTCGCTGGCAGTGTTTAGAACTAACTGTCTCCGAAGTTCATTCGGTATCGTCCTTCGTGCAGCGCAAAACACAACAGATCTAATTATTGTGATGGTTCAAAATGTCATTCTCAATGTTAAAGAAGAGAAAATTTGACGTTAAAATCGGGAATTTAACAGTCACGGGACTTGTTTGCTTTAACACAGAGAAAAGGGGTTGTTCGTTTATGCCTAGTATGCAACTTAATGGTGTATTTATACAAAGCTTACAATATGAGATGCCACTACACGCTAAACAGGCCAGTTTTACCGAGACGTTTTCTCCTGGATCAGAAAGTGAAAATATTTACAACAGGAAAAGTGAAATATATTCTTTAAGTGCAAGTTATATGAAATCCCCTCTTCTAAAAGATATAAATAAAACTCAGCGAACAAACTCTCATCTTACTTCTCTGAAGGTTACGTGGATACTCTTGATGCATTAGAAACCTTTATCTGATGCTGATATTGTTGAAGACTGTGTTTTTGCTATCGTGCGCAAAACTTGTGACGAAAATGCCTAATGTAAAGTTATTCAGTACAATAAAACATGTTCCTCTTTCAAATGACACTACATCGCGTAGTATGGAAACCTAAGTGGAAATCTATTTGGAACTTTGATAAGGGACTTTAAAAAAATAAATGCGATTTCATAACAGATGGCCTTGACGGATCAACATACATTAACAAAATATCCGAATATATGGGGTTTTCTGACGGCGGGATATTTTAAGAGGAACGGTTACGTTTAATTCCACCTCTTGATACGACTACTGGCGTTGATATCTGAATTAGGTTTGTAATTTTTTTAAAATTCTAATGGACTTGATTTGAACAAAATTATTTGTGGTGTTAGTGACGGCGCTTTTGTCATGGTCGGTAATTAAAAGGGATTTGTTTGTAGATTAAAACGTACTGTCCCTAACATTCAACGCGTCGATTGCTTGATTCACCAGACTATTTTTTTCGCTAAATAGCAAATTCAACTTAAATTCACGATGGATCAAGTAATTAATTAAATTATTTCTTTTTCGTCCCAGTTCAACTCTTTAACACAGACTGTTCAGGCAAATCTTTGCCAACTTATGTGTTGAACACAACGATATTTTGTTGCATAATGACGTACAGTGGTTAAGAAATTGAAGGGTAGTGGAGATATTCTTGGAATTTAAATCAGCAGTCGTTGTATTATTGCAGAATAAGAATGATCTAAAGCACAACATATTTTGCACTTAATGACTGTTGATAAAATCTTACTAAAGCTTTTTTTTGAGCAACATGTGCGGCCACTTCAATAAATTTAAATCTCCAGTTCTAGAAGAAAGACAAAATGAAACCATTCAGAATATCAAACCAAACATTTGCTGATGAAGGAGTACTTTATCCAAGCTAAAATTATCCATTTCAAAGTTTTTGTAGAATATTTAGAAAAAGAAAGAGACTCGCAAAGAAAATAGATTTTTGTTTACATCTTTGAAAAAATCCATAACAATGTTTTACGTGTCCTTTTGCAAAATTTGCTTTAAGATTTGTAGAGATGGTCCTCCCCAAATTAATAGAGATATTCACAAATTATACCGTCTCTTTGACCTCTGTCAAGGTAATTGAGATCTCTGAAAATACTAGCGGCCTGTTACCTAATATGGACGGAATGCTTTACGGTTTTAATTAATCGATATACAATATTTAGAAAAACTGATGACTGACTTTTAGAATAATAATGCTTCTATGTCCAGTTTATATTCTGATTAAAATTATATTTATACTTTCTAGTTCGTTTAGAACTACTGAATTCGTCTCAAGTGTTACTTTGCCAGCCGCCTTTAGATAGGATTACGGAAATGAATAAAGGGATGTAGATGGAAACCTTACCCTCTATCATGTTGATTTAATTTCAACATTTAGTAATACCAATAATTAGACAACAAGTGGTATAACGAAAAAAATTATCCGTCATTTTTGGTAGACTCCGGGTCCCCTCATTCCGGAATAAGTCGCCCTACCAACTGAGCTATGCGTACGTTCGTAATCGCTGCTATCTGCCTTTCATGTCGTGTGCGTCCTGCGGCGCAGGCACGTCAGAACCCCCCCCCCTCCCAAATGAGGGCCGAGGGCAATGGCCCACGGGTCAGCAGTGACCATGAATCGTCGTAGGCATCCATCCGCTGTAGAACGTGCACTTGAGAACTCCCAGTCAATCTAGTGTGTGGAATGCAACATCACACACTTTTATTTTTTTCGAAGCCCTGGATAAGAGATTCTCTCATTTGTCCTATCTCGCGGTGTGTTAAGAACATCACACATTGCGATATCTTGAACGGCCGTGTCATCCGGAAAGTTCGGGCGCCATTATAACGAAGTGAATTTCTCCGTCATTTTTGGTCCACGCCGGGAATCGAACCCGGGTCCCCTTATTCCGGAATAAGCCGCTCTTCTAACTGAACTACGCAGACGTTCGTATCGCTGCTATCTGTCTTTATGTCGTGTGCGTCTTGCGGGGCAGGCACGTCACACTGGACTTCTTCGTATGGAGTTCATAGATTTCTACCTTCATGTCACTGGAAATTTACCATTGGAGATTACACCGAAGGTAAATTCAAACTGTGGGGGAATTAAGCAGGGTAAACGCGGTATTCCCGAAGTATCATAACGCCTCCTGCATTTGAACGAATAATTATATTCACATCTGTTCGCTTATTGTCATGTTAACTCATCGCGTTCAAATTGTTGAAACGTTCTATTTTTGAGTTTACAAAACAGGGCGGTTCCCTCAAGTTGAGCTCAAATACACAATCCTAGTGAGAATTTATCGTAGTTTCTTAAATTTGCGAGTCATATAAATGCAAGAAAATGTCATTTTCTTCTAAAAATACCGATTCAGTGTAACAGAGGAGTAATAAAAATCGACTGCAGCTACGCAGAAAAGCATGTGATCAGAAAACAATGGGAAGAAGTTAGGAAACACTGTAAATTTTTTTTTATTTTACATACAAGATCAAATATTCAAACTTTCTACTACAATCTCCATATTTCACGTGTTTAAAATTACCTTTAGTCAAACAACTAGGACTGCTATATGTAGCAAGACATTTACTCAAGCTTTCTAGTAAAATGGCGATTGCTTTCTTTATAATGACTTGTGGTACACTGAGACCTGAATTCCGATCATGCCGATCGTGCCTACAAGCAGCGGTAAAACGGCAATCCATGGTTACTACCTCCCACAAAAAATAAGTTGAGCCTGAAATACTGCACTATGTCTGTCTCCTATCCTTCCTATCAGGGCTTTATAAGTAACTTTCCAGTAATTTCCGCTTTTGAGTTCAGCAAAGAAATCGAATTATCACCTTCCGTTAAAGTTGTCTTCGATGAACCTCACGTGTGTGATGTATCCGTACAAGAAAAAAGTGTTACTTTGTCTCAAGTGTTACTTTGTCTCAAGTGTTACTTTTTCGTCTCAAGTGTTACTTTTTCGTCTCAAGTGTTACTTTGCCAGCCGCCTTTAGATAGGATTACGGAAATGAATAAAGGGATGTAGATGGAAACCTTACCCTCTATCATGTTGATTTAATTTCAACATTTAGTAATACCAATAATTAGACAACAAGTGGTATAACGAAAAAAATTATCCGTCATTTTTGGTAGACTCCGGGTCCCCTCATTCCGGAATAAGTCGCCCTACCAACTGAGCTATGCGTACGTTCGTAATCGCTGCTATCTGCCTTTCATGTCGTGTGCGTCCTGCGGCGCAGGCACGTCAGAACCCCCCTCCCGAATGAGGGCCGAGGGCAATGGCCCACGGGTCAGCAGTGACCATGAATCGTCGTAGGCATCCATCCGCTGTAGAACGTGCACTTGAGAACTCCCAGTCAATCTAGTGTGTGGAATGCAACATCACACACTTTTATTTTTTCGAAGCCCTGGATAAGAGATTCTCTCATTTGTCCTATCTCGCGGTGTGTTAAGAACATCACACATTGCGATATCTTGAACGGCCGTGTCATCCGGAAAGTTCGGGCGCCATTATAACGAAGTGAATTTCTCCGTCATTTTTGGTCCACGCCGGGAATCGAACCCGGGTCCCCTTATTCCGGAATAAGCCGCTCTTCTAACTGAACTACGCAGACGTTCGTATCGCTGCTATCTGTCTTTATGTCGTGTGCGTCTTGCGGGGCAGGCACGTCACACTGGACTTCTTCGTATGGAGTTCATAGATTTCTACCTTCATGTCACTGGAAATTTACCATTGGAGATTACACCGAAGGTAAATTCAAACTGTGGGGGAATTAAGCAGGGTAAACGCGGTATTCCCGAAGTATCATAACGCCTCCTGCATTTGAACGAATAATTATATTCACATCTGTTCGCTTATTGTCATGTTAACTCATCGCGTTCAAATTGTTGAAACGTTCTATTTTTGAGTTTACAAAACAGGGCGGTTCCCTCAAGTTGAGCTCAAATACACAATCCTAGTGAGAATTTATCGTAGTTTCTTAAATTTGCGAGTCATATAAATGCAAGAAAATGTCATTTTCTTCTAAAAATACTGATTCAGTGTAACAGAGGAGTAATAAAAATCGACTGCAGCTACGCAGAAAAGCATGTGATCAGAAAACAATGGGAAGAAGGTAGGAAACACTGTAAATTTTTTTTTATTTTACATACAAGATCAAATATTCAAACTTTCTACTACAATCTCCATATTTCACGTGTTTAAAATTGCCTTTAGTCAAACAACTAGGACTGCTATATGTAGCAAGACATTTACTCAAGCTTTCTAGTAAAATGGCGATTGCTTTCTTTATAATGACTTGTGGTACACTGAGACCTGAATTCCGATCATGCCGATCGTGCCTACAAGCAGCGGTAAAACGGCAATCCATGGTTACTACCTCCCACAAAAAATAAGTTGAGCCTGAAATACTGCACTATGTCTGTCTCCTATCCTTCCTATCAGGGCTTTATAAGTAACTTTCCAGTAATTTCCGCTTTTGAGTTCAGCAAAGAAATCGAATTATCACCTTCCGTTAAAGTTGTCTTCGATGAACCTCACGTGTGTGATGTATCCGTACAAGAAAAAAATGTTATAATTATAAATGAGCAGCTAGATTTATTACACAAGATGATCAAATACAATGCTTAGCAGAAGGTTGTCATTATCTGACACATGCTTATGGATATCTGTAAAAATATAAGTCAGATGAAGAAAGTACTTTAACTACAAATATCGAAATCATTGTTTAAATAACTAGGAGTACATTATTAATAATATATGATTTATTAAAAAATCGTTTTATTCGTTATTTCTTTTATAAAAAAAAGGTTGTGCTTCTGTTAACGGTTCGTCCGTCCATTCGTCCGCATATAAACACGATATTTTTGTAACTATTAAACCGAATTGAAATATTATTTTTGCCTTCAGAAGCTTGAAATATGCGAATGATGATCTTTATTTATTTTTTTTTTTTTTACGATGTACAATTTTGCCGCTATATGGCGTAAAGGGAGATGATGTCGAATTTAAAAATACGTTTTATTCCACATATCTGTTCTAAACATCCGATTGAAAAAATTATGTTATCTTTCGATTCCATTTATGTTGATTAGTATTTTAGATATATTTACTTTTCAAATTATGCAGGCAATTTCCGCTAGGGGGCGTAAAACTAAATTACGTTTTCCCCGATAGCTTATCTTCTAAAACTCCAATTTCTAAAATGCTTTCTTTGTCGGATACTCTTTCTGATGGAAAATCTTCTGCACAAAAGTTCCAATTTTTTGGTAAAAATACTTTGGCCACCAGGGGGCGTAAGGGTTATTCTTTGCTTCTGATTTATTTGAAATAAAATATGAGCTTTTAAAATCTCGATTGAAAAACATTTTTAGTGGACGGATGCCACTCATGTCATAAACCTTTTCGGAATATTTTCTTCCTAAAATATTACATGTTTTCTCCGCCAGGGGCTTAGATGTATATCATATTTTTGTCAATATCTCTACTTCTAGGATGCCGATTTGAAAAATTCTTTCTTTGTCGGATAGTGTTTGTGATGCGAAATGTTTTCCATATAAATTCAAAATTTTGAAGTAAATCATAGACTTAACGCTTGGGGCGCAAAGGTAAATTGCATTTTCTGCGTTGTTTCTGCTTCTAAAACTCCGATTTGAAAATTTCTTCCTGTATCACGTACAACACCTGATGGATTTTTTTTTTCATATAATTTCTAATGTTTAGTAAAGATTGGTTTGGCCACCAGGGTCATGAGTTTTAATTTCTGCTTATGTATTTGCAGCAAATTCTGAGCTCCTGAAAATTTGACTGAAGACATTCTTTCGTGGAGGTATACTGCGCGAAACGAAAAAAACATCTGAGAATATTTTCTTCTTAAAATAATGCATGTTTTTCCCGCCAGGGAGCGTAGACTCATATCTTATTTTTTTCGATATATCTGTTTCTAAGAGTCCGTTTGGAAAAATTCCTTCACTGTTGGAGAGCGTTTCCGGTGCGAAATGATTCTCATATAGATTCATATTTTCTTAACGCCCAAGACTGCATCCAGAGGGCGTAAGTTCACGATTCCATTTACAGCAATATTTGAGGGTTTAAAAACCTGATTGAAAAACTTATTTCTTCCTATTATTCTCCATACCGGTTCCATTGACTCTAAATAGCTTTGATAAATTTAATTTGCGTCAGAACGGATTCAAAAGACGTGCTTATTACACCCGAACATTCGGTGTCATCTTTCTTGTTTTTTTGTTATTTTTTATTTTAATGGCTAAATCAGCTTCTTTGACAATTACTGAAACATTAATGCAGGGGTAAGAAGTATGATTTCGAGAAAATAATTTCTATTCTGCTTTTAAATGTTTTATATAACAGTTATAAAGCATTTTTGCATAATGTTTACACTCGTTTAGGATTTTATTTATACTTTATACTAAACAACTAATTTCTTTATAATTGTTTTCTTAAAACCACGTATTTGTCTGGAATTTACAATATTCGAAGGCTTATTACGCATACGCCTCAGAGAAGTATACACAAGAACCAAAATAATTCTTTAGACTTATTAATTTTTTTCTTTTCTCAGAGAAACTTTTGCACGACAATGCACGAAATATTAGTATTTATGTGTTATCAAACATTCGGAAGCGTGTATTTCATAGGTGAGAAAACATGATAACACTTAGTAATACTCCCATTAACAGTTCTTTAATTGGCGCCCATGATTACGTCTCTGGTTTGCCATTGCTTAACCTCAGTAGTTATGATTTCGAAGGCAAGCCGTTCATAAATAATATGATGCTCTTGGATTACAAAGCAAAACAACGAGGCCTGGGCGTGCGATATATATTTCCATTTCCTACTGTTCAAATTCATATTTCATAAATACCAACACAGATATCGGTACTTCTTTAACTAAATATATTATTGGTATTTCTCTTCCGTACATCTTAAATAAATAATTGTAGAATCATAAAACAAAGGGAATAGACTTAGCTTCGCATAACATTTCCTTCTGCTGTATAAGAACATTTCCTGCTGCTGTATAGGTCTTGTTGACGAAACCTCTTTACTCTCAATCATTATCTACAAAAGACGGTACAGATTATTTTATACAATAATAACGATTTTGTATCATTCTTGTTTCCAGAAATACAATTTTTGATCGACTCTTAAAGGAAATTTTTTACACATTTGACATTCAAGTTTATTCTAGGTTAACGTTAAACCATTCAAAAGTTCGAATAAGTGTTGTCACTACACTGTAGGTACTCATGTCAAGCGAAGCATTTGTCAGCAATAGTTTGACATGAAGGCGAAGTTTTTTTCCGCATCCTACGAATATGAAGTCATAATTTTTTCATGGTGTCTTATTTAACGTTGCTGATACATCGAGTTACACATATCGAAGTGCATTTTCAGCTGTTTTATATAATGCTGCTGAATTAATATCGCACATCCATAACCTGTTCAGCTGAAAAAGAAATTGCTATAGAGTAAAACGGACAACAAGTTACGCAACGTTGTTGGAAATAACTTTTGGAGTTATAGCTTTTTGGTTTTCTGCATGGGTCATATCGTTGCTCAAATTTAACACTGAATTTTACTTCTGCAGCTTTAATTACTGAATATTTCTCCCCGAGGAGAAACATCAAATTGTTTTACATATTGAAATTTCTAAATAAGAAACCCTAGATTTCTGCTTATCACAGGAAATCTAGAGATTGATTTCTTTAAAATTACCATGCGCGGTATTCAGTTGTCAAAATGACATGACAAAAAAAGCAATGTATGACATTGAATTTTAGCTTTTCACCTGTCCTACGCGTTTCAATAACGATTTGGTTCTAAATAATGGTGATTGGAAATTAGTTGAAATACAAAATACCCGAAGCAACCAAAATATCCTATATGATAGAGCCGTTCTGTTGTTTTTCTGAAAACATATGAAAACGCTAAAATTCGGCCTTCAAGCCTAGTCGATTTGGTCTTTCTAATATACCTTTATCATTGGAACACAATAAAGTTACAACCAAAAGATCCAATGTGATAGATTTGTTCTGTTATTTTTTGGAAGATACATGAAACCGCTAAATTTCGCCGTTCAACGGCAATGTGTTTGGTCTTTTTAATATACACTTACGGAAAACAAAATTAGCGCATCTAGAAGAAAACATGCTGCACCGCGAAAATTTACAAATGACTAGAGCGTGTGCTGGTATGCAAAGAATCCACGTTTGGTGCGAGTGCGCATGGCCACACACCCTGTGACGGCGCTGCAAATACGATCCGACAGCCTTACAAACCGACGCGTAGCCAATGCCTCATGAAAACGAAAAGCACCGGCTGACGCCAGCAAGAGTACAAAGTGACAAAAATGCCAGTTAGACGCTAGGGACGTCGATTTTCGCAACGTACGGACGTTGAGAGGGGCCGGATCATCAGGCCGAAAACATCAGTGTGCTTGAAGCGCCGTATAGTCCGCCACGTGGATTGTTCTGACCAAACCGTCAGGCACTGTTGGGAACAGTGGACATGTGACGGCACTGCCACGCGGCGGAGCGGCTCTGGACTGACTAGAAGTATCAATGGTAGAGAGGATCAACGGATCGCTCGCTAGGCACGAGTGAATCCCACGGGGACCCGGTCCACTATATAGGCACATGTAGCAGCTTCTGTGTACCCACGGACCATTTCCCGAATTCTCCTAGTAGCGAATCTGCAATCCCAGCAACTCTCACGTGTGTTGCCATTAATACCAGAACATCTCAGGGTCCTTGTGCAGTGACTCCAGACCAGCCCGAGGTGTGGTGTTAAGCGATGAGTGCAGCTTCGTTTTGGGGACCAATTATTATTGTATCCGGGTGTGCAAGTCCCCGGATCCACGGCACAATCCCAACCTTGCTATCGAGCGCCACACTGCCTCCACTGCAGACATTATGGTCTCGGAAGCCATAGCCTACGATAGCCGATCACCTCTAATAACAGGACATAGATCATTGACGAGCAGCGGTGCGTGGATGAGATCCTACAGCCGGGATTCCAGATAATTGACGAGCCAGCAATACGTGGATGACATTCCTGGCCGGGATTCCAGATGAGCTATACCTGCATGATCATATCCGCCCGCACATGGCTGGGTTCATCCAATACTGCCTACGTCGTGTACAGACACTTCCACGTCCTGCCCGCTCCTCGGACATGTCCCCTATGAGGCAAGTGTTGGACCAGTTGAAACGCCGGCTGCCACCTTGCCGAACAATCCTGGATTTGGAGCGCACCGACCTACACCTTTGAGCCGGTCTGTTGCAGGACATCAGGAGTCTGTTCACTTACATGTCGGACCCAATTGCAGCTTGTATCGCGGCACCAGTCGATGCGACAAGCAATTGAAGATGATCGGACTGCGTACCATTTTTCCCTTTGTAATTGTCTTACAGCTCTGTTTTTGCCATCATGTGTACGTTAATACAATTTCAGCTCAATTCGATGTTTCCTTCTTGGTGAACAAATTTCATTGTCGAGAAGTGTAGATGAATCATTGGACAACAATGAAGTTTCCAAATAAGTCGCCGAAACAACATCATTCAATAAAGTTTCAACGAATTTCCTTTGGCCTATATGTTATTTATATACTGTTTGTGAAATCAAATACGACATGAACATGAGTTTCCTTTGGAAACCCAACTCTATCCGTAATTTTCTACTTCACACTTTAAACACATTTTTCAGTAAATTATTGCAAATATTTTATTTATTTTAGGCAGCTAAAATTTCTTTAGTATGAGGATATTGCCTCTAAAATGTGATTTTGAATTTGCCATTCTACAAAATAATCAATGAATATTAAGATAGAATTTCGTGAAATGTTGTGAATTTTTATTCGTCATACGTTTGGGTAGTGCAGGAGGGGCGCCAACGAATTCGAAAACGATTTGCATATTCCTTTGGAATAACCAAGAAACGCGTGAAGTAGAGGTGTGATGATGAAAGAGTAATAGCAATTTAACAGAAATCAAGTCCAAGATGTACGAATTAGTGGCATTCATCATTATTTTGTTTTCTGGTAGAACAACTAAAAACAAGATTATTTTTCCTGATAGCTCATGAAATATATATTTGTAACACAAAAAGTTTGCATTGAGGCCATAAGTTTGATACATTTTCATTCTTTTTCCTAAAAACTTTTAGAGGTAAAACGTGGGCTTACAGCGAAACATTCAACCTGAATATTATGATTTTTTACTTGAGTGAATGAGTGTGTTATCTGTAATTCTCTACCCCACCCTGTTGCCCAGGAACCCCTTAACCATGAAAAATATTAGCTTCATGTGCACTTTATGTACGTACAAATGTTATCTGCGCACAGTACCAAATGATGGTTTCTTCTTCACCCTAGCTGTGACTCCTTAAAACAGTGGCTGACAAACATTTTCTTATGTTACATAAATGCTTGCAACCTCCCTATTTGCACATTGTAAGCTTAATGCTACAAATTAGAAAACAGAAAAAATACATAATCAGTTCACGAAATAGAAATACTTCCATATGTACCTGCAATCCTTTCTTACTGCATTCCAACACATTTGGTGATAAGTAGATTTCTGTGGGTGTTTTATGTTCAACACAGCACGGAGAGGAACTGTTTTATTCAAATTGAAAAATAATCAAAGTCCAACCACTTTGAAATTTGGGTAGCACTCTATGTTTTAGTAGAAGTTCTAGCTGCGTCGATGTAGTATAGTGGTAACTGCAATCTTTGAATGATTTTAACTCATCACGCCCTTCTTTTAGAATTGCGGAGTTGTTCGTGTTTGTGTTGAACTATGAACATTGAATATATTTTGACGGTGTGATGCAAGAGTAGACACCGGACAAGTAGCAAGTTCGAACTGAAATGTAATAGGTATGTTTACGTTAGACTTAAAAACCAGGAGAACTAAAGCCGAAATAACTTTTTCGGCTTTAGTTCTCCTGGTTTTTAAGTCTAACGTAAACATACTCAAAGAGGCATGGAGAGATGCATGCTTGACTGTCTGCAGTCAAGCATGCATCTCTCCATGCCTCTTTGAGTTTTTGTACGTTTTTTGTAGTTAAGATCCAAGTCTCTACTCCATACGCAAGCACTGAGATGATGCATTGATCAAACACTTTCCTTTTAAGACATAATGGCATACTGCTCTTAAAAATTGTATTGTTTCTTCCAAAAGCTTTCCATCCAAGTTTTATTCGCCGATTAATTTCTTCATCAATGTGATCTTCACTTGATATCTGCTGCCCAAGATAAATGTTGGCATCAGTTCTCTCAAGCTTTTCTCCATCAATCGGTAAATCTTCGTTTCTTGTAAAATAATTGTACAACACTTTTGTCTTCTGAAAGTTCTTTTTTACTTCCACTTCTTTACTTTTGTCAGCAAGTTCTTGGATCATACTCTGCAGCTCTGATGGAATAGTTGCCCAAAAAATTGACTGCATCATCAGCAAAACGAAGGTGAGTTAAATAATCTCCATGTCTGGAGATTATCATGTCTCACTGATTGTAACTTACATAAGCTAACAAAATTTAATGTATATATATTGTATATGTAGAGATATTCTTCGGTTCAGATATAAATATTTCATTGTCATCGAAGTCAACTTGTCGTTTTTAAGCTCATGTTCTACAACGTGTGCAACAGTACTATAGAGGACTTTCACCTAATATACAATGCCTAGCTCTCACGTATTCTGATTTTAAAATATATATGTATGTATAGATTGAACTTCTACTAAAACGTTTTAAAAGATATGTTTCCTGTCTGACACTTATCCGATCGCTAGCACACAACTTTACATCATTGATTGCGTTGTTATACATCGGGAAAAAGGAAAGCAAAGATCAACGTTCCCAAATTAAATCAATCAAACAGATATCGGACTAATAGTTGCAAATACATATCGCGTCCACAGATGGACGGAGAAATTGATACTTCAAGCATATATTTTTCTTAAAAACGCCTTCCAATGAACTTCAATTGAGCCTCTTGAAACAAAAATCCAGAGATACTTCAGAAAGAGTTACATTCAGTAATTTATAGCGATAACTAAGTTAATATTATATCAGTAATTGTTTTCTCTAAAATTTCCTTTGATTTACGGTTCGAAGGTGTTAAAAACATTATGATAGTGGGTGAATGTGCGTGCTATATATTCAGTAGTCGCAATGGAAAAAAATTAAGCTCCCTATTCAGGAAAAAGAGCTGTCTGAGTAGGAATCATTGATTGAAATTTTATTTTCTCATTTATTTCAAGTTTATTTCGAGAGGAACATTTATTGAAATTTAATTTTCACATTTATTTCAAGAGCACCTCTTCCACAATTGTTTGTAACGAAAGTAGATGTCAGGTACACATGGTGGACTTCAATTTAATGAGATTTACTAAAATGGTGGAAACTTTCTAAGCGAGACAAAATGTTGAATTATGGTGCGTAATACAAAGAATTGATCAGTAAACCTCTATAATCGTTTTTTCCGGATGAGCGAAATTTGATTCCAATAAACCATGTTCATTATACATGTAAAACAGCGTGAATTTTTAGTTATAATTATTGTTATGTCTTCTTTATTCGAAATATACGAAACACGGTGCCTGACATACAAAAATAAATAACAACGTTATTATTGACTAGTGCTATTGAACTTATACAAATGTACGCCACAGACCTCGCCATCAATCAAGTATGATTGGTGTGTCTGTGGTATTACGTAAAGGTACCGATCGAACTGAATTCTGAAATCCTACAAAATCTTGTTCTGATAATTTCCTTAGACTTTCTCAGTCTGATTTTCTCTGTAGTTTTCGAGACTGGCAAATTGCACACTCTGCATAATAACCAGTGAATCAATTTTACAACCCTCTTCTGTCTAAATTTGTAATTCGTCTGTGCAGTTTTGCTACTGTAACGTATAAGATCAGACACACATTCATCTAAATGCAGAAAAACATTCGTGCACATGAACCAATTGGATGAGTACCGTCTTCACACAATTTTAATGATATTAAAATATGAAATATATGTACAATTAAAATACACTAAAACACACTAGCACTTTCAGAGCGACAGTCGCCCCATCATCAGGTGTGATCGGATCTCGTAAACCGTTCAGTATAAATATCTGAAGTGCACCATAACTGCAATCGCGGTAACAGAATTTTGCGACTTACGCGTCATCTGTCCCGGCGGTTAAACCACGATCAGAGCGACACCACATCACAAATCGTAAACTTGATTATAACTGCAACATTAAGTATTAAAGCCTAAAAAAGGAAGATAGTTCTGTGGATTGTCCAACACTTGGAGACAAATGACGTCTCCAACTATCAGGTAGATCCCAAGGGCAATTATCATTTCAGCAACTTCGTTTGAACGCGGAAATGAACAAACTCTCAGTCACCAGTAGCATGTGTGTAGAGGCTGGGGTTATCAAAATTTTGGCATTGTCCCAATCAGGGATTAAATCTTCTGAATCAATGCACTTGGTAAGGGCTGTGAAGATATGGCTTGCTTTTAAAATATATTTATGTTCCTACAGCCTGAGGCACAGTTTCCGACGAGTGGAGCCTATGTAATAATTAATACTCTCATGCGAGTCATTGTCCAATAATGGAATGCAATAAACACCCCACCTCTGTGAATCATCAATTCCTTGTCGGTCTTTTCTCAAAACAGATGATACGTTGTCAACACCCACGCCAAAATGTAGCCGGTTTCTAGAGCAAATTTTATACATTAAAGTAGTAAAACCAAGTAGGAAAACCAGTTATCCAACAAGCTTTTTAATTAGATGTGGATCACCGACCAAAGTTGACAGAGGTCGACGGGATATAAAAACTCGACGAAAAATTTTACTAGCAATCTGTCGAGGATAGCCGAACGAGGGGGTAAATGAAAAATGTAATTGATTTCAAAAATGCAATTGATATGTTTGGTCGCATTAAATTACATAAGGAAGGGTACCCGTTTCGTCCTCTGGTATCGGGCTATGTTAGCCCTACCAGACCTTTAGAAAAAGCCTTGGCCAATTATCTTGCCAAATTTACCGGGAGTTCGCTTTACTCGATCAAGAGTCCCGTTGAGGATTTAGATAATCTTAGGGTACTTCAGCCACACCCAGGGCCTCTCATTTTGGCGTCTTTAGATGTTGTAGCATTGTACCCTAATGTACCCATAGAGGCTACACATCAAATTATCGAGGCTAAACTTGCTGATACCCGCGTTTCCCCCTCGAAATTTTGGCTCTTATGAATGCTTTGCGATTTGTTAAGTAGCATTCGTTTTTTAAATTCCAAAGCTGTATTTATCAGCATCTTGAAGGTTCCTCTATGTGTTCCCCTCTTTCAGCAGTTCTCGCTGAGATCCTGATGAAGGATCTTAAGAACAAAGTTATTAGTGAATTTCTAATCCCCCGCTTTTATTTTTAAGGTACGTTGACGATATTTTGGTAGCGTGACCTAACTCCCAAGATGATTTATTTTGTTTCGCCGACGTACTTTCTTCAAAGTATCCCACTATCAAGCTCACGGTACAACTTGAGTCTTACTGTGAAATTTTTTTTTCTAGATTTTTGTATTCACAGGCACCCAATCTCGAACCACTTATCCCTTTCGGTCTATCGTAAGCCTTCTGCCTAGGGTTCCCTAATCCCATTTGCCTTTTTTCAAACAATGCAACATAAAGTTGCTGCACTTTACTCTTTGTTTCATAGAGCATATACACACGCTTCCACCAGGTTTTTCTTTAATCAGGATATCAATAACATTTTTGATTTAGCACACTCGTTCAGCTATCCTCGACAGATTGCCTGTAAAATTTTTCGTCGAATTTTTGCATCCCGTCGACCTCTGTCAACTTTCGTCGGTGATCCACATCTTATTAAAACGTTTGTTGGAAAAATGGATTTACTACCTGGTTTTACTATTTTAATGTCTAAAATTTGCTCTAGAAACCGGCTACATTTTGGCGTGGGTGTTAACAACCTATCATCTGTTTTGAGGAAAGACTGCCAAGTAATTGATGATTCACAGAGGTGGGGTGTTTATTGCATTCCATTATTGGACAATGACTCGCATGAGAGTATTAATTATTACATAGGCTCCACTCGTCGGAAACTGTGCCTCAGACTGCAGGAACATAAATATAGTTTAAAAGCAAGTCATTACTGTACAGCCCTTACCAAGTGCATTGATTCAGAAAATTTAATCCCTGATTGGGACAATGCCAAAATTTTGATAACCCCAGTCTCTACACACATGCTACTGGTGACTGAGAGTTTGTTCATGTCCGCGTTCAAACAAAGTTGCTGTAATGATAATTGCCCTTGGGATCTACCTGATATTTGGAGACGTCATTTGTCTACAAGTGTTGGACAATCCACATAACTATCCTTCTTTTTTAGACTTTAATACTTAATGTTGCAGTTATAATCATGTTTACGATTTGTGATGTGGTGTCGCTCTGATCGTGGTATAACCGCCGTGACAGATGACGCGTACGTCGCAAAATTCTGTTACGTCGATTGCAGTTATGGCGCACTACAGATATTTATACTGAACGGTTTGGGAGATCCGATCACACCTAATGATGGGGCGACTATCGCTCTGAAAGTGCTAGTGTGTTTTAGTGTAATTTAATTGTACATATATTTCATATTTTAATATCATTAAATCGTGTGAAGACGGCACTCATCCAATTGACACATTCATCTGTTTCTTGAAAAAGTCGACCCTTTGGATTTTTACTCACTTTCTGGAGTTTATTATTATTATTATTATTATTATTATTATTATTATTATTATTATTATTATTATTATTATTACTTTGTTCACCATTCGTAGAATAACATGGAGTTTTACGTAGCAGTAAACCATGATGCTTCCAAGTCCCAGCATTATCTTTGGCCAATGTGATGAGGAAAGAAGGAATTGCGACGCACGAGAACCAAAATTTCAACTACCACTGAAATTTTCCTGCGAGAATATGTACTGCATGTTTCCAGGTTATGGCAAACATAATTGTTTACTACCCTTCAATTGTTTGGTGCAACGTGTAAATATGCTAAAATAATAAATAACACGGCTATTGAGAGGGATATGGAAACATATTGCTTGCGCAGCATGTACAGATGGAAACATTCTTTCAGAAGGTGAGTACATTGGAGCTTAACTATGACGGAAAATCCAAGTTCATTTTCAGCCATGCAATTCTCATAGGTTACATATAGGAAAATCCAACAATTCATATCTTTTATAAATTAAATAAGCTTAGTCATCTCTTCGCACAAATGTATTAAATCTACGGTTCTGGTTGCGAAATTTCCTTTGAACAGTTGTCACATATTTCGTTTCTTCAAACTAAACATGTTCCGCACTTGTGAAAACAAATATTTTGAAACCAGGGCCGTTGGCGTTGCTCGCGGTTACAGTATTCGGCGATTTTGAAAAACGTGAGGTAAAACGTGATGTGTTATGCAACCGATTAACGCCTCTAAAACATTTGAAAGTATCCTAAATAAACTTTTATGCGCTTTAAAAACTGTAGGGGTGTTTTTCAGTCACCATTTATGTGGTTCATACAGTAATGAAGCGAAGACGTAGCTCTTTCTGAACCGGTGTAAATGTAAAGAACGTTTTCCATAATACCAAATCATTTTGCCATACCAAAAATGTCTAATACAACCACGGATAGTGTGAAAAATACAAAATTCGTGACGGAATCCAGTCTCTGAGTATTGAAAGTAAAAATATTATGGATTGGGTTAGGACTGGCAACGGACGTACAGTGTTTTTTTGAATTGGGAATTTTCGACTTTCTAAGTAAGTTTAACTGAATTAATTTATTAATTCATCTTTTCTGCTTCATTAACTTTTTTTCACGGACACATTATTTAATCGTTCTTGTAATTTATACTAATAAACAAATACTTCGGCTTGGGAAGTCTTCTGGATAGTGAGAGTGGATATCTAACATGTGCGCTGACGTATTTCTAAAAAGATACGAATAAAATACACTGCTATCCACCCAAAATGCAACACCAAGAAGGACACAAGATAGCATAGCCAGATTTACTGGACACATAACAGCAGATACAAAGATGAAACGATTGAGCTTACAGGCCCGTGCGACTTGCGGAACACGCAGACATCAATAGTTCGTGTGGCCCCCATGGCTGGAAATAACGGACGCTACACGCTGGGGCATCGAACAAAAGAGGCTTTGGATGTGGGCTTGAGGTATGTCGGTCCAGGCTGCTTCCACACGTTGCTACAGTTCATAAAGCGTAGCCGCGGGTGGTGCCTGCCGGGCCACTCGTTTGCCAATCAGCGACCAGACGTGTTCGATGGGCGACATATCGGGAGAACATGCGGGCCAAGGCAGCAGTGACACCTGGTGGGCCGTGAGTAATTATAGCACGATGCGTGCCGCGTGCGAACGCGCATTGTCCTGTTTAAACGTGGCCGCTGGAAATTCCTGCATGTAGGGGAAGTCTACAAGCTCCAAAATGACGGAGATGTAGAGGTGGGTGTTGAGTGTACCAGCGATGCGTACCAGTGGGGTACGGGTGTCATATACAATTGCGCCCCAAAAAATAAAGCCAGGCGACGGACCGGTATGGCGATGCATAATGCAGGCGTCATACAGTCTCTCTCCGCGGGGACGCCACACGCGGATCCGACCATCATGATGTTGCAGGCAGAAGCGGGATTCGTCGAAAAAGACAATGTCGTGTCATTCCGTAGTCCAGGTGCGGCGTTCAACGGCCCACTGCCACCGCACTCGCCGGTGGTGTAACATCAATGGTAATCGGAGCAATGGGAGGCGTGCGACAAGTCCCCTCTCCTGCAGACGACATCGTACGGTACGTGCTGACACAGGGTGTTGCGCAACACACCCTAATTTCTGCGCTAACATTCGTGATGTGGCTGTGCGAGCCGTCAATGCCCACCGCACAACAAGCAGGTCCTCTCGTTCGGTGGTGTGCCGCGGCTGTGGCAATCGCTCACGTTGGTCCCTCCTGCACTCACCGAATCCATACCCGCCTCACTGTAGCTGGATGTCGTCCCACACGGGCGCCGATGTCTCGGTACGATAAACCACTGGCGTGATAAAGCACTGTTCGTCTTTTGTCGAACTCCGAAACGTACTGGAATGACTGTCGTATTCTGCGACGAGGCATCACGAAGCTTCCCACGCACAGGTCCGGCAGCACAGCAGACTTCCACTACTTACACCCCACCTTCTGTGCACCCTTCTTATAGTGCTTCTAGGTGGCGTGTCGGGCACACATGATTCGCATATGCCCTGCAAAGCTAATCGTTTGCATGTCCTCTCGCGGGCGATGCATGATGCGAATTTCAGGTCAATCGAATGCTTCCTTCTTGGTGTTGCATTTTTGGTGGACAGCAGTGTAATTCCACACGAGGAAATTATGTATATATTGCAAAACTTGCGCAGACTCAACAGAATGTTTTTTTTACTTAGCAAAAACTGAACATCTTCAGAAATTTTTTTTGTCATATTTTCTATTATTTTTGGTTTTGAAACATTGATAGCCAACTTTTTCAACAACCACTAAAGATTATACAGTGTTTTTCTTAACTGGTTCTCTATGGTCAAATATGTAGGACTATTTACGAATGACAATGTACTTGAGGTCCTTAATTTTTCAGAATACCTTTAATATAATATTTATAACAAAATAAACAAAATAAATGAATGAAAGTCTCCACTAAAATATTTAAATAATAATTTACATTTATAATTTATTTAAATCAATTTTTCTACCAGGGTAAACAATAAAAATATGAATGTCGGATTAAGCCCTAATAGTATTTTTAGATAAACGGATAGTTTTCAAAATTAAAAATGAATATGTATATACTGGGTGTTTCAAAAGTTTATTGCAAAAAAAAGGCGATTAGAAAGGATCTACGGTTCGCAAAGATATGCGGTTTACAGATAATATCCGCAAAAGTATGCGATTTTTTACGGCACCAAGAAAAAAATAATTCGATACTTGACAATGGAGGGCGTTGCAGTACAGAATGCCACCTAAATGACGTTTTGCATATTACTCGCACAAAGAAACGTTAGGGTGAGACATAAAAACCGGTACAGAGAAATGCAGTCACTGTCTCAGGAGTAATACCACGATGGCACGCAGTGATGGAATGTGGTAGTGGACTCATTGAGCCTTTGCATCTGTAGATCATGCTGAAATAAAGTAAGTTTCGCTAATTTAACATAGATCTCATTTCACAATTCTCACATAACAATGTTTTTTTTTGGAGCAGAGCGCTCTATTGTCGAGAAATTGAAAAAAAATTTGGTACCTTAAAAAATTACGTAAGTCGGTAAATATTAATTTGAAAAACGCATGTATCTCCGAACAATAGATCTTTTCAATCGCATTTTACTTTTGCTCCAAGTTTTGAATCGCCCTGAATATATGTATTTTGGGTTTCTGCATCGCTTTTACAGTCATTTGTGAAAATTTAAGATCACCTGTTTGTTTTAGGAAATTTCGGTAAATGTCTACTTTAGCGTCTTAGATTATTTCGTCGGAAAAATGTAACTGTGTTTGAGAAGTGCGATGAACAATTTCTTAAGCATAGAAAATAATGAGGAAAGGTGCAAAATTATAGTATTTTTAGATAAAAGGAAATAATTTTTCCGAAGTATTAACCTGCGAGTACGGTGGTTTGCAGCAGTTGGTGCGGGAGGCTGAATCTATGCTAACGGCCACCACGTTAAGGTTACGTACGTCGGAACGGAGTACGAGTTGTTAATGAATGCACGGAAGAATGCAACAGGATGGGGAGTATTTTTCGGAAAAGTGTAATGCGTCGTGTAATCGTGCGCAAGTAGAAGTAGTTCCAACCTGTTTTATCATTTTTTGAGAAATATTTGCGCGGAATACATTTATAAATAATTTCAAAATGTTTCCGAATGGAAAGAAATTAAGGAATGTAAATTAATTTATGTACCAGAGAAGTTTAGAGGTAGACGTTTTGGTTCCGTTTGAGACCAAATAAAAAATGAATTGGAAGATGGTTTATGGTTTGGAAGATGTGCAGAAGTAGGTGACTTCTGGAAGCACTTCAGTTGCAGTTCTGCTGTTATTCCGTACATCGTAGCTCACATTGTCCCCTCGTTAAACGGATAGTTTTCAAAATAAATGATTTTCTAAAATTCAGATAACGTACTATTGCAGGGAGACCTACAGCTTCTGGTATTGTGGCGGATTATGAAATTTTAAGCCGTAACGAAATCGAAATGAAGTGTGAAGACTGACTATTTTGTACTTACGCTTTCCCAAAATTACCCTTAAAAAAGAAAGATGACATCGAAATTTTGGGTGTAATAAGCACGTCTTTTGAATTCGTTCTGATAAAAATTAAATTTATCAAAGCTATTCAAAGGCAATGGAACCGGTATGGAAAATAACAGTATCTGACGGAAGAAAGACGTTTTTCAATCGGGTCTTTAATTCCTCAGATATTGGTGTAAACGGAATCTTGAGCTTACGAACTCTTAGAAACAGAGTTATCGACAATAATAAGATGTGACTTTACGTCCCCTGGTGGGAAATCCATGCATTATTTTAGGAAGAAAGTTTTCGCAAAAAGGTTTATCCATATGAGCGGTATCGGTCCAAGAAAAAAAATAGTAGAGTTTTCAGGAGCCAAGATTTTGCTACAAATACATCAAAAGAAGAAATTAACACTTATGACAACTGGTGGCCAAACCATTCTTTACAAAACATTAGAAATTATGTAAAAAAATATTTTGCATCAGGTCCTGTATGCGATAAAGGAAGAATTTTTCAAATCGGAGTTTCAGGAACTTTATGCGCCCTTTCGGAAAGTCTTAAATGATTTACGTGAAAATTTTGAATTTATAGGGGAAACATTTCGCATCGGAAACACTATCCAACAACGAAGAAATTTTTCAAATTGGACTTTTAGAAGTAGAGATTTTGACAAAAATAAGATATACATCTACGCCCCTTGGCGTAGAAACCATGCATTATTTCAAGAAGAAAGTGTTCCATAAACGTTTGTCGACATGAGTAGCATCGGTCAACAAAAGACTTTTTTCAATCGAGATTTTAGGAGCTCATATTTTCCTGCAATTACATCAGAAGCGGAAATTAGGACTTACGCCACCTGGTGGCCATACCATTGTTTTACAGAAATCAGAAATTGTGTGCAAACGATTTTCCATCAATAGCTGTATCCGGTTCAGAAGGAATTTTTCAAATCGGAGGCTTAGAAGCAGAGAAATAGTGGGAAACGGAATTTACATTTACGCCCCTAGCGGAAAGTCTATGAAATACTTAAAAAATTTGAATTTATAGGAAATACATGTCACACTAGAAACACTATCCAACAAGGAAGGAATTTTTTAAATCGGACTCCTAGAAGTCGAAATATTGACAAAAATATAATTTACGTCTACGCCCCATGGCGCAGAAACCGTGCATTATTTTGAGAAAGAAAATGTTTCTAAAAGGTTTGTCGACACGAGTAGTAACAGTCTGTAAACGACGTTTTTTTTTATCGAGAATTTAGAAGCTCATATTTTGCTGCAAATATATCAGAAACGAAAATTAAGGTTTACGCCCCCTGGTAGCCAAACCATTTTTTTTTACCAAAATCAGAAATTATGTGCAAACGATTTTCCATCAGGAGCTGTATCCGGTGCAGAAAGAATTTTTCAAATGGGAGATTTAGAAGAAGAAATATAGTAGGGAGAAATCGAACCCTTAGAGGTAGAGATATTGACAAAAATAAGACATACATCTACGCCCCATGGCGTAGAAACCATGTTTTTTATTGGGAGTTTAACGACCACCGTGAGCAACTCAATGGGCTATAAGAAGTCGCCCGTCCCTAATTTTGGGTCACTGATTCCAGTGAAGGGAGAGAGCCAGTGCCGTAAGACAAACACAACATACATGCCTTGCCGGGATTCGAACCCGGACCCCGTTCGGACGAATGATCAGAGGCCATCGCTTAGACCACTGCGCCACAGGGGCGGCGTAGAAACCATGGGTTTTTTTAAGAAGAAAATGTTCCTAGAAGGTTTGTCGACATGAGTAGTATCGGTCTACAAACGACGTTTTTTTTAATCGAGAATTTAGAAGCTCATATTTTGCTGCAAAATTCATTAGAAGCGGAAATTAAGGTTTACGCCCCCTGGTGGCCAAAACATTTTTTTTACAAAAATTAGAAATTATGTGCAAACGATTTCCCATCAGGGGCTGTATCCGGTGCAGAAATAGTTTTTCAAAGCGGAGATTTAGAAGCAGAATAATAGGGCGAAACGCAATTTACCTTTACGCCCCCTAGCGAAAAGTCTTTGAACTACATGAAAAATTTGAAATTAAAAGAAAAACATGTCACACGGAAAACACTATCTAACAAAGAAGGGATTTTTCAAATCGGACTCCTAGAAGTAGAGATATTGACAAAAATAAGATATACATCTACGCCCTCTAGCAGAGAAACTGTGGGATATTTTAGGAAGAAAAAATTCCGAAAAGTTTTATCGATGGGAGTGGCATCATTCCACGAAAGAAGTCTTTCAATCTATATCTTAGAAGCTCAGATTTTATGGCAAATACATCAGAAGCAAAAATTAACACTTACGCCTCCTGGTGGCTAAAGTATTCTTTAACAGAAATTCGAAATTATATGCTAAAGGTTTTCCATTAGGAGACGTATCCGCTGGATAAAAGATTTTTCAAATCAGAGCTTTAGGAGAAGATTTATCGGAAAAAATGTAATTTACTTTTACGCCCCCTAGCGGAAAATATATGCTTAATTTGAAATGGAAACTATATCTAAAACACTCTTCGACATAAATGGAATCGAAAAATAAAAGAATTTTTTCAATCGGATATTCAGAAGCAAATATGTGGATTAAAACGTAATTTTGAATTCGATAGCATCTGCGTTTACGCCCCCTAGCGGCAAAATTGTACATCGTAAAAAAAATGAAGTAAAGGATCATCATTCGTATATTTCAATCTTCCGAATACAAAAAGAATTTTTCATGGGAAAAAATGGGAAAAAAAAGCGTCATCAAATCAGACTAATAGTTGCAGAGATACCGTTGGTACAGATGGACGGACGAACGGACGGACAAACCGATAACAGAAGCACGATCTTTTTTTACAAAAGACGTGCTAAAAACAACTTACAATAATGCGTAAAATCGACCTTATTCGTTCCGCGTGTTCCTACGAGAATATTCGATGACTACTTACTGCTCAACCGCTTCCTTCTGTATTCTTCCGCCCGTTACTTGCCCTTCTCAACGAAGCTTCCATTCACCGGACTTAACCTTGACGCCGTTGCCGCTCCGTCGCCCTAGGCCTACCGCACGTACTCTTTCAAACTATCGCACTCCCAGGTAAATACTTCCGAAATATTATTTCATTTTATCTAAACATACTATATTTTTTAACTTTTCCCGTTATTTCACATGCTTAAAAATTTGTACGTCGTACTTTTCTCACACAGTTTAATTTTTCCTGCGAAATAATTTAGGACGCCAAAGTGCACATTTACCGAAATTTCTTCAGATTGCGTCTGCTGCTCTCTGTATAACTCAACATCCTGTCGATGTTGCACCATTATAAAGCGGGAGCTGTTGATAGAGTTTTGGTAAGCGTCCGAGCGTCAGTTTGCTTCTAGCTTTCATGCTTCGAGGTTTTGTAAGTATTTTCTGTATTGCGAAAAATGGGGAAAAAAGCGTCATTAAGTGTTACTCAGAAGGCACAAACAGTGACTTTATATCATGAAGGATACACCGAACGTGTAATAAGCACAAAGGTGAATCTGAGCAAGACTGCTATTTATAATACGATCATGAAATATGGAGATACAGGTGAATTCAGCGACCGAAAGAGAAATGGAAGTCTGAGGGAAATAACCCCATGTGATGACAATACCTTAAGGCAAATATTTATTCTTTCTCCCAGGAATTTGTGCAAGAAAATCAAGGGCTTTCTACATTCAAAAGGGACTAGTAATATTATCAAAACTCTTTACCGACGTCTTAGTAAAGATTTTGGATTAACGACTTATAAACTTGCACTTCGAAAAATCACTATCAGCCAGTGATGTGGCATTCCGGAACGTATATCTGACAACGAAGGTCATTATATGGTGACTGGTCTTACAATTCAACATGAATATTCTCACTGCTATGAATGATAATAATTAAATCGACTTTTTGTTTCCGTAAGCCCTTATAGTTTACTGTTCTCTTTGCTTTTAACATTTGAATAGGTAAAATTTCATATTTACGGCAGGGAATTAGAGTTTGGTTAGCTTATTAAATCTCAGTTATGTATCCTGTCTGTACATCCACTATTTTGGTGTGTAATTGTTATTTTTGACTCTTTGCTGTAGTTTTAAGGTATAACAAATTCGTTTATTTTTTTTCAAACTTCGATGTCAATGTATGTATTAACACATATGTATATTTCTTTTATTGACAAAAGACATATTCCTGAGTACGACGGTGGTTTAGTAGAAAGTCAAATGAAAGGTGCTTTCATTATCCATATCTAACGGACAACCATTTTGGGAACAAGTTGTAAGGTTTTTAATGTAATGCTACGATGACCTTCGAAGAAAGAACCGCCTTGTCAAGATCAAATTCTTAAGTGGTACGTGTGATTACTTATTTCTAAAACCAAGAACTTTGATGCACACCGGTCTCTATCCAAATTTAATAATTTATTTATGTGCAAATGAATTCAAAAATGTTTCAGTTATTACAATTGCTTCAAATACCGAACCAAAAATATCCCTTTCGATAAGAGTTACAATAAAGACAGGTCTGTGATATATTTTGTTTCTCCCCACGAAGCATATTTTCCTGCTAATGAGAGTACACGTATAAATACATTTTTTTTTCTGTGATTCAAAAAGTTGGATTTGGAAAAAAATTTGAGTCGAAAAGATTTAACGAAGGAAAACAAAAGCGTGAAAGTTAATATTTCCTGCAAAGCACAATATTCCCATTAAGCGCTTGAGTCCTAATTTCTGTTTATAAGATATGTATGTATGTGTTTAATGACTTAGTGAGTGCAATTTATTTTCTATCAGTGAAGTTTTCTTTCAGAAGCCGAAACTCATGTCTCTTTCCCAATTTTTCAGCATATAAATTCCGACTTTGAAGAATTTCCTTTCCTTGAATACCATTCATATTTCGGAACGTTTTAATTGTATTTTCAATTACTTAATTTGCTTTCCATCCCAGATCATCTGTTATTAAAGATATTTTGTCCACATTTCACTTTTTCTACGTTTTAAACGGACTTAAGAATTATTTTCATACCGAGAACATCTTCAACTATTAAGTCTTGCCCGAACGTTTAGAAATAAAATACGTTGAATTCGAAAATACATTGTTGATGGGATAACCTACACCAGAAGCGTCTCGTCTAAAGGAAACTGAACCTAGCACTATTCGACAGTATATTGTTAGGCTGTCGAAGAATTTTAGTAAATCCTAAATCATTCTTAAAATTTTTTAAGAAATTAAATCAAAGCTTTGATTTTAACTCAGATGATATTATTTATCCCGGAAGCGAAACATACATTACCTTTAATTTCGCTTACCAGCACAAAGGTAGGTGTGTAGTTAGTTCAAGATTTTTGTCATTCTTCACATTTCGCGAGATAGGAACATGAGCATTGCCAAATGTCTAAGAAACCCCACAGTGGAATGAACATAATAACTAATATCTGGTGCCTTCTAGACTTTTAATCATTTAACCACTATATAATATTTTGTTACTATACAGGGATGTAAGGTCAGGTGATGCGTAACATCACAGCCTCTCCTTGACAAATGTCAACCCCGCCTTCTCGTGGTGCATCCTGTTCCCACTAAAGGGGCTCTGACGACCGCCAATAGCGGTATAACTATACCATCGGGATTAGAGGAAATTCTATCCCACACTCACCAACCCGCTTGGCCAGCGTGGTGAGTTATGGCCAAACCCTCCAAAATAATTCCACAACTTAAATCTTGGCCCTTAGTCTCCGGCAGCTGGAATGTACCTGGCCAAGGCAGCGGCCAGTGCGACATGAAGGCAGAGGGTGCTAAGAATCCCCGGAGGACCGGACTAGGCTGCCATCTGATGCTGACCTTGACTACGTACAATGGACGCTCCCTATCTTCTGATTCAAGGCTTCTTGAATTGGAAGAGGAACTACAAAGGATCAAGTGGGACATCGTCGGGCTAAGTGAGGTAAGGAGAAAAGGAGAAGATCTCATCGAACTGAAAATTGGACATCTCTTCTACTATCGTGGGACAGATACTGGCAGAACTAGTGGTATTGGATTTATAATAAACAAGAAACTGAAGGATAAAGTGGTAGAAGTTGAAAGTTCCTCTGACAGAGCTGCACGACTCGTTATCCAACTATCGAGAAGATACCAGGCTCAGAAAATTCAAACTTATGCACCCACCACAAGTCATCCTGAAGAAGAAATTGAAGAATTTTATGAGGAAATTTGTCATCTAAATAATAAAGATACGCAGCACTTGAAAATAATTATGGGAGATTTCAACGCAAAAATAGGGCAACGGAAACAGAATGAAACTTCAGTAGGTAAATTCGGTCACTGCAACAGAAACCAGCGTGGAAATACTCTCGTTGAGTTTGCAGAGGCAGAAGGGTTTTTCATCTTGAACTCCTTCTTCAATGAAAAGCCACACAGGAAATGGACATGGAGACATCCAAATGGGACGACAAGTGAAATTGATTTTATTATGTGTAACAAAAAAATTCGTCATAGAAGACTGCAGTGTGCTAAACAAGTTCAACACAGGTAGTGACCATAGATTGGTGAGATGTAAGATGCACCTCAACACTAAACTTGAAGGTGGCAAGCTCATAAGACAAACAAAATCTATTGACATAACCAACCTTAAAAAACACCATAATACCTTCAAGTTGGAACTGAAGAACAGGTTCTCTGGTTTAGAAGGCCTAACATCGGAAGAAGTGGACATCTCTGAAGTTAACAGAAAAGTAACCAAAGCTCTTATGGAAACAGCAACAAAATTAGCTGGGTCTAAGAACAAGTTGCATGTAAATAAATTATCAGGAAAAACGAAAATGTTGATGCAAAAAAGAAGAGAGATGAGGACAACTAAAGAAGATGTGACTTCCAAAGTGGAATATATAGAGCTATGCAAGACAGTAAGAAAAAGTATCACTGAAGACGTAGGAAAATTCAACTGTGAACTAGTGAGGAAAGCAATTGAAAACAACCAAAGCCTAAAGATAGCAAAGGGACATCGCAGTAACTGAAGAAAACAGATTATGGCACTGAGAAAAAGAAGATGGTTCTGTAACAAGAAATAGAGGCGAAATTTTGACAAGAGTGAAAGATTTCTACTCCAAATTATATGAAAGGGATGATACATGCACTCCAGACATCATGAAAGATATTAGTACCAGAGTTCCTCCAGTCCTTCCAGCAGAAGTTGCACATGCAATCAAGAACATGAAGCGGGGAAAAGCTCCAGGAGAAGATGGAATTACTGTAGACATCATACAAGAAGCAAGTGGAGAAATCGAAACAGTACTCGCCCAAATTTTCACTCGATGCCTTAATGAAGGAAAGATTCCTTAGGATTGGAACACCGCTACAATGATCCTGCTACATAAGAAAGGTGATATTGAGGATCTTGGAAACTACAGACCTATCAGCCTCCTATCAGTAGTTTATAAAATCTTCACTAAAGTTATTTCACACCGCTTGAAGGTAGCACTGGACATGGCTCAACCGAGTCAACAAGCCGGATTCAGGAGTGGCTACAGCACAATAGATCACATCCACGTGCTGAGAGAACTAATTGAAACAGCGAGGGAATATGAACTTCCATTGTGCATGGCTTTTATCGATTATGAAAAAGCCTTTGATTCCGGTGAAACCATCAGCAGTTACAATGGCCCTGAAAACCTGCGGTATTGAAGATGCATACATCAATATTATTAATAACATCTATGAAAATGCAAGTGCAAAGATTAGGCTGTTTGAAAATACAACACACATAAACATTGGAAAGGGAGTGAGACAAGGTGACACCATATCTCGAAGCTCTGTAATGCCACATTGGAGGGTGTTTTTCAGTCGCTGAGCTGGGAAAACAAGGGGATAAAGATTAACGGAGATTATCTAACCCACCTTCGTTTTGCTGATGACGTAGTCATTTTTGCAACTACCCCATCAGAGCTGCAGAGTATGATCCAGGATCTTGCTGACAAGAGTAAAGAAGTGAGATTAAAAATGAACTTTCAGAAGACAAAAGTGATGTTCAATGCTTTTACAAGAAATGAAGATTTATCAATTGATGGAGAAAAGCTGGAGATAACAGACACGTACGTTTATCTTGGACAGCAGATATCAAGTGAGGGTCACATTGATGAAGAAATTAATCGGCGTACAAAACTTGCCTGGAGAGCTTTTGGAAGAAACAGCATAATTTTCAAGAGCAATATGCCATTATGTCTTAAAAGAAAAGTGTTTGATCAATGCATCCTTCCAGTGCTTACGTATGGTGCAGAGACGTGGACCTTAACTAAAAGAGACATACAAAGGCTGCAGACAACTCAAAGTAGCATGGAGAGGTGCATACTTGGTGTAACCAGGAGAGATAAGAAGAGGAACTCGTGGATCCGAAAAATGACAAGAGTGGAAGACATCATGATCAGAGTTAAATCCCTGAAATGGCAATGGGCTGGACATACTGCCAGAAGGACAGATCATCGATGGACAGCCGAAATTTTAGATTGGATACCAAGGGACAGGAAAAGACCCAGAAGAAGACCACATGGGTGGATGAAATTCGAAAGTATGCAGGGGTGACATGGAGGAGACTGGCACAAGACAGACCGTTGTGGAGGAAACTTGGGGAGACCTTCGTCCAGCAGTGGATTGATAATGGTTGACAATGATAATGATGATGATGACATGGGCGCTAATAGTTAGAATATTTTTAGTCGTTTACGGATAATGATTTCATTACGAAACAAAGTAGAAATATATGAAGCATTCTGATTTCAGTAATTAAACAGAAAAGTAAATTACATTAATGCAGCTAAAATTGTGTTCTCAATACCACCTTTATTGTAGTTTTTGCATTGGAAAAGAGGTGCAGGCCACGGAATTTAAGAAATAACTAGTAGTTGTCACGTGCAGTTCTATTTTAAATAGTATCAATCAAATATTTCGGCTTTTAGGGATGTAAACCACTTTTTAGAAGAAGGAAAATTTCTGCTGATGTTCATTTCGTAACTAAATTGTTAGTAAGTTATTGGAATATGTCGATTTAAGAATTGAATAATTTTCTAATTATTTATAACAGGTATCTTATTCCTTTGAAGCAAGATAACTGGTTATGTTTGGGTTTTTCACGATTTAAATTCTGAAGAATTCCCATTAACTTAAAAAAAGGGTGTTTCCTGAAATTTAAACTAACTCTTCTGATTGAGCAGATTTCAGTTACACAAGCCATATGACAGAAGTTTCAAAAGTCAAACCTGTCCAGTACGTCCTGATGTAAAAAGTTTAACGCATTGGCGATCCCCTTAAATTGTTTTATTTTTTACACTGGCAGACCTAACCTCTTTATTTTAACACGGGCAGACCTCAGCAAAGTACTGCCTATAATACGGGACCAGCTGCTCCAGACACAGATCAATAATGGCATAATAAGTATGCCTCGTAGGTGTCAACATTCTTCGACACAGAGGAGGCTTTACCAGTATTGAATGCAAGATTTATGGACATTCTTCGAATACACCATTTTAGGCAATATTCCGACTTTTGTGACCAGTGTATATGTTTTAGGTTATTATAAAATGAACGTTTAATGTAAATTAGGGCATTTTGTTCGATACTTCTGACATTTAGTCACGTATTTTAAAGAATCAGGCAGCACTCTAAACTGAGAATGTCACCTTTTGTATTCTTACTTTTTCTTTCATGTGAAAAAGATGTGTTACCAACTTACCACCTGGCTGATATTTTGAGCCAAATCAAACTTTTATTACGCAAGTAATGAACCCTTGTGTGCACCAAGGGCCCACATACTTGTAACATCACCAGCAAATTAAGGACAGGAAATACGAAGTCAAGAACCGAAGGTTCAAAACTTGTGGAGACACACACCTCAAACTTTTGAAATAGCCTTTTCTGGTTACTTATTCCCTAACAGGTTTAATCGCCAACACCCAAGCTCGAATCAGCCTTCGAAGATGGGAGAAACGTGACGTCGTAAGTGTAGCCGCCTTTGAAAATAGGAACAATCGGTTGTTCGGATGCGAACGATCAGAATAAAAGTATTGAAGTAGTTAGAGTTGTAGAGGATATGCTTATCTAGGAGTAATGAGTAGCATGAAAGTTTACCATTGAGATTGTTCACCCAAGGATTTATCCGAAGGATCTATTATTAATAATTTTATTTATTTTCTTGAAGCAATCAGAAAAGCTTTACTTAAATTAAAAGTTATTATACGTGCAAGGCCTTTAAATTACATTTTCCCTTCAGTTACCAGATCATCCGTTAATATAAATTTTCTTTCATAATTAAATACATTTTGTCTAAAAGTATACAAATTACAGTACATTTCCTAAGGTCCAAGAAATTTAATGCCAAAACTTAAATATTTCAGGGACACACAAATTGAAACTTACATAAATTATTGATATATTGGTATATAAACGCCACCCATAATGTAAATCGTATGAAATATATAGGTTGTCGGGTACAGGTGCTACATTATGACTAAAGCCGACAGCTCGAGAACCGATAATGATCGAACTTTCTTCTTTTTATATAAAAATGGATAAATGAAACAGTTTTAGTTTCTAGGTTTTAATTAAAATTCAATTTAATGTATTATAATTATAAATTTAATAGGTTAATTTGTACCTTTCTGTTGTTCAATCAGTAAGATTATTTATTTATTCTTGTGAAAAATGTTCGTCTGCCATCGTGACCCACAGTGTGAGTCGTATCCAATATACAAGTGATACGGCACAGTTAGTACGTTATGACAATAGCCGTCAATTCGAGTAAAGATAACAACAAAAATGATTTCATTTTTTTTTGTAAGAATGGAAAAATAAAATTTTTTGCTGCAAATGTTTCCGAATTGCAAATTTACTGTTACCAGTATAAAGATGAATATGTTTGAGGTACCATAAATTTATACTAATCAGTTTACTTTTTATTGTATTCTAACTCTCTTGCATTTAGCTGCTTTCAATTCAAAAGCTTTGGCTTCGATTCAATACTGTTTTACAATCGCTGCTCTTAATGTTTATAAATCTTTCAGTCCATCTGCGTACAATGTTCTTCCACAATAGTATTTCAGAACTTCCTTGCAATACGAATGTAATTGATAGCAAGAGTACTGTATTGCCTAGGTCACTTGCGCTTTAACAGCAGACTTTCACAACACAATGCAAAGTGCTTGATGTGGTTGCTTACGAATGAGTGCTGCCCCCACAAGCAGAAGAGAAGTTCAGAATTTCAAGAAAGCACGGTATAAGATAGTAAAAGTGCTACTCACTTGGTTACTGACGCCTTAAATATGATCCTTCCGCAAGTAACATAGTAAAAAAAGTTTATAGTTACCTAATTCACGAAATGCTCACGCCTATGGAGAATTAGTAATTCCAACAGCAAAGTTTACATTAAAGGGGGTAATGCAGTATTACTTGCTTCATGCAAATAATCTACCACTTACCCGTAAAGAAACAGTCTGGATTTCGCAGCTGCTATGCATCTGAGACCCCACGCTGACCAGAATTCTTAAGAGCACAACCTCAGCAAATCCCACTAAATAATAAATCAAAGCTCTTATTTAAAAAAATACTGCACAAATAGTTTGTGAGCTTTTCTTCAAATGTTGTAGAAAACAACATACTGCGTTTTTTCCAGAATAACGCCATAATGCAATTTATCTCTTCGGTTTATAATCGAAAATAACCCCATGCCGAGAGGAAAGCCACAGATAAATGGACCATAAAGTAATCTGTTCTTGTCATCCATTTCAGGTCATCTCCCCAGTTTGGAGGCCAAGTACATTGTAGATAAAGTTTCTTCTTCAATTAGGGATTTCATTACTTCTTTAAAATTTAATAAAACCTCATGATCAGACGATACGTTTTCGCCGGTAATGTTAAGTTGTCTGATACCGTGCCCAGTTTTCCAACGATGAAGCCATCCGTTACTTACAGTGAATACTGCATCTCCACCTTTAAAAATCTTGTGAAATTCCAGTGCTTTTTCTTGTAACATAGGTCCATTTACTACACTGCCCTTGTTCCTTAATTGGATGAAGAACATAACCAACGCACTCGATGTTTTTTCGAACTCAGACGTTTTCATAGTTTTTATTGGCGTTTCATTTTTGTCGTTTGCACCGCAACTTTCACCACTCCCGCTGGCCTTTTGAGTACACCATTTTTCGATTTGATCCCAATTTCTTTTCCAGCCTCCTACAGTAATCTAACCTACACCTGAATTTGAAGCAACTATTTATTGTCTCTCCTTGATCGATTCTTTTAATAGCTTTTAACTTGGTCTCTAACAAAACACCAATCTTTTTTTTTCGCACTCGTTGCTTTGAATAGCAAAACAGAAAACTTGCCTCAAATAAAAATAGAGACATTCATTTTACAAATGAAACACAATACTGCACGGTTAACTGAAGCAAGCGAATAGCATAAGACACCGACTGACCTATATCCGATACCCTGCGGCGCGTGCGCGCGACGAGCAGGAGAGTCATAGATTAGTGACCTTGTCAAAAGTATACCACCATTGCTGTGTGCGTAACTTCGCTGGTACCTCGGATAACCCGAAACTCGGATGATCAAAGCTCGGATAATCGCGGTTCTACTGTACATAAAATGCAAGACATGTACATTTACCTTTCATGAGGGAATCAATAACAATAAATCCTTTAATGAAAGTTTTGACCAAAAATGTGACTCAAAAAGTTTTAAACATTTCTATATGAAATATATTTTTCTGAGAAATTACAAATATTTCTTCTTACCAAATTTGGTAACCTGAGTAGAATTCTACTAAGCTCCTGCAATACATAAACAAAGAGTATTAAATCTTGAGATATTTCGAATTTCAGTAATCTCTAACAAAATAATATCAATATCAGTAGACTTCTAATTCGTCACTCCACTGAGATATTCGTCTGTATCTGGAATACTGTAACACCAAGTGTAGAACATGAAGAGTATCCCTACCTTGCAGTACAATTAATATTACAAAATGTAGCATTTCACTATTAACGATGTTCATTGTCGATATCACAGGGAGCTTTATTGGAGTACTACTTCTTAACACAACATAATAGCATAAAAGTAATGAAAGTCAGTTTAACACTGGTAAAGTCTCAACATGTGTCCCTCCAGCAGACGAGAAAATTGATATTTCTGATTACAGGTTGAGGTATAATCACCATCCACCGATGCTGTCACATAAAATATTTGGGGGAGGGGTTTAAATATGAAGAGTGATAAACGCAATTGATGTTATTGAAATATTTTATAAGAGTGGGTGTATCATAAAATGGAAAATACTTCAAAAAATCGAACAGAGACGGATATAAGCATGTATTTTGGGAGTGTAAGTAATTTGAAAACTACGATAAATTAAGGTCATGGCTCTTGATTGGCTAGTTAAATATTTAAACGACCATACAGTTAAACGAATTTGTAATAATGCGAACAGTAATATGGCAGGTAATATGAATGGTGGTGACGGAAGTAATGTGCCAAAAGGAACAGTCCATCGTACGCTTCTGAAAATTGGGATGCGCAGCGCTGGGTGCGCATGATAACCGCGGTTTACCGTCGAAAGCGCCTACAATTGGCACGTCGGCATAAAAAG
Source organism: Macrothele yani (assembly GCA_039090855.1). Taxonomy (NCBI): domain Eukaryota; kingdom Metazoa; phylum Arthropoda; class Arachnida; order Araneae; family Macrothelidae; genus Macrothele; species Macrothele yani. The sequence continues at coordinate 68,520,861 of CM077033.1, read as the reverse complement.
TGGAGCTTGAATTATTGGAAGAAGGGTGTTTGATCCGATGAATCTCGTTTCCTGGTGCACCATGTTAACGGCAGGATCCTCGTGAGTAGTGGGACGAAAGCAAGCCATCTGGAGGAAGTGTGATGCTTGGGGCAATGTTCTGATGAGAAATTCTGGGTTGAGTCATTGTAATGGAAGAGAAACTGTTTTCTCTTTACAAAAGAAACAAATTTGTGAACTTTACAAGTTGTCGGAATTCATCGATAAAACGGTGAAAATGTAATAGTTATTCAAATTTATTGGCATAAAAGTAAAATCAAAGTTTTCAAGCTTTCCCACATGAACCAGATAACATTTAAAAAAAAACGATCCCAAAGGATGAAGTCTTCTTCTCTGGTAGTTACCAAATCATAATAAGTAGGTGCTTCGCACACAGCACAGCGGAAAGTCAGCATGGAGAAATGGAAAATTAAAGCGATGAAGGAAAATAAAGGAGACTATGTAATGCAAAACTGTATTTTATACTATAAAAAAACTGAGTTTCTTGATATCAAAAAGAAGTACGTACGGAACGGCAATGAACTAAACCGTAGGAAAGAAAAGTAATATGTTAGGAGGGACTATTACACTTGGGTAACGTGAGCGGCATTTGCAAACGTTACGGAAATTTGAAAGGATTTCGGTAAGGTAAATCTTTCATGAACGAATAAATTGAACAGTTTCAATATCACTCTGAGTTTTGGAAGTCAGCTTTATGTGTAATTTAGCAAATATGGAAAATACTTTTTACACGGGGAATCGTCATGCATCCGGATAGCACACTCTGTGTATATCGTGCGCATCTTGTTCTTCAAACGACATGTAACAATGTACATTACAGAACACACTTTTCGCCGCCCCGGTGGCGCTGTCCTCTGATCATTCGTCCGTAAGGGGTCCGGGTTCGAATCCCGGTGAGGCATGGATGTTGTGTTTGTCTTACGGCACTGGCTCTCTCCCTTCCCTGGAACCAGTGACCCTAAATTAGAGACGGGCGACTGCTTATAGCCCATTGATTTGCTCACGGTGGTCGTTAAACCTCCAATCAAAAAAAAAAAAAAACCACACTTCCACTTGCGTTAAAGATACATGAAACTTACAAGCTCACATATAGCTTTTCTGAAATTATGTCATCAATTGGAACATGTATACAATAAATTCATTTCAAATGTCAAATGAAATTTCAAATTTATTTTAAACCTTATGAGCTGCAAATTAATTTGGCATGTCCAACATCGAATTGCGGTAGTGCAACTTTTTATAAAAATACTTCATATTGGTCCCACACATATATGTTTTTAAAGTTTCATACACAGTAATAGCTTTCTGAAATTGATAAGGACAATGCATAAGTTCTCTCAGAATATCGATTATATTTCCTTTATTAAATTTGAAGGAAACTGCTTTTACACACCTATTTCATTCAATAGGAAGCTGGACCTAAAATCTGTGTGATTTTGGTTGATTAGAAAAATAAATGCATCATGACTGTTTTTTTTTGTTGCTCCCAAAATAAAATATATAAATATATATTCAAAAACATATATACAGCGAAAGCTTATGAAGAAAGGTTGTTTTCTGATATCAATTTAAAAGTGCTTTAAATTTCTTAAATAAATATATTACTTTTGTTTGATTTAAACAAAAATAAGAAAGAAGATTTCCTTTACTTTTGGTACAATGCATATTTTTGGGTATTAAATGTACTACAGGAATTATCTTTAAAAATAAAAGTAATAGTCTTCAAGGCAATTTTATTTCTGAATGGTATCGTGTTGTCACAATAGTAAGGTGGTCACACAGTTCCTCTGCTGAGTTGCTCTTTTTGCATGGTAATATTGTAATACTAGCATGCTCTCAAGGTTCCTCTCTTTAGATGCTACCCTTGCGTGGTATCGTCACAATAGTAAGGCGGTCACAAAGTTCCCCTGCTGAGTTGCTAATTTTGCATGGTAATGTTGTAATACTAGCATGCTCACAAGGTTCCTCTGCTTCGATGCTAAATTTCGTGGTATCGTCACAACAGTTGGGCGGTCACAATGTTCCTCTGCTGAGTTGCTAATTTTGCATGGTGATGTCGAAACACTAGCATGCTCACAAGGTTCCTGTGCTCAGTTGCTAACCTTCTCTGGCATCATCGCAAAATAAGGGTACTCAGAAGGTTCCTTTGCTTAAATGTAAGTTGTATGGAATTTTTCAGACTGAGACAACAACATCAGTCATGGTTCTGGTTAAACCCTATGCTTATTCGATATCCTTTCCAACGCAGATTTGCACGAGTGTGAAATCTTGCGGGTCGTTGTCGTAGATTTTCATAGCATGGCCTTTTGGAAGGATGATAAATTCATGTGAGAAAAAAATTCAGGCAGAGTACCTATAAATTTGTGTGAGCAAGTTTAGATAATAATCATCTGTTTTTTATTGTTCAGAAAATCAGTTTAATTACATTTCACGAAGAAAAGATTTGATATGAAAACGGAAATGGGTGCCCCCAAAGTACCCGCTCTTTTAAAGATATATGGAAATTTATTGAAGTTAGCTTTCCATCTTAAAAGTAAATAAATGTTAATCATTTGTAATAAAAATCTCATATAAGTATTATTATGAAAATATTATACTTTAAAGCAGAATTCCACGACTTCAGATTTTCATTTTAAAATTTCGCTTAACTGCGGAAAGCAATTTTTTTGCTAATGCCAAATAACTACCCAGCAGAAATAACAAGTTAGTAAAATCATCCAATGCATTGATTATAATACGCTTTCCAACATACCAGAAATCATTACTCAAGTTATGAGGATAATGGCTGTGGAATTAATCTCGCTTCTGTGCCCTGACCTTTTATTCTATTTCCGTGATATTCAACAGAACTGGTTCAGTATACCTCCGAAATAACATGATGAAGTTTTGTCGCATTAGAAGCATTTTTACGTAAGTTATGATGCATAACGGCTATGGAATAGATACCGCTCCTGTGTCCTAACTTTTGATCCCATTTCGCCCATTTTTAATAGGATTCGTCCCCAGGCCGGCCCCTACAACACACTAACATTTCATCCAAATCGAAGCATTTGACGTAAGTTATGAAGCATAATGGCGATGGAAGTAATTCCGCTCCTACGTCCGGACCTTTGACCCCATTTCGCCCGTTTTCAATAGGGCTTCTCCCCAGGTGGTCCCGTACCACATACTAAAATTTCATCGAAATCGAACGATTGTTACGCGAGTTATCGTGCGGAAGGGGAAACGCACTCAACGCGTGACGTAATGAGGCAGATGGGAATCGCGACTATCTGCTCGAAAGAGTGTGACGTTATAAAACTTTAATAGGATCCACACACAACGCGTGACGTAATGTGACAGATGGCGTGACCGCGCACCAGCCTCTCAATAGCGAGCTTGTGACGTCATAAGATTTCTAAGCATCGGTAACATTAATGGAACGACGCCATGACACGGAAAACGTGGTAATTCGGGGTCGTTATTTAACATACTAAACGAATTTTCCTAAAGCCGAGATGAAGCTAAATCGATTTCTAGTACCAGAAAACGGTAGGTTAACGACTTTCATGAAAATCCTTAGAGCCGTTTTCAAAATAAAATTTTCATAGCTACAATAATTGCTCCTTTAAGGCGGACGTCAAGTAATTTTGCTTCCTATACTTCCAATGGAAAAACTTCTGTACACTTTTTCTTCACAATTAATGCGTTCCCAAGGATGAAAATTTGAACATCGATTAAAATAGCTTCATTTTATAGCTTGGAATACTTAATATTTTATAAAACATAATAATAATTACGCAACCTTTATTTGTCTACTGACGTCATCAAAGTACAGGTCGTGCCATCTTTTTTCGGGTTTCAACACCACCAATCGAAACGTTATTGTTTTTTAATATAATTATGGTTATGTTTTAGATAAATGTTAAGTATTCCAAGTTATAATATGAAATAATTTTAGTCGTTGTTTAAGTTTCCATCCTTGGGAACACACTAATTGTGAAGGAAATGTGGGGAAAAGTTTTTCCGTTGGAAAAATAGGAAGCAAAAATGACTTGACGTCCACTTTAATAGTATGGGATAAGGGCGATGCAATGAATCCTTTGTCCTGTCCTTTGACCCCATTTGTCCCATTTCCAATAGGTTTCCTCTCCAGGTGGTCCCCTACCACATACTAAAATTTCATCGAAATCGAACTAATTTTACGCACGTTATGACGCATAAGGGCAATGAAATGCATGCCGTTCCTATGTTCTGACCTTTGACCCCACTTCACTCATTTTCAACAGTGTTCGTCCCAGGTGGTCCCCTACCACATACTGAAATTTCATCGAAATCGAACCATTTTTAAGTGAGTTATTGTGCCGACAGACGGACGGAAAAAGCTTGAGCATATACGCTTACGCTTCTTCAACCTACGGTTGGAAAGCGTAAAAAATGACCGTTTTTGAGGAACACAGACCATTTAAGGCTGTTTGTGACAAATTCCTACCCAGACTTAGAATAAAAATTCCTTAAAAAAGTTTTAGAAATAAGTTATTTTCTGAGTTATGTAGTGAAAAATAAGTGTAATTTAAAAACATTTTTAAAACTTAATCTCTTAGCTCTGTAGAAAATTTAACTTAACAATTTTTTTTAATTTCCTCCCAGCTCTGACTTCGCTTTTGATCATGCAACAAATGGTACAAAGTTTCGTTCGATTATTTACATAGCGTTATTTGTATTCCTTGTTTTATGTAGAAATTCCCGTCCTCCACAATAATTGACTCGCAAACAGCGGAATTAGCCCTTTTTATACGGACAACAATTTTGGGTAACGCAGACGTATTTGTATAACAGAGGATCTATTAGAACAACCACGGGAACATTTGTTTTCGAATATAATTTGTAATTTTGTAATCAGAATTCAGAATATGACTAAGTAACCGGAGATATCCTCCAAAATAGATTACAGTGCACATTTTATGAAAATCAATCTTTCCTCTCACACAAAGGCCAGATCTTTTGAATTGGTAATTGAAGGCACGGTTAGAACCTAAACCTTCTTTAGTCTGTTGGTGTCACCAAGTTGGATGTCTTCAATATCAATGAAACGCTCCTCTTTTCGGCACAGTTCACTTTTAGGAACAGGGAAACATTTGCAGGAGCTAAATCTGTCGAGTAGGGTGGATGTTCCATTACACAGATCGACTTTGTAGCCAGAAACGCACAATACGAGCTACCTGTGCAATAATTGGACGTGCTCTGGTAGTTCATCCTAGAGAACCTCCACCTTTAAGCGCTGTAAACATCCGAAACACCTGTGCATGGTTCGGACAGTCACCGCCGTAAATTGTGTTGGACTCGTACACTTCCATGATTTACAAAATTTTTTTATCACAGCTCTTTTCTTGATAACGAAACATCTACCACGCTCCACTCATACAGTTCTATTTCAGCGGTGGCGGTACGAAAACTGTTGTGTCACCCTACTAGAAAGTTGTTCCTGCGCTTACAGCACACTCTAGTGGTCAAAACTATAAACACTTTTGCTGCTTTAGTTCAAAGCTCTCTGTCGCAAAAATGCAGTTTCGTTATTTAAGGCACACAGTGTGTATGATTGAGTAAAAGAAAATTTTATTTCGATACGCCACACATTGTTCTTTGGCTTTCAATAATACATCCCGCAAAGTAATTGAATAATTTAATTTTGTTAGGCAAAGAGAAAGGAATTACCACTTTAACTTGCACTGGGGATTTGTGCAACAAGGACATCACCTCCAAATATGCAAGACTGATTACATGGTCAAAAATTATCCTAGATATTTTAGGAATGGCTGAAGAAATAATGCTCAAAGGATTCGGTTTAATTATTTCGAAAACATAATCTGTACAACTATACTAGATATATGTACCGAATATACAGCTACTACAAATGTTTGCTCAGTGAAAATGGATGTCTTTTCCTTTTTTGTCTCTCTGTCAGAATACTTCTTTTTCCTTCGTCACCAGTCAAACATGATTATTCCTAATGAACAACAACTCCATTTATCTTCACTGTAAAACTGCCACGCAGTTCAATAACAATTGAGGGAAACTGAAAATTCGCATTACATGTTACATGTTCCAATTAAAACTAATTCTTCAAAAGAAAAGAAAAATTGGCTTCTGAAATTTCATACTTCCAGCCTTTAGAAAAGATCATATATCAGAATTTTTTACAAACGTTTTTGCTTTTAATGTCTTTTATTTTTTTAAACATGTTGCAGTGGTATCAACAAACAAAATTTGTAAAACACGCCAGCCCTGAAACAGAGACAAGGTTTTCTGCAAAATGGTGTCATTGTATTGGTTGTACTCCTTTATGCAATATCCAACTCCAAGGCAGTGGTACACGTTTTGGGAAACAGTGAAAAATGAAGCAAAGCCCATTGTGAGCAAGGAAAATGATATACAATATGGCGCTCTGTCCAGGCGCCGTTTTCTGGTTCTGTTACGGCTGTGTTTGTCTTTTATTACGTTTTAGAATCTTAATGTTTGGAACTGAAGCAAGACTTTAATCATTAGCACCTAGTATATTGCAATACGAGAAAGCAGTGCTGACCTCATTTCTGCTATGCAAGGTTCGAGTTTCCTTTTAGTAAAGCCCGGAAGTTGAGGCAGTAAAAATGCTAAAAATAGGCAGGAAAATAAGCGAAATAAAGCGTCAAAATAGGCATCGAAAATAGGCATTTATAGAAGTGGTAGAAAAATTCTGAATCATACACTGCTAGCTGTTAAGCTGAATTGGCCAAGTCATTTATCCGATTATCACTTACTTATTTTTGCGGTTACACATAAGTACTAGGTGCTTTTTTAAATGTTCGAACGTGAAACTCTGCCTTCTGTCACTTAGGATATGTTCTAGAAGCGAAAATGATCTTTGAACTTCTACGGAGGTTCAACCCCGCCTTCTCGTGGTGCATCCTGTTCCCACTAAAGGGGCTCTGACGACCGCCAATAGCGGTATAACTATACCATCGGGATCAGAGGAAATGCTATCCCACACTCACCAACCCGCTTGGCCAGCGTGGTGAGTTATGGCCAAACACCTCCAAAATGACTCTACAACTTAAATCTTGGCCCTCAGTCTCCGGCAGCTGGAATGTACCTGGCCAAGGCAGCGGCCATTGCGACATGAAGGCAGAGGGTGCTAAGAATCCCCGGAGGACCAGACTAGGCTGCCATTTGAAATTCGTAAATATGCGGGAGTGACATGGAGGAGACTGGCACAAGACAGACCGTTGTGGAGGAAACTTGGGGAGACCTTCGTCCAGCAGTGGATTGATAATGGTTGACAATGATGATGATGATGATGAATGGGAGCGTATTTGAAACACGAGGCAGCTGTAGGATCCATTTCAATACAAGTTTAACTTTCACCTTATGAGTATTTCAGCGATGACTTTGATTTTCTCCTAGTCATTATTTGCTGAAAGGACTCGTTGGCATTTTTCACTCACGATCTGACCCTTTCTCCGGGGAACACATTTAATTGTACTAACTATATCATTTAATATTTTCAAGACATTCACTGACGTTTCGTTCCTTTTCCCCAGCAAAGTAATCATATGGGGCAACTGTGAAAAGTGTGCTTGAATAAAAGTTAAATCGTTACGAATGGAGTCTTTAGCTAGTATCTGTTGAGCATTGTGTATTGCGCAGAATTCATCCACTTGAAAACTGTTAACAATTTCAGCAATCTTGTTCAAATTATTTGCGTAATATACAGCGGCCTATATCCATGTTTCCCATCTTGTCAAAATCAATTTAGGCGGTAAAGCAAGATTTGGTTCCATCTCTTTGAATAAGTGAACTCGATGAGGAGCTTTAAGAAAATTTTCTTCACATTACTCACTAACGCATCAATATCCGGAAATAACCCACATACTTCCTTCGCTACCCTGTGGAGTGCATGAACCAAACAAGTTAATTGAAGCAATTTTCGAAAGAGAACTTTCAGGCTGTTGGCAGTCCTTTTCACATAAGGAGCTGCGTCCATTAAAAACAATAGTACATTTTCATACTTTATTCCGCCAGGCCAAAGAAGAGCTAATGAAGACGCAAAAAGCAGAGAAATCGTGCTGCTATTTGTTTTTCGAAGTTGTTCTGATGTTAGTAAGTAGACAGTTGAGGGCTGAGCAGGTTCCATTGTACCTATAACAACATTTGCCACATACGTTGTCTGTTGTCTCATCGATACTGATCCAGATATTTTTATCCCCGACATCTCTTATTTCTTTCATTATACCGACGTAGCAGGAATCAAAGTATGTTTTCCGCAAAGTTGCTTCGCACGGAATATTTTCCTTTGTATATTTCTCCAAAAGGTTCTTCAGTGAACTATTTTCCAGCTTCCACAAAGGTATTCCAGCATCTATAAAAGCATGGCGCAAATCACTTGCAAACTGTGACTGCTTGCTCGAAGTAGAAGCGAATGACGAAATCAAAAATGTCTTTTTTCACCAATCTTCCGAATAACAGCAGCTTTATGTTTAGCTGTTGCCAAATGTTCTGAAATGAAGAATTTCTTTTCGTAATTCAGTTTCGTATCGCATATTTTGCAAAATAACAAAATTCCATCATTTGCACAAGATATCACTTCCATACTCTTGAACATACCGACTTAATGTAGCACTGGTTGAAGAAGCAGTTTTCGGCATTATTGCTTCACTTGGACGCAAGGCGAGATCTATTAGGGGTAGCGAACTAACAGAATCTACGTCCCTTGTTTTGCACTTACGTTGAAGGTCTTATGTGTGTACGTGCATTCTTGGCTTTCACTCTAGCTTGATTGGTTACAATGTTATCTGGCAGGATTTGGCTACTTCCGTAATGCCCAGAAACTATCATCTAGGATTCTAAGGAGAGCAAGACATAAAATGAGATGCCGACCATCTCAGACTCTGCGCACGCGTCGGCCACCGCTGCTTAAATTCGAGCACTTCGTTTTGAATGTACTGATTGTACTCGTGTTTACTTTCAGACTGTGATTTCGTTTTAGAGAAAATGCCACCTACCTTATGGTTTGTACACCTATACCATAAAAAAGAGTTTTTAAAAGAAATGAATAACTTAAAAAAAATTAGGTGTTTACCAGGAAACACTACGTACTGCATGCTTGATTGTTATCAAAACTTTGATTTTATCGCATTCTTAAGATGAAATCCTTTTTTAATAGTGCATTTGTTGAGTATAGGCAAAAAAAGGCATTAAAAAATAAAAAGTCATTTTCTTCAAATATGAGTCGAAAAGGCAAAAAAAGCATTTTAAGGCATTTTGCCTCAACTTCCGGGCTTTACTTATTAGCAAGAAAACAAGGAGCATTTCATGCAATTTGTGCTAAAAATATATTATACATATAATATAGATTATGCTAAACCTAAATTATACATACAATGAAATATATGCTGAAATATACAGATTGATTCAAAACTCATGGAATAAACTTTAAGGTGTAGTAGAGGACACTGCAACAAACATTTTTTGCATAGGAATATATGAGCGGAAGTGACGCGTTGAGGCACAAACACAAGAAATAGACATGAAAGGAAACTTAAATTGTTTACCTACGGCATCGTTGACAAGTGCTTTTTTACAGCAATGTTTACAAGAATTGCCCAAAATTGCGCCCATCAACAGTAATACGTGCGTGGTAGCGTCGATGGAGTGATTGGCGTACAGTTTCAAAGATGCCAGGTATTTCTCGCACACGTGCAGCCGCAACGGATATTCGAGCGACGAGGTCCTCAACAGAATCAACTGGAGTCTCGTAAACGAGGGCCTTCAGATGTCCCCATAAGAAGTATTCGTGGCTCGATAAATCGGACGATCGGGGTCGCCAACGGCTGGTCCACCACGGCCAATCCATCGCACCCCAAAAGTGGCATCCAGGTAATTGCACACATTAATGCCAAAATGGGTTGGTGACACAGTCCTTGTCGGACGGCCAGTGGTACATCTTGAAACAATTCTGGTAAAACCTCTTCCAGAAAAATACATGAACATCTGCCATCGAATCGCGTTTGTAGTAGATATGCGCAGATGCATAATGTGTAAGCCACCTACTGCCCTCTACCAGCAACAGTACACGCGAATAACTCCGTCGATGCTGTCACGCATGTATTACTGTTAGTGGAAGCAATTTTGAACAATTATTGTAAACATTGTTGTAAAGAAGCACTTGTCAACGATGCTGTAAGTACACAATTTATGTTTCCTTTCATGTCTATTCCTTGTGTTTGTGCCTCAACGCGTCACTTGCGCCCATACATTCCTACACAACAAATGTTTGTTGTAGTGTGCTCAACCATGCCAAAAAGCTTGTCCCATGAGTTATGAATCACACTGTATATTATATATGAAATGCAGCTTATGCTAAAAATATACATACTTCTGTATATCTTTTAATGCTGTGATGTCGTAGTTGGATCGCGACATATTCTTTAATGCTGAAAAAAGCCTTTAGCTTATAAGCAAGCAACCCGTGTTTTATAAATAAAAACACAAAATTTTGTCATATTCTTAAGAATTTACGGACTTGTGCTATTCTTTATACGTGCTTATTTATTTATTCTGTAAACAATATTTTTTCTTTCTCCAAGTATCCTGACAGTAATAACCACTCCACATGGGACTGATACCCTAAGCTATAATATATGAAAATTTCATGTTCAGTACTTCTCAAACTTATAGCTCAGTCGTCGTGCTTCGTATGTGAAGTCCATACTTCCTGTTTTTGCAGCAGTTTACTTCTACCATCAGTAAGTCAGCAGTCGAATAATATATCCCTAAGAAACGCCAATATCTAACATCATTCTGCGATCCGCTAACTCGACGTCACGCGGTTTCTCTTCACTTATGCATACGTCAAGGGAAATCAGTTGTATTAATTTCCCATTTAAACAATGTTGCATTGTTCCTTGGACTTTTCCTGAGTTCAGCTATACAGTTAAATCTCCAGTTTGAACTTTTCCAACTGGTTGAAATAACATGATATATCGAAAGGATATGCAGCTTTGCCATTTCTGGATATAACTAAACACATAATCAGTTATTGGAAATTTTTATATCATTCCGTGCCTCACACTTGTATGATCACAGCTTTAGAACTATTTTGGGAAATCTTCAGTGATATATCTGAATACAAATGATTGGACTTTTCCTGAGTTCAGCTATACAGTTAAATCTCCAGTTTGAACTTTTCCAACGGGTTGAAATAACATGATATATCGAAAGGATATGCAGCTTTGCCATTTCTGGATATAACTAAACACATAATCAGTTATTGGAAATTTTTATATCATTCCGTGCCTCACACTTGTATGATCACAGCTTTAGAATTAATTTGGGAAATCTTCAGTGATATATCTGAATACAAATGATTGTCTTTCTAAATACGAGAAGGAAAAAGAACCTTGTGGTTTAAAGGAATCTTGCGGTTATCAATGGAAGACAATTTATAGATTTATAAATGCATAGTTCGTCTCTTATTGTAAATATCTTATCGTTATATGAATAAACGTTGTTCTGATTGGGTGCGGGAATTGAAGCTGGATTTGGTTTATTAATGGGAGAATGGCACCACAGCCTGTCTCTTAGAAGACTATTTATTGTGGAGAATGATCGATAGACTATAAGTAGGGCAATCAGAAATTGAATTAGCAAGATGGCGGAATTCGTGAAGGCAATTGGTCTGCGTTCTCTGGTGGCATTTGTAGGAAAAGGAACAAAAAACAAAACTTCACAGTAAGGACTCCCACGAGTCACAATAAAACAATACGACTGGAATTTGGTCCTAAGAGCTCGCCGCCATAGGGAGTCGAAGGCGAGCCAACACTCTCAAGAGCTCTTTTCTGTTACAGGGCCCGCGAAATTTAGGCAAACAGTTGATAGGAACCTTTCTTGCGTACAGAGAAGTCTGTGTGCCAAAAAGACAGGGTCTGTATCCCACACGCCGCGTCGCACAGAAGTGTACATCTTAACACCCATCCGACAAAATCCCACCTTGAACACTCAGCAATCGGCCAGTGTTCGCTTCATTGTGGAGTCACGGTACAGGCTAGATCCGCATTCTGGAGACATGCACCTATGGAGACAGGTTGAAACAGAAGACTTCCCTCAGACTTTAGGAAAATTGACAACTACTGTGGTCTAGGCATCCTGGTTTGTTCTCGCATCATGATGGATAGACGCCCGCCGCTGGGTTGTTTCTGGGGAGCATTTGGAAGGATGCATGGGTATAGAGATGACATGCTTGGGCCTTGCCATGACTTCGTATAAGAGCTTTTGTCTCCAGTTACTTTTTATGGACAATAGATCACGCCTTTAGAGGGTTCGCCAAGTCTAGAAATACCTGAAGAGTGGCGATGTTCACAGGATTGGTTGGCCTCTCAAGATCTCCCCAGATGAAGAGGTGACAGTGCAAGTCTCGGATACCAGGGGTTCAACAATTACAAGCCCTGGTAGCTCATTTTAAAAACCCTCCTGAAACATCGAAACGCTGTCATGAAGCAGTGGAACTTATTGCTTGAAACTCTCACTCATAGACTTATGAACAATACGATGGCGCGTTGTGCGAGATGTATGGGTGTTCGGATAACAATATTGCCTATTGTGTCCTTAGAATCTGTGTCATTTAGTGCATGAACTACGACGGCCATGCTGTGAAATGCATGCTTCCTCTTCATAAGATGATGACTTTTCTTTTCCTTCGTGTATTGCTGCGTTTTCGATTTTGTCGGTACCACTGTCATTAAACTCTGTCGTGTGACATTCATGATATTTTGTTTGCCACGTTTATTTTCGACAGCGGTGTTGTTTAAATCCTGCACGGACTAGCCGGCTTAAACAAGAATTCCTGTACACACGCGACACTCCGTAACGTTTTCTGCTTTCAATCATATCTATATATCAATTCAATAAGGTTTATTACTGTGAGTCCTATTTTGAGGGAACGGCTAAACGTAAAGATATGGTTGAAGTGTCAAAATAAAGGTCTTACAATGTAGATGTGCAAGCTGAAGAAAAATGTGAGATTGGGGCAACAGTTCGGGCGCTATGGGGGCGGCAAAGCTTCCAAGTACAGTCTATGGGAGAACCGTGAGGTTGACATTCGATCGCCTGCGCTTGACTCACGCTCTGTTGAAGGCGAAAGCATGGAGGAACTGAGATAGTCCAAAGTCCGGTCTTTTTCTCTGAGTGAACTGTTGGGCAAAGCAACGCTAGCAAGCATTCTTATTAAAGTTTTCATCGGAACAGCAAACAATCTCCAAGACCTGATTGCGTTATACCGTTGGACTGTGTGATGTATATATACACTTTGATATTCATTCGATCCAGTTTAATCATGTAGGTAAGACGTTTCCGATTATGTAAAGATGTAAATAAACACTCGGTTGACCATTGTTAGTGAAAATATTTAGAACGCACATATTGAGTTACGACATTTATATCTTCATTCTTTAAGGTTTTTTACTGTCAGACCGGTTTTGCAAGAACGGCTAAACGTAAAAATATGGTTCAGGTATCAAACTAAAGATCTTACGATATGGATGTGCCCGTCGAAGAGAAAACTGATATTGGGGCAACGATATGGGCGTGTGTGGGTGGTAAATTTCCCATGTAAAAATCTATTTGAGACGCGTGCGGCCTTTATCTACACAAGGCTCTCAGTTTACGGTCAGACTTGTTGTTTGCATGATGTTCTATGATCAGTCCTACAGTACGTAAATACTTTATTGCATACATTACTCTTAACAGAATGTCTCCCTCCCCAAAGAAAAAGTAAACGTAAGATCCTTACTGGAAGGCATGAGCGATCAGTGGGTCGCAACTACGAGTATATGTCTCAGACAACAGAGAATGAAAAGTATTCGCAATGCGAATTTCATTCCAACAACATTTACAAGCACAGTTGTGACTGAAGGTAAGAGTGAAAGAGTGCCTATCCAGTTGAATTTTTGCGCACGATCGAGATGAGTGGAATTCCGCCTCACATTTTACAACTGAAAAAGGGTGAAATCGTGATGTTCATCACCCAAATGGTCGCCCCGTTGATGCAGTGGTCTAGGCGCTGGATTATAATGATTCGTTTGTGAAGGGTCTGGATTCAAATCCTGATAAGGCATGGATATTGTGTTTGTCTTACGGCACTGGCTCTCTCCCTTCGTTGTAACCAGTGACCCTAAATTAGGGAAGGGCGACTGTTTATAGCCCATTGAGTTGCTCAAGATTTTCGTTAAACCTTCAATCAAAAAAAATTACGCACCTGTACTTTTGCCTTTACTGAAATGGTTGAGAGAATTTGTCATTCAAGTAAAATTTACTTTTGTTGTTTCATTAAAGTTTATTCTTTTCAAAAAGAAAAAAAAGCTAAAATTTGATTCCGACAGGTTTCATCTAGTTCATTAAAATGCTGGGGAAAATTACGGAATATAGAAAATGCTGCGAGTTGAAACTCGCTTACAGGAAGTAGAAATTATTTTACAAATTTAAAAGAGTGAAAATATGTTCTAATATAAAGATTTTTGTAAATAATATACTGCGAGAGATTACAAAATGAAAGACAAGCATTTAAAAGGTACGAGTTGCAGAAAAAATTAAGAGCTGAATACTTCACCCTGTACATAGAAAATCGATAATCTTGATACATTTTCACCAAAACGTAATTAGAAATATTCCCATAAATAAAACAAATGATCATGGTATTTGACATATCACTGAATATTGAAATTAAGTCATAAATACAGTAGTCAAGGATACAGCAATAATTTTGCCGCACTGTACCTGGAAAGAAAGTTATTAATGTAACATAAATTTTTCGTAGGGCAAAACGAAATGCTTCTCATGAAAATTATTGTTGCTCAAACTAGGTATGATGCGCTTTCGTGTAATTTTTTCTTAGCCTGTCACATCGCTATGTATATACTTGTGTATTCGATGTTCAATGGGTCTCAAAAATACGACAGACTGTAGCTTTTATTCCTCTGAATTTTTGAAATTTGTTTAGAAATTGAGCATATCTTCGCTAATTAATGGGTAACTGAATAGACAACTAGTCTCTGATGAACAGGGAGGGCATAAATACAGCGCAATAAACTATAAAACCAGAGTACAATAGGTACGTCTTGTTCATTTTATAAGACCATCAAGGTTTTCCTGAAGTACAGAAACACAGAAAGATTTACCATTTAAGAGTGATACTTCCGTTTTTTTTTACTCCCATTTACAATTCTTTTTACAGATTCTTTGAAGAGAAATTAGGGATTTAATACAGATATGAAATTATACTGTCATACTACGTTCCACATTAACATCACACCGTATGATAATTTTAAAATTATAGTCTGCAGCCTCTCATATAATTGAGGGATATCTCCCCTAAGAAGAGTCCGTGCTCTGTGATGATATAAAGAACTACTCTAAACAAATAAAAGACATTATCTTCAATCCCATTCAAATTCAATTTGTGTTTTCAATACGTTTTTATATAAACGTATTTTACATTTCCGAATTACATTTGATTATAAGTAAATCAGTGGTACGTGAGGGATAATGTTATTATAATATCACTATTTATGACTGCGATGAATTCTCAATGACAGTACAAAAAATATGAAACTGCAAATATAGAAAATTTTACACTGGAAAAATCGTTGAGATTTGCAAAGCGTCACCCAAGGGAAATCGCATTACATGACATTTAATCATCGATATAAGTTTAGTTTGCGGATCTAATTGTTTAACAAGAAACCTATTTTTGCTGTTTATAAATAAAGACAACAACTGTCGGAATGGTGTTCATTTTTGTGAAAGTACCAGGATTTAGGCTTCAGATGTGGGTGATTTAGGGAACATCTCTTCGACAGATTGTTATCCGTTTCATCAGGATGCACTGTTCTCGAGTTTCATAGATTAATGTAGAACACAAAATAGCACTTTTTTTGTACTATGCACACTATGTAAAATTGCTTTGGATTCCTTGTACCTGGTTTCTTCAATAAAATTTTAACATACATGTATGTTTCTTGAGTAGTGTAGCACTTAAATCCGATTATTTTCCGAAGAAAGAAATTTAAATTTGAGCTGTAAATTCCGATTATTTTATTTCGAGCCCGATGGACTGTTTTAGATATTTTTATATAGCACGATAAATCACTATAACATGATAGCCACCACCCAATGAAAGGAAGATTAGAAAAAAGAATAAAAAATACAAGAAACAAGGTAATTCGAATGTCTAGCATTACGTTCTTAATTCGTTTTACAAAAACAAATCATAGATTTGATTGCGTGCATAGGGTACTTTGCAATAAATTATTAAAATATGAAAAGTACGGACATATATACTATTACAATAGTTACCCAGTTAAATTGCGGTGAATAATAGTTACTGATAAATAACTAGTCGGAAGCTATGGTACATTACTGTTTACTAACTTCAATATTTTCGCAATAATTAGAACAAGAAAGATGGCCGCCCAGGTGGCGCAGTGGTCTAAGGCGTTGTCCTCTGATCAATCGTCCGAAAGGGGTCCGGGTTCGAATCCCGGTGAGGCATGGATGTTGTGTTTGTCTTACGGCACTGGCTCTCACCCTTCCCTGGAACCAGTGACCCTAAATTAGTGACGGGCGACTGCTTATAGCCCATTGAGTTGTTCACGGTGGTCGTTAAACCTCCAAACAAAAAAAAAAAAAAAAAAAAAAAAAGATGACACCGAATTTCCGGGTGTAATAAGCACGTCTTTTGAATCCGTTCTGACACAAATTAAATTAATTAAAGCTATTCAAAGTCAATGGAACCGGTATGGAAAACAATAGTATCTGACGGTAGAAAGAAGTTTTTGATTCGGGTCTTTAATCCCCCAGATATTGCTGTAAACGGAATGGGGAGCTTACGAATTCTTAGAAACAGAGTTATCGACAAAAATAAGATCTGGCTTTACGTCCCTTGATGGGAAAACCATGCAATATTTTAACAAGAAAGTATTCACAAAAGGTTTATCCATATGAGCAGTATCGGTCAAAAAAAAACATTTTAGTCGAGTTTTCAGGAGCAGAGATTTTGCTACAAATGCATCAGAAATAGATATTAACACTTATGACCACTGGTGGCCAAACCATTCTTTACCAAACATTAGAAATAACGTGAAAAATATTTTCCGTTAGGTCTTGTATGCGATACAAGAAGAAGCTTTCAAATCAGAGTTTTAGGAGCAGAAAACGCAATTTACCACTGTGCGCCCTAGCGGAAAGTCTATGGTTAACTTGAAAATTTTGAATTTATAGGAAAAACATTTCGAATCGGAAACACTATTCAACAAAGAAGGAATTTTTCAAATCAGACTTTTAGAAGTAGAGATATTGACAAAAATAAGATATACATCTACGCCACTGGCGTAGAAACCATGCATTATTTCAAGAAGAAAATGTTCCTAAACTGTTTGTCAAAATGAGTAGAAAAAAGACTGTTTCTCTACTCTCCAAAATACTTTTCTTCAGTCCAGATTTTAGAAGCTCATATTTTGCTGCAAATACATCAAAAGCGGAAATTAAGACTTACGCCACATGGTGGCTAAACGATTTTTTACAAAAATTTGAAATTACGTGCAAACGATTTCCCATCAAGAGCTGTATCCGGTGCCGAAAGAATTTTTCAGATCGGAGATTTAGAAGCAGAGATATAGGGGAAAACGCAATTTACATTTACGCATCCTAGCGGAAAGTCTGTGAATTACTTGAAAATTTCGAATTTATAGGGAAAAACATGTTACACTAGAAACACTATCCAACAAAGGAGGAATTTTTTAAATCGGTCTCTTAGAAATCGAGATATTGACAAAAATAAGATATACGTCTACGCCCCCTGGCGTAGAAACCGTGCACTATTTTGAGAAAGAAAATGTTTCTAAAAGGTTTGTTGACATGAGAAGTATCGGTCTACAAACGATGTATTTTTCAATCAAGAATTTAGAAGCTCATATTTTGCTGCAAATACATCAGAACCGAAAATCAAGGTTTACGCCCCCTGGTGGCCAAAACATTTTTTTACGAAAATTAGAAATTATGTGGAAACGATTTCCCATCAGGAGCTGTATCTCGTGCAGAAAGAATTTTTCAGATTGGAGATTTAGAAACAGAGATATAGGGGAAAACGCAATTTACCTATACGCCTCCTAGCGGAAAGTCTATGAATTACGTGAAAATTTTAAAATTATATGAAAAACATGCGACACGAAAAACACTATCCAACAAAATATGAATTTTTCAAATCGGACTCCTAGAAGTTGAGATATTGACAATAATAAGATATACATCAAAGCTCCCTGGCGCAGAAACTGTGGACTATTTTAGGAAGAAAATATTCCGAAAAGGTTTATCGTTGTGAGTGGCATCAGTCTACGAAAAAACTTTTTCAATCGATATTTTAGAAGCTCAGAGTTTATGGCAAATACATCAGAAGCGAAAATTAACGCTTACGCGCCCTGGTGGCCAAAGTATTATTTTCCAAAAATTCGAAATTATATGCAAAAGATTGTGCTTTAGGAGATGTATCCGCTGAAAAAGAATTTTTCAAATCGGAGTTTTAGAAGACGAGTTATCGGAAAAAATGCAATTTACTTTTACGTCCTCCTAGCGGAAAGTCTATGCGTAATTTGAAAAAGAAACTATATCCAAAATACTCTTCGACATACATGGAATCGAAAGATGAAAGATTATTTTCAGTCGGATGTTTAGAAGCAAATATGTGGAATAAAACGATTTTTGAATTCGACATCTTCTGCATTTACACCCTCTAGCGGCGAAATTGTACATCATAAAAAAACGAAATGAAGGATCATCATTCGCATATTTTAAGCATTCGAATGCAAAAAAAAATTCAAATCGGACTAATAGTTGCAGAGATACCGTCTGTACAGACGGACGGACGGACTGACTGACGGACAAACCGATAACATAAGCACGATCTTTTTTTACAAAAGACGTGCTAAAAATATACTTGGCAAAAATATTTTTGCATTTCTCTGCTAAAATATAATTTTGTTTTTGGAAAATAAGGCACGAAACCAATAAAACAAAGCATTTGTCAAACTACTTCTCCTGCATGTGGTTTTTGTAACTAATGAATGATAAATTTCATCCTATTACGAGACACATGGCAATGATAACATCATGTCATGTTGAAAAATAAACGGATCAAAGGCAAACGTTTTATTGCTCTGTCTCGTTGCGTAAGTGTTGTCATTATTTCCTGAAAATCATTATGTTTTCTAGATGTGTTTTAGCTGTGGTCCTACGACATCAGCGAAAATCAACAATTGCAAACGTGTGGGAAATGCATGCCATTAAATTCTGTAATAGTAGCTTTTTTTACGTTTTTCTAAATTCCACTTTAAATCATGTAACATGGTTACCAATTTGAGTATGGAACTACAGAATGTGTTATTCATTTGAAGTAATGTCTACCATAAGGGTAGTCGAAGCTCAGAAATGTTAAATTACTATTTTCCGGTTGTCAGATGTCTACAAATTCTTGCTGTCTGGGCATTTAATAATTACTTTTCGTAAAAGGATTAGGTCATACAATATCCGGTTATAATAACCAAATTTGCAAAAGCGGAACTGAATGTTTAGTAAAGTATTGTACAAGCCATATAAAGTCTACTTCTGAATTTCCTAAGCCCGACACGGACAAATACGCTGACTTTCTGAAATTAAATTTTAACATTTTCAGTACTTCGAAAATAAAGATTCTGTACAAAAGATACATTAGAAATGAGCTCCATAATGATTAACAGCTTACTATTTCAGGATTAAGAAAACCTGTAGCGAACTAAAAGGAGTGTTAAGTGCAAATACTGATTAGTTGTTTCATGGTATCAGACTTGTTGATATCGTGAAGCAGCAGGTTGTATCATATCTTTACAAATAACACCATAACGCTTTTTAAAGTCTTGTGTTTCCGTAAATATGATATTACAAAATTTGGTGTAATTATAAACTGTCCACTGCAATACAAGGCAAATTCATAAATTCATCTGGATTTGATGGGTAAAGCGCTGTTTGATAGAACACATTATGAAACACATATTGAAATTTCAAAATATAACAGCTAAAAAGAACTGCACAGATTGTGTAGTAAAATATTTGCATAAATAAGAAAAAATAAAATAATTTCAAAATACATTTGAAAACAATTCATTTCGCATTCATGTTTTTCTCGAAAGGCGAATCCATATTCGCTTCATATGTACGGGTACAGTGTTTTCCTGAGAATTACGTTGCTTGCATTGCATTAAACATCCTCTTCGTTGCAAATATAATGAGTTATGAGTATACAAATCATATAACTACACCTTGCTTCAGAGACATTATGTTTCGAATGTACAACAGATCGGTATTTCTCTTTTAGATTAACAGCTAAGCTCGGTCCTATTTCTCCATCAAGACATCAAACTGCCTGTTTTACGGAAAACGTGTTACTTAAATTTTCGGAACATGTAGAGAAGAGGCATTTGCGTTGTTTCGATAAAAGCATTTTTATTTGCTACATATCCTATCAGATAGTTTCGTTACATTAATAAGTTCCTACTTGTACATTTTTTTTTGTCATTTCCGCTTTTGGGACTTCCCATGAAAATCTGTTGTAACAATGTTTTGCGTGTTTCTTATTTATATAATTAATTCCAGAAAAGAAAAATGTGGTGGCGGTTGATTATACAAAAACACCATTCATCGTTCTGTGCTCTAATCGTACGCTGCAATACTGCGTTCGACCTCGGCATGAGTCTCGAAAAGTGTGGTAGTCGTTTTGGTAACCCTAGCAACAGGCCACACCTGATTGTCACGCATGCGTCGTCGGCAGCGCGCAGGTTAATTAGCGTAATTTCGTGAGTCCCCGTTAACTGTTTACGCGCTGTAATTTTGCGCAACAATGGATGTGAAAAAGAAACAAATATGCGCTATTAAATCCTGCTGGCGACTTAAGAAGTATGTTAGGGAGACTTCCAATCTTATCGAAGTGGCTTTTAAAGATGAACGTCTAGGAAAATCAAACATTTACAGATGGCATAATGAATTTTTGGACGGTCGTGTGCCGAAATTTGAATCTCGCAAAGAGGGAGACCTTCAACGAGTGTTACAGGAAAAACATCTATACCATAGGTTTTATTACAAAGTAAGACAGTCTCCTATCAATTACAGATGTCGAAGGTATGGTTCACGTTTAATTTGGGCTTGAAAAGAATTTGTTCAAATTGAGTTCCCATTTAATTTCATGTACTGCTCAATGAAAGGCCGAACATGACTACTTCTGCTGTTTGTTATTTGGAGAAAATCAATATGAAGTTGATGCCCTAATCTGTATACCCTCCAGAGTTGTCACTGTGCGACAGTTCTGGATTGTGTACATGGTTGTTCCCCATTTAAAGAAAAACATTACTGGGACGACAATTTGAGAATGATCAAAAACTTATTACAGCTGTGCAGAGGTGGTTCAACACCATTTCAGAAGATGGGAGGAACATTGGCACAAATGTGTTCGATGCAATAAACAGTATTTAGAAAACGATTACTACTACCTTGATAGTTAAGGTACACATATTCATTTTTTATAAAGACATTCTCAGTAGTTTTTATACAACACTTGTAATTCAGTGTTAGCAGAAGAATGAATTACTGTTATAGAACCACAAAAGAAAGTATGCAGTTCATTAAATGGCTTATGGAAGTACTGAGGTCTTCACGAAAATTTCAGCTATTACACTTCAAGAAATATTAGACAAATCAATCGTCCCACAAAAAAAGCAACACTGGTGCTGATCAAACAGAAGAACTCTCAGAATACACACTGCACAGTAAAGTAATCAGAGTAGTTTCTTTTATACCCTCCAGAGCTGTCTAAAACACACCGCTCGGGAAGGCATGGTTTTTGATAAGTTATTGATCATATGTACGGTTGCAACAGCGTTTGCCTGATAATTGCGCAGATGATTATTTACGCTTTTCATGATGTCATTCGTGGAATAACACTGTCAGTGCTCTTTTATGCAGCAGAAAACAAATACCCTGTTCAGTGTGAAATCGGCAAAATGCATCTTAGAGTGTTTAATTTTTGCGTGATATGTGTGGGGCTAAATGCTTGTCTCGTGATCAAAAATTTCGATAGTATGCATTTCCCACGACGGAAGGGAAAGCAAGAGAACGCCCAGATGTCAGATTTCAGGGCGCAAGGCTGAACGCACTGAGAAAATTCGTGAAAGCATAAAAAGTGTATGTTGTGTGATTTTGAGGATATTGGATTGTTGGGTCAGAGTTAATAAAGAGACGATTCGTCAAATTTTAGCGTAAGATTTCGGGACAAAGAGGTTTGTGCTCGTTTTGTTGCTCATGCTTTCTCAGACGACGAGAAACATGCAAATATCTTGAAAACATCCTGAAGACTATCGAAAAAATTCAAAATTTTCTCTAAAGCACTGTGGCAGATGCCGAGACTTTATGATCTAGAAACGTTCCTTATGTTCCAGAAACGAAGAGAAATAGTGATTAGTGGAAGTCTGCACACTCACCCAAAGAAAAGGAAGTCAGGTTTAGAAGTCCAAACTGAGACTATGCTTGTGTGCTTTTAGGACATCAAGGCGAATTCTGCACCACAATATCATTCCTGAAGGTACAACTGTCACTACCTATACTTACGCATCCACTTTGGAACAACAGTTCAATAGGTTTACTACTATCATTCCTGAGTACAAAAAGGGCAATGGCTACTTCTCCACGATAATGCACCAGCACACTAAGGACTCAGTTTCCAGGAATTTCTGGCACGAAAACAAGGGTTTGTACTTAACCATTTCTCTTATTTTCCGGATTTGTCCCCGTGAGACTACTTTCTGTTTCCTGAATTAAAGCTACCTTTAAAAGGAAAAGTTTCAAGATATTAAAGACATACAAAAACCTGTGACGTCAGCTTCTCACTCCATACCAAAAGATGACCTCTGTAAGTCTCTCGTTTCTTCGTCGCATCGTTCCATTTCTTGTATTAACACCGGAGGCATGCACTTCGAATGAAGTACATTCAAGTGAATTTTCCTACTACTCCGGTCTGTTTTAAATTCAGTCCCGTTTCTTAATTGCAGCAATGAGTACAGTATACTACTAATTTTTTTATAAAAACATTCGCTCTCGTAAAATTTTCTTCCTTAACTTAAAAGTTTCGAAACACTGCGAGTATATGCTTAACAAATAAAAATAGCAAACAGTGTACAACATCACGTTCAATTTGGAAATAAGCAAGAACTATAAATCACTTCTGAATGTTTTACGTACTCTTCCACTTACGGAAATACAATTTGCGTTACATGTTTGTCAAATTCAAACTGGTTTTGAAAAACTAAAATTATTACTTTTTAAAATTTCAGCATATTTAGTATTGATACATATTTCGAAAAATAATTTATAACAAACATTGGTCACCAAATTTTTATGTTATTTAATATTTTTTTTTCAAAGATTTTTTACATTTGGCCAAAGAACATTTTCAAAATACCGACTCTCGTGCTGTATAAAGATTTTGGAATCGCACCCTGCTTCCACTCAAACTTTTCATTTGTGATACGCGTTGTGTTCTTCGGAAGGAATCTATTGATTTCGATTAATTTTTCAGATTTATTCTCACCTTTACTACGTCATATATTTATATGGTCAAAATAATACTCATAGTTTGCATATTAAAAACTAAACGAGAATGGGAAGGAAAATATTATAGAGTATGCCCACTCTTTGGGAAGATCATAGCCTCCTCTATACTGCGAAGACTTTCCTCTAGATACTTTTACGTTGCTCCAAGAATTGCCGTCCATTCTATCACAGGATAATTAAACTCCTTGGTCACCACTGTCGGATTGTTCGGCCTGCCCAGACGATTTTCGAATTCAAATAGAATGTAATTCAAGGTATTGATATCAGAGCCTTTTGCCAATCAGCCAAATTCTCCCAACCTTTCTCAATGAACCATATCTGCTCGGCCATTGTTTGTGAAAGGGGTATTGGTCAGTTGGAAAAGGAGAAAGCCCTTGACCGAACTGTTGCCATAGTTTTGGGAGCAGAGAATTGTCCAGAACCTTTTGAGAACAGTGAAGTGTCGTATGACGGCAACACCAACGAACAACAAGAGTGCAAATCTCGAGAAAGGAAGATTGGGGGTCGACCTAAACCATGAAGTAGACCTACAGAGTATGATACATCCTGCACGAAATTTCACGGTCGGCGCATCACAGACCAGATGGTAGCCTTCATGTGGCTCTCCTTGCAGCCAGACCCATCCGCTGGACTGCTACAAGATGAAGCCTATTTACTCCTTCTAGTGAACAAGTTTCCACTGCTCTACTTTTCATTGGCGCCGAGAATTACACTACTCCGACCCTCCTGTGACTTTGACCATTCTGATGTTAGGCTTGTGTGGCACTTCTTGCCCATGGAAACAAATCCCCTTCAGCCCCGACAAACGTTAATGTAATTTGGGTGGAATATCATACATTCCACCAAGTTCGCATTGGAAAAAGCAGAAGACTCTGATGTGCGTTTTTTTACAGTACCGTCAGGAAGTGTAACATTTTCGAAAATATTAAGAAATGATGATCGTTAAATAAATATTAAATTAAATACATTTTTTGCAGAATGCTCTCCGCTTGGTTTTTGGTCAACGTCTAAATCTTTTGGCGGACTTTCCGAGGTATTTCCGAGCTGTACGCCAAATGTAAGGACTTCGACAATAACTTAAACGACAAATGTAACCACTTAGACCAATAAATTTCCAAAGCATAAGGGGTTTTTTTCCTTCGTATGTGTACACAGGTTTGCGTCATACTACATATTTCATGATTTAGGAAGGAAATTTTCGAAAACCAATGCATTTCTCGATATTCAAAATGTCTTTGTCTGTGCGCAACAGAGCACAGTTTATATCTTAAGTGTCTCTAAGTCTAAACAGCGTTTTTTCACTGATATGTCGTCTGGATCTGTAATTCTTTGCAAAGAAATTGTGGGGTTTTCTAACTGAGAACATTGAAAAATGGCATTCCTGCCGTTCTTTTTCATCTCGTTAGCGATTACTGCACGTATAGAAGGCTCAAAAGGGAAGATATAAAGGAAGTATACTAAATTTCCGACACAGAAATGTTTTGTTCCATTTGACCAAAGCAATAAGAAATGCATTTGAAACAATTCTCGAAACATAGAGAACTTTCAATGTACAAAATAAGCTAGAAACGACACCAAAGCCCAATCGTGTTATTTGTAAATCAGATTGCCTCAGAGACTTGACGACTCTTGCTTGGAGGAAACTAGCACGAAATCCTACACGTTAGAAAAATCGGTCGGTTGAAAAGTCGGTGACCTTGTGATTGATTTAAAAGGCCAAACCTTTTCGTGACCAGAAGAGTACTAAGATGCAAACTTCCAATAATTTCTTTTTTTACTTTTAAAAACAAAATTTTCGAAAAAATACTCAAAATCTTTCAACGAACTGTGCAATGAACGATTGTGTTACGAACTATTGAACACAGGTATCCTTGAAACACCAGCTTACTGTTCAATATATCAAAACATTAGGAAACTGGAAAATTAAATCGCTCTGAAGCAGAAAAGGAACGCGCATCACGATATGCTATTTGTTTTGCCACAAAATATAAAGAAATCCCAAGCACATGAGTTAGAAGAATCTGAACCTATTTAAATTTCGTCAGTCGAAGCCAATTCTATTTGTTCATCACTTAATTGATTACATCTCCAGTATGGCAGCTATAGATTCCGTGGAAGAAATATTCTTCACCAGTTGCGTTAAACAAATTCAGGATTATTACCTGAGTAATCAGATATACCTAAATCGCCAGATTTTCTCTTCAATACGTTATACAATTTTTTGTTTTTCATACATAACCTCACCAGCTGAGTTAGTAAATTCAGATCTTACATACTTAACAGTAATTTTTTTAATATAATTGCTGCTAATCATCCGGTGGAAAATATTCTTCCTTCCAATCAATACAACTTCCAACGCAGACTTTTTTTATACTGTTGGTTTTTCAAAGTAGTATATAGTTTTTCCGCTGAAGGGCGTAATGCTACATTTCGATTTACAAGACAACTTTCTTTCTAAAAGACCGATTTTATTGTACATATTTTTTTCCATCCGATAGGGCACCGGATGGAAAATGTTTCTCACATATTTATGCATTTTTGTAGAGAATGGTTTGGCCGCTAGGGTGAGTAAAACTTTATTCTTGTTTATGACATATCTGTACTATTTGATGCTTGATTTAAAAAAGTATTTCGCACTCAAATACCACTCACCACAAGAACATTTTTCAGAATACATTTTCCTGACAATATTGCATATTTTTTCTGCCAGAAGATGTACAGTATAACTTTTATTTTTTTCGATATATCAGCTTCCAACGTCGGATACAGAAACTGTTTTCCTTGTCGGAGAGCGTTCAGGGTGCGAAAGGTTATGCACGTAATTTCAAATTTTCCTTAGAGTACAAGTGTTCTGCCAAGAGAGCACATATTAACTTTTCCGTTTGCAGCATAGTAGCTGCAACATATTGAAAAATATTTTTCCGACCCTATCAAAAAATTATTTTTCGGTCAGGTACTACTTAGTTCCAAGACGTTTTGTGTACATTTCCTACTAAAAAAAAAGCACAAATTTTTCACTACGGGAACAGATGCATCATCGGTTTTTCTTATTATCTCCTTTTTCATAAGTCCATTTAAAATATTCTTTGAGCACACTATTTATTTTATGGAACAGTTTACGTCTACTCCTGCGGTTCGTTGTCCATAGTTATGGCACCACGTGGTGTCAGGGTGTATATTTTTGTGATGCTTTATAACCGCTACTAAAAATCTTGTGAAAATCTATTTTTTCAATAAGCCGTTCCTTACGGTAAAGATCGGGAATACTATCTTTCTAAAATAGCTCACAATTTACGCGCCACATGGAATAAAGTTCGAAACCGTTTTCTGTTTCTGCTTCCAAGAGACGTATTTGAATATTTCTTTTCTTTAATATAGCTTTTGCTCTGAGGAATGCCATTTGCATTTTTTCTACTTTTGAATTACTGAAAATTACTCCGCTAGGGTTTGTAAATATAGATCATGTTTTCTTGTATATCTGTTCTTCTTATCGTTTGATTTAAAGACCGCTTTGTCCGTCATATGTTCTTTCAGCTACGATAATTTTTTTAGAACAATTTGTCAAATGTCGTAACGTTGTTTTCAACGGCTAGTGAGAAAATGACTTGTTTCTGTTTCTAGATGTTTCATCGATTGTAGAAATGTGGTTGATTTTTTTAATTTTTGTACTTTTTGGAATTGGATCCATTGACTATGGATAATGTTGAAATGTTTCATTGGTGTCGGAAAGGATTAAAAAAAGTGCTCATTACAACTGAAAATTCTGCGTCATCTTTCTTGTTTTTAACTATTCGCCGGTGAGTTCCGACAGTCTGTCTTAAAAAAAGTGACCAGTTCCGATTTGTTTGTTACACGATTTCTTCCAGGAATCCGGTAATGCAATGCAATATGTCCCAAATATTGTCTATGGGGTTCAGTTCAGGACTATGTGCTGGACATTGCTCTTTTTTACGCCTATGTTCTCCTACCGATCTACATTAACACTTACAGGAGGACACGTGTCGCTGTCGAGGTAACAGTTGTATATGTCTACTTCATGGTACTGCTACAACGTCTGTAGCGAATCCACGACCCATTAATTCGTCAGAACGATTAATGGTCCCAAGCTGAACCGCGGAGACTGCTTAATGCCATGGTTCCTCTTCCACCAAACGATAATGTCAGAATTATATTCTCCAGCAATTAACTTTCCCCGGCATCAGCCACCCAAGGAATGATCACTAGACATCAAGACTACGTATCATTTTTCATCATTCAAAAGCTCTGATTTGAAATTGACTTTAGTATGGGATCGGCTTTACCAAATCCACACTTATTGCCTGTTGTAATCAAATGAGTTTAGCCATGTGGATTTAGCCTTCCGGAACATAGTAAAGCATGATGTGCAGCTTTGTGCATAGAGCACTGGAGATAACTACAATCCAAATAAGACCGCATTAGATTTGTGTGATTTGACGCAGTTGTGATTTGGTTTCTGAGAGAGCACTTCGTTGTCTAAGTCGCTTTTCATGTCCTGTTAATTGCCCAATTGTTTTCAAGAGATCAGGTATCAATCGTTTGCTGTTGAGATACGTTGCCTAGAAGCATGCAAGCTTATGGCATGCAATCCTTAGTGTAGTTTTCAAGTAGAAATAAAGACCTTTGGACTTACCGACATGTCTAAGTGCTAACAATTAAGCAATAAAATAATATTTAACATCACACACCGCGAAAAACATACAAGATCACAGAGAAATTTTCACTCCCTTTATCTTCCGTTATAGGGAAGTTTTGCCTCCAAATTCAAGCTGAAACTCAAATGTATCTGTATCGAAGTCATATTTATAAACAATATTTGAAAATAGCAAAAATCGTGGGAAACAAATTACAACTACTAAAGGAATCTCCGTGTCGCCTAACTTCCGTTTTCGGAAAAGTTTTCTCCGTTTTCAAGCAGAAATAAAAGTATTTATGGAAAAACATAGTTGACAACAAAACGAACTAATAGGACCTCACGTGAAACTGGGTTAAAGATGAACGCTATCCGTGTAATCTTTTACATTAAAGCAAGAAGTGATAAAACCAGAATGAAATTATTTGTGGAAAAGTTATTATTTCGCCTTTTCGTACCAGCAGTATTATCTGCATTTATGGAAGTTAAAATGTGCATGTACACGTGTATGCAAACTAAATCTTGACCCTATTCTCCACGCTCACTTCGTATTGTGAAATAACGCCTCGCCGAAGGCTACTGGAACAAGCCAGATAAATCATATCCTGATTCTAGAAATCAGGAATGTGGCAAAAGTCATGCGACATATGTGAGAGATTTCATTTCATTGTAAATGGAACTGATTTGTACTATGGTCCCCATAAATGTCCAATGAGAACAAGGTGCAATAAAATAATCTGGAGCACCTAAAGGGAGGCGCAGTTCAGCAAATACTGATTTAGGGTAAGCACTTGAATTTTTTCACTTGGTATACAGAACGAACCAGGTGAACTCATGAAACCAACTTCAGATAAAAAAGATTAAATATGAAAAACCAATCTCTCTTTATCCTTTATAAGTCTTGATGCAGCAGTTAAGGTTTCGGAAGATCAGATACACCGTGTGTGATTAAATGTCGAAAAGCGTTTTTTTTAAGCCAATCCTATTTTCCCATTCTGATCTTTCCATGGAAGGTAATTCCGTCTGCAACCTACTGACTAACATATCTGATCGGGAGACTTCCTCTGCTGCGTGTATGAATACTTGACCACGACCGCAAATGTTATTCAAGCTCTTTTGTTGAAGTATCTATAAAAAAGTCATCCCGTCTGAAAATTGTCTGGAAATTAAGATTCTGAATTTTTGTAATTCAAACGAATAGGTTATATATTCTATGAAACACAAATGTTCGACTTGATATCCGTAAGCAGTTTTTTAAAAGTGCATGATAATTAGAAAATTTAAATTTTCCCAATTTCATTTGCTGTAAAACAACGCACACACCATAAATATTTTACACGCAATTTAAAGTCATTTCCACAAAGTTTTGTTAAATCTGGTTTGTGAGTTAAATAGTGATAATTTTAGATAAAGTTTCCTGTTACGCAGCTTCTACATTTTAACTTGTTATTATTTAGGAATCATGCCGTTAAAGAAAAAAATAAGGAATTCTGACTGTAAAAATACTCTTCATCTCGAATCTGTGTCAAAGTCATTAAGAAAATTAAGAAGAAAGTTGATTGTTTTTGATCTGCTGATGTGATGTGTGTTGACTTTAAATAAAAGATATCGTGTTCTCTATATTTAAGACTATAGGTTTTCATACGAGTTGAAAGCTCTGCTTGTGCTGATGTAGATAATTCCCTGAATATCAGTAGCTTATTGATTTGTTTGCTATATTGATATTCCGTTTGCTTAAAATGTTGCTCAATTTGTGATTGAGTTAAGAATAACAAAAATCAATTTTTGTTTTCTGCCTCTTCGTAAGAGATTCCTTCTTATGTAAAGCAATGGCCAATGAATTTTGCATTTACGAGGAGAGAAACTTCATACGTGAGTAGACTCAAGATGGTAAGTTCCACGTTTTAGAAATCCCTATAACACAACATATCTGATTAAAATTCTCACACTCTTGGAAGTGCTGCAAATGTTCTGAAAAACCAATTGCACCTGCAAATCAAATTGAGGTTGTACAGTGTCTCCAAAAATAAAGTGACATACACAAGATAAAAAATACGTGCTTTGTCATCTAGCCAGTTTGGTGCACATCAAACAAAGATCTTCGCTCTTTCCACGTTTATAAGTGAGTCACGGAAAAATTCTCATTGGCCGCCACCGGGAGTTTGGTTGAACTATGGGAATCTTCGTACTCAACATTTCTTTCAAATTTATTTAGCAAAGCGACAAATTCCAGTAATGAACTACTGTTCCTTTCCAGCTGGAATACCAGGTAGAGAGCGTTTGTCATTTTTATGTAGGACTTCCGTCCACAGGGAGTAGATTTTAGGTCCCAGCCACCTACAGCGAGATCGCCTTTTGGGCAGGACACAGAAACGGAAGGAATGAGAGCAAGTCTAGCGACTTTTTGACAGAACAGTTTGTAGTGAAATTAGAGTACAGTAGATGGCGCCACCGTACAAGTACGATATTGCACATAGATGGGTGAGAGAATTTCAGGGAGGACATAGGAAAGGATACCCATTTAACCAGTGGGTCCAGCCTGGAGGCCGTCACTTAACGTGCTCGTCCGATGCACGGCGGATATTCAGCGATTGTTAGTAAATCACACCATCTCTGAAAGATCAGCCCATTCTAGAACCTGGGGACCCAGCATCGATAATCTGAAATACTAACCACTAAGCCATCCGCGGCTCTTCCAGCTGGAATAACTTTTTCCATTCTTTTATATATAACTTATATTTCTAACAAAATACTAAACAGTACATAGGACTTGAATGATCTTTTTATGCCGCCCCGGTGGCGCAGTGGTCTAAGGCCTCTGATTATTCGTCCGAAAGGGTCCGGGTTCGAATTCCGGTGAATCATGGATGTTGTGTTTGTCTTACGGCACTGGCTCTGTCCCTTCCCTGGAACCAGTGACCCTAAATCAGGGGCGGGCGACTGCTTATAGCCCATTGAGTTGCTCACGGTGGTCGTTAAACCTCCAAATTTTTTTTTTTTTTTTTTTTGAATTTAAAATAAAGATAGAACTTGCAAGATGAAAAAACAAAACGCTCTTCAGCGATACTTGCTGGTTATAAAGATATCCATAAACAATACTATATATCTGTATAACAAGAAAAATTAATTTCTGAAATTTGTAACCCACAGCATGTAGAGTGTGTTGTCCCCTCGGACGCCTAAGACCGCTGCACAACGTTGTGAACATAAATTATGAGGTTATCAAGCAGGAGTCCTGATTCGACGCATATGGGGCTAATTTCTGGGCAATACTGGAACAGGATGGCTGGCTGGCTGGCTGGCATTGGCTCCCGACACATTCTGGCAGGCATATGGTGAAATCGATGTCCCGACGTGTACAGAATGCCATTTTTGCGTTAGAGGAAGACAAGTATGCTATTATCGATGAATCTCGAATTTTTTGTTTATTGAATATATTCCTTGAAAATCGCAGTCCTGCTGTAACATATAACGAAAGCGTTTGTGAATAAAGTGATGGACTTCATTCTGAGTACATGTAGGAGACTAAATCAGTTTTAGTAGGTATTCGTATTATTTTAAAATGCGATTTTTTGTCAAAATATCGATTTTTGAATTTAGTTTTAATATTAGAGTCTGTTTTTCATACCTCGAGTCTTTAATTGTTTCAACTTTTGCACTACTGTATTGGTAGTATTCATCATCTGTACTCTCTACCGTTCCCACTTATAATTCCTATTGCGTTGAAATACACGTCGTGTACTATACAGCTGCATACATTTTCGATTAGCGTAAATTGCAGCGAAAATAAAGTTGCTATGACAAAAATAACGACAATTTTCGAATCCTCGTACCAACGTAATACAGAAATACCAAGATATTCTGATAAAGACGTAATTTTCAGATTTCGCTACACCGTATAGTAGTGCTTATGACTTCGAGCAGAATTACAGCAGGCCAAGTTGCGTTTCAAGAAAATTCAACAATTTCACTTTTCTCTTGGCAAAACATGTGATTTTGTGCAAGACATTTCAGCTATTAAAAGGTTTGCCGAAGAAGCATTCGTAGAAAACTCAAAGGCAACCACGACGATACCACGTGCGTCATCAGTTACATGTAATAATGGAATATGGCTTGTTCAGAAGAATTCTTACTAAATATGACAAGAGGGTGCTCCCTTAAAATTGAGAAAGTACAGCCGAGTGGTTCACATTAAATCATCTTGGTACCTTTGTTTTCAGTTTTTAGAGACACTGCCAAGCCCAAAGCAATGTTCTAGCAAGGTCTGTTTCGGATGTGTGAAACACTGTCTCAGCGGCTTTCATGATCTCGCGAAGCAACAATGGAATGCAGCCTATCATCAGAACACACAGACCACCGTGAAAAAGACTGTTAACCGAAAAAGGTGCGATTGTAGTCAAAAAAGAACTGGTGCTGCAAAATTACTCCTGTGACACAAAGTTGATTTCCTGAATAATCTAAACTGGAAAACCTGTCTCATATTACTCAACAGCCCTGAAAATGAAAATGCGATAAAAGATATTTGTTTTTAAATTGGGTTACTAAACAGCTTTCATTTCACTCTATCAAGTTTCCAGGCCGAAGTAGCTAGCTTGGAAATCAGAATGTACTATCACGTTAACAAAAATTATTCGTAGAAAAATTAGAAATCAAATGAAATCAATTTTTTAAATCTATTACATGTTTATGCAGACGTTTGATTTCACTGCAGAAAAATTCACTACACTTTTCCCACTAAGTGTCGTTTGGGAAAGACATTTTTGTTTTACGCCAGGAATATGTGATAGCATTTAGGAAATAAAATGGACCATAAAAATCTATTTCAATGGGAAAATTTGTTTAACGATATGCACAAAAACTAAAACGAGACTCATTTCTTTCTACGCTCACATGTTTTTGGCACAATTCACGTGAGTGCAAGAAGAAATGTTAAAACATTAAACTTAAAAGCGGTTCTCATTGTAGTTCAAGTACCATAAAATAAGTTGTGTTGATATTTATGAAATGTTAGTATAAGTTTTTTTTATTTTAAAATCGTGTGGCTTCGACATGCATAATGTTCCAGATAATAAACTACTTTAACACTTGTGGTACCAGGACCTAATAAAATAAATTTATTTTTGGAAAATTCCTGGAAAAAAATATATATAATTTTATAGTTTCAAAATTATACTGTGTTTATTTCATTCCCGGATTACTCAGTTTCATAACATACTGCAGTTTGGAAGTAATTTCATGTACGAAAGATGTAAAAGCTGATGTACCATTTTAAGAAAAATAGTAAGATACATCTAATGAAAAACAAATAGTTTTTAGTATTTTGTTTTTTGCAAAATAAGATGAATCTAGTTTGCAATTATTTCCGACACCTCCTGTTCTCCTTGTAGAAGTTACAGAAGGTGAGGAAATAACTAGCTAATAACAAAAGATGTTATAAATACTAAGTATGTGTCTGTTAGAATTAACTGACAGGTAAAGAAATACATTTCGTAGGGGCCGCCCATAACGTACGTCCGTATTTTTTTAATATTTTTAGACACCACTCCCCTATGTCACATTTTGTCCGATTGTTGCCAACCCCTCACTAAAAAGTACGTCCTAATTGCCGCAAGACCCTTAACCTTTGACGACTGCTTCTAGAAGTCCGTTGAAAAACCTAAAGAAAACATGTAATTATTTAAAGAATCTCCGTATACATTTACTCAAAAATTAATAGCAACTCCAGAAATTTCAAACGTTTTTGGGTTCTCAGTGTTGCTACAAAAGTTAATATGCGGATAATACTCACCATATATATATCATTTTAAAGCACATTTCAAGGAAAAGCCAGATGATTACACAAAACGGGAATATCTTTAACACAACTCAAGTCTTAAACATAAATGTGCTGCGATACAGAAATCATGGCAAAGTAACATGTTAAAATTCAAATATAATAACGTACCTAATGTTTTGTTGGGTGACCTTTTAATTTAACAACGACTGCACACCTGTTGGGCATGGAGTCAACCAACTTATGCATCACATTGGATGATATACAGTTGTGCCAAACGTCAGTAATTGCTTTAATAAATTCCAATTTATTTGTGGGGTGACGTTCGAGCACTTACCATTATTGAATGCGCCACAAATTCTCAATCGAATTGACGTCTGGCGAATTATGAAGCAAAGGAAGGGGCACTGCATTTCCTACAGACGTCACATACTCTTTAATGATTTTTGCACGGTAGCATGGGGCCGAATCGGGCAAATGTATGGCTGACCCTGGAACAAATCACTTCCTGAAGGCGCCGTCTTGTACTGGAGGATGCTTTCGCACACATTTCTTCCACAACTTTCTGTTTTAACCCTTTAACCGACTGGAACGAATCAACCCGGGGTTCGCACAATGGGCAATCAGTTCGACCGAATATATTCGCTGTCTAAGAAACAGGTCGAACACTGCTGGAATGAGTGAATCTGAGCATCCGAAACCGTATCTTTCCTCCTTAGATTTGTTTTCCAAAGGGGTAATATAAAGGGTATTATTGACACTAATCATTTTCTACTGATTTCTTGCTAAAAGAGACATAACAATTTCAACGTGCCTAAGAAATGAGATAAAAGATGTTTCAGTCATTTGTTTCTACCCAGTGGCATGATGTCCTTGTCAGGGGGACTTCAATTTTCGCATTATGCCTATGAGTGATGAAACAGAGAATAAAGGAGTATATAATGGAGCAGAGAATAGAGAAAGTGCGAAAGAGCAGAAAATATAATTTGTAGACTGGAGCACAGAAAAAAGAACTATAGAATGGAACAAAAAACTATGACTGAAAACGAGAAAGAAATTACCTAGCTCTATCTTTCGTAAAACCTTCCGGCAATGTGAATATTTCTGTTTGAAGATCGCAGATTTTTTTTATTTACATCGGCCTTTTAAAGGGTTAAACTTGTCTTTCCAATTATATTCTAACATTCCTTGAAATTACATACACCATCTCCATATGGTACGCTGTATCGCTTCCTGAACTTTGGAATCCAACCTAGTATTTCAGTTTTCGAAATGTTGTAGCTCTTTTAACAATATGTCCAGTCTTTTGCTATTTCAGTGATTTTCCACTAATTCGTTCTCACATTTCCTGAATATACCAATCATTGTTGTCCCATATACAAATTTGTAAATTCCAGCCTCTTAGACTGCTTTTCAGTTAATCCATAAATAACAAATAGAAGGAAGCCTTGATTAAGAAGCACATTTCGTTTTATAAGTAATGGTAAATTGACCTTGAAAATTATACTTTTTTTTTCTAAGTGAACTCTAATCGGGTCCAAAACGTCTATTAATTATTTCTTCGATGTAGAACTTGCGTGCTATTTGCTGTCCAATGTAACAGTAAACACTATTGTCATCCATATGTACTTCAGCAATCAATAAAGTATCAGGTCTTGTAAAGGCAATGTACATTCTTTGCCTTTGGAAGTTCATCATAAAGCTTACTTCTGAAATCTTATAAGCAAGTTCCTGTACCGTGTTCCGGTGTTCTGATGTAAAACTTGATAGAATGAAAATGTTGCCAATTAAACCTTAATAAGTTAAATGCCTACTTTTATTTTTCCTATTGTTTTTTTGCTATTGGTTTTGCAGTTCAATGATTGTAAAGCATTCATTGTCGAATACCCTTTTAGGTCATGGGAGATACAATGTCACATTATCTCACTCCCTTTCCACTTTTTAAGTGCTCTGTTCTTAAGCAGTCGAACATTTGAACTTGGATTTTTATACAGTATGTGGACAAAAGTGATTGGACACCATCACGCAGGCACAATGGTGTACTGCAGAAGCAGACACGTGGTCAAAGATGCGCTTATAAAATCGCTGATAAAATGGCCAACGGAAAAGAGTTCTGAGAGTTCGAAAAGTGCATTGCAATAAACTTCTCAGTTAGAGAAATGAGCATACGAAGCGTTGCTGATATCATACATGTAACGAAGTTGACTATGGCCTCATTTATCAAGTAGTGGAAGAAGACTGAAGATTGCAGACATTCAACTCGACCTAGAAGACCCACGAAACTGCAACACATGGACAGCAGGGTACTGCAGAGGGAGATCCGGAAGCCCAAGTTCCGACCATTGCAGCCAGCTGTACATGAGTTCCTGATGTCTAGAAATGATATGGTCCCCAACGAATTACTTCGAAGACAGACCCATGCAAGCGAGTATCATAACCAAGCAGCGTTACATAAACCTTTCATAACAAAGACTCACAAAACTACGCGGCTAAGATGGGGTCAGCAGCACGAAATTTAAACATTGTGCGGAGGGAGGTGTTATGGAGCACCGAATCCCGGTCACATTATTCCTATTGTATGGAACTATCTGGGTTTGGGGCTTACCCGAGGAACGTCTGCTTTCGAAATGTTCAGTTCCAATTGAGAAACAGGGAGTGGTGGAGTAAAAGTAAGAGTGCATCCACTGGTACTCAAGGCTGAACGAAGAAAATTTGCGTTATCCGTAATCCGTGGATTTGTGGACAGTTTACCTCTACTGGTGGCTGTTCTAATTTCTGGAAAAGAAGGAACTAGCCGTTACGGAAGTATATGCATTACTGTTTTTTTATTTACTTACAATGCCCAATAACTTTTGCCGACGTAGTGCACGTGAACTTCGTTACAACCGGAGAGGTAAGAAAGAGATACTTTCTTCATGTTACATTATGTCAGTTTACCATAACATGTTAAGTTACATGTTGCATTATGTTAGTCAACCATAAACTATGTATCAGTTAATCGAAATAATATTAGTGAGATCTGAAATAAGCAAGATATTTAACGTCTGTAATAATTAAAGTCATTACAGAGAATTTGAAATTCCACCTGTTGCTTGTAACGTCGTATTCAGGAACCAATTCTCGTCGGTTTTGCGTTTATCATGATTGAAGGTTTAATTTTTTTACTTCCTCTAACGAAGGTATATGGTCTTTCTGGATGTAAAATGAAAAGTTAAGAATTTTTGAAACAGAGATTAAGTGTTGAAAATTGGAAATATTTGGAGATAAAAGATGGTATTTACACAGAATATGTATGTTCGGCCAGCGTGGCTGTTTGAATAGCGAGAATTGGTAAAAGGAAGCAACTGGAACATCTTGACTTCATGAGAACTGACTTATCTCTAAGGGGAATATATGTCTTCAGCAGCATGTACTTCCTTGTTTCCCAGTCAAAGAGGAAGGTTAAAAACCTAGGAGGGAGGGATTTATTTTGTATGCTGAAAAACTTGCTGAAGCTCGATGTATGCGCTTTCTCCAAAGATTATTTACTTTTCGTAACATGCGGTTAAAGTTACAAAGGAGAATATTGCGGTGTTCAAAGGATCTGTAAAAGCTACTGTGTGAGCGGAATTTCCTATTATACGAGTTCGTTAGACGTGGGTTCGCCTATATTAGGTTTTCTCAAGTTAGATTTTCCTAAACATGTCGTTCAGGGGTCACTAAAGGAAGATAGCGTTGAACGAAACAAGTTGCATCAAACAGTTTTAACAATTGGGCTTCATTAATATTACCAAGAGTCATTTTTAACGCTATTAAATAATGCACTGGTAGCGCGCGACAGAAGATTAGAGAGATTCCAGTATTAAAAAACCCACGTATATGCGAAGACTAAATGGTTTTCGTGGATGTCGGGATATTTCATTTAGTACATGCATTCCGAAGGTCTGGGATATGATTTCAGTCATATATGCAACGCGAGGGTGATTGTTTCACTGTGCTTTGCAGAACGCTAATTGTTAGAACTTTTTTACCAGTTCAAAGCCACAGTCCATGATTAATAGAGTGCAAAATATTAAATATAAATGTAATCCGCCAGTCATGTGTTCGGCCAACGCAAATACGGAAGTAAAGAAAGGTATTGTATTTTGGTACCATGACTAGTAGCAACAAATAAACCACACAAATATAAGACAACGTAAATTCGCTTCATTGACGGGCCAATATATAGGCAAGTTTGAGCGACATTAAAATTTATGTCGTATCAAGATTCAATTTATTGTGCTCCTTCATAATGCACATAGTCTACTGAAAGAAGTAAAAAATCTTTGCGGCATGTAGTTTTTTTTCTTGGAGGTTTAACGACCACCGTGAGCAACTCAATGGGCTATAAGGAGTCGCTCGTCCCTACTTTGGGATCACTGGTTCCAGGGAAGGGAGAGAGCCAGTGCCGTAAGACAAACACAACACCCATGCCTCACCGGGATTCGAACCCGGGCCCCTTACGGACGAATGATCAGAGGTCATCGCTTAGACCACTGCGCCACCGGGGCGGCGCGGCATGTAGTTGAAAGAAGTTGAAAGCTGCAAAATCGATTGTAAGATAAACTGGGTAATTTCCTTCACGTGCCGTTATAATGCAGTGCCATACGCAAGTAAAAGGAACTTTTCAATAACGAAACTATCCCAATATCGAGAGAAAAAGTATATATTCAGCGGGAGACATAAACCATTATCCTTTAAATCATCAGGTTGCCTTATGAGATACCTGTGTTATTCGTAATGGACTTTAGAATATTCTCAGAGTGCTGCTGTTATTGAAAGCTTGCCTCGAATGACTTTTTTCTGGTAAACAAGGCCTAAGTAGTTACAAAGCGTATCACATGAAACATTTGCCCTAGTATTTTCGTCCTCTATTGTCCTGACTGCAACTGCAGACAAAACCAGACCGCATCAAGAAGATCTATCGTTAACTTAATTCATATGATTTTATTCTGAAACGATACCGATTATTTTCAAATCATATTCCTTAAGATTTAAGAAATACTGAGATGTGTGAATTAACAGTTCAGTCGCATATGTGAAAAGGCCTTCACCGAGAAATTTACAAAAGTCTAAGAATTTATTGCACACGGTATTGAGAATTTACACGGTATTGAGAAATTTACAAATTTCTTGTTGGAACAAAAATGATGCACGGTATTGAGAAATTTACAAAAAAGACCACATGAAATAGATCAATTGTTAACTTAAATCAGATGTATCCACTCTTGAGTGAGCAATAACGGATATCTTAAAATCATATTCCTTAAGATCTAAGTAATACTCAGATGTGTGAATTGACAGTTCAGTCGCATCTGTGAAAAGGCCTTCACCGAGACATTTTCAGAATTCTAAGTATTTAATGCACACGGTATTGAGATTTTACGCGGTATTGGGAAATTTTAAAATTTCTTGTTGGAACAAAAAGGATGCACGGTATTGAGAAATTTACAAAAAAAACCACATGCAAAGATCAATCTTTAACTTAATTCAGATGACTCTACTGTTGAGTGAGCAATAACATATATCTTGAAATCATATTTCTTAAGATCCAAGAAATACTCAGATGTGTGAATTACAAAAGTCTAAGTATTTAATGCACATGGTATTTAGATTTATTTTTTATTCAAACGGGAAGCGTATGTGCTGAAATATCTGATATAGGAAATTCTTTTTCGACAGAACATAGTGCGAAAACATTGCTATCGCGTAAGGAAGATTCCGCATGACAACATATTTTGAACAAACGGGATTCCTAACGCTAATAGAATTTCATCTTTCACTAAATATATAATTCTAAGCAATGCATTAACATTTGAAATCAAATCTGCCGTCAGAGTAAAAATTGATGTTCATATCAGGTAGTCAGTTAACGTTGAGTACCTTATGAACTGAGTAAATCAGAACGATAAAGCAAGCCGAAGCAGTAATTTATACTAAAAATAAGTTATATTATTGGAAATAAACGTTACTGTTTGATTTTTATTACACGATGCACATTATTCTTGAAGTTGCATGATGCAACGCCAGTCTTAGAAAGCGTAGGAAATTAAATAATTTTTTTCACACTAAGGTAAATAGTCAAATTTACAATTTGCCATGAAAGTATTTATTGAAGATTTTAAAACACGGAGATGTAATTAAATATTCACTTTTACGAAATAAAATACGAAACTTTCATCTTGAGGTGGAGTTTTCAAATTTCACACGATGAACAACATCAACATGAAAATAATCGCTTGATTTGCTAATGCACACTCTTACGTTAATATAATATATATGTGTTCTACACAGTCGAGTCACATTATTGTGACCACCTCCTACTTTTTACGTCAACAGCTCGTATCCAATGAAAGAAGGCAAGTGTCGTGAACTGGCTTAGAGGGTACATGAGATGTGCTGTTGGCTATCTGAAAACATATCACTTGTTGCGGTCATGAATAAAGAGAGCGATTTATGAGACTTGTAAAAAGGGATGGTTATCGGCTTTCCGGGCAAGGGTGGAAGTATTTCTTAAACAGCTAAGTTTGTGAACTGTTCGAGTGCTGCTGCAGTTAAAGTGTACTGTGATTGAGGAAATTGCAACATTGTGAATAAGCGACGTTTATATTGCGGAGAACCACGTGTCATCCATATGAGAGGTAAACGTCGGCTTCGAAGGTAAGTAAGGGCCGATCGACACACTAGAGTGGAGTAACGCACTGGCTGAATGAACCAGGAGGTTACCGGAAGTGTGCCTAAAACACAGTTCAGCAAACTATCCTGCGTATGGGGCAGCGATGCAGACGGATTGTCAGTGCGCCTATGCTAACGAAAGTGCATCTGCAGAAAAGTCTTACATTTGAATTGCAGTATTGGAACTGGACATACGCTGATTAGCAAAGGATTTCCTTCTCCGATGAGTCATATTTTCTGCTTCATCTAACGGATGGACGTTGGCATAAGAGGCGAGAAACATCGGAGAACATTCTTCAACCATCGCTGGAAGAACACAAGCTGGTGGGGACAGCGTTATGATCTGGGGAATGTTTTCGTGGCGTTCTCTGGGTCCACTCATATCTGAGGAAGGCACTATGAACCTATTTCATTATAAATACATCCTTGCACTCCACGTACACGCAAACATGCTGATTGTTTTCTCTGTTGCGTATGGGATCTTCCAGCACAACAATTCGACGTGTCACACAGCTAGAAATGTCCGAGAGTTGTCAGAAGAGCACAATGAAGACGTCAAAGTAATTTCCTGGCGCCATAATTCCCCAGACGTAAACCCAATTGAGCATCTGTGGGATCATCTCAATCGCGTTGTTTGCTCTGTTGATCCTCCACGACACACCCTCCAGCAGCTGTCACATGCACTGCAGTCAGCATAGCTCCACATAACTATGAACATCTTCCAGAACCTTACTGAGTCACTCCCAGTCCGTCTGGCTTCTGTCCGTGCTGCACACGGTGTTTACTCTGGATATCAGCTGGTGGTCACAATCATGTGACTCGACCGTGTATAGATCCCGTTCTGTGCTTATCATAAAATACTTCAGTTCCATTTGGGATCATATATTATTTTTCATACTATTGAAAGTCCTTCAACTCTAAAGAAACTTATTCACAATATTATAAGTAACAAACTTTTGTGAAGAGAGGAATTGGGTGCATTGAATATGTTTTGTTATGATATGTTTAACTGAATTTTGTTTTAGCGGGTATTCAAAATAATTTCAAAATATACACACGACATCTAAAAAAAACTGTTTATTTGAGGGATGAAAAAAGGTATTCCAAAGCAGGGCATATACAGGATAATTTTCGAGGCGACGAAATTATTGACGTTTTGTCATTCACCAAAGCAAAATAAGTTCAAGAAAAATAGGAGAAAAAGTTAAATATTTTTTCTTAATACAAGTTGGTTTATTTTTGTTACGCTATGACATTTTTTTTCAAATCTCGCCTCATTTTAACGAAAACGTATGAAATGGAGCACTTTCGAGGGCGGGGAACAAGTTCCCCTTGGCGACTCATTTAAATACGCCCTGGTTCTGGCTTATTTGTCTAGTAAATAAACAGCTTCACACACATTAGCAGACAATACTTCCCTGTAGCTATAAATATTTCGGCTTATGAGACAATTTACATTACTAAAGATCCTTTCAAGGGACTGGGAATTTTCTATACTTCTTTTGAGACACTTTCATAACGGGTAGAGTTGAGCTGAACAGAGCCCTGCCATCTATTTTCCCATTGCGCAAAGGATAAAGTTTTGGATTAGTCAGCATATGTGATATTCTAAGGCCTTCACTCTTTTAGTGTATTAGATGCCGAAAATTCCGTAACAAAGAGCTTTGTATTTAAATAACTCTTCATAGTAAGGATTCCGTTGAGTTATGTAATGTGCACTGGAAGAAGTTCCCCTGTTTTAAGAAATTTTTTCTAAAATATCTACTCCTTTCTGCATGTTAAAGTTCAGTTGAATCTCGGTGTTTACAACTTTTTCAGGAGCAGCGAATGGTACTGTGACTGATACGTACCTTGGTTGATTCCACTGAAACGTTTATTATAGATTATTTTAATAGCCCAATGAAAAGTGAGCCATTGTGTATTTTAACTAAAGAAACAAATTATTTTCAGTAATTAATTCGAAAACAATTATTTTATAAAATTAACGCCAATAAGGGGTTTAGCTTTTCTGTGATGTTGTGCAGTGCTTCGTTCCGTTTTCCGCCCTTCCACACGGAGTGGTGCCACGGATCTCCCTCTCCTTTCACTACATTTTTCTGTTTGTCGTTCATATTGAGGTCACTTACTCAGATCTCCTAGCTTCTTATTTCTAAGGGCAGTTTTAGACCTGTAGTCAGACACTCCCTTCCTAAAACTAGTTCATATATTAAAAAAACTGCGAAGTTAGCTTGAATTATTACGTTGGCTGTTGTCCAACTGTGCAATTAGTAGAAGAGCGCAGTTTCCCTTCTATCACTGAAAGAGTACGTAGGACATTAAGTATGCTGGCATATGGAAACTTTCAGTACAATCGCATTTCAGAAACAGGAGAGTTTTCATCTACGTATTCTTCTTTCCCATCACTTTGAAATGAAGAATCCGCTATAACTAAGAGATGTCCCGAGAGTATAAGCAATGGCCTTGGAAAAAGGCTTTAACGCTCTTTGGCTGGATTAAATTGTGTATAACATATGTGTAGATTTGGACTGCCAAATAAGCAGTATGAGACTTTTTTTTTCATAGCGTATAAATACATGGTAATAGTTTTTTTCCTTTTTTTTTTTTTTGAGACGTTGCATTTTGTTATTTAATCTGGACTTTTATTGTTACTAAATTTGTTCGACTACGTAAAAGCGAATAAATGCCAAGACAGAAAGAATATATAAATGCATAGCACCTAGTGTTTGCTATACATTCGGATATCTGAAAGCTGCTTTAGTCCGACTAATGAGATTTCCATAAAATTAGATTGTTAAAATCTAATAAATAAAATAAAATATTATTTTTATGTAAGATTTTATGTAGTTTGATCATAATGACAGTATCAATTTTTTTTTACTTGGCCGTCTTTAATATATTTAAAAAAATTATTTAAATCATTTTTGATTGCTTAATTTACTCTCTTGGTACTTAACTGGAAAGTGATGATCGTTTATTCAGGAGTCAGCGTGACATGTTTGCCAACCTGTTACGAGTGTGTTACGCGAAACATTTGATCCCTGCTTTTCTGTAAGATGCTTCCTCTAACCAGCATCTTGAAGGAGGCAGTTATAACCTTCCAAGGTTATTTAACACGCAAGGTTATGCCCGTAAAACCCCTGTAAAGCTTCCCTTTCGCGGGAGTGCGGAGGAGGTGGTCTGACGACGTCAGCTGTCTTACACTCGTTTAGTGCACCGAAGGCCAAAGCAGTGGCAGTCGCAAATGTTATTTGACTCTTGTTCAAAGAGCTGTTTTTTTTCAGCTTCTAGAATAATTTTAGTGTAAATATAGTAAGTGGAATAGCGAAGTTTGTTTGCAAATAGTTTATTCTTTCGAGATTAAGGTGACCAGACGACCTCATTTTTTTGGGACAGTGCTCAATTTCAATGTTATATCCTCAATTTCGTAAAGACCTATTGAGGACGTCAAATGTCCTCAATTTCTTAGTTTTTGTCCACAATTTTTGAAATATCCCCCAAAAAATGGAAATTTGTAAAAATATGGGTAAGCAAAAGGCGTAGAATTCAATTAAATTTACCGAATGCAACCAAATTTAGCATCAATTTCTTATTTAATTTCTAGGAAACGGATTTATAAAGGAAAGGTATGGAACTATTTTCCGAAGCGGATGAATTTTTCTTTGAATTAAGTTAGAAATAATGCAGTATTAATGGGAGACATGCCGAAGCATTAAACAAAGTCATATCGATAAATGTGGTGTTACGATTTCGTTTCTGTTTTAAGTACTTCTTTTCTATTTTAACTGGATTTAACTAAAAATATTTTTATAATGGGAAATGAATCTCAGCATCCACTTCCTTGCAACTGAATAACTAATTGATGTAATTTATTTGGTTACATTTGATAGATTCTATTGAGGGTTCCACAAATTTTGTTCAGTATATTTTCCATTAAACTGTTTCTTCAAGTGAGATTAATGGACTTGGAGTATTCCTTCTCA
Organism: Macrothele yani; assembly: GCA_039090855.1. Taxonomy (NCBI): domain Eukaryota; kingdom Metazoa; phylum Arthropoda; class Arachnida; order Araneae; family Macrothelidae; genus Macrothele; species Macrothele yani. The sequence continues at coordinate 68,476,031 of CM077033.1, read as the reverse complement.
TAGATATAACATACAGCTATTCCATGATTTCTCCTCGGTCCGCGCATTGTAATTTTCTGGCTTCAGATATCTATTCTTAAACAGAATCACAGTGGAATTTCAGCAGAAATTCAAAATCTAACTTTGTTTGTGACTGCTACCTCCTACAAGTAAGATTTAAACTGCATCGGTAGCAGTATTCTGCACGATAGTATTTTATTGCTATTTTATACTTATTTCACATGAAAATCATTCTTCCGGTTCATCGTATGTTTTCCAATGAAACTGTACAATTATGTAACATTTCATAACATTCTTTGCTAACCTTTGGTTTTACCATAAAGTGTCAGATGCTGTCCTTAATTATGTCCTCATTTTGAAACGAAATTGTCCTCAATTTTGCATTGAAATTGAGGACAAATATCATTTTGTCCTCAATTGCATACTCAAAAATCTGGTCACCTTATTCCAGATGCCTTCGAGTTCCTGCACTGTTGCAGACTGCAAGAATAACTACAGAAATACCAAAGGATACCTAATTACATACCACAGATTTCCGAAATGACTGAGCTCTGCAGGTTATAGAAATTACGCTGTAAACCAAGTTATACTTTTTTTAAAATCCAGAATCAGGGGCGTATAGATGGGGATGGGGATAGGGAGGGATGTCACGGCTTCGGCAAAAACATTTTAAAGAATGGACTTTTTGCGGAAACTTCACATGAATAAAGAATTAGTCAAGAATTTTTGCGGCAGCTTTAAAAGGAGTATTAAAAAGAAAAGTAGTTTTTGGTTGTTGTTTTTTCCGAGATTTAAATTCATAAAAACTTTCTGACGGGAAAGCAGTTATTTCATAGCGTCTGGGGCCCCTTTTCATATCCATAGCAAAGGTTCCAATGAATGTATATTAACAAGAAAATGTGAAAGAAATATCAGTTCAATGAATGAAACGTTTTATCAATGTGGATAAGGTGTTATGAATTAGTTTTTTTCACGTTTTGTTCTTCATTCTTGCAGTTTTTTCTTCAGAATATAATGAATTGGAAGTTGTTCTTTTCGGTATATGCAGAGACCTTTGTCTTTTTTTTTATTTTTATAAGAGAAAATTTTATACTACGTGCAAAACATTGGGACATTATGATGTGTTTTTCATATTCAAAAGTAAATGCTTTACGTAGTTTTTCTTTTTCTTTTTGGTGACAGGATTCTTAATTGTTACTTATTTATTTGTTTACTTATGTTCTGTATTTTCGTAAAAATCGGAAAATTTCATTATGCACTCTCACAGAAGTTACGTGTGTTGTAGGCCTGATCGCGAAGCGTTTCAAAGAGGATGGCCTTAGTTGTATAAAATATTAAAAATTGTATGACTTGTTCAACTTTTGCATAACTGTTTTGTAGCATTTTCTAATGGTATAAAACTAGAGCAATTATTTCAATTACAACGTGCAGATTTGTGTTACACGCAGTAAAGCGCAATAATTTTGTTCTTACGCAAAATACCTGTAGATTCTAAAGAATTTTAATTAATAAAATATCTATAACTTAATTAATAACATGGAATTAAAAAAAAAACTAATTGAGTGCTAATAGATTTTCGCAAAAGGGTCTAGAATATTTTTTTTTGCGGAGGGCTTCGAGATTTTCCGGTACGCCACTGTCCAAAATGCTACCATTTGCCGAAGGCAACTACAAAAGGGATATGTAAAAGTGAACTAGTGGAGTTACCGCAGAAAAAGCATTGAGCGGATGTTCCTCCCAATCCATGGTGAACATGGAATAAAAAAAAGTGAAAAATATTAAGAGAAACGTAATAGAGGTAATGGAAAAGCATTCCTATAAAATTCATCCGAGGCAGCAAACTTTTCATGAAAACACGTAATATGATTTGAATGAGGCACATCAATTCGCAGCTGAAAGAGAAGGAAATTTTTTTAGAAAACTCATGGTTCTGAAGATATCTACATGAAGAAAGGATTTTTTTTAATTTGTTATTTCTCACATTTGTTCAAGGTCGCCCCGAGGATTTATTCATATGGGTGGCCAAAATATTGAAGTTGCAAATGAAAATACACCGGAGAAAACATCTCTGAAAATATTGGTAAGTGTTAAAAATATATCCACCAAATTAAAGTATTTTCAATGATTCATAAAATATATATTTAAAATCAAATACAGATATATTTAAAAAATACGCTGCCAATAGCAAAAAAAAAATGAAGGACCAAGCCATGCCGGGTCCCTTTGCCAACCAAACTGAGAAACGGCAGAGTATTTTTTATTTACAGAATTTTGCATAAGAAATCTTTAGATTCTTCTCTGAGACAATGTTGATACTTACTGGTGATCAAATTCGGAGACAAATAATTAGAAATTAATTTATTACAGAACTAAATATACGAAGTGATTACGCGAACGCATTGCTTCTACCAACAAACTGCGTGTATGTCAATAGAGAGCAGACAACTCTCGTGTTCGCTGCTTTCTCTTGTCAGACAGGTGACGTCAAAGGGAATGCTGTGCAGGAAAGCTCATCCGATACTCCCGTATGAGCAAACCTAGTAGTCTCTTAACCTTCTAACCTTCACTGTTCTACGTTGTTGGACGGAGCCGGTGACCTGGTAAAACAATTTCCGCGATTTGTGGCATAATTGTAGTTCATGTTCTGATGAGTCGAACGAAACAGCTGGAAGTTAAGGTGCGTACCAGTATTGTGATTTTTTTTTGTAGATAGCTAAAAGAGGAAAAAAAAGCCCCGGTTTTTACTGAATTTATTCCAGGAATTATCCTTTTTTTTTTTCGCTGCTGCGATGTTTTTCATTTTATGTTGCATAAGGTATTGTTACTGATTTCAATCTCCGTTTTACGTTTCGGGTTACAATGTGTTTAACACGTGTTTCTTGTGAGAGCTTTTAGTTTTGGGTTCTTGAATGTCGGAATCAATTGGGCTTTCCTGTACTTCGTGCTGTATACGCAATAAGAATTAATGACGCCTTCAAACTTATTTATATACCCGAATTTTTCAAAAATCTCATGACGTACAGAGGATTGTTCCTATATATTTGTGACGTACAGAGGATTGTTCCTATATATTTGTTTAAATCTTTGAGGAATGCTTAATCTGTTTTCTCTATAATGTTTTCGCAAATATCGGAAGTTAATGTGTTTACAAGTTAAACTGTTCAGTGTCATGAACTAATTTTCCACAGCATAATTTTTTTCTTCTAACCTTCATTTTCAGCAGCAAAAATCAGAATTCTTGGAAAGTTTAGCGATTTTCAAGCACAATTCCTAGCTATTCGAGAATTTCAAGCTTAATTGTATGATAATTTCGAGTAAATACATGTTACTTTCTAGGCTATATTTCCAATCGTGGCCCTGTGTCCGAGAATTATATCAATTTATTGTGATTACAATCGGCGGAAACATGGCTGCCTGTCAGTTCTTTAGTTGGCCCTTGTTAAGATGTGTTCTTCGAGATGATTCCCTGTCGAATCTAGATGAATCGAGTATCACTTAGCTGTCTATCCAGACATAGTTTTCTAATTGCAATCCATGGGCTGACGTCTGCGACTTGCGCCATTTGGGATTCATTGGGGTACAGAATCTTTGGTTGCGGGTTTGCTGCACGCATGATTCTGCGACGAAGCATCAGGAAGCTTCCCACACACATGTCCGGCAGCAAAACACACTTCCACTATTTACACCCCGCCTTCAGTGCCCCCTTCTTATAGTGCTTCTAGGTGGCGTGCAGGCCGCACATGATTTGCATATGCCCTGCAATGCTAACTGTTTGCATGTCCTCTCGCGAGCCACGCATGCTGCGAATTTCAGGCCAATCGAATGCTTTCTTCTTGGTGTAGCATTTTGGGTGGGCAGCAGTGTACATATCAGTGGCGTATCTTTGGTCCGAAACCCGGGCTTTCTCATACGTTTCCCCCCCTATTTTTTTTAAATAGCGAAGTTTAATTTTTAATTGTTAAGTAATAGAAGTAACGTTTTTCTAAATTTAGGTATATGCCATTGCTGACATGATACCAAATAATTATGAGGATTAGGATTTGAACTCTTATTTGTACATTACATCCAATCTTCCTCTGAATATTTTGTTTGTAAATGAACTCCATTCTTATGTCCTTTTGTGTGACTTCGAGTATTTGAGTGTTATGTTTTCATAAAATGTATCTTCCTAGTAAATTTTCATATTTAAAAAGAATGTTTTCCTTTATTGACAAAACAGCCAAATTTTTCGAATGTGCATGTCCTTGTGTTGCTCTAAGATATAGCTTGATTCTTTTTAATGCTGAAATTTTCTTTCGGCAGTTGCAGTTTTTGCTGGAAAGCTTAATATGAGGTCTGCTAATTTGTACACCTCACTAAACACTATATCCAATTTATTCAAATTTATGTAACACGTAATGTATCTTACTGATTTGTTTTTGCATTCATCAAGGGAATAAAACCCCTTCTGTTCAGTTTTCCGTCGAGCTGTATCAAAATTTGAAGCATAGAGTTCTTAAATTCTGACAGTAGATGTTCAGGGAAGCTTTTACAGAATTTATCAAAAAAGTTCGAAACCAACAAAGCCACGAATTTACAATATAATATATCTGATTTTAACTCATTGACAGTTCACAAAAACTGAAGCAACTCTCGCAAAACACTCTTATGGACGGGAGTATGCATGTGACTGAGAGAGTCTGCCTTCTTTTTATGAGCGAAACGTTTTCCAAAACAATGGCCCATTCCCCTGGGCCAGCTAATTAATGTTGTCATGGAAACGCTAGCAGCCAATCTTACGGAAGGTTTTCGAATCAGAATTGCGAAGCCGCTAGGAAAGCTGCTTGCGTTATGCCATTGGTTTTCGCTCGCCAGACTGAGTCAAAGAAGCGAATCCACACGCGATTTTTACACCGAAAGCATCGCCATATTTTAATATCGTTGATAATTGACTTTTATTTGTGTATATTTAATTGGCTTTTATTTGAGCATTCTCTGGTCTTTGCAGCTAGCCTCGAATATACGCCACTGATAGATATGTATGTACGTCATACTGTGGACTTCACCGTGTATTCTCTTTAGGATGTCCTGATGATAAAACTTCATTGTCCAAAGCGTGAGACTGTACTTCTTTTGTAATACTTTGTTCTGTTTCGATGCCTGATACGTATTATTAATTTTTATGCCCTGCATAAAAACAGTAGCTACTGTAGTATGAAACATATTATTGTAGTTATTATCATCTATATAATTTACAGGTCTTCATCTAGAAATGCTTGCCATTTCTGATGTGCAACCTTCTGCTGGGATACCGTTCTCAATCGCTAACCGTTCTCGATCGCTAACCTCAAAATCACCTGTTATACCGTCTAAACTAAACCGTACACGTGCTTTTCCATACAATATTCCACCCCAGGACAAATCAGATCGATGGACATGATTTTGCAGCAATTTTTGCTTGATGAAATTCGCAACGATTGCAGTGTCGAATAAATGCAGTATCGCTTGCCATCTTTCACCTACCGATGTACAAGTGCGTTTGACTGTTGGCAAACTTATGTGCCACACTTTATAGTCTGCACCACTCACGGTCCCATGAAAACAATGAAGGGGAATGTCGGATGTGTAAATTAGTGGTATACGTCACACAAAAATCCCTTTAAAACTTATTTGTACACATAATATAACCCATCAGCCGTGAAACAAAATTTCAAAAAGGTTGAACGTCTGTTTTGTTAGTTTAATTTATTTGATTATAAATTGGGTGCGTTCGTTTTGTTCTTTCATGATAATGGCAAGCGATTTGATATCTCATTTGAGACGTCGAGATTGTATATTACTTATACTTATATCTGATATTGAAATATATTGATGCTTAAGAAGATTATTAATGACACAGTGTTTAGTAATTGCATGTCGTTAGGTTTGGGATAGAGTGTCACAATATGCTCATTACTGATAAGGTTTCGCTCTGCAAATTACTCCTTTGATATTCTAATCTTAAATTGGTGATATTTCTCGACGGTGCACTTCAGTAGACAACACTTGAAGTGTAGCCTTGCTAACGTTACAACAAAACGATTCATGATGTTGAAACATGTGCAGTGAGCATCGTTAATACGATGGAATTGCATTTGTATATTCTAAAGTTTCCCTGCTTATGAGCAACCTCGTTTTACCACGAGTCACGAAACGTCCGTTCTATAGCAATGTGACTCATTGCGTTGGGCTTTTAAAGATTATTGTTATTCTTGTTTGAATTAAATCATAAACACCTTGTCTACTATGATGTACTACACAACTTAAAGAAATACCATTTCATCGCTTAACTGGTGGATACGAATTTCATTTCAGGTTGTGACATTGTTAAAAAAATTTTATTTAGATCCGGTCACACTTCTCAGAGTCAAGATAATAAATCGGACTACAAGCAGTAGGTAACCTTCATGATGCAACAAAAGCGTCCCAGGTTGATGATGGAAAATCATATATTAACGTTCTCGAAGGCAAGGCAAAGAGGCAGAGAAACTGATTTAGATGTTGCGTTTGCCTAAGGAGAATACTGATGGAATGTGCTGAAACAGAAGAAAAGAAAGACATAAAGCCTGAAAAGCTTAAAAGCTGCTACGATCAGTTATCCATCAGAAAATCTGAAATAATGAGTATACTAATCCAGTTACGCGAAGGTCGTGGTCACTGTACAAACCAAACAATAAATTTACTCCATCTTATTGCGTCACCATTATCGAAAAGCATTAGGTAGGAAACCTTATCCATAAATTAATAAAATTATATTTAAATACATTAAGCACATTTGCAACACAAGTGTATTGGATTGTGGCTTACAGAGAAATGTGTGCAGTAATTCTTCTGAGTAAAATATTTAACTAAATCTTGCGCGATGAGAACTTTCTAATTTTTGACTTTCGGTAATAGAGTTATTGTACGGCAAATCGATGTTCGTCATGAACGCAAATGTAGAATCCAGTTCTGAAAATATTGTGTAGGTTCAGTTACGTCGAAATCTAAACGCACCAAAAATAAAAGTTATTTTAAAGAATGTGCAAAAGCTTTAGTTTTGGTTAAACATATGAAGATTCGTTATTCAGAAAGCAATGGTTCCCAAACGTCTCTTCTTTGGGCAGCACTTTCAGAATAAAAATATGCTCGCCCCACACCGAATCTCTTATTGAGAAGAACAGCATTAAAAAGAAAACACTTAGCAATTCTTGGTTCGTAACATAGGACACAACTACTTTATAATATGATCATGGGACATCCAGAAATTATAAATTGTAAAACATAGCAGCAACAAAGAAACATGGTTAGTTCCCAAAATATACTTATAGACCATCCTCTTACATATGAATCCTTAATTAAGTTTACATACTCAATGAGAGGTGTGAGCTTGTTTTTGTTCGGAAATGTTAGTTACAAGTAGGTATAATTTGAGACAGACAAACTCTCTTCTCTTCATCAACACACGAAAGCCTTTCCCTTTCCGGCTATTTGATATTTGACTTAGCTGGAAATCTCTGCTTCCAATAATATGTCGTGGAGAACTGTACAAGGATAGCTAATACTTTTGAAAAGGTGCATGGGTACTGATTTTGATTGTATATCCAAAATACAGAACCGTGGAATACTCCCGTGGGTCATTTTCAAAGTGCTATTACACGAAATGCATTCCATTTCCCCCTCCTCATTCAATGGAAGACTTGAACATTTGGAATGCGCAGAGCGTCTCTAACCCACACGAAATGTTTAGTAGACAGCAAAGCGATGCAAAGAACCGTCTTTTCTACAAGTGTTACAAGATGATCTCTTATCAGATCGTAAAATTTATTGCTCGTTTTAAATCCTTTTACCAGTGGGAACATTTTGATCTAACGATGCATCGCCCTTCCGAGCCACAACTGAAGCTTTTCTGAATACATTCTGTTTGTTTGTGATTGTGAGAATAATGTCATGAGCACATTCATCCGGGAAAAGATATCAGTAAAATAGGTCATCCAGGTGATTGTACAATGGGTTTTCGTTTTGTTCCAAATAATCTCCTACTTCATTCTTGAGTTCCATTACACGATATAAAATACGATTTCTTGGGACAGTGCAGAATTAGTAAAGTGCACGGTTACTTGATCAGCTATTCAAATATAGGTAATCAAAACATCAATACTTTATTATCCACCTCCTAGTGGAGAACTATGTGCTGATGTTTTGATTCCCAATCTTTGAATGGTAGCTGATCAAGTAACCGTGCACTTATTAGTTATAAAAGTTCACAATGAGCCTAGTTTGATCTGGAACCAACTTTAAATCAGTTGCAAGAGTCTTAATGAAATGAGTAATGCCTCTCTGAAGAAAACAGTGAGTTTATATTACATCTGGATTTTTCTGTTTGATAAGTGCCGCCCAGCATCTCACATTCCCCATCTTCCATGGCGTTCTTTCTGTACAAATTCCAATACAAAATCCCATGAAATCTCAACTTTTTCCAAATATTCAGGCAAGGGTTGTAAAATATCTTGTCCTCTGGTATGTTTTTTACGTTCCTTGCAAAATAATAATTGTATGACTACTTTGTTCTCCTGAATGAATATGATACATTTAAAAACTCTGATTTCCCAGAGATGTCAGTCGATCCATCAACCTGAATGACACATTTAGAATAATTCATACATCCGGAAACACGCTTCTCAATACCAGCTGATATATCAACTATTTCACGTTTTACTTATTTTCTTGTTCCGATTTCATAAATAGCGTGTTTAATCAGTTCGAAATCGAAGTGTGATTTCACAGAACTCTTTATTTTTGCGGGGATTTTTTCCTTATATCCAACCGTCGGACGCTCTACGCGAAATATTGTACTTTACAGGGTTTACATATAGGCAGAGAGATGGCAGAACATTATCTCTTTATAGGTTTGAGCTCAGCTCGTTGGCACGCATCGTAACCGTTAGTTCCAATGTAGCGGAGGCCAGTAAGTTCTTCTTTGTATCCTAAGTATTTTTACTGGGCTGTAAGATGCGGAATCAGAAGAAATCTTTCAATGAAACTGGCAGAGAAGAGTAGTGTGAAACCCAAAAATTGCTTCCAACTTCAAGATGCTCTGCGGGTCTGCAAAAACTTTCAGAGTCGACAAGTCTCATCAATTGACATTTCAGATGTTGGATGAAGCACGTTTCAGTGATAAATGAGCTGTGTTCATGGTTACTTTTAACACGGAACCACGGTGCTCATAATACTCTTGATGTCGTAATGATTCTAGTGTACTGTTTCACCAAAACATTTTTGTTCGATGAGGCCATTGTACTCTTCTCTCAGGGTGATGTTTCCACGTCGCCTGAAACAGCTAGCGACTAGTATCCGTATACCATAGAACTAATTTGCGTGCATTGAAGCTTACGCAAATAGAGGGAAAGCAAAAAATAATTAATTACCATATTCTGGAATCTTTATTCCGACGAAACTGTTTTCCTAACTCAGGATACCGCTGTCAAGGGATGATTCGCATCTTCAGACAATTATTCCGTGGCATGTTTTTAATTGATTTCAAATTTAAGTAATCTAGTGATTTATTCTGCCATATAGACTTTTCCCATTTTGAGGACACAAGACTTTTCCGAAATAATAAATGTGTAGAGTAGGGAAACAATTAGCACTATTATGTTTCCCAAGAGCCAATCAAAAATAATCACGAAACGGGATTATTACAACCCTCAGGAACAGTACCTTTCTCAGCGGCAAATAATTGAGAGCAAGCTAACTCTGACTCGTCAATCGAAGAGATAGGCCGGAGTTGGAAGTATGTATGAGAAGGGACGCAATAACATTCCTGAAGGACGATTTACGGGCTAACCAAATCGTTCTTCATGACTTCAGCTTTAGGTAATTTGCCATAACTGCTGGCTTTTAAGTAAATATTCTGAGGTGGGATACTCCAGACAGTACTGGTAAAGGTATAATGTGAAAAGGTATCAGTGTTAGTGAAATCCTATCATGTCCTAAAATTAGTTTAGAAGTGTATTAGAAAGCACGTTTCTATGCATGATTCAAGATGAATCCGAAGTTAGTTCCGAAAAGAATTAGATGCAATTAAGATGGCAGTACTTATATGGTAAAATGATTTTTAGTACATAACCATAATCTTATTTAATATTTCTGATTGTCTAGTAATCGGTAATCAATATTTTCCATGAGAAATATCTGTTTATTGGACACGGTAAAATTAATCAAAGGATATCAGTTCATGAAATATCACTGCGGTAATATCCATTGGGATAAACCATCAACATAACTCAGTGGACTTGGTCGGCAACAATTTTTAAATACATTTGGATGGACAGAAGGTGTTCCACATAAATCCAAGGAATCAAAGACTCGCACGAAAACTTTCTCCACCATAACGTTGCCTCCTCCAGCTTGAAGAACAGAGACGACGCAAAATATGTCCATGCTTTAGTACTGAGTTCTCCATACCCCAAACCTTCCATCTACTTGGTGTAGCTGAAAACGTGATTCGGAGGACAACATTGCCCTTTCCCGCTCATTCACTGTCCAGTTCTTGCGTTCCTGAGCAAACGGGGGAGCCCTTTTTGTTCGCTGCAAATTAAAACGGCTCACGGACAGGCCATCTCTTAGCCAATACGATGCAATGTGCGGCGAACTGCAGGTTGAGAGGTCATCTGACTTGGTCCCTGTTTCTGATTATCTACAATCTGACGAAGTATTTCCCTTCTGTTGGACTGAACAAGTCTGTCTCATCCCCGCTAAGCTCGAGCATTCAGTATGCGTTGATGACCGTACGCCTTGCGTTCGTTAGCTTTTTTCTTGACTGTTGCTCCACTATCTGTAAACTTGAACTGTTGCCTTTGAATATTTCTCAGTTGACGTTTTTTTGCTAATACTCGCACCAATGCTTCCAGCACTCACGATCCGTATACTTTCAAAGTCCGACAGATTGTCCATTTTGAATTTGTAGTGTAATTTCAACGTTAAAAACGAAATTGCAGAATCTATGGTCGAAAGGATACAAACAGGAACATCGGCAAGTATATTATTACACAAATAATTTACTGTAAACATATTTCTTTATGAAAAAATGCTGAATGATTCCCATCAAATTGACGCGGAAATTAATTGTCAGCGTTAGCACAATTTCTTAAAGATTCAGACGCGTGGTACAATTTGCTGTGTTACATATATTTAGCTGAAAACTACCTCTCAAGTATTTAAATATGACTTTCGCAATTATTTCCGTTTGTTTGTTCTAGCTCTGTCCGTGGGTTACGTTTTTGCCTTTCAAACCGTTTGTAAGAGTTATTAAAAAATCCAATAAAAAATCAATACATCTGATTTACCGCACGTCAAGGAACGGACAGGATATTTAAAATATCATGTTAAATCGTATTCCTTTCTTAAGGTACTACCACATTCTACTATTTGAAGTTGAATGTTATAGTTATTCCCTGAGTTAAAGTTGAATATCAGGTAGCAGTGTAGTTAGGAAGACCTCTGCATATTAGAGGGTACTCTAATATGCTGAGTTATTCCTTGTAAATTGGAGGTACTGTGTTGGAAATGCAGGTTAAACTAGAATAGCAATTCACTACATGTGTAGCATATCCAGTTACATTGGTATTTTACAATAGTAAAATTTCTACGATGCTCTGAAGTTGAACAAATTTACAACGTATTTCCAGGAATTTCTGCTGTTGAAACAGGTTTTCATTTTTCAAATATCATCATGAGCAAGCTTTATTTGACATTATTCATATGTTGTTTAATAATTCAGTATTAACAATTTGAATGGGCTGAATTTAACTTATTTTTCCTTGGTAATTTGAGCTGTACGTATAAAAGGTATTAAAAAAAACTTTCGTGTTCTCTTCAAATACAAAGTTTTAGAGAAAAAGGGTTTTTGAGTAATTAACTCAATAATCATTTTTTTTTTAATTTATTACTGTTTGTAAAATCAGATTTCGAAGACATCATAACAGTATTTACAAAAGCCTGTTGAGCCTTTGTTTTAAAAAGATTCACACCTGGGATTAACTTATTCTTTTCTAGGGTATTCTGTTTTCTTGAATCTATGTAGTAGGAGAGATTACCCTTAACCATAAACGCCTCAGGCTGCAATGGGGTTCGGAACACAGACATTGGCGCGCTAAATGGCAACTGTTTATGTTTCCCAATGAGTCGCGATTCAACTCGTTGCAACATGATGGTCTCACACTTGTTCAAAGACGTCGTGGTGAACTTCATCTTGCAGTTCAATGCCTGCCCAAGGCCAAGCACCATGGTTTTGGGTGCCATTGGTTTGAATTCATGATCTCGCCGGATACGAATTGAGGGAATCCTCAATAGCCAGCAATACATCAAAGAATGCTTAGATGCAGAGGTGATGCCCTTCTTTCAGATCTGTCTTTGCGGTATTTTCATGCGGAGCAATATTGGGCCACATCTGGCCCGGAAAGTCAAAGACCTCCTCTATGCACGGCAGACACCGCTTCTTCCCTGGGCTGCAGGTTTACTGGATATGTTCCTGTTAGATCATGTCTGGAACAACATGGCGCTAAATGAATGGTCCGTCCAGCCCCTCCACTAATCACTACAAAGGAACTTGGTCTCGCATAGTTGCAGACCAACAGTCTATTACAACTCCTTGTTGTTGTTTTTTTTATTCTTTGATGCGCAATGTATAAACTCACGTCTTTTTCGAATGATTTTTTTAATCCAATTTGAATGAAATTCGAACCACGTACTTAAAAGGAGGAGCAACACTTTCATTTAGCGATGCCGTGTGTACTTCCTTTGGGAAGAACGCGGTATGTACTTTAACGCTTTTCTGTAAATATGAAAGGCATCTCAATACTTTCTGTTTTGTACCAGGGAATCAATTGCGTAAGAACGACAGAATTGTCACCATTTGTTTTCAAAAACTGTGACAGACGTGAAGTATTTTCTATCAGGCAGCACTACAAATCGGAACGCTACCCTGACAAGAACGTTACCTTTTCATCTTGTACTCTTCCGCAAAACAAAATGGCTGCCGGAACGAGACTTTCGTTTCATCGGTGCCAAGATTGATGTTGTCACCGCGGTATTGTGTTGGACCTACCGCAGCGGTGTTCATGTCGTCATACTTGGAGGTAACTTTTACAGTAAATCACTTTAAAAGGATTTTCAAATATTAAACTTTTTCAGTATTTGCCATGAAATTATATACATTTAAATCTGTACGTCTCACTTTTTCCAAATCCTTAAACATTTGCGGCGAAATAATTTAGGACGTTAAACTTCACCTTTACCAGGTTAATAAGTGGCAGGTACAATTATTCTGCTCTGAACTCGTCCTGACGAAATGCTATCTTTTCCTTTAGCCAATGGAAAATGAGCGCCACAGAGACTCCGAAGTACAAACAAAAAAGTAACGATTTATGATGTTTCACATTCCATTCAACGTATTTTACTTGTCTTGTTATATATACGTATTTATTATGAAATTCGATCTGGTTTTGCATTTTTTTGCTGAACTATTTTTTTCGCGTAGAGGCACACGGAGAGGAACCGGCAAACGCCTTGGAAGAAAACACCCAAGAATTCAGAAGAGTTCCCAACTTTGAAACACACACAGGAACTGTGAGTTACTATATTATTTTACTTCTTGAAAAATTCCATGAAATAAAATGCGTGTGATAATTTGTAAAGTGGAAATTACTGCATCAGAAATTTGGATGCCGCTTTATAGACCTGCAATTGAAATCAATAATGTCTACTTTCTTCATCTCAGTGATTCGGACCCTTTCCCCTTCGGAATGGACGAAAAGGGCAGTAGCAGTCTTCTCTTTGACGAGAAAGACTTCCTTATATACTCAATTATCCGATTCGTAAGTTTCAACTGAAATTGAATTTGAATATTGCCCCTTTAATGTTTGGCATTTTTTTAAATATTTGAATCAATATTGATCGAACAGGATTTTCTGAGTTGACTGATTTTAACCGAAAACTGAGCGTGGCCTTTTACCGTTGACCGACTTCAAGCATAATTTACTGCAAATAATATCTTATAATAAATGGATCTTTTCATCATAAGATACTTTTCGCACTGACCTTATTCCGCATTTTTTTTTGGCATTTTTGATGGAATTTTATAATTTGAAAGTAAAGCAATCATCGTGCGCAAGAAACATTATAACCTTAAATATTATACAACTTATTTCTAAATGTTATTTCTTAATAATTAATTTTAATATGTTGATTCTGAAAACGAATTTTACCTAAGATTGTAAACCTGAAAAAACACACTGAAGAGCAATTGAATTAGAGACAGGCGTTATGCAAATGTGGTGCTGTTGATGGCCCTGTAAACGGAAACGACATGACGTATGCAGGGTTCCGACAACATAAGGCGTGATGCGACGGCAATCAGTAACAGTTGGACGCAGTATGGGTGTGACGAAGGGTCTAAGCGCATTTGATCGTGAGCAAATTCTCGGGGCCAGACGAATGGTTCACTCCATCTCGGAAGTCATGCAGGCACTGGAATTTTCACGAGCCACTGTGTCACGGGTTCACCGTGAGTACATCGAATCCGGTAAAACCATCCCTGCAAGGGCAAACTGCCGTGGTTAACAGCGTGCGGATGATGAGCGGGGTCATCGTCGGCTAGCTTGCATCGTGACAGCGGATCGACGGGCCACAGCGCAAGAAATCACACGGGAATTTAACGCTGGTGCACAAAAACGTGTAAGCAGCCACACCATCCGGAATCATCTCCTCGCTATGAGAAGCTCAGAAGCCATCGTCCCACGAGAGTACCGTTGCTGACCGCACATCACAGGGTACAAAGATCAGCATGGGCCCGGGAACATCGCCACTGGGCCCTAGACATGTGGGAAAATTTTGCCTGGAGTGATGGGTCGAGATTCCCGTTGATACATGCGGATAGCAGGATACGAGTACGGCGCACACCACATGAAGCGATGGATACTTCTTGCCAGTAGGGTACTGTACAAGCTGGTGGGGTTGGCATTCTCGTCTGCAGATTGGTTATGTGGACTGAAATGTGACACCTGGTACGTGTGATATCGTCCCTCACAGGTGAACGTTACCGGGATATAATGGACGACCATCCGCGCCCATTTGTGCGTCTTCAACATCCCACTGGGGACCTCATCCTGCAACAAGAAAATGCACCGTACCATCGCTCCCGAATTGTATCCGAATGGTTGGTTGAACACTCCACCGACGTGACTTCGCTTTGTTGGCCAGCTGTGTCACCTGACCTTAATCCCATCAAGCATATCTGGGATGCCCTCGAGAGAGATGTCCGAGGCTCTGACCCCTTTCCATTAAATCTTCGTGAACTGTGGGAGCTTGCTCAATGGCCGTGGATCCGTATGGCTTCCCAACGCTTCCGGTGTCTTGTCGAGTTCTTGCCGAGGCAAATCGCCTCCGTTATCAGAGCGAAAGGCGGTGCTACACGTTACTAGACAGGTATCCCTAATTCAATTGTTCTTTAGTGTATGTACAGTAGAACTCATATTGTGTATATGTGCTTCCGGGAAACAAAATTTTGTTTCTGGAGAGCGATCTCTGTCTCTGGGATGCTAAGTCTTTGTTCCACAAGTGTTGTTTTTTGAAGACATGGATTATCGCGGACGGGAGTTTATCAATGAGATTTTAATTAATTTTTGGAAACCCATAATCGGATGGGTTGAAATCGAAGAATAGACAACTGATAAATTATCGAGCACTTCGACGTATTTATGTGATACATTGGAAGAGGATCTCACCGATAGACTATATAAAGTACTCATATATAACAGTTGTCTAAGTAGAAATCAGTGAAATACCTCTTAATCATACAGTTTTTGTATTTCCATGTATTTTATTAGGTTGTATGACACATATTGGGGAAAGAAAACGCGACATCAGCTTTGCCGCTGGTCTCAGTAAGAAAACGAACGATAATGGTGTTATATTTACCTCCTGTTCGCCAGCATATCTACGCCATTGGCTAATGAAATAAGTGGCTTCGTAATAATTGATGTCATGGTTATTCCTAGAATTGACACGCTATAAATTTCACTAAATCATGGGTTGTACTCAGGAATTAAAAGCAAATTACTTATAGTCAAACTTCCTTAGCACTACACTATAGTAGTTGTTGTCATTCATTTATTTAATTTCAAACTTTCAGATCATTTAATGTTGTACATCACTCAATTTCCAGTCCTTCTTGCAATTTCTCTTGAAAAAGTGTTGTAGACATGTCAGAATTTCTACAGAATCCCAAAGAACTTTGTGTCCTGCATTTTGAACATGTCTTTTTAAATCTGTTTCGTGTGTAAAATGTTTAATTACACCTTTATGTTCTGGTAATCTGGTCCTAAATTGTCTTTTCGCTGCAGGTTTGAGACAGTTGCTCTTTGTAGTCCACTATTGCATATAAATAGCTCCATAATAAAATGCAAAGCAGGCAGGGACTTACTGATAACCCTGCTTTGGTGGGTAGCATGAGTAAGTCCTTGTCTCTACTTTCAAGAAAAAATATTTTATAGCTTTCCTTTTCGGAAAGTGCATACACTGCCTGACAAAGAAGTTACACACCACGAAGATGTTTACCCAGCGCCACGCAAGTTGAAGGGGATGGGGGTTAACACGTACATGTTATGAAAACGATTGCATTTGCAGGCCAGTCGAACAGAGCTCGGGAAATAAGCGGACAACTAGCACGTGAAGCCATCAGTCGGGACATCGTCAATGCCGCGAAAAGCTAGTGATTCTGCTGTAACTGTGTCTGCAGAACAAACAAGGGGTTCCAAAACCATCAAGACTCCGTCGCACGATATTTCGTTTAACAGCTGAGGTCAAGACAGGTGTGATTTTAGGCTTTCCTAACGCCGGATGTTCATTATTCGTATTGAGGAAGAAACGCAACGTGATGCCACAATCGTCGGTCGCATTTGGAAACAGAGAGGAACTGTGCAACGTCGTAGGGGGACGGGAGAACAAAGACGGACGTCTGAGCGCACTGATCATCGCATCAATCAGCATGCCGCTGCGGAACCACACGAAACAACGGGCGACATTTTGTGCAGTGTACTGGAAGGCTTGGATGCTGCGATATCGTCGAGGACAGTGTCGCGCTTATTCGCTGCGTCTGGTTTGATGTCCAACCGTCCGTTGCGAAAGCTACCCTAAACGGCAAGCCATCGTCGTTACCGCTTAGCGTGGTCTCGCTCCAGAGATGTGTAGGGAACCGAATAGGAAAGTGTGGTGTTCAGCCACGTATCGCAGTTCTGTGTTACCACGGACCATCGCCAAGTATGAGTCTGGAGGCGACGTGGACAACAGGTGGATTCCTCAGCCATTGTGGAGCACCACACTACCCGGCAACGTGTAAGCATGGAGTGGAGAGCTATCAGCGCCAAGAGCAGCTCACCGCTGGTACGCATTACGGGCACATTGACGGCACGCCGCTATCTTGACGAGGTGCTGCGGTCCGTGGCATTGCAGTATCTTTAGTTCATCCCAACCGCCCTATTTCAACATGATAATGCTCTGCCGCATACCGCTCGGATCAGCCTGAATGCATTACACTGTGTGCGGATGCTCCCGTGGCCAGCACGATCACCCGACCTCTCGTCCATCGAGCATCTGTGGGACACGATACTCGATTGACGTGATAATATTTTTTTTGACAAAGTGTGTAAAATAACTGCAAAAGAAATAATTATTTTGACAGTACTGTCTTGTAAATTTAAAGTTATACATTTGTTGAACATTTACTAAATTCGGTATAACCGTAGTATTTAAAATACAGTCATTACTAAAACAAAAGGAGCCGTTATTAATTTAGCGATACAAATTTCGTTTTTCGATCTATCATCATTCGGTATTTTCGCTCATATCATCATTAAACGATCAAGTTGATCGGATGGTTTTCGTGGCAAGGTCTTTCTGATTGGAGATAGGTTTTTTCAAAGTTCTGAGAATTAAAATGAGTGAGTTACATTAATCACTGCTATGCTCACACCGTGCAGTTAGTAGACATCGGAACTTAGAGTGAATATCAGAATCAGATATATCAAGTACAGAATCTGAATCTTTAGCTACTTTTCAGAGCACCTAGCACAATTTATTATTATTACTATTTTAATTATTTTTTTCCTTGCAGTACAACTTTGTCCACCCCTATCTCATTGTAAACTCTGTTTCTTGCTGCGCAACTCTTCCCATCTCAGTAAGGTCATTTTTCGTCATGTCAAGCACAAAGACTGGTTTGATTAGTTTCACACTGAATCCTTCTGCCATCTAGCGGTTACAATTACTAAAACAGGCAAATATTAAAATTAAAGTTCAGAATTTGGGAGGTCATGTATTCAAAGCGGTCCCGCATTTTTAAATTTGTGTTTGTACTAGTTTGCATAGAAAACTCCGGCTGTACTTCCGTTGGGCAAAGGGATGGTACCATGTTTGCGTTTCTTATCACGACATTTCGTACGCCACTACACGATACAATATAAATAGTTCTGCACAGGAATGGAAACGTGCGCATCCAAGCTTGAGAGGGGAATAGTCAAAGGCTTTCCTTTAATCAAATAGTGTTTTTGTTTGTTTTGAATGCTTTTAACACGCAATTGGACTGATTCTCTAAACTTGCTTGATGTTAGAAGACAGTATGAGCTCATAGCTCATTTTGTTGGATTAGATTAGGTGGTTTTATTGCGCATGTAATTATATCGCCGGTTCCCTAGTTATATACTGAGGTGTATCTCTCCCTGGAAGACGGAAAGGCGACACAAGTGATGATCTCATGTCAAAGTTAAACCTCCGGTTTGATACCGGTAGCTCTTGAAAACGTCATGCACCTATCAATTTAGCAAATGATCTATCAAGCCATTTGCTGCAAACAGAGTGATGCCCCCATCAACTTAATTCTCTCACTGGTTAGAAGATCTTTAACTGATGAAAATGTTAGAGTGTTTCGGCAAAAGCAGTAACACTCTCAAATCAAACTGTTAGTCGATGGATCAGGCTGCAATTGGGTAAACCAGTCAACAGAATAAAATAAATTTAAAAAGAAAGTCGATACCACTGGAATTTCTACTGCTGAAAATATCAGGCTTAGCGTGGAAATAATATCTTTTTATATATGTTTGATAGAGAAAGAGTGAAATTTTTGTAAAGACGTATATAGTGACTTTAGTTGGTTTGATTCCGCAGACCTTTTACTTTCAAGCTGCAGCTTAGGTATAAAGAAAACGAATTGTAATATACTTATCAGATTTAAAGGAAGTGCTATGTTCCTTAAAGTAACTGTTACTAACAAGAGAACTATAAAAAAATTCTCTACGAGTTTTCCAGAAATGGGATTCAGTCATATTGTTGTGAATCACACATTATAAAGAGAAACAGAAACTCTTGAGCCCAGAAGATTCCTTAATGTCGAAAAAATGAAGCTGTCATGTGTTTCTTACACAAACTATGTTTTAAGTTTTTACACAATTCTTATTCAGATTATGTTATCATTCGATCGAAAGTTGAATCGTTAAGTACACTGTTATTTTCAGTGTCGACGATTGTTTTCTTCATCTGGAAAGCGATAACTTTTCGAAAAATCACATAACGAAATTAAAATAAGAATGTTAAGATGATCATGTAGATTAACCATTTTTGAACTGAAATTGATTTTAAATAAAGTTTAGTAAGTACTAATTTTAAAGTAAAATATATTACATAAACAATAAAATGATACCAAATTAAACTTACTTGGCGTCGAGGATGCTTCGCTCAAGAATGTTGCTCCTCCAGGTGACAACCTCTCATTGCACTTTGAAGGGTTTAATCCTGCCACTTTCACAATGTGTGGACTTTGGGACGTGTAATTTTTGGTAGCGGGGTAGGCGTACGCGCCTTCCCTTTTGTTTAATGTAACAGATGAAACTTATCCGAAAGAATGAGAAATATCACGTTAGCTGACAAATTGTCCTATTTTCTTCTGTTGCGGATTGACAATTGTTATGTAATGCATGATTAAATAAAAAAACAGCGGTAGAAGACGCTATTATTACAACCCCAGCCCAGTCGGTGACATCTAGGAATTAATGTTGATATCATTCCCTCTATCGGTCGACGTGAAAAGCACGTAACCTCTGTAATCGCGTTTCGCAATATGAATATTCGAAGCTTTTAGATCCGGTCTGTTAGTAGTTTCGTGTGTTTTCTAATAGGAATCTAAAATTTTTTTTGACAACTTTTTTGCATGTGAGTCCTGTATCGATCGATTTTCATTATTGGTTTGGCTGACCATTTAAAAAGACCTTTAGCTAGTTAATACTAATACCTTGTAGCACCAGTTTGTTAGTACTACATGTGAATTTTAGCAGAACCCGACGCTTTTTCTTTACTGAATTTACTGGTGATCTTTTGTTGTAAGAGGTGGAATTGGAAGAGTTTTTGTTTTCTTTTGATAAAATTGTTAGGGATGTGGATACTTCCATTTCGTTGTGTGAACAGCAGGGGTAGTTTTTGACGTCAACATATTCAGAGTGTCACCCAATGACTCTCCCAGTGGATTTGTGTCCATGTTTTGTGGAATTCCAGGGTGAGAAGAAGAGGGATGCGAAGTGGCAATATGTGTTATCGTACATTTGGGGTATGGTTCAACAATCTTCATATTATGGAACCAATAAGCTTCCAATCAAATGTTTTGTTAGATTGGATTGGAAATGAGAGGTTTCAAATACAAATTTTGTATTTTTTTTTTCAATATGCTCCCAATCAAATGTTCGTTGGATTACAGGGTACTAAAAAAACCTATTCATTTGGTATGCTATTTCAACGGAATCATTTTTCCTCAGAACACTGCTTTGAATGTTTTGATTCGCATCGTCAGACACATCTTTGCTGGAGGTATAAACATTGTTCTTGGTTTATTTTTCTACATAGACACGACATTTAAAAGATACTAAGATATCCTGTTTTAGAGTTATTAAACTTTGTAATTTTTAATATTGTCTTACCATGCTCGGACATACGTATTCATTTAAATAAAGCTGCACTTTTCAGGGAATTTTAGAAAAAATTGCAGAAATCTACATGTTAAAGATAAGCCACCATTGAAGACTAAACAGAAGTCTAAACTTACGCAGCGCGCCAGCATGGTGGTATGCAAATTGCGAACCGAAATCAGACTGCCTTTAAACCTTCGTTTGTAAATTGCGAACCAAGGACCATTTTTTTTATTGGAGGTTTAACGACCACCGTGAGCAACTCAATGGACTATAAGCAGTCACCCGTACCTAATTTAGGGTCACTGGTTCCAGGGAAGGAGAGAGCCAGTGACGTAAGACAAACACAACATCCATGCCTCACCGGGATTCGAACCCGGACCCCGTTCGGACGAATGATCAGAGGCCATCGGTTAGACCACTGCACCACCGGGGCGGCTCAAAGGACCATGACAGCTCTTTGTAAATTCCTAACCCACTTCTCTGAACATCTACGGGAATTCAACATCAAGATCTTGGTTCTCCAAGATTCGCATCGTCATAGCATTCTAAAACAATAGTTCATGCAACGCCACACTAAATAAATTTATTACACATATTCATCTAAGTGTCACGGAAATGCAGATTATTTGGCTGAAAATAAAATTACAGCAGATCGAATTTTCCTCCAGATTTGTGGGCAGAGGCCAGTGCATCTAATGATATACACTGCAAATGCATGCGAGTCCTTTCATTCTAGATTCAACGTACATTCTTATCACCCGCACACAAGTTTGTTTCGTGGAAGTGTTGACATTATTTCAAAAGCCAACGTATATTAAAATTCAAAGTGTGAAAGTTCCAAAGAGAAGAATCAGTAAAAGTGCACTTCAACAGAAAAAAGTTTGCAAAGAAATATAGACGATTACAAAAGATGACTTATTTCAAGAGTTTCTTATGCAAAATTTGCATCGCATGTTTACAAAATGTGATTGCTTACGAAAATGGGTTTAAGATTAGTATGGCCCCAGTGCAAGGATGACAAATTGATTTTCCTGTTTTCGTGAATACATTGCTTTAACATTTTTTTACATTGTTTTCGTGAATACATTGCTTTAACATTTTTTTACATTGTTTTCGTGAATACATTGCTTTAACATTTTTTTACATTGTTTCTCTCAATATTTGTTTACTTTTGATAATGTTTAAATATATATTTACTTAACACATTGGCTGCTTTCCTGAATACATTGAATAAAGTACTTACAGTAGTGGCCAAAATTGTGGAAACCTTTTGGAAAAAAGAATATTTTTGAGGTTTGATGGCTCGTAAGCCTACTTTGCTTTGGAGTAATACCATATAATTATAAAGCAATGGAAAGATAATTTCATCGCGAATGTAGAGCAACGACGTTTGTTCAATTATCTGTATTCTATGAAAAGTTACAGTGAAATACCCAGAAAAAGGAAGCAAAGCCTGCTTAGTATTTATCATGCAAAAATTTCGCATATCCGGAACTACGCAGATTCCTTCTTTCAGGTTGGTGTTTGATAAATTTGGGAATTTTCAGCACAGGCATTTGAGGCATTCGCCATTTTCAGGGATAGATTTAAATAATTGTTTTATGAGCCCTTATTTTATATGCAGGGGCAGTGAAAGGACCTTGTTACTAGAAACCAAACATTCCCGGATAACGTTTCTTCCCTAGGCCTGAGAGTGCCTCGAAGTGTCCAGTCTGCTTTGTTCCAGTGAGATAGTATGTCACAGCTATAACAAAAGCAAATGAATCAGGGGTATTTTGCATAACTTGATTACTTGCCTAACAGAAATCCCACATATAACCAAATGAAATCCCACATATTAACCGCTTGTGGTAATCGTACAGGAGTTTATCAAGAACCAAGGCAAAATTTTCATGTTTCCAGCAAGATAACAGAATGTCATACTTGCATTAAGACATAATTATTACGATTGTGTAGCAAGACTGCGTTTAGGCTCCGTTTTGATGAACCAATGAACAGTCGCCAATCACATGAATCGTAAGGTATTCCAAACTGCTTCATCAACCCACAAACGTCACTGCAATAGACTAGATTTCCACATTGTGAGATAAATTGAAAAAATTATCTGCCACGGTATGTGTACCATGAGAAAGATGTACCAAAAAATAACAAATGCTTTTCTAATAAATCAGATGCTTCCTTTCCAAAAAAGCAACTGAATCATTCAGTTTATTTTGAGAAACAATTTGAGGTTCCGTTTCACTTTCAAACTCTGGACTTTACTCCACGAGAGAAAGACTTTAAATTTATTCATCTGATTTGAAAACGATATCACCTAAACAATCTGGAAGCTCCGGGACAGGTAATTTACTATTATGTGGGGCTGACCGAATAGCAGACTCAAGATTAGGCTAAGTAACCACTTTCTGATTTTCCAGTTATAACCCTTCACATCGCATGGACCAAATTAGCAGTCATCTCCGTGATTTCTCTGTTCACCAACATAATTAGCACGGCAAAACGGAGTGATTGTTTCTTACCTTTGAGACTAAAGCGAAGATCTTTAACAAAACATTTGCACAAGTTATGCGGAATCCACACCTCATCTTGATATCCCATCTGCAAAAGGAAATAAGCAAAATGCACTTTTTAACGAATTGAGGAATATTTCTTTGAAATTTCTTGATTGCACGTTCACCGCAGATGAAACAAAAATGTGTGGAGGTGTTGTACAACCTCAAGGAGGCATTTTCCAATTTCACGTGGGAAAAGGCACTGCCACGTTGAAAAGATGACAGCAGACTGCAGGGAAAAGCGCAGAACGCGATCTGAACTGCACGTGAAGCAGCTCAAACCAGTTTCAACTGGTTTTAACAGGCTTTGCATGGCGCAGGAAGCGGCAAAGATAAACGAAGCGGTTTCCACTGAAGGCGCATATAAACGCATTTCACAAAAAACTCTTTTGATTTTCTAATGAAAATCCATGTTAAATTTATCGAGAAAACAACATCATACAATCCTAACATACTGATTAATTACTTTTCGAAGAAGCCTCATATAATAGACCTTTTTCAATTTATTTAAATTATATCGAGAAAAAACCTAATGTAATCCTATCATACTGATTAAAAACTAGACTTTTCTGAACGAAGCTGATGTGATACACCGTTTTCAACATTTGTTTCTGAATTCAGCGTGCAGAAGTCTATAAAATTCAACAAGAAATATTTGGTCAGTTTCTCGGTCTCAGACTTGTGTAAATATAAGATGACGACCAACTTTAGTTTCTGCTGACCCATAAAATGGTCGTCGCAGCAGGACCCGAAGGCTATTGTTTCAATGCATCATTGGATGACGTGGCGGTAGTAAATGGGACAGGCTTGTTCTTACGGCTCGTCGCAGCCTTCATTCCCATCCCCACTGCTGCAGATAAATTTTACGGTAACAAATTTAAAATACGTGTGATGTAATCCTAAAATATCTTGCAATTCTCTATCAAATCAGGTACTTTAAAACATGTATATAATATTTCGCGAAATGTTTAGATTAATTTAAGATGCT
This sequence comes from Macrothele yani, assembly GCA_039090855.1. Lineage (NCBI taxonomy): Eukaryota > Metazoa > Arthropoda > Arachnida > Araneae > Macrothelidae > Macrothele > Macrothele yani. Next base: position 68,451,483 of record CM077033.1, on the reverse strand, counting down.
AAACTACATTATTTCCTTTAGTTAAACTGCACAAGCCTTTTTTTACAGTTTAACTTGCAAATCAGCTCGCAAATCGCAATGGAAGGATAGATCCCAGGTCATTTTTTCGTTCTGTTGTCCTCTAAAATAAATTACGTTCTGGTGCCCTGATGTCCCCATATTGTAATTATTAGGTCATTTATCGCCTATCAGGCTTTCCCGTGTAAATATCCTTTGTGAAAAGCATATAGCGTCCTCTAAAATAAATTACGTTCTGGTGCGCTGATGTCCCCATATTGTAATTATATGGCCATTTATCGCCTATCAGGCTTTCCCGTGTAAATATCCTTTGTGAAAAGCATATAGCTCTTATTTATCGATTGAAACTGTATATATTTTGGTACCCAAAGTAACTGAGACTATTGGGTGGTACAAATTCTGCCGTGGATTTCATTATAATGCCAAAAAAAGTTTTTTTTTATCCTCATGAATAATAATTAATCAATGTGTTACTGTTAAAAAAAATTCCTTAAAATATATCAAAATAATTCTGAGTTACTCTTTTTTTTAGAATATAATTTTTTCACAAGATTAAGCTTGATTGGGTAGCATATGCTGGACACAGTTTCATTTATAAGTGATGCGCGTACGAATGCACCATTAACCTTTAAACGGCGTAAAATGTGTATTGATTCTTTCTCAAGTTGACAGCAATGATACCAGTCAAGCATGAGAATGAGAAATAAATCACACAGAGTGAGAATTGTTTTGTGGCTGCGAAAGGTATTTATTCTAAAAGACCTTCCAATGTAGGGGAGCCTAAAATCGAAATAATCGCGTGAAAATGTTTTTGTTCATTTCTTGGAACATATAGAAATGTCTTATACACCCATAATATTTGGAAAGGGGGAAAAGACGAATCCTACTCTGAATACTTAGTACTTCGTGGCATAACCGACCAGTATTTAGCAAATCGCAAAAAATTAACAGGTTAATATTTCTAACTTGCTTTATTTTTCATCCGAAGTGCCCAGATAAAGCAATGAAAAATGTTTTAAACAACAAAAAATAAACATTTACTGTTATTATAAAAAAGCAGGAAACAAAGAAAAACAAGTTTTTTTCTTTCGAACAGTTTCAAATATTTCTTTAGAGTTGTCCATACTTATTTCGTTCACTGAGGTACCTTTGTTTTGAGAAGTACTGTACTTTCCTGAAAAAGATAGTATTGCAATGCACTTGATGCTCTCTATTTCCTTTTTTAAATGCCAAACGGTTTATAAAATTTACACCATGAAGGGGTGCTAGTACTAGGCTAGAAACGCTCAGGATATGAACCACATATTGGGGCATGCAAATGTTTAAAATATAGGTAAAATGTATATGCGGTTTCTAAGAAGAACCTTCTGACCTCTGCGGTCTTGGATATAAAGAGTGGGGTCAAACAAGATTCTGTAGTCAGTGAAGAGCCGGCACTGAATTGGAAGGACGTTCTTTGTGTCGCACTGGGCCCCGTCGCTAAAGACTGCCGCATTATGAACACCCCAGGAACGTTGAGCCGGGGAAGGATTGTTGGGATGTGGGAAGTTGGATCTTTCCTACCTCGAAGTTGCCATTTGTACGGAACAAAACGCCAGTTTAGTGATGAAAACGAGATGTCAGTGGATAGACGAGGCTCGGACGCACTGAGATTCGTGAAATGGACCGCAAAGTCCTAAGAAAGCACGAGATGACAGACACCTCAACCTAATGGAAGTGACCGATCGCACATCGAGATTCATTGTGCTAACACAACAATGGAGCGCTGTCATATTTTGGGCTTTGTCGTCCAGATTTCAATTTCTTCTGCTTAACAGATGACTTATCCCTAGCAGACCATTGCTGCTCATTTCTTTGAACCTTAACCACAGACGCCTCAGACTCCAGTGGGGTCTCGAACACAGACATTGGCATACTCATTGGCAATAGGTCGTGACGAGGAACAATTCAGTTAAATGCACCACGAAAGTCATACATGAGTTTGAAGAGATCGTGGTGAACGGCACCTTGCAGCGTTATATCGGCCTAACGCAAAGCGTCATGGTTTGAGGTATCATTGGGTTCAATTCGCAAAACTCGCCTGATTCGAATTAAGGGAATTCTCAACAGCCAGAGATACATCAGGCATGTTTTAGAAGTAGAGATGATACCTTTCCTTAAGAGTTGTCATGGCGCTATACTCCGATAACTGAATCCAACTCCGATAACTGAATCCGGCGCGTAACTGGAAGACCCTGGGTTCGACTCCCGGTGGCGGCCAATGAGAATTTTTTCCGTAACTCACTTATAAACGTGGAAAGAGCGAGGATCTTTGTTTGACGTTCCTGGTCCGCGTTAAATGTCTATATTAATTGTACAAATTTACACCGCCGGGGAACAACACGATATTTTCTGGGAATGGCCATCTGTCATCTGTTAACCGTTAAGATCTGATTTCTGAAAACATGATTTGACATTTAACAGAATAACGCACATTTGAGGAATATAACCTTTGATTGGATTTTGCCATTATTACGCACATGGAGGCCAGAAACAGCTGTTTGTATCATTTTCATTATAAGTTTCATCCAGTTTACCTATTTTTAAGGATCACAACAAGGAGATCTGGAATAATGGCATTCGAAAGGCCGAGTAATGAATGGCATAAGACAAAATTCCAAAACAATCACACCACTTTTACTAATTTTTGAAATAATAACTACTACTTACAAATTAACAGTTAGGTTATTTTGTATAAGTAAATTATATCTGCGATTTCGTGTACTCTTCCTCATTTTGGTCAGAAGTAAAATCAAAATATCCTTATTCTAAAGTTTCTGAGTTCAATTAATCTGCCAATGTTCCACCACCGGTGTTTAAATAGCACAAATTTTCAAATTATAACAATTCAAACCGTTTTCCGGTACAGAAAGGAATTTTATTTTGTTCGTTCAGCAATGCGCTTTTCGCAGTCAAATATATTCCATTTTGGCGAAGGTTGTATTTCACATTTTGTCTAAAATTCTCTAATATCACACATGTTTCAGTGTCATTCAATGCCATTAAGACTCTGACTCTAAGCTGCTCTTAGACTAATTAATGATAAAAGTGCAAAATTTATTTTTAAAAGAGGAAATCATTTTGTTTAGATCGATTTTTTGATGTACGTCTATTTGTAATACATTATGATTTGAATTCTTGTAGATACAACATCCGTTGCAGGTAACAAAAAAGTCGGGCCAAATTGAGTAAAATTGTTCATCTAAGGCTGGGGTCCGCAATGTATTGCGCGTATGATATATGTCACAGAGGCAGATATATGAAATGGAATGCGGAACAACTACGAATTTTTTATGTAAGAACCAGAAATCCTGCAATATACATACGTTAACTGGGAATGAAGGCAAAGCGATCAGAGTCAAAGAAGCGTCCTGTAACCACGTCCTAAATAGAGAATTTCTTTCATTAAAAGAAGATGATTAGGTTCATTACCTTTTGTGCTTAGAGTAATTAATTCATATAAATACTTTTGGATTCTAGGCGTGATCTGGGTGTAATCCTTTCACCTGAATGAGTGTGTCCTTTCCACTTACACAAGCAGGATTTTCTCTAAACTGAATCCTGTACACAGGAAGAAAATCTTGGCAAACCCAGCTGTAAGACAATTTATTAACACCATTGATGTGTTTTGGAACAAACTCGAAATGATGATGCTTTGAAGTAAAATATTTTGCACACAAGACTGAATGAATGGAGAATACATTTATAAAATATAGCACTTGTGTAAAATGAGGATTTCGTTTGCTATTATATATTTTCCCATTCAGACAATACATTTTTAATTGTTGTACACACAAGGTAAAAAAAAATCCTTCAGGTGTCTGCCCTGGACGTTCTGCTCTTAATTCCTATTTCTTTAAATACTAATAATTATTGAAAACGACTAATATTATTGAAAAAACTTAACCAATTTTTTTGATGAACTACTACACCTGATTCAAAACACTAAGGACAAAACGAACAGAGATAGAGAGTGTACTTTCGTCTAAATATCAGTTGCTGTGTAAAGAATATTAAACTTTCTTTACATTCTTGGACTGAAGAATGAGACATTGTTCACCGTGTGTTTCGGACATGACTTCATGTCTTGCGGTAGAGACAAAGATTGCAAACGCTGTACCCATAGATTGATACTTCTAGGACAAACCTGACGATTCCGCTCTTCTATTCAAAGAAATTCCCGTTGTCGTAGTGAGGAGATTAACACGAATGAGGATATGACGTTCAGCGGGTGAACGAAGAAATCACGCTGACAACATAGAGTATAAAGGGTATGTGGGAGGGCTGGTATTCAATATATTTTTGGAAAACGTTTTTAGTACAACAATATGTATTTCCAAACTAAATGAGTTTATCGTGTAGTTTAAAACGCAAAGCTGCTTTGTATCAGACATTATTGCTTATCTAAGCAAACAAAAAGCTCTAAGTTGCTCAGATGATTTTTCACCTGATGAATTGAAAATACCGGGATATAAGGAAATTATGAGATAAATATTTGTATATTAATCTTATCTTCTAAAAATAATTCCTACTAACTGGTGTGAAACACTCATTCATATTTTTGGACAAATGTTGGAAAATTTGGAAGTAGCAGAAATTTTAATTTCTAATAATATAAGCTAAAGAAAAAATACTATTTTGTGATACTTCATGATAAAGAATGGAACTGCGCTATTCACAAGAAAATGTGCCAAACATGGACGTTTTCCTGTAAAATGTACATTGATTAAGATTTACAAAGTATTTATTACCCATAGAATTCGATAGGCTTTAAAAATAAAACGGCAAAAACGCACTTGCTATGTTTTGTGTTAAATGCTGATTGCCATTAACGTAATATTTAAATATGAGTGATTTTTAGAAAATCACGTAGCAATATCTGAACACCTATGTTTCTGGATATATTCGACATGAGTTTAAACAGTCATAAAATGTTGATATTTAATGTGTTATAGTCGAGCACTACCACCCTTCCTATATTCCTATTGGACACCCTAACGATGCTCTACATTTGCAGCTAAGAAATGTCATCAAAATTTGTGTTTCTCAGAAATTGAAAAGTTTCGCTTTCTGTAAATTGCCAATTTTTAGGTTTCATTGCTTGGTAATATGGAGTGCTTTCAAATAATTCATTGACTGCATTAAAAACACGGTGGACAGACATGAAGTACCTAAAATATAGACTGTCTTCTAATTAAAATCAGAAAACAAATATACCGATGCTCAGAAGAAATAATTTTTTCCTCCATACGATGTAACCATATCGAAAACAATCGGACGCAAAGTGATCAACTCTATTTTTTATACTGACGACAACAGGGAGTGTACTCGCTCGTGGAAACAGCCAAACTAATCCACATTTATAATTTACAGATTTACGGCTATTTGTCTTCAAAAGGTATGTTGAGTGGTGTTCACCCCACCCCGAAATAATTAAAATACGGTATTTCCGCGAAAACAATTTGAAACAAAATCTGTTGTCGATTTTTGTTCCCTATTTGTCAAAAAACATGTGTAACCAAAAGGATAAATCCTTTTGCAATTTTGTTTCTTACATGTTTCTTGAAGAAGCACATTTTGCAAATATTTTACCCATTATGTACACTTGGACAGTGAAATTTGCGCAACTAGAAGAAAACATGATACAACGGCAAAACTTTGTAGCTAGAGTGCATACTGGTTTGCAAATGATCCACGTTTGGTGCGAGTGCGCATGACCGCAGACTCTGTGGTGGTGCTGCAAGCACAAACCGTCAGCTTTGTAAACCGGCTTGTAGTCAATGACCCCTGAAAAGGAAAAGCATCGTCCGACGCAAGCAAGTGTACAGGTTGACACGAGTACCAGGTAGACGCCAGAAATGTTGATTTACCGAACTTATGGACATTGAGAGAGAGGCCTGATCATCCGGCTGAAAACCGCAGAGGGTTTGCGCTTCTTGTAGCCTGCTAAATGGATCGTTCTGATCATACCGTCCGCCTTTGTTGGGAGCAGTTGACACTTGACGGCCCTGCCACACGGCGGAACGGCTCCAGATGTACCAGGAGGACCACCGGTAGGAGACGATCGACGATCCAGCTCCAGGCACCACCGGTTCCCACGGGAACCCAATCCACTATACAGGCAGATGTAGCGTCTCCTATGTGCCCATGAACTATTTCCCGACGCCTCGCGGAAGCAAATCTGCGATCCAAGCGCCCTTAAGTTTGTTGCAATTTACACTGGAACATCGCCGGCTCCGTGTGCAGTGGTACAAGGCCAGAGCGACGTAGAACGCCAAAGTCTGGCGATGTGTGGTGTTTAGCGATGAGTGCCGCTTTGTTTTGGGGACGGATGATCTTCGTGTTCAGGTGTGGATGTTCCCGCGTCACGGCAAAATCCCAACCTCGCTCTCGAGCGCCACATCTCCCGCACTGCAGGCATTGTTGTCTGGGGAATTTTTGCTTACGATAGCTGATCAGCTGTATATTGTGGTACGTAGATCATTGGCTGCCAGCGGTATGTGAATTAGATCCTACGGCCCCATGTGCTTCCATTCATGGACGGGATTCCAGGTGCGCTATGCCAGCAGGATAATGCCCACCCGCACACGTCTCGGGATGCCCAGTACTGCTTACGTCACGCCCAGACACTTCCATGGCCTGCCTGCTCCACGGGCATGTCCCCTGTCGAGCATGTGTGGGATTAGGTGAAAGGCCGGCTGCCACCGTGCCGCACTATCCGGGATGTGGAGCACACCGCAAAACACGTGTGGGCCAGTTTACCGCCGGACAACATCAGGCATTTGTACGCCTCCATGCCAGACCGTACAACACGTAAGGGCCAGTCTGCCGCAGGACGACATCAGGCGTTTGTACTACCCCATGCCGGACCATATTGCAGCATTATCACCACACAAGGCGGTGTGACACCCTATTGAAGAAAAACGTATTGCGTACCCCAGATCCCTCTGTAATTGCCCTGCAGCTTTGTTTTTGCCATCATTATGTCTTCTGTAATATTTCTGCAGCTCTGTTTTTGCCATCATTTTTTCATCTTTATACTTACACTTCGCATCTGTTTGTTGAGAAAGACAGCATTATGTTTTCCTTTTTGTTAAGTCAAAAGATCCGTCAACTTAAAAATAATTATGTAACATGTTTCTTTTTATAAGAATACACCATTATAAAGTTTTAAATATTAACTGCTATTTAAACATTTAGAAAAGTTTTCGAAAAAAAAGTCTGATATGTTATTGCAAAACAACAACAACAGCAGGATTTCACACTTCTAGAAATTACACGTATGTGAATTACGAATTTGGAAGTTCAGAAAAAGGATTTATTCGATGATAGTGAGATTGCATAGATTATAGTGCGTATTGCTGAGTAGTGGAATCAGCATTGGAGATATCCTGCGAACAAATTGTGTGAATCTCAGAAAATGCGTGTATTTATACTTAAAAACCTTAGTAAATTCTAGAAAATACAAGCCCACATTCTACTAGCCGTAAACGCGATGATGTTTTTTACGCCATATAATTTCCGGGAAATATTCACTACACACTCATGAGACTGAAAAAGGCAAAAACATGTCAGTAATGTAAAATGGTTTACCTGTCGCGCCCCTTAAAAGCGTCTCGAAAATGACATGCTTTCGCGTATGACAGCCACTGAACATTTTTTTTCCTATGCTTCCTACCATTTTATTAAGCTGGAAGCATTCCTTGTACAGATAGTTTTATATATTATTGCGTTTCAATTGTTGCCATTTGCTTTATATAATTTATTTTAGCAATAAAAAACTACACATGAATCATTCGAATATTTTAAGCAGCTTAATCATACAGCGAGCCTGTCGAAAGCAGAAATATGTATATTCCATGATAGTGAATATCAGCTTCTAACATTGTACTGTTTTCTTAAGATCCACGTTCAAATAAATCTCATTTACATTTTACAATTTTAATTGCCTTAATTTAACTTAAACTTCTTCCTAATTTTCAAATATCTTTCGTGATACCCAGATATTTTTGGAATCGTTAATACAGCAATCAGACATCTCTGAATTGCCCTACTTAGGAGTTCTTCACGTAACATTATTCACATCAGAAAACTGGAAAATGATATCGTCCTTGAGCGATAATCTAATCCGCATCTCCTAATTTCCTTTCGACCATGCAATCCGTTACAAACAAAAGTTTTAAAGTATAAATATATGCACTCTCAGAGGTTAACACAGTTTGTTCGCATTATACTTGAACGGAATTTCAGCTTTTCGTTTCTGGACGATTGAAGTTTCAAATTTTCTGATAGGATTAATATTACGTAAAAAACAGCAAATACAGGCCATTCAGAGATTTCTGATTGCTGTATTAACGATTCTGTTATATCTCCGCGTTTTTTGAGAACAATATTTCCCCCACAGAATTAAAATGTTTAAGATGTTTCTGGATCTTACGGCATCACAGAGATTTTTGCTACAATAGTGTATATTGTTTGCAAGAGTAAAACATAAAGATCATGAACTACTTGATAGTTTCTTACAAAAATGAAATGGCATATTTCATATTATTAGTTATCAGATGTGTACTTTAATTTATAAATGCTTGTATTTTGCCATTTAAATAAAAATCTGACCTCAAATAATTCCTAGAACACTAGTGCGACGGAAGTTTATTTGTATAGATATATCATTTTAAAAACCGGCAGAAAATGTATGCATGGACATATTGTATCTACTGAAGCCATTTCATGGGACACCGGTACCTTTTCTATGCTGACGTCTTCAAATGATTGAAAGACATGATATTCCACGTATTTAACCGGAAGAAAATTATGCTTTTGAAAATGAGAAACATTTTTTATTTTAACTTTCGACAACAATTGTTTGTCTGGGACAAAAAAAAACAATATCATTATTAAAAAAAAAATGGTTCGCTTTGGCCTGTATGATACAAAAAATGCTTTCACTCTCCCTTGGAAACTTTTTAGAGCGTATTCTGATTTTATGTCCTCATGTATCAACATTCGATGGATTAAAAGCGTTCCTCGAGACTGCTCTTATGATGTCAGCGGAGTATTACGTGAGGCACTCACATAGGTTTTTGTCTTCGGTCACTTAGATACTCAGCTGTGCACAGGTAAGGATGATAACTGACACGTATGATTAGCAGTGTGGTTCTTCTTGTGCAATGACTTACAGTGTTAACCACTGATCTTGTTTTGTGCCCATCGGTCGGTTTGCGTAATGTGGATTACAACTGGAGCGTATGCATATTATTGGACCCAATTGCCTTACAGAATAAGCTGCTCTGTGCTTTGCAAAAATTGTGTTTTATGATGCTATTGTTTTCTACTCAAAAAATCTTAGGAAACCACACTCCTTTTATTGGGCAATAGAGTACATACCACAAAAGAACATCGTGATGATATACATTTACTGCTGCCATTATCAGCGCGGACTCCGTATCTTTCCATCTATCAGGTTTCCGTGTAATTACAGAATATTAAGGTAGCCAGGTGGAATCTAAAACTTTTCCAAGATTTCCAGCGAAAACGTGGAGGCTCACGGTTTATACTATTGAGTTGAGAGCTATAGCAGTGGCTCCCAAACCTATGTTCTCCAAGTACCTCTTGGCAATATTTTACTAATCTGCGTACTCCTTATATATCAGATACAAGTATTACAACAAATAAATGAAACTTTACTCCATAACGTTTATCTTTATTTCTATATTCATGTGGATATACAATAAAATACATAAAAAAATACGCACACACACACACACACACACACACACACACACACACACACACACACACACACACACACACACACACACACACACACACACACACGCACACGCACACGCACACACGCACACACATACATACATACACTGCTGGCCACCCAAAATGCAACACCAAGAAGGAAGCGTCCGATTGGCCTGAATTTCGCAGCATGCTTCGCCCGCGAGAGGACATGCAAACGATTAGCATTGCAGGGCATATGCAATTCATGTGCGCCGGGCACGCCACCGAGAAGCACTATACGAAGGGTGCACAGAAGGCGGGGTGTAAGTAGTGGAAGTGTGTTGTGGTGCCAGACCTGTGCGTGGGAAGCTTCCTGATGCCTCGTCGCAGAAAACGGCAAACATTCCAGCACGTTTCGGAGTTCGACAGAGGACAAATAGTGGCTTATCGCGATAGCGGTTTATCGTACCGAGAAATCGACGCCCATGTAGGACGACATCCAGCCACAGTGAGGCGAGAATTATATTGGTGGATGCAGGAGGGTCGGACGGACTGACGTGAGCGATTGACGCAGCCGCGGCACACCACCGAACGAGAGGACCGGCACGTTGTGCCGCGGGCATTGTCGGCACGCACCGCCACATCACGGACGTTAGCGCAGGAGTTAGGGTGTGTTGCGCAACAACCTGTATCAGTACGTACCCTTCGACGTCGTCTGCAGGAGCGGGGACTTGTCGTACGGCAACTATTTCTCCGATTACCATTGACGTTTCACTACCGGCGAGTGCGGCGGCAGTGGGCCGTTGAACGCAGCACCTGTACTACGGAATGGCACGGCAGTTTCTTCTCCGACGAATCCCGCTTCTGCCTGCAACACCACGATGGTCGGATCCGCTTGTGGCGGCACCGTGGCGAGAGACTGTATGACGCCTGCATTATGCTTCGCCATACCGGTCCGTCGCCTGGCGTTATGGTTTAAGGCGCAATTGTATATCACACACGCACCTATCTGGTACGCATCGCCGGTACACTCAACAGCCACCGCTACATCTCCGACGCTTTGGAGCCTGTAGTCCTTCCTTACCTGCAGGACCTGCCAGCGACCACGTTTAAACAGGAAAATGCGCGCCCGCACGTGGCACGCATCGTGCAAAAATTCTTCACTGCCCACCAGGTGTTACTGCTGCTGTGGCCCACCTGTTCTCCCGATATGTCGCGCATCGAACATGTCTGGTCGCTGATCGGCAATCGAGTAGCCCACCTGTTCTCCCGATATGTCGCGCATCGAACATGTCTGGTCGCTGATCGGCAATCGAGTGGCCCGGCAAGCAACACCCGCGGCTACGCCTGATGAACTGTGGCAACGTTTGGAAGCAACCTTGACCGACATACCCCAAGCCCACATGCAAAGCCTCTTTCGCTCGATGCCCCGGCGTGTAGCGGCCGTTATTGCTAGCCATGGGGACCACACGAAGTATTGATGTCTGCGTATTCCGCAAGTCGCAGGGGCCTCTAAGCTCAATCGTTTCATCTTTATATCTGCTGTTATGTGTCCAGTAAATCTGAATTTGCTATCTCGTGTCCTTCTTGGAGTAGCATTTTGGGTGGCCAGCAGTGTATATATGTATGCAGGGTAATTCATAATTAATGTCATGGTTTAAGAGCCATGTCTTTAATCCTCCTCAAAACTGTAGTTGGACAACGGAAAGATTTTGAGATTTTTAACTTGTTTGCTTCGTTACTGTAAACGCAATAACAGTTTCCTCCGCAGGTGGATGAATGGATTTGCCATTCGTATCAGACGTCCAGGACCTGGCAATTTGAGTGCTTTCTTTGTAAAAAGCTTTAAGTGGCTTTCTCGTTTCTTTCTTTCTAGAAATTCGTTAAGGTACATCCTATCTACTTCTTAAATGTTCCAAATAGCGTTCAAAATAGCTTGCCGACTTATTTTTAAATTAAATGCTTGGTTTCAAAATTTCGCCGTAAAAGTGATTGCTTCATTGAATTTTGTGAAAGAACTTTGCAACTAATTACACACTACGTTTCTTCATCGCCGGTCCATGTAACTCGAAATTGCAAATATGATGTATTATATTGTCGTGCTTTTACCCTTTATCACAGGTTTGTTCAACATTTAACGGTCTCTTCGTGGTTACGGAATCCATAATCACATGTAATGACCACCAAGAAGAAATCGGCTACGATTTCACATCACATCGCTTCTAAATTATTCATTTGTGCATGCTTCAAAACTAAGTACTTCTTTTTTTTTTCTTTTTTTGTTTGGAGGTTTAAGGAACAACTTGCGCAAATCAAAGGGCTATAAGTAATCCCCCGTACCTTATTTTGTGCCACTGATATCAGGAAATGGAGAGAGCTAGTGACGTAAAACAAATAAAACATTCATGCCCCAACGGGATTCGAACCCGTACATATGTTGGACAAATGGCCAGCAGCCATCGTTTAGACCACTGCGCTACCGGAGAGGCCTAAGTACTTCTCTTGGATAATTGTAAATACACGAATAAAATAATTTTAAGCAACGCAACCAATATAAAAGAACAATAAATGAATAGCCGGCACCCAAGCGAAAGAAATAATCACTGTTGTGATAGAGCGAGGAAGCTCGTCACTGGGTAGCCAAAGCCTTTATCGGCAATGTTTCCGTCTTGGTAGAGGATGAAGGTACCACCCTTCTACGCATTAATTTAGTGATTCACCGTACCAACACTAGCCGTAAATTCATATTATTAATTTTGTTGATATGAAAATCTGTTTACTATGCTACTCAGTATGGCTGCTAACTAATAACGTACCCTAGATAACAGTTGCATTTACCCCCTGGGTTACATGTACGCACCTTTAGAATAGTTGTTCTAGAATAATAGTGGATGTAATCGGTTTAATTGAACAGAGTTCAGTCTGCTTAAAACAAAGACTTCAACAAGTTATTATCCTCCAAACGAAATTTGACAAGAACATTATATTTTTTGTTACAATATATTACTGAAATCAAAAGTCTTAAATTCAGCCAACGAATTTAAATATGTATTGTGAGTGACTCTTGATATAAAGATCGTGCTTTGAAGGCAACTACCTCTTTAGACTTTTGACTATTTCAGCACGAATTTGAATTCTTCTAATATTACTGAAGGATACTCAAATCCTAAAAATCTAACTAATAACATCATAATATACATTTAGCAAAATTGTTAAATCTTAAAAAAATTATTTTAGCGACTTTAATATTGTTATTGTTCTTGAACATATTTCACGACGTATTAAAATGTTTGTAGAACACTCTTAACAATGAGGTCAAAATAAGAGCCAATGAGAGCGTAGATTGCTAATGGACCTAACCTAAGAGATGTCTAAGAACCTTGGTATGCAGCAATACAGGAATTCTTGAAAGGGAGGTTTTGTTACCCTATAAAGGTACAGAAACTTTTGATATATCAAAGGATCGCCAAGAATTTGGACATACTTCTGATGGGTTGCGGTGGGACCTGTTCTCTTTGTTGAAAACAGAATTGGCTAAAAGTTTTCCTTTAATTTCTCTCAAAGTTATTTCTACTTCATAATTTATCCATCTCATCAGGTTCAACTGTACCCCATTTAGCAATATTAGCAATGAACTGAGAGAGATTTGTGTGTATATTTTTATATTTGAACTTTATTATAAAATAATTCGACCGTCCATAGTAGTTACACAATTTAAACATAGAGTAGAAATGTATCCCAAGTTACGTTTTTAATCCATGTTTTTAAAAAACGCTGTGATTAGGATTTTTTAAAATTCATAGAATCCAAAAATTCCACTAACACTTTATTTGCAATATAAAAGTAAATAAAAATAGTAAAATATAAATAGAATGATTGATATATCAAAATTAAAAAAAAATAATAAAATAGGTTTATTTGTTTTCTTTTTCTGTATTTTTCAGGGTATCTGGGATGACCTCAGTATAAATTTCTCTAAATTTAACTCAACTGTAGCCCCAAATAAAACAAATATTTCAGTAACATTTAAAAATTTCTTCCGCGCACTGGTAATTTCAAGAAAGATTTTATTTCTGAAATTGTAAAGAACAACTCTAGAACACTGACTTTTTTTTCTTTGTTTTCTTTTAATTCCATGAGGTTAGTGATATGAAAGCAACACCTGCGAATATAACGGAAATCGTTCTGAAATTTTTCTGAGTAGTAGAAATGAAAAGCCTAAGTGTTGAAGTACCAAAAATATCTGCTTAAGAGATTCAAAAACGTACAAGGCAACCAATGTGCGGACTTCGTTTTCGTTTAAATGTTTAGGGTAACTTCCTGCTGAGGGCAAATACGACGGAAAACATAACAGTAGCTAAAGTTTTTTCAAATGCTTTTCGCTTGAAACACTGCAATCAAGCAGAAAAATATAACCAAGACTTAAAAAATCAGTCTCATTTATTTATTTCCATGCAGGTTCCTATCGTGCTGTGATATTTTCTGTCCCGAGAAACATCCCGAGAAGAAAAAACTGACTTGTTTCCGTACCTTAGGACCACTTTGTAGCGGGTATTTTATGAAGAAATGCACTTCGTTTCATTCAGCTTACTCGCTGTATAAAATTATATTCAGTTTTGAAAAGAAACTGGTTAGTAGAAAATTTGAATAGACAACATTCTTATTAAGTTATTGAACACAAATGGTTGGTACCTCCAGGGAGTGGCTATTGTCGCACGCGCCACGACTTGTGATCATTTCGAGGGTTTCTCGGAAAGAAAACATATATAGACACATGCATTCAGCATCATCAAACAGACCAAATACAAGCTGCGTCGAAAACGCATTAACCTAGAAACTCAACTCGAGTTCCTGGGGTCAATACTCTGTATTCCATGCGTTTCTGATATCTACATAAATCCATAAGAAAGGTTGGGCTCGGTGTAAGTATGAGGCTTGGAACATCCTTATACTGAACACTTACAAGAAACTAAGGTAGATCACCAATGAGGACGGTATTTATGCCGTACCGGTGTAATACCTTTTCGGTACTCAAAGATATCATATCGGAATGACCAAACGCTTGTTCGGTACCGCTATCGGCGAACACAAAAGGGACGCTAATTAACGAAGATCATATACAGCTCTCGAGAGAGAAGGAAATTTCAAGTCCTCAGTTCCTATACCCACACAGCACAGAACATTTCGCATATGTTACAAGTACATAAAACTGAAACATTGAGGCCTTTCAGATATGTTGCGCAATGTAAAAGTAATGCTTCAGAAACCTTACGGTTACGTCAAAATGACCTCAAACGTTACATAACTTTAAAACATAACCGACACGTTACAGTAAAATGTCTTTGTATCTTCAACATACCAACTTCTTGTTATTGTTATGTATTTGAAAGATATTTGTAACTTCGTTACATTACTGCTACGTTTTTAAAGATATTTGTGACATCATCATATTACTGTTACGAATTTATTACGTTGAACATTATATTTTTAATAAAATTGTGAAATCACAATGAAAAATATTACACTCGACAGGTGTTTCAAAATCAACAATAGTCATATTACGAGTTATTTACGTTTGAACAGGTTGAACACAGTCCACTGTCCATTAGGAACAATTGCGGCGTTTATATATTGATAACAAAAGAAATAAAAATTGGTCCCTAATGAGGCTGTCGAATTTCTATTAAACATCTGGAATAGACTATATTTCAGCAAAAAAGAAAGAAAATTAAATTTGTCATTTTTCTGAAACCTACCAATATGAAATTTCTCAGCTTCAAGTAAAAAAAAAAACATGCTGGCATAGTATACTAATAAGACAGCCATCTATTTCAATTTTATAAAATCATTTTTATAATTTAAAATTTATACTAATCAGAACAAATACTTAATTTCAGATGATCTTGAATCACACACACAAAAAGGATGAAATGATAAATCAACTAACTAGCCTAACTCCAGTACGAAATTATCACCAAAGACTATCTAAATATCACATGGAAATACGACTTAGAGAGCGCTTCGGTGAAATGGCATGAATGCCCTTGCCCATACACGCCGTTGCCAAACCGAAAATCTTAAATATTGCCGGAATGTAACATCAAGAAAACAGTTATGTACAATGGAAACAATAAAATAGAACTATCGGTGAATGCTATTTTTAACAAAACCGTAATGCACAAAGAGTTATGTTCTAAAGTAGACGTTGCTGAAAGGTAATTGTAAGATATATCTAAAAGTGTAACGAAAATGAGAGATTGTAACATTACTGATACATATCTGAAACGTTTTGTGGTGTGTGGGTATGGGATGAAATAGAAAAAAGCCACTTACCTTTTTTCAGAGGCACCAGCATTTCAAAAAGCCTTGAATTCATCACCAGCTGTGATGCCAGCAAAGTAAGCATCTGCCTGGATTTGCCAAAAATTTTGATTCAGTGTCTTAATGATTTTTACACTTCAAACAGCCACTTGCCGAAACAACGCTCCACGTGGCTCTAAATTCAAAACAAGCAGGGTATTTAATCATTCTTTACTTGTCTCGTTTAATCGTACTGATATTTAAATTGAAATGTTCAGGTATTGCAGTTGTTTTATGCTGTTAGATTTGAAATAATCATCTGTCAATCGTTTATTTATTTCGTGTCAGAAGCGTGTGCACTAGGCCCACAGATTACAAAATATATCAACAAGAATTATCATAAAATCAAAATGTTAAAAACATACACAATACAATGCAAAACCGTAAGCATATCAATTCAAATATTGTAATACACAACTAAGAACTATTAAACCATCAAACTGTAATGACGTGCGTATTGTATTGCGTTTTCTGAAGCAAACAGTAAATTCTTCATATCACACCGTACTGTGCTTAGGCAACAGTTTAATAAATGGGGCATTGTTTGTATATCCTCGCAATCACAGAAATAGTGTTCAGAACGAAGAAAATCGCGTTTTACCAAATTTTTTCTTGATCTGCCCACACCAGGCCTCAGCCTATTAGAGTTCTCTAGACAGTCCATCTGTATTAATGTCCAGTCGACATGTCCTCCGCTATCTTCATTCACTCCGCCAAAGTGCCAAGTTCGAATGTCCATTGGTTCATACCTACCCTGTGTGGTGGTTGAGTGATATCTTCAGCACACTTCTTGATTTCAACCTAGATAGGCAGGGTATATAAGCATGTATAACATGCCTGAAACTCCTAAGATATTTTGTCATTTCCACATCCAAGTGCATCTTTCTCCTTAATACAGGCGGGGATGTGTTTGTCACTCTATAGAACTTTTCTAAAGACGTAGGTCTCAGGCTGACAGTAACAATCGTACAAAATTATTTCAGAGCGATGTCAACGTTCTTGTTCCTGCGCCGAGGTTGCTCAAACAGGCAAGCATATTCAGCGGCAGAAAAACACAGGGCCAGTGCAGAGGTCCGCACCAAACTCGGATTTGCTCTCCATGAGGAGTTAACAAATTTACGCAGTAAATCATTCCTGGCATAAATCTTTTGCCTAGTATTCACACAGTACATCTCACACAATGCATCTCTGTCCAAAGTGACTCCAAGATAATTGGGTGAATCCGTATTCGGAAGTGAAGAGTCATTAACATTTATAGTAAATTTTCTGTTAGCTTAATGATTTCTAAGCTGAAATACTGTAACCTGTGTCATGGCTGGATTAAGGGCCAATTTATACATAACATGATATCCCTGAAAGCAGTTTTACGGCCTATGTAAGTACACTCTCAACCTCTCCAAATTTGTAATATTGTGCAGCCAATGCAAGATTGTCAGCACACAAAAATTATCTAGTACCCCGTGGATAGAGCCTATCATTAGTAAAAACGTTAAATAATATTGGAGAGAGCACACTTCCTTGTTTTGAGTCATTCTTCTGGTCTCTTCTTCTGCTGTGTTTTTTCTTGAAGTCTACAAAAAAAAATCCTATGTGCTAACAAATTTGCAATAATTTTAGTTAGCTTCATATTCCCTGTTATATCATAAAGTTTACAAGACAATGCTCCTTGATTTACAGTGTTATTTGAAGCAGTTAGGTCCACAAAGAAAACACCAATTATTTTCTTTTGCTCATATCTATCCTCGATATATTGAGTAAAGTTTACTACCTGTCCCCTGCATAATTTAGCTTGTCTAAATCCTGCCTGTTCTCAAATTAGTTCTGGTTCTACCAGAGGAACAAGCTTATTTATAATAATTCGTTCGAAAATTTTGTGCAAGTGACACAAAAGCGAAATTGTTCTATAGCTACCAGGTTCATCAGGATCTTTGCCTGTTTTCAACAGTGCTATTACTTAAGACTTACGCCCCAACTTTGGGATTTGAGTAATGGCGTAATACATTCTCTCGTTGTCTGTCCAAACTATTTTATCTGTTTATTCACCAAATCATCAACCCGAGCAGCTTTGTAACATTTGGACCTTAGTATACCTCATTTATAGTAATCAAACTTTCCTCTCCAATAGTTCTTCCTTTACTGTGTCCTTTTCCTTTTTGATTATATTTACTATTCTTCTTGCTGTTTCCATTCAGTAGTTGCGAAACTATTTGATCAGCAATGATTGTAGAAGTATTTTTCGATATTATTGGATCATTGTTTCAGATTTTAATAGCCGCCATGCCTTATGGCTTCTCTTTGCAAAACCAAGTCCTTCAATAGTTGTCCTCCACGTTTCGAACTCACTCCTTTCAATCGCCTCCACAAGTTCCTTGCACAATTAAATGGTTGACTCCTGAATATGTAAAATGGTATATTGCGGCAGTAAATCTCTTGTTTGGCTTTTCATATTGGGCAGGTACACAGCTCTACATCCCTTGGGGTTGTTCTCTAGTGCAACCCGTTGTGCTGTTTTCACAAAGTAATTGTAGTTTTGAAGAATTGGCTTTAAATCTACCATGGTAGCATCCAGATCATTAGAAAGGCCCTCGCCAGACAACTTTCTTGAAATTGAATCTTCTCCTAAACGGGACTACAGTTGGTTTAATGGCAGACATAACCTGACAGATAATACGTCTGTGCTGAGCATTTGGGATTGGATCTCCAACTAAATTCCCACACTGATGGGATGTGTATTCGGAAACAAATTAAGTCGGAATGACATCAACATTTCCACCTTGCGTTAAACGAGGCAGGCAACTTAGCATCATGAATCAAGGCAAGTCAAATATCCTCTACCCATTCATCCACCAAATCTCCATTAACGTCGTTCTCAGCGTATCCATATGCTCCACTGTGACTATCAAAATCTCCCATCACAATATTGGTCGATGTTGAGCTAAACCACTGCGGTTTAGTAAATTCAAACAAGGAATTTGGTGGTTTATATACCGATATAATATAGTAATGTTTTGTTTTCACTGTGGTTATAATAACATTGTCAATACTTCTGCTGGCAGCTCTTATGATTTCAATCTCTGGCCTAGAAAAGATGACACTTCCGTGAGGCATTTCATCAAATAGCTTCAGTCCAGGAACAAATAGACGCCTAACAGTGGAGCCTCTCCTTACTTCCAGCACACTAGGAAAATCACACTTCACAGTAGCACACAATTCGGCAACTATATATGATTATGCAGAGGAAAAACACTCTATGTTTATAATACCGCAGTCACTGTAAGCCTCAGCAATGATTCATCCACCACAGTTTCTCCGTCCTCACCTTTCTCATTTGCAACGTTTCTGTGGTAGAAGATTTGGCCAGAGATCCCAATGTCATCACTAACCAGGGTACACCACGTGGAGGTATCTTCTTTGCCCTGGTCGTATTCATATCGGCCACCGTCTGTGCTCAGACGACCCGAAACGTCACAGATACACTTCGGTTCTAAGAACACCCGGTTGAAAATTACTGTACTGATGAAACTGAGTGATGTTAAACAGAAAAATTAACCTTTATCAAATTCATATAGGGTGAAAGAACGGTTAACGTGAAGTTTATGTGGCAAAATTCAGGGACGAAAGTTTTCAAAAAACTGTGACGTATATCCTTTTTGAAATCAAAAATGATGTAAAATAACATAAAAAAATTCATTGATAGAGTCCTTTTGGAAAAAGTTCTAGAAAAGAATTTTAGAATGCGAGTATCAGAGGGCCACAAGAAGCAAAGTTTCTTTTTTTATGTTTTGCTATATAAAGGGGAGAAAAATGAAATGTTTTCTCCTTTTTAATTATATTACTTTAAGCAGTTTTACTGAACAAATAATATTTTACATTGCACAAATGAAATTAAAAAAAAAATTGAATGAATTACTAGAAACTGAGCGCACTCTTTGCAAGGTAAGACGTTTACACTTTCATTTATTATTTATTCCATATGTTTGATAACACCGTGTACTTAGATTTTTTTTGTGAAACAAGATTGTGATCGCTGATGTTTTCTGTTTCATCGTAAGAAACAATACAGATTTTCACTTTACACTGACATAGAAAGTCTGTTCTTTAGCCTGCTTTGAGAAGGCACAAAATATGTTGTAATTTAAAAAAAATAGTTTTAGTTAACATCGAAAGTGTAGTTACAACGCGAGAGATGGAGTTTTGCTTCTGCGCCATATTCATGGCCCAAAGGCAAAATTGCATCTCGTTGGACGTTTGTCAAGTCAAACGAACCGACAGACTTCCATCCTTGCAGAACTTTCTGAACTAGTATATCTGACTCTTGATATGAAACGAGATAAGTTCCAGAATTGATCGTGAAAGTTGGTGTACAACGTATTCTACAACTGTTTCTCGATCAAAGGAAAATATTCTTATATTTCAGGATTAGAGATTCTTAGTAACGCATAAATAACAACAAAATTATTCAACTGTGGAGACATTTTCGAATTGCCTTGCAACTACGTGTTAAAACGTCGCCCAAAAGATGAACATGTCGATCATTTTAAAAGATATGATAGCGAAGCCATAAAAAAAGCCGAGATATAAGAAAAATGTTTAAGTGACAACAACCAGAAAAGAAGATAACATTTCAAGAATGTTTTCGAACACTCGCTTCTAATAGTTGTGCTATGCCACACTTTGGATAAATCTGTTTTACGGGCCCGGTAAAATGTAATATCATGTTTTCGCCCCTAACTCCTTCCTGTCATGTAAAATGCAATCTGTGATATTATACCGCTTCAACAAATCTAAAATCAGTGAAAACGTACTTAATACCAATCCTTACCTCATCGGTAAAATGGTTACATGGACAACTTTTCACTTTTCATGATTAAATAACGAAAGGATCTTTGGAAATTTAACAACTTTTTTTAAAAATAGTTTATTTAACTTACCAGTGGAGGGTTGTTCAAGATGATTACCCTTCGCAACGAGAGTATTTTTTTAAACTCTACTTCTTACCATTCAATTAGTAAGAAGCGTTTTCATATATTGTGTAATATATATACATATCTATTCCACATTTCTCAATCTCAAAAATATATATTACTTTAAGAATAAAAAACTGAAAATAAAATCGATGTACAAAGAAGAACAGACATAAGATGCTTCCTTAACAGAAATACATCTGCCAAAGCCTTTCAGCATCAGAAGTCACACAAGGTTTGTTTAGATATACAGAATAGAAATGCCATGCGCATTATGCATTTTATTGTCTTGGTTTAACTAACATTTCGATTTCCATTCCTTAATTTACAGTTTAGAAAATTTTGACGGATAACCAATTAATTCGGATATACACTGCTGGCCACCCAAAATGCAACACCAAGAAGGACACGACAGAGCAAAGCCAGATCTACTGGTAATATAACAACAGATACAAAGATGAAACGATTGAGCTTAGAGGCCCGTGAGACTTGCTGAACACGCAGACATCAATACTTCGTGTGGCCCACATCGCTGGTAATAACGGCCGCTACACGCCGCGGCAACGAACGGAAGAGGCTTTGGATGTGGGCTTGCGGTATGTCGGTCCTGGCTGCTTCCAAAGGTTGCCACAGTTCATCAGGCGTAGCCGCGCGTGGTGCTTGCCGGGATACTCGGTTGCTGATCAGCGACCAGACGTGTTCGATAGGCGACATATCGGGAAAACAGGCGGATCACGGCAGTACTGTCAGCTGGTGGGCCTAGAAGAATTACTGCACGATGCGTGCCACGTGTTGGCGCGCATTGTCCTGTTGTAACATGGCCGCTTACAGGTCCTGCGGTAAGGGAGGACTACAGGCTCCAAACCGTCGGAGATGGTGCGGTGGCTATTGAGTGTACCGGCAATGCTACCAGAGGGATGCGGGTGTCATATCCATATGCGACCCAAACCATAACGCCAGGCGACGCACCGGTATGGCGATGCATAATGCAGTCATCATACAGTCTCTCGCCGCGGTGCCGCCATACGCGTATCCCACCATCGTGGTGTTGCAGGCAGAAGCGGGATTCGTCGGAGAAGACAATGTCGTGCCATTCCTTAGTCCAGGTGCGGCGTTCAACAGCCCACTGCCGCCGCACTCGCCGGTGGTGTAACGCTGATGGTAATCGGAGCAATGGGTGCCGTGCGTCAAGTGCCCGCTCTTGCAGACGACGTCGAACGGAACGTGCTGACACAGGTTGTTGCGCAACACACCCTAACTCCTGCGCTAACGTTCGTTATGTGGCGGTGCGAGCCGTCAATACCCGCAGCACAACATGCCGGTCCTCTAGTTCGGTGGTGTGCCGCGGCTGCGGCAATCGCTCACGTAGGTCCGTCCGTCCCTCCTGCAACTAAATAATACACACTCGTCTCACTGTGGCTGGATGTCGTCCCGCACGGGCGCCGATGTCTCGGTACGATAATCCGCTATCAAGATAAGCCACTATTCGTCCTCTGTAGAACTAAGAAACGTGCTGGAATGACTGCCGTATTCTGCGACGAGGCATCAGGAAGCTTCCCACGCACAGTTTTGGCAGCCCAACACACTTCCTCTACTTTCAACCCGCCTTCTGTGCACCCTTTTTTAGTGCTTCACGATGGCGTACCGGTCGCACATGATTTGCATGTGCCCTGCAATGCTAATCGTTTGCATGTGATCTCGCGGGCGACGCATGCTGCGAATTTCAGGCCAATCGGATGCTTCCTTCTTGGTGTTGCATTTTGGGTGGCCAGCATTGTATGTCTGTATCAAACGACAGTATTCCAACATGATGAGTAGCAGGTCCCTCTGGTATGTTATCTCATTTTATTTGACTTTAGCGTCAAAAAGCTTATTGCTTCTTTTCCTCTGAAATCAAGAGTCAGGCCACAATGATTTCTTTTTTGTCCAAGGAACGTGGGAACAGATGCTGGCTTTTTACATAACAAATGAATTTACGCCCCTGTGTTTCTTATGGTATAAATATAACTTCCTTACAAATTCCTTTTTACCATACAACATATGGAAGCTCCAAAAGAAAAACTTAAATCTCCATTGAATTAGGAAAGTGCCTTGAGATGAGATTGAGATTGGAGGTTTAACGACCACCATGAGCAACACAGTCGGCTATAAGCAGTCGCCTGTCCCTAATTTAGGGCTACCGGTCCAGGGGAAGGGAGAGAGCCAGAGCCGTAAGACAAACATAATATCCATGCTTTACAGGTACTTACCCCCTTCCGACCCATCTTGAGACACGGACGAAAGAGCCTAACATGTGCGCAAGCCACAGGGTCTTGCTTAGGCTCAGAAGCGCAATGAAAGTGAAGGAAGGCACCAACACTTCGTTGTTGTGACTCTCGGCCTCGAGCTGTCACGCACCAATGACCCGACCTATCCGATTCATTGGTTTGGACGAGTGTGAACGCACACGTTGGGACCCCAAAGATCGTGAACTATGCCCTTTGTTTTACGGAAAGTTTTAAATTACACGTTCCATTCGATTTCTTAAAATATCTCATATGCTTGGAAACTTCTGAACGAAACGCTTTATAACGTCAGTAAATGAGTGGAAACAAGTAGCTGAATAGATTTTGCTATTGAAATTTTCCGGTTTTACTGCATATTTTAATTTCAGGTAATATGGAATTTTTTCAAAGAAACCTTTTCGATGGCAAATCGGAATATGTTTACAAATGTTTAGTTTTGTGCTACGCATACGAATAATATGCACAGCATTGAAGTCAGTTGATTTTCATTTCTAATTAAGAAAGTGTTTTTCGTTCTCATAAATACATTAGTCTAAAATTGAATGCAAATTACTTATTTCGAAGCTTTCCGGAAGGACAGCTTTTTTTCAAAAAAGAATTCTTATTTGCTTATTCTAGAAATTCTGTTGGCGGTTGAAAACTCCCGTATGCTTTCATTCAACCCTACCTGAACATTTGAAATACTTTTTTTCTGTTCGCACAATATACACTGCTGGCCACCCAAAATGCAACACCAAGAAGGACACTAGATAGCAAAGCCATATTTATTGGACACATAACAACAGATACAAAAATGAAACGATTGAGCTTACAGACCCGTGCAACTTGCGGAACACGCAGACATCAATAGTTCGTGTGGCTTCCATTGCTGGTAATAATGGCCGCTACACGCCGCGGCACCGAACGAAAGATGCTTTGGATGTGGGATTGGGGTATGACGGTCCAGACTGCTTCCACACGTTGCCACAGTTCATCAGGGGTAGTGGCGGGTGGTGCTTGACGGGCCACTCGGTTGTCGATCAGCGAAAAGACGTGTTCGAAGGGCGACATATCGGGAAAAGAGGCGGGCCACGGCAGAAGTGACACCTGGCGGGCCGTGACGAATTTTTGCACGATGAGTGCCACGTGCGGGCGCGCATTGTCCTGTTGAAACCTAGCCGCTGGCAGGTCCTGCAGGTAAGGGTGGACTGCAGGCTCCAAAACGTCGGAGGTGTATTGGTGGCTATTGAGTGTGCCGGCGATACGTACCAGAGGGGTGCGGGTATCATATCCAATTGCGCCCCAAACCATAACGCCAGGCGACGGACCGGTATGGCGATACATAATGCGAGCATCATACATTTTCTCGCCGCGGTGCCGCCACACGCGGATACGATCAATGTGGTGTTGCAGGCAGAAGCGGGATTCGTCGGAGAAGACAATGTCGTGCCATTCCGTAGTCCAGGTGCGGCTTTCAATGGCCCACTGCCGCCGCAATCGCCGGTGGTTTAACGACAATAGTAATCGGAGCAATGCGTGCCGTGCGATAAGTCTCCGCTCCTGCAGACGACGTCAAACGGTACGTGCTGACACAGGTTGTTGCGCAACACACCCTCATTCCTGCGCTAACGTTCGTGATGTGGCGGTGCGAGCCGTCAATGCCCACCGCACAACATGCCGGTCCTCTCGTACGGTGGTGTGCCGCGGCCGCGGCATTCTCTCACGTCGGTCCGTCCGTCCTTCCTGCACCCACTGAATCCATATTCGCCTCACTGGGGCTGGATGTCGTCCCACACGGGCGGCGATGTCTCGGTACGATAAACCGCTGTCGCGATAAGCTACTATTCTTCCTCCGTCGTATTCCGAAACGTGCTGGAATGACTGCCGTATTCTGCGACGAGGCAACAGGAAGCTTCCCATGCACAGGTCCGGCAGCACAACACAATTCTACTACTTACACCCCGTCTTCTGTGCACTCTTGTTTTAGTGCTTCTCAATGGCGTGCCGGGCGGGCGCACATGATTTGCATATGCCCTGCAATGCTAATCGTTTGCATGTCCTCTCGCGGGCGACGCGTGCTTCGAATTTTAGGCCAACCGGATGCTTCCTTCTTGGCGTTGCATTTTGGGTGGCCAGCTGTGTATATTAGTTCCTTAAACTGTAAACATAGTATCATATAGCTTGCTGAAAAGAAGAACAATAGTTGATGTGCGACTTTGTTCACCTTTCATAATCATGATTGAATATCACTCGGTAATTCCATTCAACGGACCATATGGAAAATGTAACATACGCTGATCATCGAGACAGAGAGGGAGATTTGTAAATGCATTACAAATGGCAATGGGAAATTTTTGAAGATTTGTTTTATGGCATGTAGTCCTTCATGTGGTCAAGTTAAGGACTTGAATCTAGGAAATTATAAGAAGAGCCGCTCATGCATATTTTTCCTTTACCCTGTTTGGTATTGTTCGATTAAATATTTAACAAATTTTATCATGTAAAGACATGCTTCTTCTCATTTAAATATAACATTGAAAATCTAAAAGAATTCAATATTAATCTACTGCATTCCACAAACTGTCCCGTGTACTTCCTGTAATTATACTTTATCTGAATATAGGTAAATTCAAAGCATCTTTTTAAAATTCACAACAAAATTAAACAGACAGGGTAATTGTCATGAAAATATCTAAGAAGTTTGAGGCAAATCTAGTAGTTTGTAATCATGCTTTTTTAAAGGAAAAGCCAACTTTGATGGCACTGGTAATCCCGTCCTTATATCGCTACATTTGCTACTGGTTTCGAGATGGAGTCAGAACGTTAAAAAGAACCGGTAAGCTCTTATCGAAAGCCCATTTGTTAGATCATGTAAGGACAGACGGCGCTATATCTTAAGTGCTAAATATGGAGAAGCTTGCACTCTTCGTCCAATGGGTGACTAAAGTGAAGTGAAGTAGCTTGATGTGGTAAAGATGAAGATGTTTTTTCTTACATACAATTAGGACGGTGCTAAAGGCACTATAATCAAGAAGATACAAATTCTACTACAAAATAATATTTACATTTTATCAACTGCTCCATTATGTGGTACAGTAAAGGAATGAAGCTATCACCTTCATTGTCAATATTGGAAGTGTCTTACTTATTAGGAATGAAGATATTATTTCGCATATTTTCCAAATTGTTTTATATCCATGCTTGCCATCCATATAAACAAATGCTTAGCATGCATGCTTACAAATGCCTTCATTGAAATCGTTTTATATGCATTTTGCTGTTTTAATCGTTATCGTTATTGCTTCCTAACCTGTTTTCCATATAATGCTTACGAATGATGGTTCATGTCTCCCATTGTTACTTTTTTTAGTTTCAGAAAAGCATTAATAGTCGTTGGTTATTTATTGCTTTTCATCATTTCGAACTAATTCTTTGTATATATATTGGTCCAGTGACCTGTACAAAAATTAAAAGCGATTAATGTTTCTGAGCCAAGTGAGAGGATAAAATGGACTGCATTCAATATTTTGGCAACGCTCAAATTATTTATCAGTTCGTCAAGCAGTTCCGTGTGTCCCCTTGCTTTATTTACATTACATCTACTGACACACAGTGTTACTGGGCCGCCCCGGTGGCGCAGTGGTCTAAGGCGCTGGCCTCTGATCATTCGTCCGTAAGGGGTCCGGGTTCGAATCCCGGTCAGGCATGGATGTTGTGTTTGTCTTACGGCACTGGCTCACTCCCTTCCCTGGAACCAGTGACCCTAAATTAGGGACGGGCGACTGCTTATAGCCCATTGAGTTGCTCACGGTGGTCGTTAAACCTCCAATAAAAAAAAAACAAAAAAAAAAAACAGTGTTACTGGGCATAGAAACTAACGATGCCGCTACATATCTTGTAATACATTTATTTAAAATGGGAATAATTTCTTCGTTAATTAGTTGCAATATTGTAGAAATAACAAGCGTTGTTTTATAAAAAATAAATGTTGAAATGTTGACGAATTTCGTGTCTGACACTCCCATTAAACATGTTCTCTTCTGATTCAGCTGTTTAGGGTGGGGGGTTCTGTGTTTAACGACAACGTGAGCAGTTCTATGGGGAATAAGCAATCACCAGTTCCAAATGTAGGGCCATTGATCATAGGAAAGCGAGAGTGATAGTGTTTTTCTATGACAAGTACAACATTTGTGCCTCCCGGTGTTTCAGTTCCCTGCCAACTCGAAAGAATGGTGAAAAGCTTGCGATTAGACCACTGAGCTAAAGGAGCGCTGAAGTCTTTATGGGAACTTATTTTGTTGGTTGTTTTTGCTTGCTGTTAGTCAAAGTAATTTAGTGTTTACAGTTCAAAAAACCTGATTTCAGGAACAGAGGAATAAGTTGTAAATAAAATATATGAAATGTGATATGGAATTATAGTTAATACCATTAGTGCTTTTTTTTGGCTGTTTTATGCGAAACAATACCATTTTCTACTTTCCTGGCCTGCAGTGGATGAGTTCACAAAAGGATTCAAGATAGAGAAAAATATGTAGATATATTATTTTCAATGAAACAGCAGTACGATCTATTTTTTTTTATGTTTCCTTTCTTTTTATTGCGACGGTGCTAGTTTCTAAGACTTGGGACAGTGGGTATTCACAGGTGTCATCTAAATAATGAGGAACACACAGAAATACCTAAAGGACAAAAAATGCGAAGATTAGCTTCTGCCCGAGTGGCACAGTGTTCTGAGCACTGGCTTATGACCATTCGTCTGAGAAGTCCCAGGATTCAAATCAAAGTGGGGATTGATTGTTGTGTTTGTCTTTTGGCCCTGGCTCTCTCTCTCACCTGGTACCAGTGACCGAAATTAGGGATAGGTGAGTTCTTATAGCCCATTGAGTTGCTCACGGTGATCGTTAAACCTTCATACAAAATAAAGAAACAAAAACAACTAGCTTTACTTTTAATATTTCATCTACGCAGTATATTCTTTTACTCGTAAACAACATCTCTTCGTCTGTGCGCGGATGTGATCTGTTTTTATACATTATTCGACAAGCTGTTCCTAGAACATAATGGAAAAACAGTTTCTTCTATCGCTGTTCCACAAATCAATCCTGTCTGCAATTTCGCGGCATTATACGAAAATATTGCGGACTTCCATCATTCGAAATAAAACATCAGAGTGCCGGCAAAACATCGAATTCTTTCCCACATTTTAAATCTCTTGGAAGTATTTCAGTTGAAAAAAGTTATGAAGACATTTGCGGAGAAGAACTGCTGTGGTACCTCGGAAGAATATTTGCTAAAGTGCTTAATTTTCATAATGTCCAAATGTATGTTTTTATAGAAACAACAGAGAGATAGAGAGGGAGAATTAAGTAATTGAATATTTAAATCTAAAATGATACGTAAAAACAAAGGTTGAATAACCACGGCGCCGCCCCGGTGGAGCAGTGGTCTAAGGCACTGGCCTCTGATCATGCGTCCGTAAGGGGTCCGGGTTCGAATCCCGGTCAGGCATGGATGTTGTGTTTGTCTTACGGCACTGGCTCTCTCCCTTCCCTGGAACCAGTGACCCTAAATTAGGGACGGGCGACTGCTTATAGCCCATTGAGTTGCTCACGGTGGTCGTTAAACCTCCAATCAAAAAAAAAAAAAAAATAATAACCACGGCCCTATCCAAAGGATTTAGGTTCAAGTCCACTGCTTCTAAGTAGGATGGCGTAAAGAAATTAGCTTCCTACTCACTCCAAAATTTAAAGCCATTCGCGAAACTTTGGAAATCATAACCTAGAGCGAGTCGTGCAATGATGACATCTTACTGGAGTTGCCATGAGTTTGGAACCAATTCTTCAAATAGTGATTGCCTCTTGTTTTTCCTTCCATGATTCCGAGTGCTAAACGAGCACAACGCCTCCTGTATTTGAATACCTGTTTACGTTCGCATCTTTTCGTTATTGCCAAGTCAAGTCAACACATTCAAATTGTGAAAGCATTCTATTGTCCATTTTGCAATCTACCTTCCCTGAAAAAGCCATCTGACAGATGTGCGTATGCTTGGAAGCTTTGGTTTCTATTCGACGCCAAGAAATTTCTGATCACTTGTATTGTTATACTATTTAAGTGCAGTTGGTGTAGTTCTTTGTTATTTAATTACTATGCAGAGACGCTTTCTCAAGCGTGAAATGAAACATGTTCCTTATCAGAAACTGCTCGAAATGTTTTTATATAAATTTTGAAGATGACAATCCGGTTTTTTGCGTAAATGTGACAAGGATGAGAAGTCAGATAATATCCGAAAACTTGAACATTTTCATCGTCCTGGAGCGGGACACGAACCCGCGTATCACAGAAAACGCCCGGGCATGCTAACCAATGTCCCGACCCGGGACGATGAAAATTTTCAAGTTTTCGGATATTATCTGACTTACCATCCTTGTCACATTTACACCAAAAACCGGATAGTCATCTTTAAAATTTGTATTATATTGCGTAATCCCGTATTTCTTTCATGATTTAATATACTTTATATAATATTTTTTTTTCATTTAAAGACTGCTGCTGTTGCTCAATAACAGTTGGGTATTTTATTTTCTATAATGAATATTTGTTTCACCATTCAATTAAAACACTGAGAGCTATCTGCTTCCAAGTATTTGATGAGCACGAAGGCTTTTTGTATTGAAATTCATGCATGCACTCTAATTGCCGTAATAATGTAAAGCTTTTTATTTTGCATAAGCTTACAGGCTTACTAAACATCAGTTTTGATGTAAATAAAATAAGTTTTGTATGAGATATGAAATGAGTGCGTGTTCATCCGTTACCTCCGAGATCTTTGAGGCTTATCCAGTCACGACGTCATTTTTAGTGACGTAACATCTCGTGGATCTACTGATCAAACAGTCCGTGTCTGCATTACAACGATACGCCTAACAATTTGCCTTTTGAGTTTTATGGATGTCCATGCTTGCGTGAAATTAATAGTGTTCCTTTCTGTGGTTTGCTTCAACTAACATTTTAATTACAGTTTTTATTACCAGTAGTTGAACAAGATAGGTATTTGATTATGTCACATTCGTGTTGTGTTTAAGCTGCCGTGGAAAATTATAAAACAGGACCCAAGTTCGTGTGTATAGACTTCCGAAAGACCAAGATTGGTGTTCTAAGTTGATTCATGCCATTAAAAATGATAACTTCACTGTTACACCACATAGTAAGGTATGTACACACAACATTTTTTTAATCGAATTTTCTAGTACTGTGGAATATTCAATGATATGATATATGTATAAAATCAACTTCTAATTCAAAGTCCCTCCACTCACTATATTAAAGTTTCAGAATTAGTTAACGATGTGCTAATTTCAGAATTAGTTAACATTTATATTTCACTATCGCTTAGATACGCATCAAGAAATACAGTTAACATACTTTGAAGGTCATATTCTTTAACGTTAATCATTAAATCGTACGGGATGGTAAAAGGTCAGTTGGAAATTCGTATCTAAGTATTATGTATTTAGTATATTCTAAATTGGTATCATTACTGGTTAGTAATACCTGAATTTGTATTTAGTAACTGCACTGTAATTTGTTATATTCCCACACATTTTACAGGATATAATATTGTTTCAAGTATTAGGATCTGCTCAGAGTAGCACGTATCCAGGTATCCGGATGAGATGCTGCGATATGTTACATTTGTATGCAATTTTTCACTGTAATACCGAAATTCTAAAACAACGATCGTGACCATCGGAAATTTGCTCCGATGAGCGTAGGCTCTATCTTTCATGGGCGGCGACGATTCACAGCCAGTGACGTCACAAACCTGTGCGATGGTCCTCTCTTCCCGGGTGTCACGGTTCATCTTGACATTTCATAGGTACACTTATGCAATCGTATTACGAATTATTTCTCCTCGAGTAGAAAGTTTTAGCAAGAAAATGAAATTTCCATACGTCGCAATTTCTTTTGCAAAAATTAATGTACTTTGAAAAATTTCCCTGCTACCATACACCGATTATCCAAAACAATATGACAAGTATGTCTTTATGCATAAAGAAACAACTGCAAGTAAATAACACCTCATGTGAAAGTCATAGAACTATATAAATATCACCGGGTACTGTGCTCTGTTAGTGTTATTCTTTTTCTTCAGATAATAAAAACAGCTGACTTAAGCGAGTTTGACAAATGGCAAATTGTGATGGACAGACTAATGAGTCATAGCCCTACCGAGACGGCAAGGTATGTTGGATGCTCAATGTTGGCCGTCATTAATTTCTTCAAAATGTCCGAGAATGGGATGAACAACGAACCGTCTTTGAGATGTAGTCCGACCACGGCTCGTCGATGGTAGAAATGAGCGAATGATATCCCTCATAGTACGAGCCAATGGAAGGGATAGTGTTGCATAACTAGCCGATAATTCGAATTTCGATGACTGGAGTAATAACATGCAGTACACCAAAC
This sequence comes from Macrothele yani, assembly GCA_039090855.1. Taxonomy (NCBI): domain Eukaryota; kingdom Metazoa; phylum Arthropoda; class Arachnida; order Araneae; family Macrothelidae; genus Macrothele; species Macrothele yani. The sequence goes on along the minus strand of CM077033.1, from coordinate 68,419,640 downwards.
CAAGCTGAAATGGACTTGTGTAACCCAGGCTGTTCATAGGGCTCATGCTAACCTCGGTTTACCGTCAAAAGAGCTTGCATTAGACAAGCAACCGACAAACCTGGACCATGATCGTTTGAAAGAAGCTCGTCCAGTAAAATTAATCTCGCTTTGTATTTCACCAGGAAGATAGCAGAGTACGTGTGCGTTGTTTACAAGGAAAATTACCAGCAAAGGTATGTACCGTCTGACAATAGAAGTGTGAAGCTTATTAAAAATCATTAATTGAACTGTTTTTACTTTATAGGTATCTATTTTATCAGGAGAATTACTGACACTAACACATGAATCTGATTGACACGTGAATTCTGTTTTCATCCAAGGATTATTTTCTGGATACAAAAACCTCATTTACCTGGCCTAGTTCTATAAAATGCAAAATGAATAGAATAATCGCTTTTACAGTTTAAATCACTTCTACTCTCGAATGGCATTATGCTCTGACATACACAGTATATATCCATATTTATTTCAGCTTAGACAAACTTCAGTTCCTCTTTTCTCAGTAATTAATGTTTATAAATAATTCTATATAAACGTAAAGCACCTACGTTTCTGCTATTTTGCCTAATACGCCTCGTTGTTGGGATACCAAAGGAAGAACAGCTGACGCCAAGTTTCACGAAACCAGAAGTTTCCTAACACGGCTGAACCTTACACCGTTCCTTTTACAAATTCCTTGCATTCTGTTAGCGATACTTCGTAATTGAGAAATTGTAAAGTCATTTCCACTCGCAAGATTTTATGATTCATTAAATTCTAATGAACATAGTTCTACTGATAATCGCATATATTTCATTTTGAGGCAAGGGTTCCTTTTACCATTTTGTTGGTGGCATACCATTTTTTGTTTTTCTTACTATTTTTTTGTTAAGTGCTTAATATTACACTGTGTTTCATCCTTATCTTATTCACCAGTATAAAAGTGCTAGTGAACTATGATGAAACAATATGTTATTTCCTCATTACTTATTTTATATCTTTCTTGTGCAGAGAGCCTTGTGCTGGCACCTTTCCTGAACTTTTAAGAATACATTTTTAAACTTATTTTATAAGGAATTTTTTGAACTCTACTTCGGGAGGAGGGATTTCAGATTTTCTCGACATATCTTATATAAAAGTACATTCTGAGATAATGAATACAATTTCAGTGTATTATTTTCATTGGCGTAGAATGTACTTACTGTTTAATGTGCAATGCAATTCTAATTGCTGAACTCACGCAGAATAATTTACATATCAAAATACAGAATCTATTTTTTCAGTCGTAGATGCCTTTAAATTTAATGGTTTAATTACTGTTCTGAAAATTTTTTGGGAGTTTGTGTGTAGAAGAATAGATACGGCTTCCGCTGCAAGACAACAAGATTAACATTCGGAACAGTCTGAGAAACGTTTTCCGTCAAAAACATTGGTGCGCAACAACGGCACATCTGTCATCTATGGAACAGAAAGGACTTTAATATTGCACGTGGCATCATGATTTTCATATGCCCTAAAAACGATCAGCGTTAAGTGAGCGTTATATAACAGCATACCAAAGGGCGAGGGCGATATTATTGAGATTATACAGTTTGTCTCTTTGCCGATTTTCATATTCAGTGATTTATTGTCAGTTTTATAATATCTTATCTCCAATCCAATGAACCATTTCCAATATAATTTCAAAATTCACATTGTGTAGCTATGATTACAATTCCATAAATCTACCTGGCATCAGAGATATCTTGTTTTCAACCTGTTGAACAGCGCATTTATTCCACATAACTCATTTCATTTGAATTTAGTGTTGTCGTTATATACGTTGTCGTTACGTATGACTAAAAAGACACTTCGTAATTTGTTCCTTGTACACGTTAAAATTATTGACTCCGGTTGAAAATCAGAATTTAACTCTTTTTAAATCTGACAATCATCGTTGTTCTCAAACGACGCGTAGTATCTCTCAATTAAAGTTTTAAAACGTCACATAAAAAGTTCCGACGTGCTGCCACGTGTCAATGAGTGCACATATAAGCTCTCACGCGCATCTACGCTTCCAGTAAAGATCTGCAAATATGATCGAGAGATGAAATAACACGCAATGAAGTTCGTTTCCGTGTGTTCGATTTTGTGCTTTTCTCACCTTCCGTCATTGGATTACTCTCCCGTATACGGATTTGTCGTCTTAATATTATTTCCGAGAAATTTTTGTTGGCCTGACTACTTCTACTTTCACAGATTTTATGAATGAATGTTCCTTGTCATATCATGATATTATAAACTTAAGAACACCCTATCACTGAAATTTTAAACTGAGTCACACGAAATCAGGAATGCAGGTAGTTTTGAAACTTTTGACAACCAGAGATTTCGTCGGCATCAGAAATGTGAACACTTTCTCATGGATAACGGAAACGGACGCTTTTTATTTTTCGTTAAAACAAACTGTGGGTAAAGCGAAGGCCTTATATTTCATTGGCTTGTAAAGAAGATAATAGAAATGTTATTAGGGAGGAGGCAACCGGAGGTCTGTATCGCATGAGAAGGAAGGGACACAAAATAGCGTAAAGTAGCCCCGGCACTATCCAGAAAAGTCAAATTCAAGTCCGCTACTCCTATGTGGGATCATATAAAGAAATCAGCTACCTACTCTACCCCTAAATAAGGAGCCATTCAGGAAACTCTGGAGATCATTACCAACAGCAATACTTGCAATGATAGCGTCTTACTCGAGTTGCGGCGAATTTGGAACCAATTCTTCAAGTAACGCCTGCTCCCTACCAGGTACCACAGCACAATCAACGTGATGCGTCGTAACTTTAAATGAATATAACTTCGTATCTATTTATTGTCAGTCAAGTGTTCATGTTTAAATTGTTAATGCGTTGTATTATTCAGTTTGCAGTTTCTGTCTGATTTCCTTGAACAAGCCATTTAGTTGATGTGCGAAAGTTTGGTACGCTTATATGTATATATCGTACGCCAATAAATCGGATCACCCATAAAGTGTTACTATTTCCTATCATATTGTTGTGTAGTACGTTTTGAAGAGAGAGGTGGTTTCAACTCGCATATCATAACGATAGTTGCTGCTTTCATAAAAATACAATAATCAATAAAAAATGGAAAGATGAATGATTGTGATAAGAAGAAATGACTAGGTATGGACTGAATATTCTGCATGTCAGTGGAACAAAACAGGAAAACTATTCGGATAGAGGTATTGAATTAAAGGGTGAGTGTGTGCTCCGAAATTTTAGATAATGTAAGAAGAAAAGCTGGTGCAGGTGTGATTTTATATGAGGATACGAAGAATACAGAGACGGACAAGGTGAATGAACTTGTGTATCTGAGGATGTTGTTTGACAAAGAAATCATAATTGATTGTGAAGTTAGAGGGAGAATGAATTCATCTTTGAAGATCACTGCAGCCTTTTCAACAGGCGCGATTTTATATGAAGAGATGAAGAACACAGATATAGACAAGGGGAATGAATTTGTGTGGCTAAGAATCATGTTGGACAAAGGAGAGACGCTAAGAAGTTGATGAGGGTAGTACGCGAGTGAATTCATGTGTGAAAATCATATGAGCCTTCGGATAATTTCACAGTGGTGGGTTCTCAAAATAATACTTGTGTAAAAAATGCAATTGCTATTATTATGTTGCTGTGTAGCAGTTAAAACCGGGCGCTGCAGTCAGTCGCTTATGTGCTGAAGAGATCCGTTACATACAGGATTCGTGGGTAGACATGTTCTGATCATGTGAGGATACGTGTGTAATATTAAATTAAATATTTTAATAGGGTTGAGAGAAATACTATAAGGTGGCTTGTCCATGGTGAGTGAATGAGGTATGAAGCTTACTAAGAGGATTTGTCGAGCCCAAAAAGTCAGGAACGAAGAAGGGAAGAAAGCAAAGGAACACAGTGGAGAGCCAAATTTTGGAATATCTCCTTAAGAAAAATGAAATGAGTTGGAAGTACAAAATGTTTTCTGTTCGATGTGAGAAGTATTTAATCGAAGATCGAACGGGTTGTCGGGAGCAGTGCAAATGGAGACATTTGATGCATGAGCATTAAGTAAAATCAAGTGCAATTAGTTTTAAATTTTAATATTTCGAATGAGTTTCTCCTCAAAAAGCTTACCTCTGAATATAAAAGAACAGCTTCCTGATATGTATGTACGTATTCACGATCATAGTAAGAGGTCTTTCAAATGAAAATAAGATTTAGCTGCAGTGAGCTCAGCAATTCGTCGTCTCAAACAGGATAAAGGAGAAACGACACTCTACAGATGACAAAGCAAATCAAATATCTCAAACCTTTGAGTTTCGCTATGACCGTGCAGTTTAAAGGAACGATCTTGAAAGCGTTCCTTTCTTTTGAAAAGACATCAGAAGTCACTTTTGAATATTATGTGACGGGGCACTGCTCATAGTAGAATTCCGGTGAGTTTCAAAATATTCAAGAAAAAAGCTGTCTCAGCGAAATTAAATTATTAAAGGTTTTCTCATCGCGTTAGATTAACTAAATGGAAACAATAAAGATATGTATCTTCATTATTAAGTCGTTGTGTTTTTTCTGTTAGATCACGTAAATGTGTGATTTTATTTATTCTGAGTTTGCCAGTATTTTACTCCAGTACCAAACAGTAATGCAATAGAAAATAATATTTTATATACAAATGTGCACCTTAAACTCTTACTTCCCCTTTTTTACTATTTTAATCTGCATTTAATGAGCCTAAGCTCATCTATGTTTTTTAATGTTGATTATAATTGGTGTTAGAATTGATATAGTTTACAACAACGAATGACCTGGGTGTTTTATTTCACTGCCATTTAAAAGTGCGGTCTTCTTAAACTGACACAGAACACGGCGCCTTCAAATAACAAATCTCCTTATCCCGACTGACTACAGAAGTACTTTCATTTTAAGTATTGCATATGTATTTCTTGTATGTTACTAGCATTAAACTTATTTCAATGGGAAAGCCTGTTGTGATAGTGCACGTAGGCATGTGACATCCGAAAATGTTTGCCAGCCATTGTTTTTAGGGTTCACAGTTACGGTGAAGAAGAAACCATCGTTGGACACTGTGCACTGCTAACATTTGCACGTACGTTTAGTACACATGAACCGAATATTTTTCATGCTTTAGGGGTTCACAGGGCAATAAAGTGTAGGATGGGTGTTTCACATTACATAATCATTCACTGCAGTAAAAATTAGAATACACATGTTGAATCCTTGTCTTCAAAGATTAAGGCACGTCATGGAACACACTACAGAGTGTACTACCATGAGGATCGCTGAATTCCCTGTATCCCTCTCTCCCGAAAGCAACGAAGTCAGAGAGATCAATACTGAGAAAACATAGTGGAATTTTGTCAGCCATTCAACACATTGAAAGGCCTCCAGAGTCAAAGCACTGACAAAACCACATTTGTTCATCCACATTCACACTGTCTTACGTTATCTTTTGTTCGACACTTTCAACCATTTTAAACTTCTTTCTCACACCTTTTATTCCAATATTCACGTTTCACCTCGGTAGTTCAAAAGCTGGCAGGGCAAACTCAGTTGAACACCTGAAAGTAAACCAGCTCCAAAATGGATCGAGAAGCAAATTAAGAAAACTAGCACAAAAACCTGAGGAAACAGCAAGCTCCCCCCCCTCCAGGAAACCAGTCAGTCAAAGACTGTTTGGTATCCCTAAAAACTCTTAACACTCACAATGTTCCTCCAAGGCATCCATCACTTGGTGAATTGTGACTCTGTCAATTTAGCATGATTTGTCATCATTCTGTTTCTAATCATTCTTTAAATACTCGATATAACTTGTTGGCTATTATTACCTTTTGCCTTTTCGTTATGGATGACTGTACTTCTCTCCAACCAAATCTGGCAATTCCTTTCAGCTACAATGATGAAATATACGATATTTTTCCCTTTAGGTACTGGAAACATTTTAATTATCTGAGAAGCACCTGGGGAAGCGAAGCCGGCCAACTACGATACTCCCAACCAAACACGCTTGGCGAAACTACAGTTCACAAAGAGATAAAGTCTGTCTTCCACTAGACCACCGTTCCAGCAATGAAACTTAGACTTTCCTGCCCAGCGGCAGGTTCTCTGTCTAGTCGGGAGCACGTCATGCGCCAGATTAAAGACAAAATACCTTCTTGTGAAATACGAAAAGCGACCTGTCACGTTTTCCAAAGCTTTGTCATTACAAAATGAAGATGGAACAACAAATACCAGTAATTCTAATCTACAGGATGGTACCTTTAAGAAATACAATCCCTTTATTTTTTTCGCATTGCCTTAATCATTACAATGCATAAAATTCAGCTCTTCTCTGTAAAATACAGGCTTAGAGTCTTTCATTGGTCGTTTTCACTGAGTTGCATTTAACACAAAATATTTTAATGTCCAAACCAGTTAAATATCTCATAAAGTTGTAATTTGAGAAACTACAATTGATCAGCAATTTTCGAATAATCCAGAAACGTATTGATTTAAACCAAATCCTTAAGTTCTTGATCTCCAACCTACCTTTATTTATTTTCTGGTACAAAACATTACGACCAATATCGTCTTTCGTTTTACCACTCCATAGCAATCGAAACATTAGTCTTTTTCTTCGTCAAGAACAAAGACTTGGGCGAATCGAAGAGCCTCTCATATGCGTATTTGCTGAACGTAAGATAATTGATCGACTTGGCTCTGTTACTCAGCGAAAGTCGTTGAATTTGCCATCGTTGAATAGTCTATGAGAGTTGATCGATGATCTCATTCTACTTTGTTTCGCTTGGACCAGAAGGATTGAAATGTAAGACCCAATATCTTAATCTCTGCACGACTTTGAATTCCTCCCTGTGTAGCCCACCTTTTCCAAAGGAGGGCATTTGATTTTTATAGCTTTGCGCCAGTGATTGTTCCATATTTTTCAAAGTCTCTTAAGAATTCATATAGGGTGTATTCAATTTCTTTATCATTCTGTGTGGCACAGGAAATCGTTTTATTTTGATGTTAAACATTATCTTCCTCAAAAACAATTCGATAGTCAAAACAAACAAGGAAGGAAAAAGAGGTTAACCCTGTTTGATATCTCTCTCTATTTTTTGTTTCGCCTTTTTGTTTTGTATCCATCTACTAATACTTGTGGATAAGATTCCTTATGCATTCATTCAATGATTTTCACAAACAGTTCTGAGAAACTATATTCTCGTAAAATTCGCAGCAATGCTTCATTATCAACAGAGTCAACCGCTTTCTCTTGGGCTAAAGAGAATATACTAAACTTGATTTTCCTTTCATTTATTAAGAAAACAATGCCTCTTGTAATGAAAATACTCAGATACATGTACTTGGAGTGCCACTTTTCCAAAATAAGAAATCAACGCTGCCAACGTTTTGTACTAGTTTTGTACAGTTTTGTACACCCAAAAGAAAATTTTGTACACCACCGGAAGTGGTACTTTTCGGCTCTTTAAAAGTGGCACTCCAAGTACATGCTGGAGTGCCACTTTTTTAAAGTCGAAAATAAATACTGCCAAAGTTTTGTACTAGTTTTGTACAGTTTTGTACACCCAAAAGGAAATTTTGTACACCACCGGAAGTAGTACTTTTCGGCTCTCTAAAAGTGGCACTCCAAGTACATGCTGAGTGCCACTTTCTCAAAATCGAAAATAACTACTACCAAAGTTTTGTACTAGTTTTGTACAGTTTTGCACACCCAAAAGAAAATTTTGTACACCACCGGAAGTAGTACTTTTTGGCTCTCTAAAAGTGGCACTCCAAGAACATGCTGAGTGCCACTTTCTCAAAATCAAAAATAACTACTGCCAAAGTTTTGCACTAGTTTTGTACAGTTTTGTACACCCAAAAGAAAATTTTGTACACCACCGGAAGTGGTATTTTTCGGCTCTTTAAAAGTGGCACTCCAAGTACATGCTAAGTGCCACTTTCTCAAAATCGAAAATAAATACTGCCAAAGTTTTGTACTAGTTTTGTACAGTTTTGTACACCCAAAAGAAAATTTTGTACACCACCGGAAGTAATACGTTTTGGCTCTCCTTTGTGGCTCTCGACCATGTACTTGTAGTGCCACTTTTCCAAAATTGAAAAAAAAACCCTGCCAAAATTGTCCTTGTTTTGTACAGTTTTGTACACCCAAAAGAACATTTTGTACACCACCGGAAGTGGTGCTTTTTGGCTCTCCTTTGTGGCTCTCGACCATGTACTTGGAGTGCCACTTTTCCAAAATTGAAAAAAAAAAAAAAACCCTGCCATAATGCTGTCCTTGTTTTGTACAGTTTTGTACACCCAAAAGAACATTTTGTACACCACCGGAAGTGGTGCTTTTTGGCTCTCCTTTGTGGCTCTCAACCATGTATTTGTAGTGCCACTTTACCAAAATTGAAAAAAAAACACTGCCAGAGTGTTGTCCTAGTTTTGTACACCCAAAAGAAAATGTTGTACACCACCGGAAGTGGTACTTTTTGACTCTTGTTTTGTGGCACTCGAGCATGTACTTGGAGTGCCATATTTCTAAAATCGAAAATAGACACTGCCAGAATGGTGTACTAGTTTTGTACAGACAAAAGAGAGTTATGTACTCCTCCGGCGATGGTTCTCTTTGGTTGTCCAGCATGCTCTTTGAGTGTCATCATTCGAAATCCAGAAGTTAACACCTCTATCTCTTTCCAGTTTATTACATACTTTTACTCCTGTTAATTATACACAACCAGCTGTTTTTGTGTTCATTATACGCAACTTTTATTTGTTCAAGGTCGCAAATTTTCGTGCGGTTGTCTTGTATAAACTAAGACATTGTCGGAGCCTTCATTTTTATAGCAAAGGAAGAAAAGAAACAGTTTTTTGTTGCTTTGTTAAGCAATGCTTTCGGCAAAAGCATTTCGAAAATGCGAGGAAAAAGGAATTCAAATCAGCGCATATCATCGCTTCCAGTCTAGCAACCATGCCGAGCAAGGTTGGGGCAGGGGTTAGTTGCAAAACACCTCGGCGCATTCGCAGTGGCGTAACTAGCACCACTTGTGCAACCCCGGAAAGTTCATTTCAGCACCCCTAAGCATAATAATTTTTCCAGAATTTTGGACACCAGGGAGGATGTGTTTTTCACGGTGTTTGTTTTGGGAAAATGGGAATGTCAGGAAGTTAGGGAGACTAATGTCTGGTAAAGTAAAGGAACTACCTATAGAGCCCTGTAGTTTTAACTTTTAAAATAAATTTTTGAACAGAAGTACATAATGCAAGGTTATCAATCAGCCAGTCAGATTTACCACGGTGAGCTGTCAGATGCATAACCATGAATATACGTTTTATCGCATTGAAACGAATTCGGTAAAATGTAATTAAATGTTTAAGGTTAACAACTATGAGACTTTAGTGATCGTTATTGGATATGGTAGTATATAAACAGGAATTCAGTATTCTACACTGCAAGAATGTAATATGGATTTCGTAGCTGCAGATATTAATTTGCATGTACAACAAAACTTCAATGCAGGCCAGGAAAAAGAGAGTGCGTGTGGAAATGCAATGTGCAGGTATGTGATGTTTACAAATATACGAGTACTGGGTATATACCCAGTGTTCGAAATGGGCCGGTATGGCATACCGGTAGTTAACAAAAATGGAAGTGAGCATACCGGCAGTTAAAAAAAAACGTTATTTACCCTCCCGGTATGTAATAAATTATAAACCCTTCACAAACTACGTAAAGATATTAGGATGAAAGCACAAATTTTAACGCAAAAATACGCCAAATGGCATTTTTAACGGATAAAATTGATAATTAGCAGCTTAGACTGAAAGAGACCGACCACAAACCCTTCAATGAAGTTTCTTTAATTTTTACATTAATTTTATAAAATTATATACATTAATTTTTCAACACCAAAAAAAAAAAAAAAAAAAAAAAAAAAAAAGCAATTATACGGAATGGAATGTATTTCTTTCGAAACCTCTTATTTATACTATATGGATCTATGGTCTACACCATACCGGCAGTAGCTCTGTGCCACTTCGACCACTGAGTGTACCACATAACTACATAATATATATATAATATAAATTATAATTATATGATTAAAATACAAGTGAAAAATTAATTATGCGATAAGTGGACATTTTCATGTTTTTAGGCCTAAGTCTTTCTTTCTAGCCTTCATTTTTTGGCGAAATTATTAAGCGTTTAGGTCCATTCTTTTGGCAAACTGCCTTTCTATGCAGTATTAATTCCTGCAGCCTATCTTGTGACATGATGCTTCTCAAATAGTTTTTACAAATTTTAATTTGGAAAACGATCTCTTTACAGATGCTACTGGGACGGGTAGCCGTGAGTGTTAAGAAAAACATCAAGGCTATAATTACATAGTTTAGTACAACCACCGACAATTGTAGGATCCACATCCTCCACGAGGAATCTCCATGTGGCCTCGCACCTTCCTTCAGCAGTGCACCAATAAGGCGATTGCAGAGCGATCGTATTACAACCCGCAGCCAAAGGGTCAAATAGCTTCAATGTGTAGGACATCCAGCAACCGAAAAATTGTTATGCTGTGTGTTGGTAAAACGTGGAAAGTGCGATGTATTTGTTTATTCAACTGACGCCACGTATTTGGGGGATTTTCACTTAGGATGTCAGTGCTTCCAAAGTGTACCATCCATTTTTTAGTGTTCACAAATTTGGTACACATGTGAACAATAATTACTTATTTTACACTTGCAGGTGTCACAGCTCATCGTAAATTCAAATAACGCAAACTTTCAATAATAACTTTTGGAATGTCCTAATTCCATTGCATTTTATTTTCATTTAGCATGGCCTTAATTGATTGAATTTACTTTTTGTTTCGAAATGCATCCACCCGTCTCCCAAATTTTAATTTTCACCTAAAGTCAATATTTACCTTAATTTTAACATTTGCTAAATTTAACTATTAATTACACACATGAGCAAAACCTATCCATAACAGTTTGAAATGTGGTCAGGAAGGAAAAAACAAGATGATGGATGTGAAGACGAACTTTAGGCGTGCTTAAACACAGTGATCTGTTTCCTTCTGTTCGACAGGCTATTCTTATTGTTCAAACATTACCAGTAACAACCTGCCCAGTGGAGAGGTCCTTCAGCAGTATGAGAACGGTTAAAAACCTGGTTAAGGTCAAAAATGGCAGATGGACGTTTATCTGGACTGTGCATGATGAGTATTCATCGAGAAAAGGTTTTTGAAAATAAACATGAACTCATTCAAAATTTAATTGATAGATTTGGACAAAACCCAAGACGTTTGCAGTTTTTATTTCATAGTATCTCTTCAAAAGTGCAAGAAACAGAAAATTGAAGGGGTATAAAAATTAACAGATAAATGTCTATAAAAAGGGGGTTTATACTCATACTCAATAAAGGACGATGGAGCAGTGCAATTGTTTTATGTAACCCCAAGTGAATGTTTCCATACAAAAAGACTTTATTAAGTTGATTATAAAATTTAGCAAGAAGCCTACATTAAGGTTAAACTTTTGACTCAGATATGAATAATCAGTGGCCAGTAATTGGTAAATGACATAATTATTATTATTGTCCGTTATTTCAATACTAAATATTGACTATAGAAAGAAAAATGTGTCCAAGTTCCCAAACCTTGTGGGCGGGGGGGGGGCGGGGCTAACAGTGCTCCGAACCCACTCCCTAGCTTTAGGGGCTCGATGCACTCGCCTGACCCAACCCCCACTATGCCATATAAAGACGCAGGGGTACTATACATTTAGGCAATAATTATGATAGTGGGAGTATACCCGTTTTCCCCTCCCTCTGAAAAGTTGCAGCGGACGCCCATGCTCATGTGGGATAACGCTGCGGGAAAAAGTTTCCGGCCCTTTATATGATATTTTTTATCACCAAAATGGCGGTTAAACAAGTTCCCAAAGTTTGGCCAAATATTTTAAAAACTACATGACAAAATGATTATGTACAATTTCGCATTTTCAATACATGAAAAGAAAAATCTTTACTTTTTAGAAACTTTGTTGTAAATACAAATGTTATTTTGTTTTATATTCATACCCCTATTACTCCTTCTTTATTAGCATCGCTCTTTTCAAAGCAAATTGTTTACAAGTTGATTTCTCAATAGTATTTGAGTAAAATATTATCTAATCTTTGCTTGTTTAAAATTTGTGAAAGTCAGAGAAAAAACATAACTATGAACGTTAGTAAGTTTTGCACCATCTATTTCATGACTGAACTACAACAACAAAAAAACGTCCGCACCATGCCAAGAGTTGTAGCTTGCCTAAGTGCACGTTTTATTCAGAGCAAAGATTGCGAAATAAATTTTTCATCCAAACCGAAACTAAACAACATATCCCTCTCTGATGAGATCAAGGTTCAACTTTGCACGAAGAAGGAACACAAGAACGCTAACCGAAAGTAAACAGCATACCCTTCTTTGATGGGATGAAAGTTCAACTTTCGCTGCATCAAGAACTCAGTAACGCTGTCTCGATTCTCTCAGACTTGTGATATACAGGTTACGTATGCGTAAACGAATCAAATAACTGTGAGTTTGTGATAATCACAAATTACAAAATTTATGTACATCGAAAAAAGCGTATCAATGAATTAATTAGCTATTATCGAATTGGAAAAGCTTAGAAAATACAGTAAAATATCGGGACTAATGCAGAATTACGTATAAATGCCAAAAAATATAACTGGAGTACGCATAGCCGAAGTTTCACTGAATAACCTTTTATTTCTACAAAGCGATGCATAAATATCAAAATTTTGTTTAAACTGAAAACCACTAGATTGAAAAAACATTGCGCAGAAATTCTAATTGCTTGAATTTCAGTCTGTGACTTATACCTGTAACTTAACCCTCCTTTCGAGTTGCTTCTAAACTAAACATTTTCCCACTGAAGAGTCCGTTACTTCTCTAAACAGCTTGTACATTTTAGCGACACTGACAGTGAGTCACAGTAAAATTTATAGAGACAACCTTGATTGTAAGTAATGCCGGGGGGGGGGGGGTAGAGAGAGAAATAAAGCAAGTAATTCTGGGGAACTGATATAAAGAGATTTTCAAACGAATACGTATTGTTGCTATATGTTGATCTAAGAGCTATTTTGTGTCAAATGATGAATCACAATGTGACGATTTTTTATAAAGATGACCGTCGAACTTTCATTGAGTGGAAAATTGAGGCAAAAGAGATTTTAAACATAAATTATTTTGGTGATTCTTCCAACTTGGCCGTTCAGCTTCTGGGTTATTACAAAAGTGTGTTTTATATGCAACAAACTAGGAATATTAATCAAATTAGTTAACCATTTAAGCTACTGCTTCGAAAATCAAGAGTAAAAAAGTACCACTTCCAGTGGTGTACAAAATCTTCTTTTTGTGTACAAAACTGTACAAAACTAAGACAGTGCTTATTTTCGTTTTTGGAAAAGTGGCACTCCAAGTACATGCTCGAGGGCCACAAAGGGGAGTCAAAAAGTACCACTTCCTGTGGTGCACAGAATTTTCTTTTGGGTGTACAAAACTGTACAAAACTAGGACAACACTCTGGCAGTGTTTATTTTCGTTTTTGGAAAAGTGGCACTCCAAGTACATGCTCGAGGACTACAAAGGAGAGTGAAAAAGTACCACTTCCGGTGGTGTACAAAATTTTCTTTTGGGTGTACAAAACTGTACGAAACTAGTACAAAACTTTGGCAGTAGTTATTTTCGATTTTGAGAAAGTGGCACTCAGCATGTACTTGGAGTGCCACTTTTAGAGAGCCGAAAAGTACTACTTCAGGTGGTGTACAAAATTTTCTTTTGGGTGGACAAAACTAGTACAAATCTTTGGCAGTAGTTATTTTCGATTTTGAAAAAGTGGCACTCCAGCATGTACTTGGAGTGCCACTTTTAAAGAGCCGAAAAGTACCACTTCCGGTGGTGTACAAAATTTTCTTTTGGTTGTACAAAACTGTACAAAACTAGTAAAAAACGTTGGCAGCGGTGATTTCTTATTTTGGAAAAGTGGCACTCCAAGTACATGTATCTGATTCCGACAAAATGTAAGCTAGTAATTCGTAAACACTTTGACTTCTCATTAAATGTTGGAGAAAGTGGTAAATATGAATGCATATTTCCTTACAGTTCTCGATAATCCCGAAAAATGTTTTTGGATCCAGCTAGAAGCTTATATCATTCTTCTCACACCAGTCCGCCAGAGAGGAATAGTCGATGTTCTTTCAGGTTGAGCTCGTGTTTACAGACTACGCTAGAATTTTTTCTATACAATCCACCTTCCTACTTGGTAACATATAAAGAAAACGCATTAATAACATGTGTAACACTGACTACCGAATTTTAATAGTTTACACCCACAACATCCCTTGTAGTAATTTACGTTAAAGTAATATCGTGTTACCTATCGTGTCTATGAATCTGGTTCTAAAGTATACTTGCATTTTTTCTCTGCACTTCTGTTACATACCTGTGTTTTCGTCCTTTTATGAAGGGTGTTTCTGAAATGATTGGCCAATCTTCGGGAACTTGCTTTGCCACTGGGTCCGATGAAAGGAATGCCATTAAAACATAGCGATGAAAACAGTTTTCGTTCAGGATGGACAATATATTCGCTCAACGAATGCTTCACAAGTGAGTATCGGTATACAGGTTTGATTTAACAAAATCTTAATGAAAATAAAAATAAAAATTGTAAATTAAAAATAACTAAGACCTGATCAAGATTTTTTTAGCATTGTTATTTAAATTTGTTATATTTAGAATTTGAAGACACATTAGACATAAAGCTTACACATATTTTTTTTTTATTTTTTAACGACACTTCAAGAATGCCTATGATAGTAAACGATACGGAAATGATACTTTCGTTAAATTATCCGAGAAATTAACTTATATATAAAATTTTCCTCCGCAAAAATTTGTTTGTCATGATACATTCCATAAAATGAAAGAACGACTATGATTAGGCATCCATGAAATATGCAGAGACACTTAAAAGTGATTTTTGAATTATGTGACTTGCGTAAGTGCAGCAAAGTACAACCGAAATGATTACTAAGTCCGTATTTAATCTTTTGGTTTCGTTCATACGTTGCAGTTGATTCATTTGAGTTCCACGCATTTCTTAAAATGCACAGAACAGCCGTTGAAAACAAATTATAAAATTTTGCATGTACTTTTAAGCATAAACTTGTATGATTGTTATGAACAGAAAAACATTTTCAAAATCCCTTTCAGCCGCTAGAAATTTTTAAATTATTTATACAAAGCGGAGGCCCCAGATTTGGACTTTTGAAAATAGGTCATCTCACCCCGAACACACAGCAATTTACGGTATACTAACTAAAACTTTCTAAAAAACTGCAAGCACTGTTTTACTTCCCCATCAGGTTACTTACCCTACACTACCGCTCATTCCTAGATTTCTACGCCGTCACGGTGATTTTATGGGCTAGCCTGCTTCAGAATGAAAAATCTTTAAGTATGCTAAATTCGTTATTGAACTTGAAAAATCGAAAAACTGAGGTGTTGAAACATACAGTTGTGCAATACGTTAGGAAGAAGTGGAAAAGAAATATGTGCCGGATATAATATCAGCACCGGAACACAAATTAACTCAGTACAATATTTGCGAACGATATCAAAAGGACATGCGTAATAATGGAGTCTTGTTTGAGTGACGTGAGAATAAAATGTGCTCATGCAGTTCAATAGCAATCAGTTGAAAGTACGTCAGATGACTTTTTCGATTGTTATTGTTGTCTGCTAGAGACGACGAAATTGCCCATTGAGAAGATCTCGATGATTTTATTCGTGGTCGAATAATTGGGAGGATGAAGAAGTGGCGAACTGTGATGGGTGTAGACCAAGAGTTGCTCTATTGCCCATAGCATCGTATAAAGTGCATAGCCGGCCTACAGGAATCCAGGTACAGCTGTACGAAGGACCGACCGTCTTTCAATACAAACCAACCCTAGTGGGGACAACTATCTGTTCCTGAATGCCAACGGGATCGACAACAGCAGCAAGTCACCTTGTAAAACAACTGAACATTCGCACAAGACGCAAAATCGCGGTTTACCGAAGCTGGGCGTCAACAGAAATGCGGAGTGTTTGTCCGACAACTAGTACGCTGTATTCCCTTAGAAACTGGTCACCGGCACCGCCGTTTACAGTGGTCCGGAAAACTTTTGAGTTGGTCAGAAGAACAGTGAGGTACGGTATTCTTTACTAATAGAGTAGATTTAATCTCTCTAGCGATTCTGGACGTCAGCAATCTGAGTTGAGTGAGGCACACGTTATCAACCCAAAAGCAGCAATGGAAGGGTTACATAAAGCTGCCGTGGGGTTCTTATACTGTATGTTGGGGAAGGATGCAGTATGATCGATGGACATACGGAGTTCTACATACCGAAAAAAGTACTGTAACCAGTGCGCACTGCTTTATTGAGGTAATACTTCCTCATGTTTTTCTGTCATGAAGGGCCATTGGCCAACGATTTGTGTTAATGGACGATAACTCCACAACACATAGTACGGTAGCTATTGATGGGCTGTTAAAATTGATGGCATATTGGTCGTATATACATGCTGGGCAATTCCCCGCATGTATACCCTACCTAAGTCCCATAGAACACGAGTGGGATGCTCTGTTAAGACACGTTGTTGGACGGTAAGATACGCCGGAAACAGTTGTAATTACCGCAACACCTCACAGACGACCCAGTACAAAGTACGAACAGATGGCTCAAATCATGCATCAACATTAGAGGTAATCATATCTCCTTCTCAGAGACTTAACTTTCCTTTGTATCGTCTTTGGCAGTGATGTGTATATCAAGGCACCCAGTTCTATGTAGCCAGTTCTGAATAAATTCCACTCTCTCCTTATCTTCAGTTGTGTCCGTGTTCTTTTCGTTATGATTTCGGTAATTAACGGAGTTCTTACAGTTTGTATTTCACATATCTAGGCCTGTCCTGTGCGACTCCAGAAATCTAATCCTGGCTCGTCCTAAGGTTTGCACATCTGCTTATGTTGATATCTAAAATCTTTCCTTGCACTGAAAATACCACGAGAGTTCAAAAAGAATCTTACATAATCTTATACACAACGACAAATACTAATCAATATTTGAACTATTCGCTAAAGATATGGCAGACACAGCTAGAATTCAATGCTACGATTCATCTCGTGGCAGATAATTAACGTCACTTCTTTTACAAATTAATTATTCTGTACATCTTTTTATCTAAACGAGAGGATGAAATTTATACAGAATACAAAATTTTTAAAAAAATTACAGCCGGTAGAAGCAGGGAGAGTTTTTTGCTGCTGCGAGAAGCAAATCCGAAAGAGGCGCCTATCTTCGGGACTGGCTGAGGTGAACTTGCATTGTTGAAAAAAAAAAAGATGAAATGCACTGCTAGGATTTTAAATCGATACGCTGAGTGTTGAAGATTGAAGAGAAAGAAAAGAATGGCGGACAATGTTCAATCTAAACCACAATAGTACACTAAGATTTCAATTAAGTGCAAAATGAGTGTACTTCATGGCCTTAACCTCGTGATCAACGCGATCGCTGTTTTATTTTTATACAGTATATATTTCATATTCGCTGAAAGTTCATACAAATTATTAAAAAAAATCGTTGCTGAGGCATCAGTAAATGAATTTGAACAAAGCGCTATCGACGCCAAAGCTTCCCCGGTTTTTGCAATACCTTAGAAATAAGACCCTGAAGTTTTGCATAAATTACAACCACACTCCCTTGGTGATCGTTTTACATTTGTTAACACACCTACTTGGTGTTTACCCAGAGGCACCCATGCAACTCTACGGTTATTTTTTGGTCGCACAGTAGAGGAATTAACTACAGAAATATTGCAAGGCCTTTGCACCCCATTTGGCACGTTGTTTCTTTAGTGAACAGTTTAATAGTAAAAAAAGAAAGGAATAAGTCATGATTGTTGTGGTATACTTTAGAAAAGGCAGGATGAATTAAACACTGCTTAAAAGCTGAAACACGATGACTGTAACGTACAACTTCTGTAGAATAAATCAACACAATACAATAATCATCTGTAGTGTGCTTATATGAATATGCAAAAAGATACATAAAGACTTGATTGTGACATTCCTTAAATTCTTCAATGTCTTGATAAATCCTTTTTATCTGTACATGCAATATATCTTATTCCTGATTTTTTTTCATCATTATGCCTGATAGTTTAAGAGAAAAAATAACTCTTAAATATGTTCTGCATAATCAAACGTTTATTATACCAGGGTAATAATTCAGTAAAAGCATATTTCGAATTGTTTAAAGTTGCAGTACATATTTTTTAAAATTTATTATATATATATATTTAGGAAATTATTTCTTCTGTTTCAACCTTGATTTATCTTTGAAAAGTTAAACACCTTTCACTAGGTTAACATTTTTCTCAAATTTCATTTCGTGATTTTTGAAATTCCGTAGACAGCATGTAAATAATATTATCAGAAGGTCTCATTGCAAAATGAACTGAACTTGAATGAATAGTATTACAATATAATTCATGTTCCAGTGTTCTGATTTAAGGCAACAGAACTGTAATGACACTATCGACGTGCGATTTATTTCCGAAGTAGAATTCTGGCTGTCCTAAATTAATGAGGTTTGAGAAACACTTCCACTAAAATTTACAGACTTACTTCCAAGTTAGTAGATTCTGCTATATGTCCGAAACCGACAAAGCTCCTGAGGATTTGCATTATGAAATGCATGAAATCGTATTTCACGGATTTTTCTTATTACTATGATTTTACAAAAACATGACTGAATGATATTTACTTTTTTTTTCAATGAATTTATTTCCTACTTGGTAATATGTAAAAAGGACGGATATTCACACCATTGCGTCAAGGCTAACACATCATCAATTTGGTAATAAAAAAACATAGGGGGCCTAGGCTCTCCGATATGTCAGAATCAGAAGGAAATCTTTTAGTAAGGAAATATTGAACCCTCGATTTAACCGCCTTCGCCATCTTGCGTTCACAAGAATCCTTTGCAGGCACTCTGATGTTTGTGCTAAGTAATTATGGGCCTTGATGCCATAAATGCTTATACAATCGTTTCCTATACATCAAATGTCAGATGCATTACGACTTTCTGTGTTTGTAAAGATTAATAATCTACCTACTTTGTAAGGTACGCATTCCTTGGAAGATCACAAACAAAAGAATTGGGGTTGACTAGCAGAGGAGATTGTTCTGCTGCATTGATTTGCACCAAGGTAAGGTAATAACTAATTTTGCTAAGCGTGTGAGGGACAGATTTCCACCATCCGCACTTAAAATGAGATTATGTTTTTTCTTAATTTCACTAAGAGTGAATAATAAATTTGGTACAGACAGTTTCAGTCTGTGCTGTGTCTGTTCGCTCAGTTACCTGGGAAAGATTTTTGTTTCACTAGTTAATCTGAAAAGTAGCAACAAGGAAAGTACATGATTTTATTGCTTGGAAATTCGATAAAACTCTTGCATAAGGTTTTAGATGTAATGAAACAAAGCTATATTAAGTATGATACTTCGCAATCGATTTGATAGAAGGAAAAATTGTGTTAAAGCTTTGTCGTAGAGCAGAGGCTGCTAATTAAGCATCTGAGAGGCAACAACTTTCGATATGTTGATGCGCACATTTCTACTTGAATTCCAGTGTGGTGGCGTTTTGAATGTAACAGTGCGTGCGAGGGAAATAGTCAAGCATGTAAGTAGCCTTAAAGCAATGTGCATGAGGTTGCGTAAAACAGAAAGTGTAGAAATCTGAAATCAAAGGCCTGACAAGGTTTTCATTCCAAGATGACCAGTAGAGTATTAAGGACATAGAATTGGGCGAAAAATACACAAAGTTCTGAGGATATGTACACTCAATAGACAACACATTAGAAGTAAGTGTGATGTGCAGTTGATATGGACATTCCCGGCACAGAGTGGAACACACCCAAAACGAACGCAAGCGATAAAAAGGCTGACAGCAGCGCAACCCAGAAAGTACTGTAATCGACGAACATGGCTAAACATCGTGATATAAGCGACTCTGATCTTTGACACATTGTCGGCGCAAGACAGCAATACTATTCTACCGTCCAAGTGGTAACAACACTAGGGTCCCTAAGACAACCGTGTTCAACGTGTTCAGCTATACGTTTGGACCTACCAGCGCACAGAGAGAAAGTTGCCCAAGATCATACGCCAATGATGCGGTCATCATTGGCGTATGATCTTGGGCAACTTGCAAGCGGTCGGTGTTTACGAACATGGACAATACAGGTTCGTAAACACCGACCGCTTGGCAACGGCTGCGCATCACGTCCAGGTAAAAAATCTAACGCGCAAGCAGCATTAGTGAGCGAACAGTACGACGCACGCTGCATACTCTGGTGTATTGCAGCCTACGACCTACGCGTGAGCCTCTGTTGACTTCTCATCATCGGAAATTACGCCTCGCCTGGTATTCAGAACATCACATGTGGACCTCTGCAGAGTGGCGAAGTGTCTTTTTAGATGAATCCAGTTTTTAGATATACCGTGCTGCTGGAAGATATGGGTGTGATATCCACAGCATGAGCCCATGGCCCCGTTGTGCCAGGTCTGCTCAGTGATGATTTGGGGAGCCTTCTCGTGTAACACATTAGGTCCGTTAGTGTGCCTGTATAGGTCCTTAACTGCTTCGCGCTACCAGGATATTCCGTCTGATCTCAAGGTTTCAGGGCGTTTCCGTATCCTGCACCCTCTGGTCTGTATCAGCAGGACAATGCGCCGCCCCACTGAGCCGTCGTGTATGCGATGGATTTGTGTGGGTCTTATTCCTTCGAAATTCATTCCAGATCGTCACGCTCTGTACAGAAACCTCTCTGTAGTTCAACTTACTGCAGAAGGTCCATGATACTCTGCGCGAACTCTACTTATTGCTCATAAATAGGAAACGGCAGTGGTTGCAAATGGGCATCTTTCAAACTCCATCCTCTCTAATATTCTAACGAAAACTAATTGATGGAATTGCAAAATTCATTTGATGGAATTCTGTGGATCACATTCCCTCGAAATTATTTCCATATGTCATGCTGTGGATGGAAACTTTTATGCAGGACAACTGCAGGAGGTCCATGATGCTCTGTGCGAAATCTAATTAGGGCTCATAAACAGGAAGCGGCCGTGGCTGAAATTGGGCATCGTCCCAACTCCACCCTTCCCAGTTGCCTAACGAAAATTACAGGAATTTTAATGGGTCGATCTCGTACCATATCCAGCATACAACCCGAAGCTTGACCCATTTGACTATCACTTCCTTATCTTGCTGTCACGTTTCCTAAAAGTACGGCTGTTTGCTTAAGCTGTGGATGCGTAATCTGGCATCTGAAATCGTCGGTGCGTGATATCGGCCGGATGGTGGTGCATTAGTGTCGTGGCTCTGCGGGAACTTTGAAAAAGTACCACGGAAGTAGCGCTCTGTACTGCTTAGATTGAAATAAGCGTGTATGTTTTTTTATTTATCATTAAATTTTTAGATGCGTACGGTCAAACTTTTCACGTATGCGTATCACTCATGTGTTACTTGAACCGCCTATCTCACTCGTATAAACCTAATCGTTTCATGGAATGAATTATGAATAATAATAATGAGCTGAGAGCAGTGTTTATGAAGATGAAATTAGACGTTTGTCCTTTACTAAAAAAACCATTCCATGCCCTTTGTTACTAAGGAAAACGGTAATCACGTCAATTAAGAGAAGAAAGCACCTATATCGCGCAAGGAGAACAAAAAATGAAGCACGTTGAGTCATTCATTGGAAAAATGGATGCATTGTGAAGAAAACATTTTTGGGCTGCAAAGTTTTGAGAATATTTGGCCTGATTCTAAAACGCGGCATTCAACTGAAGTATTATTTGTTTCAAAGCGCTTTAAGTTGCATGTTAATAGAGTTAAGCATTAAAAACGCATGAGATGTCAAGGATTCCACATTAGTTGGAAGGTTTGAAAAAGTAGAACATGTCAAAACGTCGGATATGATCATGACCGGGTAAATTGAACTAGCCACTTTTTTCATTCCGCCTCTCCTACATAAATTTTATTCCGCGCTTATACAAGGGCGATAAATAGAAAAGCAGCAGGAATCCACATTCACTCCATTTTTTTCTCTTATTTTTCTACTAAGTATGTTCAACTTCGGGGAAGACCAACTGTTAATTTATTACAAAGTACATTTCAGGACTGAAATACGCTGAAATATGTGAATATGAAAAGATGTAATCTCTTGTTTGATTAGTTAATCCGTTTCTGGTGTAAATGTCTCAACTATCAAAACAGAATCATACACCACGGCATTACATACATACGTCTTTGCCTTACAATTCAAAATGAATGTGGAAGGCCGAAGCATTCCCACGTAACATCTTCAATCACGAAATCAATAGTTATCTTTGCAGTTAACCAGAATAAGAGTATTCTTTCGCATTTAAATAGTATTTGAGAAATTAATTTACTAACGCTTCTCTGTAAAAATTTTCCAGCTTTATTAAAAGATTGATGGTACTTAAAATTACATGATTACCATAATGAGATTACATACCTGGTTTTAAGTTGAACGAAAGATGGAAATAAAAATGGTATTACTCAGGGATTCGGTGGGTACTTGGGAAATATGTTGAAACCAGGGAAACAAAAGTAATAGGACGCCTCTACATAACTTTTTGGTTGAAAAACTGATCGATGACCCAGAACACGTAACCATCAAAGAGTGTGATATAAACATAAACAGGTAACTGGAATTTCAGAACCTGGCAAAAGGCCTTTAAGGAACTTTGAAACTTTGCATGGTATACTCAAATTTCTTTAACAAAATCTAAAATTCTATCATTTTTCAAATTTTAAAGTAAAAATTTTGTCTTGGAAAAATGCTTTACAAATAAAATTTATCAAAAGAGAAGCTGCAAATCATCGGCAGAGATTAGAAGGTTTTTGACATTGTCTTATTTTCCTTCTTAATTCCAATACAAGCAGCTATGTTTAAGTTAGTTGAAAGCATTTGTCGATAAGGTAGTGTCAGGCCAGAAAAAATTAAAGAAATCTCAACATTCTCAGCTTCGTCACCAAGAACACGTTCTTCCGATTTAAAGACAATATTTACAAGGAAAATAGTGAAGCGCCTGTGGTATAATTTTCCACTTCGGTGTTAGGTTGGCTGTGCTGACACCTTGGAAATAAAATGCTGAATGAATTTTCATGGAAACCGTCGTCGTGACTGAGACACGTTCATATTTCTTTGTAACTGAGGATAGTAATGACGACCTTCAATTTTTCTAAATAAAATCAACCATATATCATAAGGTCAGGGATGTAAGGTCAGGTGATGCGTAACATCACAGCCTCTCATTGACAAATGGCAACCCCACCTTCTCGTGGTGCATCCTGTTCCCACTAAAGGGGCTCTGACGACCGCCAATAGCGGTATAACTATACCATCGTGATTAGAGGAAATTCTATCCCACACTCACCAACCCGCTTGGCCATCGGGGTGAGTTATGGCCAAACCCCTCCAAAATGATTCCACAACTTAAATCTTGGCCCTCAGTCTCCGGCAGCTGGAATGTACCTGGCCAAGGCAGCGGCCAGTGCGACATGAAGGCAGAGGGTGCTAAGAATCCCCGGAGGACCGGACTAGGCTGCCATCTGATGCTGACCTTGGCTACGTATAATGGACGCTCCCTATCTTCTGATTCAAGGCTTCTTGAATTGGAAGAGGAACTACAAAGGATCAAGTGGGACCTCGTGGGGCTAAGTGAGGTAAGGAGAAAAGGAGAAGATCTCATCGAACTGAAAAGTGGACATCTCTTCTACTATCGTGGGACAGATACTGGCAGAACTAGTGGTGTTGGATTTATAATAAACAAGAAACTGAAGGATAAAGTTGTAGAAGTTGAAAGTTCCTCTGACAGAGCTGCACGACTTGTTATCCAACTCTCGAAAATATACCAGGCTCAGATAATTCAAACTTATGCACCCACCACAAGTCATCCTGAAGAAGAAATTGAAGAATTGTATGAGGAAATTTGTCATCTAAATAATAAAGGTAAGCAGCACTTGAAAATAATTATGGGAGATTTCAATGCAAAAATAGGGCAACGGCAACAGAATGAAACTTCAGTAGGTAAATTCGGTCACGGCAACAGAAACCAGCGTGGAAATACTCTCGTTGAGTTTGCAGAGGCAGAAGTGTTTTTCATCTAGAACTCCTTTTTCAAGAAAAGGCCACACAGGAAATGGACATGGAGACATCCAAATGGGACGACAAGTGAAATTGATTTTATTATCTGTAACAAAAAATTCGTCATAGAAGACTGCAGTGTGCTAAACAAGTTCAACACAGGTAGTGACCATAGATTGGTGAGATGTAAGATGCACCTCAACACTAAACTTGAACGTGGCAAGCTCATAAGACAAACAAAATCTATTGACATAATCAAACTTAAAAAACACCATAAGACCTTCAAGTTGGAACTGAAGAACAGGTTCTCTGCTTTAGAAGGTCTAACATCGGAAGACGTGGACATCTCTGAAGTTAACAGAAAAGTAACCAAAGCTCTTATGGAAACAGCAACAAAATTAGCTGGGTCTAAGAACAAGTTGCATGTAAACAAATTATCAGGAAAAACGAAAATGTTGATGCAAAAAAGAAGAGAGATGAGGACAACTAAAGAAGATGTGACTTCCAAAGTGGAATATATAGAGCTATGCAAGACAGTAAGAAAAAGTATCACTGAAGACGTAAGAAAATTCAACTGTGAACTAGTGAGGAAAGCAATTGAAAACAACCAAAGCCTAAAGATAGCAAAGGGACATCTCAGTAAGGGAAGAAAACAGATTATGGCACTGAGAAAAAAAGATGGTTCTGTAACACGAAATAGAGGCGAAATTTTGACAAGAGTGAAATATTTCTACTCCAAATTATATGAAAGGGATGATACATGCACTCCAGACATCATGAAAGATACCAGTACCAGAGTTCCTCCAGTCCTTCCAGCAGAAGTTGCACATGCAATCAAGAACATGAAGCGGGGAAAAGCTCCAGGAGAAGATGGAATTACTGTAGACATCATACAAGAAGCAAGTGGAGAAATCGAAACAGTACTCGCCCAAATTTTCACTCGATGCCTTAATGAAGGAAAGATTCCTGAGGATAGGAACACCGCTACAATGATCCTGCTACATAAGAAAGGTGACATTGAGGATCTCGGAAACTACAGACCTATCAGCCTCCTATCAGTAGTTTATAAAATCTTCCCTAAAGTTCTTTCACACCGCTTGAAGGTAACACTAGACATGGCTCAACCGAGAGAACAAGCTGGATTCAGGAGTGGCTACAGCACAATAGACCATATCCACGTACTGAGAGAACTAATTGGAAGAGCGAGGGAATATGAACTTCCATTGGGCATGGCTTCTATCGATTACGAAAAAGCCTTTGATTCGGTGAAACCATCAGCAGTTATAATGGCTCTGAAAACCTGCGGTATTGAAGATGCATACATTAATATTATTAATAACATCTATGAAAATGCAAGTGCAAAGATTCGGCTGTTTGAAAATACAACACACGTAAAAATTGGAAAGGGAGTGAGACAAGGTGACACCATATCTCCGAAGCTCTTTAATGCCACATTGGAGGGTGTTTTTCAGTCGCTGAACTGGGAAAACAAGGGGATAAAGATTAATGGAGATTATCTAACATACCTTCGTTTTGCTAACGACGTAGTCATTTTTTCAACTACCCCATCAGAGCTGCAGAGTATGATCCAGGAACTTGCTGACAAGAGTAAAGAAGTGGGACTAAAAATGAACTTTCAGAAGACAAAAGTGATGTTCAATGCTTTTACGAGAAATGAAGATGTATCGATTGATGGAGAAAAGCTGGAGATAACAGACACGTACGTTTATCTTGGACAGCAGATATCAAGTGAGGGTCACATTGATGAAGAAATTAATCGGCGTACAAAACTTGCCAGGAGAGCTTTTGGAAGAAACAGCATAATTTTCAAGAGAAATATGCCATTATGTCTTAAAAGAAAAGTGTTTGATCAATGCATCCTTCCAGTGCTTACGTATGGTGCAGAGACGTGGACCTTAACTAAAAGAGACATACAAAGGCTGCAGATAACTCAAAGAAGCATGGAGAGGTGCATACTTGGTGTAACCAGGAGAGATAAGAAGAGGAACTCGTGGATCCGGAAATAGACAAGAGTGGAAGACATCATGATCAGAGTTAATTCCCTGAAATGGCAATGGGCTGGACATACTGCCAGAAGGACAGATCATCGATGGACAGCCGAAATTTTAGATTGGATTCCAAGAGACAGGAAAAGACCCAGAAGAAGACCACATGGGAGATGGGTGGATGAAATTCGAAAGTATGCAAGGGTGACATGGAGGAGACTGGCCCAAGACAGACCGTTGTGGAGGAAACTTGGGGAGACCTTCGTCCAGCAGTGGATTGATAATGGTTGACAATGATGATGATGATGATGATATCATAATCATAACCATTGTCAACTATTATCAATCCACTGCTGGATGAAGGTCTCCCCAAGTTTCTTCCACAACGGTCTGTCTTATGCCAATCTCCTCCATGTTACTCCCGCATACTTTCGAATTTCATCCACCCATCTCATATGTGGTCTTCTTCTGGGTCTTTTCCTGTCTCTTGGGATCCAGTTTAAAATTTCAGCTGTCAATCGATGGTCTGTCCTTCTGACAATATGTCTAGCCCATTGCCATTTCAGGTATTATACTCTGATCGTGATGTCTTCCACTATCGTCATTTTTCTGATCCACGAGTACATCTTCTTATCTTTCCTGGTTACACCAAGCATGCGACTCTCCATGCTTTTTTGAGTTGTCTGCAGTCTTTGTATGTCTCTTTTAACCATGTGTACTCGCTATTAAATTAAATATAAAAACAGAGGTGGAAAACATTTTTCGTTTCCTTTGAATACCTACACACATGCAATCAATTTCTATTCTGGTGAAATTGTTTGTTATATCTGATGCTCAGTTTGTAGCTTACATCAATCGACAATCTAAAACAAGAAATAGTCCTCATTTCAGTCGTTTAGCAAATATTTCCGGTGATTTCTTTAAACAACTTCCAGTATTCACGTAGAGGACATGAGCTTTTTAAACTAGAGCCCACTGAAAGGCTAAAAACCTAATTACACCTGCATCTAAGTAAGAACACTGAACTTTTGAAGATGAAAGTACATGTAAGTTTTTTTAATATATTATACCAAAAATCATGAATCCGTATGCATTTAAATTTGCAAGTAAAGAAAATTAAAACCTTGTACCTAAATACAACCTTAAACAGAGTTTCCAGTATAAAATATGGTCTTTATCTCTTCGCAGTACTGCAATGTAGAAATCGGTATAAAAGAATATATATATCTTTGAAAAACATTTTGAACTCGACTTCCTCATTTAAATGATAAATAATTCACAAAACTTCTAAATGATTTTGAAAAGATAACACATTGATTTCCTAACGTTATTATGTTGAGTTAAACAGCAAATCCCACGTGGGTAATCTTATTATTAGATGTAAAAAAATTCCAAAGTCCGCCTATTTGTACTTTTGTTTCGAAGACTAAACAACTCCAAAGATTTTTATGACTTTCTTGGAAATGAAGAAATTTTCTATAATCATTTAAATGGGTTGACCCGTATTATGTTGCAGTCATAGCAATTTATCGAAACTGACCACCCACTATATCTTGACAAAAAAGCTATCATGTTGGAACAAATCTCTCTATATGATCCGAAAAAAAAAGTAACTACCTTTGTCGCCGTCGATACTTTAGAAGTTTCGAGACACTCGCGCTTTTCTAGCTCGCAGCGCAAAAAGTATTAAACACCAAAGTATGAGATTTACAACGTTTGCAGATAATTGTTTGGAAAACGCGGTGAAATAAACCGTTTTTCCATTCTGGCGATACTTGAAGAACTGTTTTATTTTAAATTTAAGGTAAGCATTGACCTGTGAGACTGTCCAAACCCTGAAGGCTGAAAACCTTAGCAGCCTTCCGGCTTTATGCAGACTGACAGGTCAAAGCTGAAAAAGTATAGCAGCCTTCCGATTAATCCTCAGCTCTTCAGCCAACTTATGGGTGATCACAAGTGGGTCGGTAGTGGGGACCGACCCACGTGTGATCATCCTGGTTTGGCTGAAGGGCTGAGGATTGCACACAGTACACACACGAGCAGTATCACGCATCTGTGTCAACTTGGGAAGGTGCACAAGAGGGGAAATTTGGGAAAATCATCAACTCACAGTTGAGCAGAAAGCAAACCGCATGAGTAGAGGAGTTTCTCTGCTTGCACGTGACCAATTTGAGCCATTCTTTGGCCGCATTGTGGCAGGTGACGGAAAATGGGCATTTATGACAAAGTAATCGCCCTGAAACAGCAATAGGAGCTAAAACAAAGGCCCCATGCTCACCCCCCAAATACGACTTACACACACGTACGTTCCAGCTGTCTGTTTCGTAGTACATACGGTGGGGCGTTCTTTGAGGTGCACCGGACAATACCACCGTTGCCGATGATGTGTACTGCCGTTAGCTCAAAACACTGCATGCATCGCTCATGTCTAATTGAGCAGCACTGCTGGATCGCAAGGGCGTCCTCCTACAGCAGAAGGGAGCGAGACATCACGCAGCCCGTGTGACCTGACACAAGATCGGGGAAATGGGCGGGGAGCGTGTTGCCGCTATCAGCCATTACCCCGTACATTGTCCCAAGCGGCTACTACCTTTTAGGGTCTTTGCAGCGTTTCCTGGATAGAAAGCGGCTCGCCAGCCGGGATGATACCGAACGCACACTTACTTCTTTACGTCTGATCTGCCACAATTCTACAGGGACGATATCCAACAGTTTCCAAGACGATAAGAGCATGTTGTGGCAAATGATGCCGACTAAATTTTGGACTGATTGAACGCAGATAAAGACTTTTCTGTTGCTGTGCATTTGCAGATATTGCTTTCTGTCCAACCCAGTACGTCTCGATTAAAATTAAAATTAACTGTATTCATCTGCGTATTTTGCGTATCGATAAATATGGTATTCCATCTGCGTATCGATAAATATGGTATTCCAGAACCAAGATTAAACTTACATTTCCTTCCCAAAATATTGAAAATCAGGATTGGTTTTGTTTGTTTGAGTGACATATTCTTTACTTTTTGTACCAGGAAAGGAGATTAAAAAAACAAAAAACAAAAAACGAAAAATTCAGTGCACTCTCGCTCCTCCGGAATTTGTATTATTTATTTATTTATTGATGGTCGTTTCTTAAATTAACGCGCTGGAATGAAAACAGAGGAATCAGCAAATAGGCAGGCAACATTTTCACTGTTATCAGTTCTAGAACATAATCGTACGCCAAGAAAGCGTTCTGTTTTTCTCAGCTAGAACTGAGGAACATTTCTAGGTATTTCACATTAAAATCAAGTTAACCGTTTAGGCATGAGTAATTTCACTTTTTATACGTTGGTTTCGACGAAATTTATTTGACACAAATATGTTTGGTTCTGGCGTCATCCACAACTAATGGATCTGCAGTTTCAAGGATGAATACAATATATTTTGTTGAAAAATATATTATTTTTAGATAATGTTTACTAGAAGCGAGTGCGGAAAATAAGGAAACAGTGGCACATCCAATAACCAAAAGATTAATTTAAGCAGCTCGTTAATGACCTAATAAGCTTAAGAAATTCCAGAATGTACAAAAACGTTCAGTTTAAATTTAGAAGATCGAGAAGGCGTTTAACCACACTGGCCGTATCTGATCTTTCAATACTGGATTAATTATATGTAAATAGTCACAGTACACTACTTTACTAACTCTTTACGAAAATATACTCTCTCGTGACAGAATTACATTTCGCAAATTCTGTTCCATCCTCTACAAAATATGCAGAAAGCGGAAGTCTTTTTTTTTTTTTTTTTTTTACTTTGGGTCACACTCATTACTCGGCTGAAATTTTTCACATTATTCGACGGCACGTAGCGCAGCTAGAAAACATTTAAAATAAGGAATTCGCTGTAAAACTATATCAATTAGCCGATAGCTAGTGAAGAAACAAAAATAATGTTTCCTAGCTTGTCTGCCTCACAGAAAACATCTACTAGAGCAACTCTGCAACTCTTTATAATAATAGCAAACGTTAAAATTTTACATTACGCAGACGTACCAAATTCTAAATTTCAGTTCTTAATTGTGTTTTTTCTTAAATAAATAGGTATATTATAATATGAAAACCCATAATGTTGTTTATGGTAAATCTCAGAAAAAACCACAGATCATAAAACAGATTAGGATGAGTGTGTGGCGTATTTACGTGTTTTAAAGAGTAAACCAAAACGTTTAAATAGTTTTCAGGAATTTATTTGTATAATAAGATGTATATACATTATTATATGAAGAAGTTAGTAAAAACTATTTAAACTTTTTGATCAGATAGTCTAGCGGTCAACGTTCATAACTGCCACAGAGAAACCTCCGCTTCAATCCCAGGCAGGTACGAACGCTCGAACCAATAAACATCCGCAGTGCGTCGGATAGGCACGTTAAGCAGTCGAACCCCGGGTACTTCTCCCCCGGTAATAAATAAGAGCGTCTTCCCTTTTTTACCTCGCTTCCATGTCACTTTCCTATCGGGAACTGTAGCCCAAATCTCCTAGCTTCCTATTTCTAAGGGTTGTTTAAGACCTGGGGTTAGACACTTCCTTCCCAAAACATTCTACGTATGATATGATTTGTATATGATATGTATTGTTCGCGAAAATTTCTCTTATAAGAAATGTCTTACTTGTTTCACTGGAAGGGTATATAAAAAATGCTCAAGTAATGTTCACAAAATACTTAAATTCAAGACAAGTCAAGAATTGAAACTGAGATCCTCTTTCCAATTATCTGCAATCGTTTAAATCAACGCAACCAAAGTAATATAGCCAATGAGATTAAATCGAGATGTGACAATCTAACTTCCCTTTTGGTCACTGTTTACTTTCTCCTAAAGTACACCATTAGTGAAGATTCTTATACTATTTGCATCCGATGTCTTCAACTATTTTTGCAGGAAGTGTTCTTTGTAATTTAAAATTGTACTTTTTTCCGACTTGTAGACTAAACATTATTTTTTAAAAATATTTCTTCAACGTAGTTCAAAATTATTTTTTGAAAATATTTTTTCAACGTTGTTCAACATTATTTTTTTTAATATTTCTTCAAAATATTTATTTCTTCAGCGTAATTAAAAATTATTTTTTAAAAATATTTCTTCAACGTTGAAACTACTAAGAAAATTTCCCTGCGGTTGAAAAAAGTGGAAATGGTGTGTAAACTGCTTACATGAAGAATACCATATATCCTGACAGTAAAACGCTACATTAAGATAATAAGTATTTTGCAATATGAATTGATTAGTAATACTTGAAAAAAAGGCAGTTTGGTTAAAAGAAAATCTAAGCCCTTTTTGAAAACCAGTATTTTCGAGTAATAAAGGTAAAGGTATCTGACATTCATAAAATTAAAAAAAATCAAAGTTTCATTGCCACTGACTGACTTTTAAGTGCGTTCGCACCACGCAATTGTTAATTCGGTACATAGTTTCAGTGCCACGGCCGGAGTCCAGCTAATAGTGAGGTCTTAAATTGCATTTATTAATTCGCCACACAAGAGAAAGGATACGAAAACCTCGCCTTATTTCAACTTTTATTCCAAAGAATGACTTCGTTTACCCAATTAAAAATCCAGAGAATTACCTGCTACCCTTTGCAGACAATTTATGCTAGGAAGTGTTTTGTCAAAATATATTGTGATAATTGATTTTAGCACATTTAGCATCAGATTCTTGTAATTTATGGATATTCCAATGCGATATTGTTATGTTTATGTAAAACGTAATGAAACTGTTTTCGGTGAAAATTTATTTAAACACATTGCAGAGTAACAATTATATTAACCATTATTGCGTCGCTTCATAGGATTGCATGGGACACAATATATTTCGACTGTTTCCATTACCCATTTTCTTTACACTGAATTTGTTACATCGGATTTATTTTATTAAATCTCGGGAAAGAAGCATAACATCACGAGTCAAACATATCAATGCAACACATAGTAATGGTTCACAAAAGATTTTCATAAAGCGAATGCTTTCTACTTACGCACAGTTTCGAATTTGTTAAACTACGTGTGATAAAAGCATATAATGAAGGTCCATATCGTCCTAAACCTCATGTTAAACGTGCGGTTTGTAATTAGGAAATGACTCAAAGGTAAGCAAAGCTGACCCTCTTTCGCGTGAATGTGTGGAAGGTTCTAATCTCTGCCGACCTGCTCACACACCGACTAAGGCATTATCATCACACGGTTATTTAAGGACAAAACATGAAAGTATAAAGCACTATTATTATACACATCCTAGGTGCGCTAAATTAACAAACTAAACCTTTAAACTGTTAAAATATTTAATATTAAAAGCATGTAAAAATACTGTCACGTCGGATATGGAGACGACACTCACAATACTTATCGTTTTAACCGGCCCACGGTCGGCATCATCAGTCTTTCGAGATGTCCCTCGAGTATCAACTTCGCTTGTGCAGCAAATGTAAAGTCACTGTTCAGGGCAAACTCCCGGAGAGTGACTTCAGATTGTTTTCATCTTGCTGCATCAAATGAGGCTTTCACGATGTCACTCCGGTATCAACTTCATTCTCCTTAAAGCCATCAATATTATTGTAGATTATTTAAAATGTGAAAAACAGCTTCATTTTTTTCAGTTACAAGAGTTTCATAGTGTTTGGTTTATATTTACAATAACAATTATATTGAATTTGATTACAGAGGTGATTGTGTCTGATAATGATCACCAATTATTTACTGCAGATATGTGGATGATATATCTATTCTGTCTAAAATGGGAAAAAAAAATAATAAAATATTCTGATTGTGTTTCGGAAATTATTCTAACATTAGAATTTGAACAAAACAATGAATTATCCTTTTTGGATATTTGTTAAATAAAATAGATTTTCACGTAGAACACAATGTGTATCAAAAGCCATCCTTTGTAGCAAAAATTCCTTATCATCCAGAACATCCTAAAACTCACAATATTAATAGCATAAGACTTGGATAAAATGTGCTTCACCCATTTATCAAGAGAACATATAGACAGGAAGAAATAGATAGGATTATTATAACAACTAAAAACATTTTGGATATAATATTTGAATTATTAAAAGTTGATTTCCGAAAATTAAGAAATTTTAACAACAAAAATAAAAGATAAAAACCGAATTCAGAAAGCGTAATAACTGTAGAGAAAAAGATTATATATGTAATATACAAGACCCTTCTTTCTTAGATCGAGTTTGGAAATCATTTATCAAGAGTGAAACAATTACATAAGTAAAAGAAGAAGAAGAAACGATTGTATAAAAAGTGTAATAATAATTAAAATACAGTATTTCCTGTTCCTAAAGCTTAAATGTTAATATTCTTTCAATTGTAAGAAAGAAGATAATTTATAATTTGACATTCTTATATCTAAAATTCAAATGATATTACAAACATGTGGCAGATGGCGACATAATGCGATAGTCCAATATTTCTGGGAAACACAACGAAAGAGTGCCACGTACGTTTCCTTTCTTTCTGGAGATTGGAGAGCGACTTCAGTTTGCTGCCCAAGCAGGATTGATACTCGGAGAACATCTTGAAAGCCTGGTGAGGCCAACCGCGGGCCGACATATGTTACTGTGAGCAGCGTCGGCCTATCCGACATGAAGGTATTTTCACATGCTTTTAATACTAATTTCTTTAACAGTTTAAAGGTTTAGTTTTTTAATTTCGAAGACCAAGGGTGTATGATAATAATAATGGTTTAGGGTCACCCATTGTATGTTCTAAGCATATAGTTTTAGTGTTAAATAACCATCTGTTGACAATGCAACCGTTGCCGTCGGAGCACTTTGGGAGAAATAACCACCTGTGGGAGCAGACGTCTAGCTTTTGGAGGATATGTCCTGCTTTTCTTACCATGTGCCTCTGCTCTCCAGGAATTAAGGGGACTATCCGAAATGACGGGCTTTTACAATAAACAATAATTCATATACATTTTGATCAAAATCTTCTGTTGTAACCAAATATCTTATCAAGACCCCGATAAAATGTATTCATTTATTTTTATATTCACGCTCATGCCTTCCCTCCGTCCCCGGTGAGTTTTTTTCCTGCAATCCTGTAACTGCCTACTGCAGGAATAAGTTGTGAGTTAACAGCGCAGACAAAACGCGCCAGTACGCGTTAGTCTCTCTCTGTCGCTCGTCAATGTTGGACGGTGACAATTGAAGTAGTCATGTAAACCTTGAGCTTCTATTGCTTGTTTTGTGTTTTGTGAGTCGTTTCTGTGAATTATTTTTCTTCTTAAAATTGAGGATTCTTAATCAATCACTAAGGGGTAAATTGCTAGTTAAGTACAATTTGAACGTATGTTGTGCTATGAATTTCACAAACATTTGTTAAAGGTTGGTTGGTTGGTTCATTGATTTTATTGGCGCAAGGGCCATGGTTGGCCAAAGAGCGCCAAACAAAAGACATCAAAAGAGAACAAAATCAATAAAATAAGTACACAAGGCTAAAAACAGGATGAAGCGGTAAAAGTGAAAGATGGAAATGAATACGGTAAAAATTACAAGACAGACAGACAAACAAACAGTATTAAAAACGTGCGATGAAGCTTAAAATATGGATGATCAAATAAAACTGAAGAATGAGAACGATGAAAGGGCTAAAAAAGATAATGAAAGAAACAGTACTAAAAACATGATACAAAGATTAAAATCTAGCTGATTCAGTAAAACTGAAAAATGAGTATAATGATAGGACTAAAATCTAGATACGTTTAAAATAGTCAATTTGCTTAAAAAATGAAAAAACAACAACAGTATTGCAGTGGTCATTGAGGAGCCGCTGCAGTGTAGCGGCGTCCTCGTTCAACAAATGAGAATGAAAGAAATGAAAACGTACATCACGAAAACGAACACAGGTACACAAAAGATGAGTGACGGTGAGTCGGCAGTTGCACGCCTCACACATCGGCGCAGTGTCGCCACACAGCAAAAAGCGGTGAGTGAAACGACAATGCTCAATGCGGAGACGCGCAAGCACCACTTCCTCCCTGCGGTTCCGACGAGATGAGGAGTTCCAGATTTCGAGAATAGGTTTTATACGATGCAGTTTATTTTCAACCTGTTGGTCCCACAGACCCTGCCACGTTCGTTTGATATGATCACGAACAAGAAATCGAAAATCGCGATGAAAGAGTGGCAAGGGTGTGACGACCAAAGAGGAAGCAGATCTAGCGGCCGCATCAGCACACTCGTTACCCGAGATTCCAACATGCCCAGGAATCCAGACCAATTGAATCTGGACCCCGGCCTCGAGCAAGGAACGAAGAAGCCCTCGTACGTTCAAAAGAAAAGGATGATTACAATAGTCCAGCGATGACAAAGACTGCAGGACACTTAAGGAATCCTTATAGACCATAGCACTATGATGAAAACTCGACTGAACATGAAGAAGTGCAAGATACACAGCATGAATCTCCGCCGAAAACACCGTGGCCCCAGCTGGGATCCGCGCTACTGACACGTCATCAACACAGACAGCTGCGGATCCAACGACTCCATGCATCTTGGAGCCATCAGTGAAAATGGGAGTGTATTCAGATTAGAGGGCACGATGCTCAGCGAAGAGCTGCTGGTACACTGACGCAGGGGTTGAGGATTTGTCGAAAGACGTAAAGGTGGTATCAACCATGACACCAAGTGGGTGCCATGGAGGATCCCCAAAGCCCCTGATCGCTGCAACAAGCGACAAGTCGAGCCCTGCATCACGAGCTACGGCCGCCATACGAAGACCGAAGGTTGGAACGCACGAGGGCCGGTTCGCAAATAAACGAGCATGCTGAGAATGGAAAACTGCACCGTACAAAGGATGGTCTGGAAGAGACCGAAGTTTTAAGTAAATGTGGACAGACAGCTGCAGACGGCGTAATTCAAGCGATGGTTCGTTCGCATCAGCATAAAGGCTGGGAATCGGAGATGTTCGAAATGCTCCCGTACAAAGACGCAGCGCCTGATGATGAACAGCGTCCAAAGGCCGGAGAACGGAAGGACGAGCCGAGCCATACACGATACAGCCGTAATCCAGTTTCGACCGAATTAAGGAGTTGTAAATGCGAAACAAAGAGGTCCTGTCTGCGCCCCACGAAACTCTCGAAAGGATTTTTAGAATAGAAAGAGCACGCAGACAGGAAATCTTGAGCCGCTGAACGTGCACACGGAACGTAAGCGCACGGTCGACGGTCAGTCCAAGGAACTTGGTCTCCGGCAAAACTGGAATGGCTGCACGGTCCAAATACAGCTCGGGGTCAGGATGGAGGCCACGCCTCCGGCAGAAATGAACACACCCTGTCTTGTCGGGAGAAAGAACGAAACCATTGCTATTCGCCGCTTTAAAAATCTGATTAATACTAGACTGCAACTGCCGTTCAATGAAACGCATGCTCGATGACGAGCAGAAGATGTGCAAGTCATCGACATACACAGTAGCTGAAACCGCAGGAGGAAGATTTGTGAGGAGACAATTAATGCGAAGGATGAACAATATGACAGATAAAATGCAACCTTGAGGAACACCTTGTTCTTGATGGAATGTTGCAGATAGCGTCGTACCCAGGCGCACCTGGAACACCCGATTGCGAAGAAAATTTACAATAAAGGTCGGAAGATTCCCTCGCAATCCGCATGCGTGGAGGTCACGGATAATCCCGTGCCGCCACGCACGATCATAGGCTTTCTCGATGTCAAAGAATACAGAAACCAGGTGCTGCCTACGCAAGAACGCCTCGCGCACAGATGTCTCAAGGTGCAGGAGATGATCGTGAGGTGAACGATGACGCCGAAAACCGCTTTGTGATGGTGAAAGTACTTGATGATGTTCTAAAAAATGAATTAATCGTGAGTTAACCATGCGTTCGAGAACTTTACACAGACAGCTAGTGAGAGCAATTGGGCGATAACTAGAGGGAGACTTAGGATCCCTGCCAGGCTTCGGAAAAGGTAGAACAAAAGCCTTTCGCCAAGACTCCGGGAAACTGTGTTCTAACCAGATGCGGTTGTATAAGATTAAAAGGTTCTCGAGAGACGACTGGGAGAGATGACGGAGCATGTCGTAGTGGATGTCATCGGGACCGACAGAAGTAGCCCCGGACCGATGCAGAGCCACCCGAAGTTCACACATGCTGAAGGGGGAGTTATAACCAGTGTCGGTATACGGCGCAAAAGAGATTCTCTGGCGTTCCGCGGAGGATTGAATCCTATGAAGGGAGGCCGGATACGCCAGATCACTCGAAACGGAGGCAAACGCCTCCCCCAAAGAATCTGCAATCTCCCCGACGTCAGCATATGTGCAGCCGTTACTCTCGAGAATGGCAATCTGGTGTGAACTGTAGGTACCCCGGATCTTACGAATCCTTTCCCACACAGTTTTCGAATTGGCACGTGAGGTAAGAGATGTTACATACTGGATCCAAGACTCCCTCTTGCTACGTCGACGCACCAACCGAGCATAGGATTTAGCACGTTTAAAAGCAACGAGATTAGCCTCGGTTGGATAACGCCGAAAAGTAGACCAGGCCTTGTGTTGAGCTCTCCTAGCCGCTGCGCATTTAGGGTTCCACCAAGGTTTCGGAGTTCTGGGGAGCTTCGTAGATGTTTTACGAATTGAAAGATCAGCTGCCTGAAGAATACAAGTTGTGACTTTAAGTACAGCTGCGTCGATTGACTCTTGGGTCACCATTTCAGAACATATCACCGCGGACGATGTGAAGACCTCCCATCTGGCACAATCCATCCTCCATCGAGGCGGGCGGGAGGCAGAATATGGCACGTTTGCATGGTGCCAGAGGACGATTGGGAAGTGGTCGCTCCCGTGGAGATCCTTACACACCGTCCACGACCAGTCAGCAATGATCGATGGTGAACCCAAGGTCAAATCGATCGCACTGAAAGATCTTGTCGGCTCATGGAAGTAAGTGTCAGCACCGGTGTTTAAAAGGCACACAGAGGCCGAGCACAGAAGAGACTCTATGCGACGACCTCTAGCGCTGGCGCTGACACTACCCCACAAAGGATGATGAGCATTAAAGTCACCCAAAAGGAGGAAGGGTGAGGGTAGCTGATCAATCAAGCTCTCCAGAACAGAGACGCTAACATCCTCATCCGGTGGTAGATAAACACTGCAAACAGTAAGAGGCACAGGCATAGAAATACGAACCGCCACGGCCTGCACAGTTGTGGAAACCGCGACGGAAGATACCGGAACCCTGTGAGGGACGAGAATAGCGACACCCCCACAGGCTATATTTCCAGACGAGTGGTCTGTCCGAAATGCACTGTAGCCTCGAACTGAAAGCAGGTCCGATGGTTTAAGCTTTGTCTCCTGAAGACAAAGGCACACCGGAGAGTACAAATAAAGCAGATGTTTCACGTCATCAAAACTGGTGCGAAAACCTCGGCAGTTCCACTGAATTATTGAACCCATGGGTAAAAATGAAATGAAAAAGGAAATGGTTAAACTTGGTCAGCCTCCATTTCCTCTGGTGAGCGTTCCCCCAGATTTGGTGGTGTGTGACCAGGGGCCAAGATTGGTGAATGCTTTGTCCCAAGTGTCTTGGCGGGATTTGCTCGCCGTTGATTGTTTGGCTGAGACTTTGAAGGAGAAGAAATGCTCTTCTTATCCTTGACCTTGGTGTTGGTGTTAGTGTTGGCGTTTTTGCCAGAAGAAGTGGCCTGAGTTCCCTTGCTGGTGTTGGAGTGAGTCTGCTTCGGTGAAGTGGCGGGTGCCGCTTTCAGACTCCTAGCTCGCGACTGGAATGCCTCCAGTCCGGCTGCGATGATTTCCTCCATATTGAATGGACATTTAGGGGAGATCTGAACGTCGGTCTGAATGGCAACCGTAGATTTGGCAACCACCACTGAAGCGTATGATCGCCGATCAGATGTAACGGGAACCACTCTTCTTCTGGCCTCAGGATAGGAAATATTTTCCACCGTTTTGAGCCTTTGGATTTCCTTCTCCTCCTTCCACTTGGGACAGTCTTTGGCTGATGCTGGGTGTGAACCCTTGCAGTTCACACAAAACTCGGCCTCGGCCACACATTCTGAGAGGAGATGCTCTGTGGCACCACAGCGTCCACACCTAGGAGAACTCCTACATGACTGCTGAGAGTGGCCGTACGACTGGCACCTAAAACATCTCAACGGGTTGGGAATGTACGGGCGTACCTCGAGGTGGAGATACCCTGCCTTGATGGATGTAGGCAGGGAAGGGCAGTTGAAAGTCAAGATAATGTTCCAGGATGGGACAAACTGCCCATTCCTCCTAAAAGAAATGCGTCGCACACCCGTAACATGTTGGCTCCTCAGTTCTTCGAGAAGCTCATCC
Source organism: Macrothele yani (assembly GCA_039090855.1). Classification (NCBI taxonomy): domain Eukaryota; kingdom Metazoa; phylum Arthropoda; class Arachnida; order Araneae; family Macrothelidae; genus Macrothele; species Macrothele yani. Next base: position 68,379,943 of record CM077033.1, on the reverse strand, counting down.
TCAGAGCAATCAATAAGATCCCGAGAGGAGACAACACCCCGAGATGAATTTAGGTAACCGTGTGGTGTTATTTTGACAGGCGTCTCGAGCAGCATGCTGGTGTTGATAAGTGTGGAACTGTAGGCCACAGTAGACATCTCAACAAGAAGATCTCCAGACTGGAGCTTCTTGACGCTCTTAGGAGAGCTTGCAATTGATTGCAGTGCTTTGTGGATCCAAAATGGACTTTTGGCACTCAAAGGCTTTGAAGGGTCCAATGAGTGCACAAAAAAGAATCTAGCATTGGAAACATCCGCGACAAATTTTTTGGCGGAAGGACCTGAACCTTCCTCTATACCTCTTTTAGTTTTGGGTTCATGGGAAATTTCATTGAGAGCCATGAAAAATTTAAAGGATTCATCCGCCAACTTCCCCACCCACAATCGAGCCCAACAAGGGAGAACCGGAGGTCCGCAAGCCCAAGTGGACGCAGGACACGGCTCTAGGGATAGCAAGCGGATATAGCAAGTTGATAGGGCAGACATGCGCTCGGCGAGCACCCAGACTTTCCCATGCCTGGGGAACACCCCTTTGGCATGCCCACCCTATCCCCAGACTCACCCTGTCGTACGAGACGACAAGCCGTTAGAGGTCTGGGCTCCACTCGGCCACAGACCTCATTGACTAGGAGTGGGTTAGTTCCCAGCCGCCCGTTTAGGGTGAAGCACGGGGCAAAGAGGAGTGTTGGCAACTGGCGACAACAACACCCAGGCCTCCAGAAACCTCAGCCTCCAGCATCCCCTTTTCCACCTTACGGGTCACCGCACACGGCAAACGTGCAGGCAGGTCTAGCTAACCAGCTCGGAAAAACAAAGAAAGAAACATGAAATGGAGAAGACAGGAAAGAAAACGAGAAACTAAAATCCTAAGCTGGCGCATAATCACAACCTCAGCAACCTACAACTGAGGCGGGTTCATGTAAAGTGGAAAAAACATAAAAAATGTGAAAATCCTCACATATAGTACATGTTGGCTCGGGCCGTGGGGACGCCATCCCCCATCAGCTGGATGAACAGCTGTCCCTTCGGTTACATAATCGTTCAAGACGAAATATATAAATGGATCCGTCACAAGGTCAGCTCGGGCCGTGGGGCGCCGCTCCCCAAATAACTGGAAAACCAGTTATCCCCGTGCGGGGAACATTTGTTAAAGAAACTCCATCAACTGCAGAAAATCTCTTTCAGTGAAAAAATATAAGTAAAGATGTTCAGCAGCCCAAAATCGTTCTTTCTTCTTTTAAAGTTTTACAGTCTGTACTCTCTAACTCCAAAATGTAAATACAGAATATGTACATTCATATTTATTTTTGTACAAATTTATTGTGCCGTCCTTTTTCTCAAAAGGTCCAACTGTTTTAATGAATAAGTCCTCCTATTCCAAAAAGTCATCTGAACACCCTGATCATAAGTTTCTTCTTATTTTTATATTTTTATTTTTATTAACTGATTTAAGTATTTATCACGTATCACGAGAACTTATCAGACATAATAGGTGGCCGGAAATAAGGTTTCCTATTAAACGAGCAATGCTCAATATGTGAAAAATTGTTTGCTTATTTTGTTATTTATTAAATGTTTTTGGAAATAAATCGCTTTGACCTCATAAGATGGAGCTTGGTCCATCTTATAAAGAATAGAGCATTTCTGTAATGGAAAGAAATGCATGTTTTGCAGTTCGCACAGTACACGATAGCCTGAACAGCATGAAGAAACATTTTTTCCTTACAAAAATATTCAATTCTCGCATTTCGAAAATGACATACACACAAAAAAACAAAAACTTATTTTATTAAAGAGGACGACTGTATGTGGCAAGGTGCAGTCGGAGATTATTGTTGTTCTTAAAGAATATTTTGACAAAAATAAGTGCAAGGCAGAATCACCCTTAAAATTGTATGTTCAAATACTGTTGTTCAAACGTAGAAACGTGGTGTTAATTGAGATAAAGACCTGAAAAAAAGAAAACGTCTTTTTTAAAACAATTTTTTTTTCACTATCCGCCAATACCCGTAACGCATGTTTAGTGCATACATTTATTGGGCTTTTTAAAATATATTGACATATATAGCGCTTCCAAAACAATAAAGAATGGGATCATCCAGGTATACAAATGAATCATGCACAATCGAGTCACATTATTGTGACGACCTACAACTTTGGACCTCAACAGCGCGTAGCCAATGAAAGGCACGTGTCGTAAGCTGCCTAGGAAGGTATATAAGGTGTGCTGTAGGCATTCTGAAAACATATTCCTCGTTGCTGTCATGGATAAAGGAGCGATTTATCAGATTTGCAAAAAGGGATGATTATCGGCTTGGCAGTATTTCTGAAAACGCGCAGTTTGTGAACTATTCGCGCGCTGCTCTGGTTAAAGTGTATCGTGATTGAAGAAATGGCACTATTGCGAATAAGCGATGTGGAAACTGCGGAGCCCCGCGTGCCATTGATATAAGAAATGAACGTCGGCTTCAAGGGTGCGTGACGACCGAATGATACGCTACAGTGGAGCAATCACTAGCCGAATGAACCAGGGGGCTACGGAAGTGTGCCTAAAACGACAATTCAGCTAATCCTGTTGCATATGGGGCTCCGATGCATACGGAAGGTCACTGCAACTATGCTAACTAAGGTGCATCGTCAGAAAAGGCTTACATTTGCACGGCAGTATCGGAATTGGACATCCGCTGATTGGAAAATAATTGCCTTCTCCGATGAGTCACGTTTTCTGCTTTATGAAATGGATGGACGTTGGCGTATAAGGCGAAAGACATCGGAGAACAAACACTCTACTACCATTGTTGGAAGAACAATGGTAGAAGAGTGCTTTTAAGAAGACGAAGAAGCCATTATCAACCGCTCACGGAGTTTGAACAAGGTCGTGTAATACGGCTACGAGAAGGTGGACTTTCTTCCCGCAATATTGCAGAACGACTTGGCAGCAATGTAGCCACTGTGCATGATTGTTGGCAGCGGTGGTCAAGGGAACGTATTGCCTTAAGAAGACCGGGTTCCAGCCGGACGCGTGGCACTACTGAGAGGGAAGACCGCCGTGTACGTTGTATGGCCGTGGCGCATCGTACTACGTCTGCGGCAGCAATTCGAGCTGCAGTTGCCACCGCAGTGACACAACGAACTGTTACAAATCGGTTACTTAAAGGACATCTCCGAGCCAGACGCCCTGTAGCGTGCATTCCACTTACTCCAAACCACTGCCGTTTGCGACGTCAGTGGTGTCAAGCTAGAGTTCATTGGAGGACGTAGTGGAGATCTCTTGTCTTTTCTGATGAAAGCCGGTTCTGCCTGGGTGCCAGTGATGGCCGTGTGTTGGTGAGAATGAGGCCAGATGAGCGCCGACAAGGAACCTGTCTGCGGCCGAGACACACTGGACCTACACCTGGAGTTAAGGTCTGGGGAGCAATTTCCTATGACAGCAGGAGAACACTCGTGGGTATCCCACGCACCCTGACGGCACAGTTGTACGTCGGTCTGGTGATTGAACCTGTTGTGCTGCCATTCATGAACAGCATTCCAGGGGGTGTTTTCCAAGAGGATAACGCACGCCCGCATACCGCTGTTGTAACTCAACGTGCTCTACAGAGTGTCGACATGTTGCCGTGGCCTGCTAGATCACCAGATCTTTCTCCAATCCAGCACGTATGGAACATCATTGGACGACAACTCCAGCGTCACCCCACACCAGCATTAGTCGTCCCTGTATTGACCGACCAAGTGCAACAGGCATAGAACTCCATCCCACAAAATGACATCCAGCACCTATACGACACAATGCCTGAACGTTTTCGTGCTTGCATTCAACATTGTGGCGGTTACACCGGTTATTAATGTACCAGCATTTCACATTTAAAATGGCACTTCTCGCGCTTACATTAAGCTGTGATCTTGAAACCTTAATCGATTAAATATGTTACCTATACAAACGTACTGCCGCCATTTCATTCCTCTCCAACTATTTCTTCGTGGTGTTGGGGTTTTTTCCGTCAGTGTATATACTGCTGCAATTAATGTGAAATATACTATTCAATTCGTCATTCACCAATTTGTATTATACATCTGCATTACGTGCATTAGCTTGAAGCAGTATATGTTCCATTAATGGAATTTTCACCCATAATTAAACTAACGTCATCCGGGTATAGTACTGGCTTCTTAGAAGTCCCCCTTGATGGGCCCGGACTTTGGTCTCGGATGAGTCATGGCTGCTTCGCCTGTCCTGAAGCAACCCAACTCTTCAACAGCAAAAAGAGGACAAACGTTTGTTGGAACATCCGTCTGCCTAGAGATTTAGAAGCTGACGGTGACATTTAAGAGTTATTCGTATCTGTTAACGTGATATAAGAAGTAAAGACACAGAACACTGCACTTTCAGAGTAATGTTCTTTTAATTTTACAAGTACAGTTCTTACACTATAAATACGTATATTTATGTGAAGAATAGATAATTAAGTATTCTGAGAGACTTTCCCTGCAACAGACGCAAAACAGCATTTGAAACTTATCGCACTATTTTGCGTAGAATTTGTATGTAATGGCAGTCTCAGTCAGACAGAACCCGTGTCCAAATTCGAGAGATAATTTTTTAGACAAACTACGCTTTATTTGTCTTTCAAAAAGTAAAGATATTTCTCAACTGTCTCTAACTTAAAATCCCTTTTTAACTAGGCGTGAATGTTTAGAGCTACCAATCTCCGCATCGCTCTAAATATTTCATTTGGACTATTTCTCTTCGACTGTGATACTAGTGAAATGTTGAAGTTATCAATATTTCTGAGAGGTTGCACATTAAAGCGGTGATGAACTGCACAGAATATTATTAGCATTCGTGACGGAAGTTTCATTGCAAGAAATATGGATATCCAATAAATTTAGGTTTACCTCTATATTATTTGTCACAAATTTTATCTAAAACATGCGTTTGTTGCTTTCAGGATGAAACATTTATTAGCATCACTCTGCAGTTTTCTGCAGCACCTAGAAATGAGAATTTGTTTTCCCAATATTAATTAAAATATTTCTCAAAATTTTTGGTGTTCGTTGACATATGTTCTCACATTGTTAATGAATTCAAAACTCTACTGACATAATATTTTAGCTTTTGTTTTACAATTCTGCAAAGCAAACAGTGAATATTTTTAAGTGATTGTAGTGTTCTGTTAGTCAAAACTCTTGAAATGAACTATCAAATAGATAAATTGATAACGGGATTGCTAGTATTGAGGTATGCCCTCGCATAATAGCAAAAAGTGTACGATTTTAAATAAGAGTCCAAATTAAAATTTTCACATGGTTTTACATTCATATCTATATCTAGTACGTTTAGAAATTCCGTTACGTAATATGACATATAGCACACTCCCAATAACATTTATCAGTGTATATATTATAATTATTAGTTCGAAAGAAATTCAATTAAATTATTTTCAGCAAAGGATTCCAAAAATATATTAAAAAGTGGGAATTTAATCATTGTTGAATACTATTAACAAACGTGTGCTTGTGAAAAGATTTTAGAAACATTTATATATATATATATATATAAATATATATTGTTTTGTACAATTTAGTGAAACTTAGCCTTGAAATTTGTAGATATAAGTTCTTTTAGATTCTGTGATTACATACATGACTGCGTTACTCTGTTCAATACTTTTGAATTATTTTTACCGTTCAAAGTCCTATCAACTGTTAAAAAAAATCCTTTTCAATCAACTTTTTCATTTTGAACTTTGAATTTACCTAATTTTAGTTTGCTTTAAATCAGACTTTCTATTAGATTCTTCGAACTTTGAAACAGTTTTTCCGTTAGCCAAAATAAATGCAAAATACGTTTTAGTTGTTTCTATTATCAACACTCAGTATTGTATGTAAAGATATTAAAATTTTTATTTCATGATCAGCAAATTTTTTACGTGAGTGCAGCTATAAAAATGTAAACATATAAAGTTATATACACAATGCCTAAAAATTTTGCAAATGATTCGGCTAAGAAATAAAATTTATCTCCTAAATATACTCTCAGAATCCGGCACACAACAAAATCTACATTATTGCAGAAAAGCTGTTTTTAGTTGTCACTGCTGATACATAGACTGATTCTTTAGCAAATCTTCCTCTAAATTGTATCTTTCCCTTTAATAGGTCAATAGCCGCATAGGTGGCGCAGTGATCTCAGCGATGGCTTCTGATCACTCGTCTGGGAAGTGTCTGGGTTCGAATCCCGTGAGGCTTGGATGTTGTGCTTGTCTTACGGCACTAGCTCTCAGGCTTCGCTGGAGTCAGTGGCGTAAAATTAGGGACGGGAGACTGATTATAACCCGCTATGTTTCCCACCGTGGTCTTTAAACCCTCCATTAAAAAAATCATTAAGTTATATCTTACATCTATGTCTCTGGAAGCAGAATTTATGATTTTTTTTTAGATGACATAGATTGCATTGTCCCAGCAGCGTCGTCTCTGCAATTCTTATATCCTTTCGAAAAGGAAATCACTTTGGTGTTTCGACAAAAAAACATTCTATTCCGAATCGAAGAACAAGAACAAAATTGAACATAATTTTTTTCGTCTTTAGGAAATTTTAGCACAATTTGGTAGGAAATATGAACATACATTTTTCTAATGAACAGAGTACGATCATTTTCAGTCGAGCTTTTATGTGCGCTTTTAAAACACCAAATTTTCGAAAGAAAGATGTGCACAATGTATTCTTTTCAAGGAAAGCTAATTACAGTAAACACGCATATAAAGAGCTCGAATAATTAGGACATCTATATTAACCAAAGTTTTTACACATCTCTTGAGCATGGTAACATGCGTCTATTTTTCCGTAAATTATAAAAATAATTTCTAAAAAAACGCCTATATCGAAATTCATCACGAATATCAACATACAAATATGGAATTCACGTAGCTTTTTCAATGGGAAACAATGAGGCTCTCGCAGTTGAGAAGAAAACCCTATGTTTCTACTGACAGGTGGACCGTGTGTATCATAACAGTGTTTCAGTTGCTTTTTTACCGATCCTTTACTAACGACACGTTTGACAGACATGCATCGTCTGGGGAAACGTTGTCTGTTTACCACTCCTCTCGCAGCGTTGCAATCCCTCAAATTCCGTTCAGAAAATCATAGAGCTTGTTCGGCATCTAGAAATAACTTAACCACCTCGCCAGAGGAAGTTGAAAATGAAAGACACAAAACAAAGGAGATCTATCTTATTTCTCAGACGTATCATATAGCACCTAAAATTGCAATATTTCGGCAGATATATTGGCATTTACTTTGGTTAAATGTCTCGTTTATTTGTCTATATTATCATTCAAGCTTTATTTTCAAATAACAAGTATTATTCACCTTCGATTAATTCACAAACGGTATATAACGTACTGGTTTTAATCTCTCATAACCTAATATGTCAAAATACAGCCGTTTTTTTTATCTCTAGAATCTAGATTATAATGAAGTTCGCATTTATTGAATTTCTTCGACTGTCCCATCAACGTATTTATATACGGGTTTGTCTGTATTATAAACTCCCAGCAATAAAACTCATAATCTCCTATGCAATGAGTATTGTTAACGGAAAAAAATAGTTTTTCAAATACAAATTATAAAATCAGAGTTATCGGGATGTTCATGCAAGATAGTGCCAGTGTGCAATGCAAACAGAAAAAGCTTTTTATCGGTATTTAAGCACAACGTGTACTGAGTGAGATATATATTGAATATGATATATATTAATTGAATGCGGTTTTTTAAAGACCACATTGAGCAACTCAGTGTTTTGTAACATGCTGCTCATCTTTAATTGATTGCCACAAGTTCGTGAGAAGGAATTGAGCCAGTGCCATAAGTAAAACACGGCGCACATGCCCCAACGTGATTCGAACGAATCATTGAGTTCTCAGTTTCTTTGCTGCTCTCTGATTCAGAGATAAAACGACACAGGGTTTGTAATTGAGTCACATGAAAGCGAAACTTCACAAAGGCATCGTACCTATTACTAAAAACATGATGAAAATAACATTTTTTCTCATAAACATTATTTCCTGGGAACTAGGAAATAATTCCAAGTGTGCTGGTCAGACATTTCAGCTGGAAAAAATCCTGTTTTTCTAAACCGATTGGAAATGTCAATTTATGGAAACATCAGAACGTCATAAACGTGCAATTAGGTCACCTACAGACGATATTTAAGGGAGGCGTGAGAAAAAAATGTTTGTTTAGGTATTTTACTTTCCCTTATAAAACTGAATTGTTATATTAAAGACTGTCATAAATATCGAACAATACGACCTCTACACATGCATGATATAAAAACAGTGGGACAAAATTTGGTCATTTAGGTACAACATGTAATGTTTCCATTGATTTCTCTGCAGATTTAGAACTAAGGTTTGCAGATAACTGACATCCAAATCACCGTTCTATATACAGTACACTCCCGTAAAAAAAACTCGGATATATGAAATTTACGGTTATAAGAAAAATAATATATAACTTTGGTTGGCCCAATATTAAAGTATAGAAACTTTTCAGGCTTATATGAAAGCAAAGAAACTAAAATTTCGGTTAGAAGGAAGTTCGAGAAAATTTGTTTCCAAAATATGTTTTTTTCCAACTGTGGTGCAATGTTTCTTCTCTTCATCTTCCACGGAATATCAAGGCCATTTTCGGAACGACTTCCTCCAGATAACGCACGTCGTTCTTTGCCCTTCGCCCAGCCCTACAATGCCTGACAAACGTTTTCTTGAAAGGGGTAAATCCACTTATGACTTACCCTTCCAAGAATTCTAGGACATCACCTGTGCGCTCATAGATGAAGAGCGGTACATTGCTAAATACAATACCCTGTTCTCATCTTTTCATTTTGCACTGTTTTGGAGTTCTGGTTCTTCTTGTTTTAATTTGCGAGCGAACTAGCAATCTGACTGTTTTATATGAAAGGACGCGCCTAAAATTGCGAGCCAAAGACTGGAACGACCAAACATTGATGAGAAATTGTCCAAGCTCGCCGCTTGGATATTCAGTGGACTTAACAGTAATTAAGATCTTTTTTCGGAAATCTGGATTTCATAAATTATGAACTGGAACAAGACTTTGAGGATGAAGTTCTCCTTGATGAGTGGGTTCAGTTGGATGCAAAAGGTGTTTCTTTTGAGGATTATCTCACCGCACATAACGGTGTGCAAGCATAATCTGAGATCACAGACGCCGAAATTTTGGCCCAAGTCAAATCTGCTCAAAAAACTGGAAACAGCAGTGAAGAAGAAGATGACTACCTTTCTGAGCCGCAGCTACCGACGCAGGTGGATGTCATGAATATGATTCAGGAGGTGAAGAAATAGGAGAGTATGATTCCAAGTGCTCCAGAAACAGAAAAAAGCAATAACTGATTAGGCTCCAAAAGTGTGAGACGATTGTATTGGTAAAGAACAAAAAATCAGACTTCTATAACAGATTTTGTTAAATAAAAGTTATCTATTCATGTACACGTACTTGTTTATTCATAAAATACATGTACTTTACGTTCCATGTATCTCCTTTAATTTCGAAGTTCTAACCATTTTAATCCAAATTCGGTTATCAGAAATTTCGGTTATAAGAAAATTATTTTCAATCCCCTTTAGCTTTCTTAAAACTAGAGTTGGCTGTAATGTTCCACCCGTGGAATGGAATTCGAGAAACTTGAATTGTTTGTAAAACTTTGCCCTCTGCAGTTAAAGATTTACTTGTACTTTCAGTGTTGTGAAATGTCGTTAAATTGAAAATGTTAATTTTTTTTTTAGGACACTATTCTCAGACTTACATTTCATGCTATTATATTAATTTTTTCTTCATAAATTACTCATAATTTGCGATATACTCATATTTCGTATATTTTCATTGTGTAGCACTTAAGAGTTATGCCACTCTTCAAGCGAGCTGTAAGTTCTAAGAAGAATTTAGATCAGTCTATTTCGAGCCCTCTGCAAAGAAACTGCAAAAGAGAGTTCAATTCTACGATCACGCGTTCGTTGCCCAGTGTAGGTTTTATTCTTAGTAGTCAAAGACGGCAGCCACGCTGCCACTACAAGGGCCAACAAAATTGTAATACTGCTATATCTTTAACGACCCTGATCAAGTTCAAAGCTAACAAAATTTTTACATGAAGTCCTAGGTTATCGTGTTTTTGCGTGTTCGTATTCTTCAATTAATTGAAGTTATTGAACTTTTCTTGATAAACACACTGCCCTTGATGGGCTAAGCATTCCTTCCCTTCAGCACCATTAGATACCAGTAACACTGCATTTCGAAAGCACCGAGGTCTTATGACGTATGGAATTACCTTTATAATAATAATAATGCAGTAATCTTAAGAAATATGTTTCCCAGGATACATTAAAAAAGAAACAGCTGAAATGTGATTCAATATCTTCCTTACGCTATGGCTGTTTTGTAAAGCATGAAACATTTTCCTCCTAGTAGAACTGATCGTTCGGTATGTAGCATATCAAAAATAAAGTAATTTAATATGTTGTGTCTTAGCTTTTTAAAATCGTTTTGAAATCTCGTATCCAGTGATCCACTTAGGCGATATCAACATCGTTGGGAATCACACGTTCTATGATTTATGCTTAAAAATATTTTGCCTGGGTCTATATTCAAAGAGTAACAAGCGTAACCATTTATGATTGCTTCTCAAACATCAAAGCTCAGACGTATGCACTTCAAAGTGCCCCGAAAAGTGATATCAGAACCCCAAGTACTGCAATCAGAACAGAGCTGATCTCCACGATTCATTTGCTATATTAAAGGGACCAGCACCAATTATTCAACAACTGGTAAGGACTTGAGAGGCGATGAATACTTCGAATAATAACTGCAACTTGTTCACAGAGACAATTAAAAAAAACAGTTTTCACAAAAAAAACCGCCCAGTTGAAATACTCTTGCAGTTCATCTTGTAAAATGAAAAGCCAACTCACAAGTGGATAAAGCGGTTAAAGCATACAGAAGAGACTACACAAGTACTCTCAAAAGGTGCAATATTCATTCCCATGCTCAAAGACATTCACTTCAGTAAAACACTGAACAGTCTCTCCGACAGAAGTTTTAACTGGTGAGTTCTTCTCCGTTAAAGAGTTTATGTTTGGTATATTAATTTGATCAATCATATAAATAGGTGACTCAGGATTTAGGTTTATTGATGGTTGAAATCTGAGTTGATATGACCAAGAGGAGCGCTGGACGTGGTGTTAAAGTTTATCGTCACTTGAAAAGAACACCAAACTTAAACAGTAAATGGAAACACGAGAATGACAAAGTTAATTTGGCCACCAGGTGGCCCACTGTTCTAAGCGCTACCTTACCATTCGTACGAGATGGGTCTGGGTTCCAATCCCATTAAGGCATGAATGTTTCGTTAGCCTTACGGCACTGGCTCTCTCTCTTCCCTGGACATTTAGCCCCAAATTATGTACGACCTACTGTTAAAGCCCATCATACTCTACATGGTGGAAGTTAAACACCCAAGATACAACAACAATACCAAACTGTTGAAGACTGTGGACCTCTTCTGTCATATCAACGGAAGTGAGTATTTCGAATAATAGGCGCATAACAGGATGCACGTCTCGAACACTTCAGTTCAAACAAATACTTTTGAATTAGATTATTTGGCATGCTGACAAAATTGCTGGATTAGAGAGTGAAAGTTCAGAGTAAACAAGTTAGTAAAATCATGCAATGCTATGATTATGGTACGCTTTCCAACATACCAGAAATCATTACTCAAGTTATCACTCTTGGAATAAATCTCGGTTCTGTGCCCTGACCTTTGATCCCATTCCGATTATATTCAACAGAACCGGTTCAGCATACCTCCGAAATAACATGATACAGTTTTGTCACAATAGAAGCATTTTTACATAAGTTATGATGCTTAACGGCTATAGAATAGATCCCGCTCCTGTGTCCTAACCTTCGACCCCATTTTGCCCATTCTCAATAGAATTCGTCCACAGGCAGGCCCCTACAACATACTAACATTACATCCATATCGAAGCACTTTTAGATAAGTTAGGACGCATAATGGCGATGGAATTGATTCCGCTCCTATGTCCTGACCTTTGACCCCATTTAGCCCATTTTCAGTAGGGTTTGTGGCCAGGTGGTCCCCTACCACATACTAAAGTTTCATCGAAATCGAACATTTCTTACGTTAGTTATGACGCATATCAGCAGTGGAATGGATTCCGCTCCTAAGTACTGAAATTTGACCCTATTTCGTTCACTTTAAACAGGGTTTTTTCCCAGGTGCTCCCCTACCAGATACTAAAATTACATCGAAATCGAACGATTGTTACGCGAGTTATCGTGCGGACGTACATACGCACACAACGCGTGACGTAATGAGGCAGATGATAATCGGGAGCATCTTCTCGCAAAAGTGTGACGTCATAAAACTTTAAAAGGATCCACACACAACGCGTGACGTAATGAGACAGATGGCGTGACGGCGCGCCAACTTTCTCAAACACGACATTGTGACGTCATAAGATTTCTAAGCATTGGTAACATTAATGGAACGACGCCATGACATCAAAAACGTTATAATTCGGGGTGGTTATTTAAACCACTAAACGAATTCTCCTAAAGTCGAGATCAATCTAAATCGATTTCTAGTATCAGAAAACTGTAGGTTATCGACACTCATCAAAAATCTTAGAGCCGTTTTCAAAATAAAATGTACATACATACGTACACGAATTGCTACTTTATGGTGGACGTCAATAATTTTGCTTCCTATACTTCCAGGTCAGGTGATGCGTAACATCACAGCCTCTCCTTGACAAATGTCAACCCCGCCTTCTCGTGGTGCATCCTGTTCCCACTAAAGGGGCTCTGACGACCGCCCATAGCGGTATAACTATACCATCGGGATCAGAGGAAATGCTATCCCACACTCACCAACCCGCTTGGCCAGCGTGGTGAGTTATGGCCAAACCCCCCAAAATGATTCCACAACTTAAATCTTGGCCCTCAGTCTCCGGCAGCTGGAATGTACCTGGCCAAGGCAGCGGCCAGTGCGACATGAAGGCAGAGGGTGCTAAGAATCCCCGGAGGACCGGACTAGGCTGCCATCTGATGCTGACCTTGGCTACGTATAATGGACGCTCCCTATCTTCTGATTCAAGGCTTCTTGAATTGGAAGAGGAACTACAAAGGATCAAGTGGGACATCGTGGGGCTAAGTGAGGTAAGGAGAAAAGGAGAAGATCTCATCGAACTGAAAAGTGGACATCTCTTCTACTATCGTGGGACAGATACTGGCAGAACTAGTGGTGTTGGATTTATAATAAACAAGAAACTGAAGGATAAAGTTGTAGAAGTTGAAAGTTCCTCTGACAGAGCTGCACGACTCGTTATCCAACTCTCGAAAAGATACCAGGCTCAGTTTATTCAAACTTATGCACCCACCACAAGTCATCCTGAAGAAGAAATTGAAGAATTTTATGAGGAAATTTGTCATCTAAATAATAAAGGTAAGCAGCACTTGAAAATAATTATGGGAGATTTCAATGCAAAAATAGGGCAACGGCAACAGAATGAAACTTCGGTAGGTAAATTCGGTCATGGCAACAGAAACCAGCGTGGAAATACTCTCGTTGAGTTTGCAGAGGCAGAAGGGTTTTTCATCTTGAACTCCTTCTTCAAGAAAACGCCACACAGGAAATGGACATGGAGACATCCAAATGGGACGACAAGTGAAATTGATTTTATTATGTGTAACAAAAAATTCGTCATAGAAGACTGCAGTGTGCTAAACAAGTTCAACACAGGTAGTGACCATAGATTGGTGAGATGTGGGATGCACCTCAACACTGGACTTGAGCGTGGCGGGCTCATGGGACAGGCAAAATCTATTGACATAACCAGCCTTGAAAGACACCATAATACCTTCAAGTTAGAACTGAAGAACGGGTTCTCTGCTTTAGAGGGCCTGGCATCGGAAAAGGTGGACATCTCTGGGGTTAACAGAGAAGTGACCAAAGCTCTTGTGGAGACAGCAACAAAATTAGCTGGGTCTAAGAACAAGTTGCATGTGAACGGGTTGTCGGGAAGGGCCAAAATGTTGATGCAAAAGAGAAGAGAGATGAGGACAGCTAGGGAGGATGTGACTTCCAGGGTGGAATATATAGAGCTGTGCAGGACAGTAAGAAAAAGTATCACTGGAGACGTGGGGAAATTCAACTGTGAACTGGTGAGGAAAGCAATTGAAAACAACCAAAGCCTAAAGATAGCAAAGGGACATCTCAGTAAGGGAAGAAAACAGATTATGGCACTGAGAAAGGGGGATGGTTCTGTAACAAGAAATAGAGGCGAAATTTTGACAAGAGTGAAAGATTTCTACTCCAAATTATATGAAAGGGATGATATATGCACTCAAGACATCATGAAAGATACCAGTACCAGAGTTCCTCCAGTCCTTCCAGCGGAAGTTGCACATGCAATCGGGAACATGAAGCGAGGAAAAGCTCCAGGAGAGGATGGGGTTACTGTGGACATCATACAAGAAGCGGGTGGAGAGGTCGAGGCAGTGCTCGCCCAAATTTTCACTCGATGCCTTAATGAAGGAAAGATTCCTGAGGATTGGAACACCGCTACAATGATCCTGCTACATAAGAAAGGTGACATTGAGGATCTCGGAAACTACAGACCTATCAGCCTCCTATCAGTGGTTTATAGAGTCTTCACTAAAGTTCTTTCACACCGCTTGAGGGTGACACTGGACATGGCTCAACCGAGAGAACAAGCTGGATTCAGGAGTGGCTACAGCACAATAGATCATATCCACGTGCTGAGAGAACTAATTGAAAGAGCGAGGGAATATGAACTTCCATTGTGCATGGCTTTTATCGATTATGAAAAAGCCTTTGATTCGGTGAAACCATCAGCAGTTACAATGGCTCTGAAAACCTGCGGTATTGAAGATGCATACATTAATATTATTAATAACATCTATGAAAATGCAAGTGCAAAGATTAGGCTGTTTGAAAATACAACACACGTAAAAATTGGAAAGGGAGTGAGACAAGGTGACACCATATCTCCGAAGCTCTTTGGTGCCACATTGGAGGGTGTTTTTCGGTCACTGAGCTGGGAAAACAAGGGGATAAAGATTAATGGAGATTATCTTACCCACCTTCGTTTTGCTGATGACGTAGTCATTTTTTCAACTACCCCATCAGAGCTGCAGAGTATGATCCAGGAACTTGCTGACAAGAGTGGAGAAGTGGGATTAAAAATGAACTTTCAGAAGACAAAGGTGATGTTCAATGCTTTTACAAGAAATGAAGATTTATCGATTGATGGAGAAAAGCTGGAGATAACAGACACGTACGTTTATCTTGGACAGCAGATATCAAGTGAGGGTCACATTGATGAAGAAATTAATCGGCGTACAAAACTTGCCTGGAGAGCTTTTGGAAGAAACAGCATAATTTTCAAGAGCAATGTGCCATTATGTCTTAAAAGAAAAGTGTTTGATCAATGCATCCTTCCAGTGCTTACGTATGGTGCGGAGACGTGGACCTTAACTAAAAGAGACATACAAAGGCTGCAGACAACTCAAAGCAGCATGGAGAGGTGCATGCTTGGTGTAACCAGGAGAGATAAGAAGAGGAACTCGTGGATCCGAAAAATGACAAGAGTGGAAGACATCATGATCAGAGTTAAATCCCTGAAATGGCAATGGGCTGGACATACTGCCAGAAGGACAGATCATCGATGGACAGCTGAAATTTTAGATTGGATTCCAAGGGACAGGAAAAGACCCAGAAGAAGACCACATGGGAGATGGGTGGATGAAATTCGAAAGTATGCAGGGGTGACATGGAGGAGACTGGCACAAGACAGACCGTTGTGGAGGAAACTTGGGGAGACCTTCGTCCAGCAGTGGATTGATAATGGTTGACAATGATGATGATGATGATGACTTCCAATAGAAAGACTTCTGTACATATTTTCTATACAATTAATGCGTTCCCAAGGATGAAAATTTGCACATCGATTAAAATAGCTTCTTTTCATAACTTGGAAAATTTAATATTTTCTAAACCATTACCGTAATTATGCAATTCAACATTTATTTGTCCACTGACGTCATCATAGCACAGGTCGCGCCATCTTTTTTCTGGTTTCAAAACCACTAAAGGAAACGTTATTGTTTTTTAATATAATTATGCTTATGTTTTAGAAAATGTTAAGTATATCAAGTTATAGTGTGAAGTTATTTTGATCGATGTTCAAATTTCCATCCTTGGGAACACAATAATTCTGAAGGAAATGTGTACAAAAGGTTTTCCATTGGAAATACAGGAAGCAAAATTACTTGACGTCCACCTTAATAGTGTGGGATAAGGGCCATGGAATGGATCCCGATCCTATGTCCTGACCTTTGACTCTATTTTTTCCATTTTCAATAGGGTTCCTCTCCAGGTGGTTCCCTACCACATTCTAAAAGTTCATCGAAATCGAACCATTTTTACGCACCTTATGACATAAGGGCAGTGGAATACATCCCGCTCATATGTCCCGACCTTTCACTCCACTTCACCCATTTTCAATAGGGTTCCTCCCCAGGTGGTCCCCTACCACATACTAACATTTCATTGAAATCGAACAGTATTTACGCAAGTTATGATGCATAAGTAGAATTGAATGAATTGCGCTCTTATATCGTGACCTTTGACCCCACTTCACCCATTTTCAATAGGGTTCTTCCCAGGTGATCCCCTACGACATACTAAACTTTTCTTGAAATCGAACCATATTTAAGCAAGTTATGACGCATAAGGGCAATTGAATGAATTCCGCTCTTATGTCGTGACCTTTGAATCCACCTCACCCGTTTTCAATAGGGTTCGTCCCCAGGTGGTACCCTACCGCATACTAAAATTTCATGGTAATCGAACCATTTTTCCGTGAGTTATCGTGCCGACAGACGGACTGACAGACGAACAGAAAAATCTGTAGCATATACGCTTCTTCAACCTACGGTTGGAAAGCTTAAAAAAAAGCAGAAAGATTTATTATTTTTATTAATACTCAAACAATATAGTGTACACTATAATTACGGGACAAAATAACATAATTTTTCAATTTACACAAAACGAAAATCAAATGGAAGTCATTAGATGCTGTATCCAAAGATTACAATAGAGATATATAATAAATTTTTATAATCATAATGAAAGAAGTTTATTAAGATTTTTTATACCTCTGCATACTTATAAGTTTATAATAATTACCTTCATCACAAAGGGACATTTTTGACCGGAAGTAGTACTCGCTCAATTTAAAATTTAAATTTTGAGAAAGAATGGCTCTGATATTCGTTCAAAATATGTAATCTTCTCCCCGCTTCATTCAACTGAACCTTAACATTTATGAGAAAGATTTTCCACGGTTTTCTTGATATCATTAGGATTCCTACATTTTTTTATGCGTAACAGATATTAGTAACTCGAAAAACATATCACTTTTGTACAACGGATCTAAAATAGTGCTACCAAGTTAGGAATTCCGTTATGCTGGCGTTCACAGTTTTGTATTTTAGGTAAATGCTGCTAAAGCAAACTAGGTTTTCGTTTTTTTTATTGCCGTGCGATAAAGTTTCTTATTTGAATAGTGTACTTCTCTGTCATGTGGAAATAATTTTAATGAATTCTAAATAAACAACTTTAAGGGTCTGTTCGAAATCTCAATAGCACCAGGCTTCAAATTTACATGATATACATTTCCTATATCTATTCTGTAGCAGTACGAAGCATAGAAAAGTATCATACAATTTCCCAGAAGAGTCGACCCTAGCGTTCCGTCATAGCTTCGAAAGCACACGAGCACCAATGGTTTATTTGAATGGAATGATAAGATAAAATCTACCAACATATTGAAAACAGCGTAAAACATATGGAATGACATGCTAAATTGAAAAAAATTGTAAAAGAAGGTTCATCTCATGTTCATGCCGCATTTAATTGCTAAACAGTTATGTACACAAAATGAATAACTAATGCATAAAATATTATTGATATGAATATTCGCTAATTTACATTTGGACGAGTAATGATTACTTTGCCTATACTTGGAAAATAACTGCATGGTAAAAAAGAAAATCACATTGCCTATGAAAGTAAATTTTCATTACTGCTCACATGTTTGGACGGAGATGCGTCCAACTCTTGATTTTTTGGAGCTCAAGTCCTTTATAACTTTTTAGGGGAACCGAATTTACTACTATTTCCTTCTTACAGATACTTCCTCACAAAACATATTAAACGACAACACATCCCATGTTACATTCAGCCATACCATTAAATTAATTTTACGCTCTTTTTAGAGGTAAAGGTGTGCAATTCAGTTTTGAGATTTTAAATTTCTTGTAGTCTAATAATAAATTATTCTAATGTATTTAATTTGTTAAAACTGATACAGAATAAAAATGAAAATAACTTACAGGGTTGTCCAGCATGATACTTCCACATCTTAAGCACGTACACGTTGAAAGAAAATATATACTCAACCATTGCTAAATATGAAAATGATTGGGCTACAGAATTTTCTGTTACATTCAGCTCAGTTTAGTGCACCTTCACACTGGCGCTTTGATTGGCAGGAAGTAAAACTAGTTTGTATTTAATTTCGCGCCATGTGTTTGTTCTGTAATATATTTTTAATGAGAGCTTATGGTATCTGTTATGCGTTATTTCAAACCGTTATACTGGAAACTTTTGTACAGTACACTTTATTTTTGAAGTACCAATAAAAGAAGAAATCTAATGAAGTAATGTAGGGGAAACGGGGATTTGACTATGGCAATTTTTTTAACGGTTGAGAAATGTGGCATTCGGGAGTACCCGGACTTCAGACCTCCAACGGAGAGGAGATGTGACGTACACATCACAATTAAAATTCAGATTATCGCGCAAGTGTTTTTAGACTAAATGCGGATTTTCCAAACCACAAATTCTCACTTTGGCCGATTCACTTTCCCAAAAAAGGTGAAAGGTTTCCTCGTCAGAAAACATTCTGTGCGATAAAAGGTTTTCTTCATCAGCAATGCCACCCACTACAGCGGTTACTAGATTCTTACTTTGATATCCCGCAAAATATGTAACTTATAAGCATGCCAGCGTAATCAGTGATGAAGAACTCGATGAAACCTCGGCCGCTTCATTTCAAGTTCCCTCGCTTCTTGTCGGACTAATTTTTTCTGGTGCTTCTTTCGAATGATCTTCACACATTTTCAAATGCCTATTCAGAGATACTGCAATCCCCGTGACCCTGTCATTTCAATACACTAGCCGCCGACCAAAACTTATCACACCAATTCATCATAGTCTTAAATGTCCGAGAGCCACTATTGAAGACACAGCTGAAGTTTCATTCTACATGAATGATAGCATTTGATTCCCTGTACCACCACACAACCTGTTCTCACCAACTCCAAGTCCCCATTTCAGAAAATCATTAACTGCAGAGCAAGCAACGACTACAGATAATTGTCGTGCAACGCCTGACTAACGTCTGCGTCAGTGCTTATTTCTTCATAGTCTTAATTTCTTGAGAGTCTTACCTTAAGACAAATTCAAATTTGTCCTCAGGTAACTGTAAACAAACCGCTCATAAATTGAATGGGTGTTGGAATTAAAGTGTAAGTACTGAAGGCAAAGGAAGAATGGGTGAGCAATAGTTTCACGTGAATGTGAGGTAGTTTTCCAAAACCTAAAGATATGAAATAATTTTGCTATGGAGTCTTACCTTACAGAGCTGTTACATCGAATATGGGACATCAAAGTGTACGTTCAGCTGTTTTATATACCGCTGTTAAATTAATATCGCACATCGGCAACCTGTTAGATATGCCGAAGAATTTGGTACCGAGCACCACAGTCCACAAGTTACGCATAGTTTTTAGAAATAACAACTGAAGTTACACTTTCAGGTTTTTACATGGGTCATATCATTGGGCATGTTTGAAATTGAATTGAACATTTATTCGTCAAACAATAGACACGAACATGTACGTTGTTTGAGGAAACTGAACTGCTCAGCAGACGTCTTTTTTCGTGCTTATCACGAAATTATGCGGTGTGCCGCGATGTGTTTTATCTTTCAATAACTCATGCCGAGCCATTGGTAGTTCCATAGAGACCTAGGCATTGTATGCTAGTTTGCAGGAAATAATTTCCACTGTTTCCCTGATGGAAGTTTCTTTAAAGTTCGTTTAAGGGGCAATTCTTCTAAAACTATTCTGTACATGAACGGCCGAGCAATACATAACGTCTCTGGCAAGGGCTGTATTCTGCATGCCCTAGTTGACACTTCGGACTTGTTTTTTACATCTAGTATCCAAGGATAGTTGTCAAGATACACCAATGGTATACCCAACACACCCGCTTTTTCTTTCTCACACTGTCTCTCCTTGCAGCTTGATATTATACGAGATAACGGAGTAGGTAATTTCATTGCCATTGAGATGTTGTACTTACGCAATTAATTCCTCAAACAACATGTAATACCTGGGACACATATGTAATGCATCCTTCTTATCTCTAGGTCTTACTAGTTGCTGTTGTCATTGTGCACATCACGCAACTTCTTGCAGTTCTGTTTATTCTGTCTATGTCATCCTTCGTATTTCCAGGCTTTAGAACTTTGCTATAAATATTATCAATTTCCTTATTACGTATGTATGCGTGTTTGCATATGTTATACATTCTATAGTGCTATGGTCTAAACGCAGAAAATGTGTACTCTATATCGCAGTGTGAATCTAAGCCTCACCAGGACCCGAACCTATACCCAACTTGGACGAATACTCGGATGCCTAGGTTTAGACTACTTTGCCACTGTTTGACAAACACAGTGATTAAACACAATGGGTCTAATATTGCATAAATTGTGTTACATCACTAAATATTTGTATTTATTCGACTTCCTTCAAAGCATTTGAAATTGATGGTAAAACACTTTTTTGTTTAACATGAAAAATACATTCACATAATTAAGGTTACTTACAGTATCTATACCCAACAAACTGCATTTTTCAGTAATGTATTTTTTTAAATTTTCTATATAGATTTTATTACAAAAGGGTGTTCCGTTGGACCCGACCTTCCTTTGTTACTTGAAGTTGCAAAATGCAACGCCGAATTGGAAAAAGATTGAGCTGATGCGACAACATTTTTCCCAAAGTTTATACTGCCAGTTGAGGAGCAAATCGGACAACAGCCTGCATATTTTTGGTATCCAAAATAAAGCACTGGAAAAAATGTCAAAAACAGAAGCAGACCAAAAATAAAATTGTATAGGCCCGAAATGCAGTAATTTTGCAGTAAATATTTTGAAAACTACATTTAAAATTTATATAGCAATCTTTACTGTTGTTTTCTGTACATATTTCCCATGTTAATTGCTGTTAATATGTTTCATAACATGGAAAGTCTTACAGATAACATTGGAATGAAATTATAGATGCATCTTTTATTTTTCTAAATAACAAGCCAGATATTCGCATTATAATACGTTAGCTTGGCGGAAATAATGTTCAGAAAGTAGAAGCAATTGCAATCCGACTTTTACGTTTCTCTTCATTAAATTTTTAAGTAGCATTTTTTTTCTACTTACGTCTTCAAATACATTTCAGCACAATAATAACTTTATATTTCTATTTGTGTACCATATTTCCACTTCTGCTTCGAACTGTTTCAGTACGACTTGTACAACGGAACATGTCATTTGCAACCCGAATTTCGTACAGTCTAGGAACTCTAAATAAATATATAAATATTTTTTTATAATTGGAAGAGAATCATCTACAGATCATTCTCTTCCAATACTTCATTAAATTTTTAAGTCGCATTTTTTCTCTGCTTACTGTATCTTCTGTAGTTCTGCATTTCTCTGTAAATTCATATCATTTTAATTCCGTGACGTATTATAGCTGGCATTTCTTTTCTCGTGTTCTTTGTGTCCTGTTAACATCGTAACATTTTATTGATCGCTTTGCATCATTGTCCTGCTATCACGTCTCGCGATTTAATTTTGGACTCCAGTATATATAAGAAATGTTTAAAACATAGTCAAATCTTCCTAGTGGTTTTCCTTTATTTATTCTTGAATATCTCACTGGAACTTTTATGCTCTACTATACTGGTCTATAATATCCTACATTTCCTTGGATGTGCCCTTTTCCTTACGGTACACATGGCTATGGATAAAAATGGGCATGTATTAATAGTATTCGAACAAACATTTTTGGAGGACTATATAGTTATAGTATGTATTATTTTCCTTAATGGGATCAGTTTCCCTTTGGCAAATGTTCTTCTGCGCTTTAAAAAAATGTTGGTTTCACTTGTTCTTGATACAGAAACCCCAGTATGTTTCTTCAGCTAATGGAGTTCCATAGCAATTCTCATGGAAACAGCTGGCCTCTCTCGCTTTAATTGTATTTTGGTGATAATTTTACCTGTGCTTTCCTTCAGTAAACCTCGGTTCAATTATATTTTAATATAGACTTCTATTCGCAGCAGTTAATGGCGACATGCGCTCAACGTTAAACGGCGCCAGGATATTGGGTTACTACCAACAAGAAAAAGACTTTCCGTAAAACTACAAAGATAATGTTCTCCATATCCACTGAAACTCAATGAAATGGATTGCACAGTCATAGGACGATCTTTCTCTGCTGAAGATAAGTAAGTTGCAATTCGGCAAACACGGAGAGATAGTCTGCCGCCTGTAGCATAACCACAAACCCTGCCCCAGAGATTAGCAAAACATTCATATACTTTTCAGCGAATGCTGCAAATACTTACTAAATTCATTTGAAGAAAATTATTATTAGGAAAAGGGCATCAAGTTAAACTTAAGGTGCTTCCATATAAAATATCTGCCTAATTTTTTCAATTGAAAACATTCTTTACATATTTTCTTCGCAATTGATGTATTCCCGTGGATGTAGATTACACATAGATAAAACTAACTTTAAGTTATAGCATGGCATACTTAATTACTTGTTAAAACACTACAGTAATTAGGCAAACCAACATTTGTTCGTCTACTGACGTCATCAATGTAAATGTCGCGCCATCTATTAATTCGTCTGAAAATTACTCAAAGAAAAATGATTGATTTTCAATATAATCGTGGTTATGTTTTAGCAAGTGTTAAGTACTCCATGCTATAACTTCCAGGCGTTAACGCGAACTCTGATGTCAAAAGCATATGCACACACAAAGTTTTGTGGATGTGCAAATTTTTATCCTTGGGAATAAATTAGCAACGAAGAAAATATGTAAAGAAGTTTTACCATTGGGAACACATTACAGGGATTTTAGCTTGAACCGCCTAAACATTGTATTGGTAAATATGAGTTTCGCAAGTGCATTCTTGCTTAAAAAAAATTTTTACCTTCATGTTTCTGAGAGACAAAATATACTTAAATTAATTTATATAAAATAAGTTTTTAATATATTACTCTAATATTAAATGAGATAAAGAATCAACTTCAATTTTACGATTTCCGTGTCTAATAATTCAAGAGACTTTTCTTAAAATCATTTGAACACAACAGAATATATAAAAAGTACGAACAAAATGGGGAAGATATTAATTTGTTTACCAATTTTGGTTAAAAAAACCTGTAAATGATTTCAGCACAGGGGATGTAAACAATTATTTTGCTAACTTGCAAACAATACTGATCCGAAGAATTTTATCATGCGTCCCGGTTTCGTAGCTGCCTAAGCGTAGATTTCTGATCATTCTGCGGAGAAGGATATGGATTCGAATTCCGGTGAGCAATTGAAGTTGTGTTTTCATTTCGGTATTGGTTCTCTCCCTTCGCTGGTGGCAGTAGCACTAAATTACAAACAGCCGACTGCTAATATATCATGTCAATTTTCACAGTGGTCGTTAGACCCCAACCAAAAGGAAAGTAAAAATATAGCCATTGCAGCCATGAACTGTTAAAGCACATTTATTCAGATGACAGGGATAATATAAAACAGTTTAAGAAAACACAAAATATATTCACTGCAGTTTCAGTCTTGAAAAGCATTAGGTGTGAATTTAAAATTACGTGGAACGATACAATTTTGAAACCATTCGTTTTGCTACAACTGCAGCTATAACAAAATAAAACGGGAACATTCTGTTACGATTCTTTGTACGCTTGAAAAAAATGAGAAAAACAAGTTTAGCTTCATATTTCAGAAAATCAGCATTGTCTCATGCTTTGTAATAGTTCTTAATGTGTTTGGATGAAACCGTTTTTAGTAGATTAAACCTCCAGTTCGAGATCCACATTTCCGTAAAATGTTGATCGTTAAATACTTTACTACGAGAAATGATATTTTTTTCACAAAAGGTCCCTTTTAAGTACATACCACAATAGTGTAATTCATTTCTCTCATTTTTATTAGGATATTGTGGGCTTAGAGAAATATTCTTCACGTAAATTATTAAGAACAAACATTTGATCTTACGCATATTTAGGTGAACATGCCAACGTTTACCATACATCATGCACAATTATGAAGAAATTCATTCAGCTACTTTTGAATCTTACATTGCACTTTCGTTGACTAGCACTTTGTACAAGTAACACAACAGACACGATACCAAAAAAAAAAAAATATTAGAACATATGGGAAAGTAATTTACTTTCATTATGCTGGTATTCAGTTATTTACGTTTATGAAAAAAGCGACAGGAACGCCTTAGTTTGCCATTACTAATGACTTTAAGGAAAATTCAGCAAGAAATAATAAAAAAATGACTGCTGCACACTTAATCATCCTGTGGAAAAATTTTAACCGAACATTAAAAATCGAAAAAATGAAATTCAATGAAATGATTTTTAGGTATTCGGCGTAAATTAAAGACATTATATGGACATGATGAGATGCATGAAACTAAACTGCACATGTACCAAATCCCAAAACACAACACAATAAAAAATATGTAATAAACATCAAATGTTTAAGTGAAGCAAACCATTGTTAGATTTGTGAAAAAGTATGCTCTTGGAATATATTGTGGGATTTCCAAATTTGGTAACAAACTTCATTTAAAGGACGGCCAGTACCCATATTGCAAACGCGCTGAAAAAGATAAAAGTTTTTCACCAACGGCAAAAAACTGATTTTATAACAACACAACTTCGAAAAAGAAAATCAAGGTTTGTGCTACTTTACTTACATGCTGATTTATCAATTAGTTTACGTTATCTTTTTTTACAATATGCATACTTCGGTTTAAAATCTCTACCAACAATTCTGATTTTGCTCACAACACACCATATTTAAGATATTCTAAGAAGGCATAGTTAATGAGGAAATTATTTCAAAATAAAGAAATGTGTCATTCGAATATTTTGTAAAACCTCATATAAAACAATTTTGAGATACATAACTGAAAATTATTTGTACAATGTAGTAGCGCAATTTTTGTTTTGCCCCAACTGGTGGCGCAGTGATTTAAGCGCTATGTTACGACACTTTTCTTTCATTCGTGTGGATTTGTGTTAAAAACTCGATGAATCACGGAAATTGTACTTTTCTTACGGCACTGGTTCTGTCCTTACACTGGAGGCAATTACTTTAAATTCCGAACGGGCGATTGCTTATAGCCCCCCCCCCTCCCCCATTGCGTTTCTCAAGGTGTTCATTAAACCTCCAAAGAGCGATTCTGTTTGTGAAAATTGCGATACGAGGAAAGAATCGCGCTTCTCCACAAGAAATTTATTTCAGAGAGTCCTAATGTTACAGAAGATAACTGACTAGATTTGAAGAGCTTTAAAAGATTTTTTTCTCTTCAAATCTCATTATCGGTTGAATCCACCTCAAGCAACAATAACAACCTCTACACGGCATGGCATTGAATAGAAAGGTTTTTGTGATATCATTCTGTGGAATAATCGTCAGATGCTTCTATGCAAGACCAGAGTAGGTTTTTGACACCGGGTTGAGGAAATTGACGGCCCAGTCGCTTCGCTTCCGTGTCCCAGACATGTTCGGTAAGGGATATATTCTGCAAACGTGCAAGCCAGGGAGACAGGTGTATGTGGCAGAGAGCATGTCGTTGACATTGACTGCCATATGTGGCGAACATTTTCTTGCTGGAAAGTAGCCTCAGGACAACTCTGAAAGAAGTGAAGAGAAAGTATCACCTCTGCCTTTAAAACATCTGAGCTGTGCATCTTTAGCTGCTGAGGAGTCCCTCCATTCCTATCACTCGTTATCGCGCATTGAACCCAAATACTCCCAAACCATAACTATTGGCACTGGGCCGGTATGACTCTGCTAGGAGTCGTTCACCATGATGACTTCGAACACGTATGTGACCATCCTAATGCAACACGTTCAATCGCGATTCATCAAATAACACGACCTATGATTTTTCATCACGCCAATGTCTCTGTTCGAGACACCATTGCAACCACAGGTGTCTCATTTTGTGGGTCAAAGAAATGTGAGCATGCAATGGGTAGCTTATGACTAGGACTCTATTAAGCATACGGCGTCGAACCTTGCTGGAAAACAAAGCCTGACCTTCCACAATGCTCCACTGCTGCCGTAACACAGTGTATGTCGCTGTTCGATAGGTCACTTCCATGCGGCAGAGATGTCTGTCATCCCCTGTAGTTGTGCGGTTTGGAGATCCATTTCACGGATAACTGTGCGTCTAATCCCCATCTGCCCACTGACGCCACAGTCGTTTCACTGTACTGTCGTATGTCCCGTACGAGTGGAAATTCCGCTTTCAGAAAATCCAGCTTCTCTCATTCCAAAAATCCTTCCTCGCTCAATGTCAATCATGTGTTCATAATGCGTACCTCTCCGGCGAGGGGGCATAGTGAGACCAAAAAACACAGTTTCGACTTAACGTCGGTTCTTCACTAATTCCAACATCTTGTTTGAGCCTGCTCTTTATACCCAAGATAGGAAGGCTCAAAAGGCTTTGATCCGAAGCCGTATTCCCATTTTCCCTGACATCTTAATAATTTAAATGTTCCAAGCTGTTGAACTTACATTATAACAACATTTCAAGCTTCGTAAATTCATATATACTGTATATACAGGGTAATTCCTAAAGTCCTAATTCACCTCAACAATTTGAAAACAAAGACAGCTAGAGCTATGAAAGTAAGGTGTGGTATAATAAAGCAACCAAGCGCTATCGGATGAGAGTGACTGAAGCCCCCCTAGTGGCAAAATGTGGAAGTCAGCACTCCTATCTCGGAAACTATGAGAGATACGGAAAAGAGATCAATTAGAAATTTGTAGAGCATCAACGAATTAGTAGGAATTGACAAATGGTAGAAACGGCTGGGGTAAGTACAAGGCCGGCAACGTGAGGGAAACACAAGGTTTATTTTACTCAGGCATGAATACAAATGGAGTGCTTTGGTCGTATTTAATGCAACAGCGGTACTTACATAACGTTGTGTTTAACGTAAATGGGGTTCAATATGGCCACCATCTGCCATAATACACATTTGAATGCGAGACAGAACTTCTTGTTATAGGTTCGCCAGCATAACAAGTGTCACACTCTCGCACGTAGAGACGATATGCAGTCGGAGATCGTGGAGACTCGTCGGTTCCACCCTGTACACGTAATCCTTTAGGTAACCCCAGAGGAAGAAATCCATGGGAGTTAGATTCGTGGATCGTGGAGGCCACGCTACAGGACCACCATAACCGATGATCTGTTGCCCGAAAGTGTCGGACAGTAAGTTCTGTACAGCTGTAGGTTGATGTGCCGGATAGCCGTCATGCTGAATCCATAATAAGCGTACATCTTGCAGAAACAGATCATCTCAAAACTCAGGTAATGTGCTTTGTAACAGCTGCAGGTATCTTTGTCCATTTAATGCTCTCTCGCATTGCGTCCGAATTCTCCATATAGCAGTACCATCCCGCAATACTGTTCATTCGAATAGCCCGCCTGCTCGTTCTTTACCAGATACTCACCTTACGAATGACCTAGCGTCGGCCCGACGATCCTTTATACAATGCCACGCCGCGCCTGATATGGCAGGTGAGGCATTATGTCACACCAGAATTTGCATACGACACACACAGGCGTACGGTCGCATATTTCATGCATTTCTCTCTGCTAGACTGTTACAGCGACAGCGACAGGAACCGGCTTCGCACAAATTCGCGTTTCCAGCCTTCTACTTACCCCAGCCGTTTCTACCATATGTCGTTTCTATTAATTCGTTGATGCTCCACAAGTTTCTATTTGATCTCTTTCAGGTATCTCTCATGGTTTCCGAGATAGGAATGCTAACTTCCACATTTTACCACTAGGGGCGCTGCAGTCACTCTCGTCCGATAGCGCATGGTTGTTTTATTATACCATACCTTACTTCCATAGCTCTAGCTGCTTTGTTTGCAAGTTACTGAGGTGATTTAGGACTTTAGGAATCACCCTGTACTGTATATACACTGGTGTGCAAAAATTAAGGACGAAGAGGAGAAATGAGCTTAACAGCGGAACGAGCAGGCAGAACGGACCGAAATAAAACTCAGGAGATAGACTAGGGTCCGGTATGGTAGGGCATGTGTATATATGCAGCATGACGTAAAGAGGGAGGGTCTCGGAAGAATATAAAGCACACGGGCGGTGTACGCTCAGCAATTCGGTGAAAGCTATTGCACGGTGTACATCGGTTTGAACCACGTCGAGTTGCAGCCACTGTGTGATATGGCCAACAGGCAATCAATTAGATGACGTCTGGCTTACTTTAACCGAGGTCGCGTCATTGGAGTTGGAAGAAGGTCGAAGAGTATCTAGTGTGGCTGAGGAGATCAGGATCGCTCACAGCCTCGTTTCACGAACTTGGAGAGCATTTCATTTACAAAAGGACAGGAACAGCTGTCCGAGAGTTTAGCAGTGGTCGTCCACGAGCATCCACGGCGGCGGACGACCGGTATATTGTCCTACAGGAGAGAAGAGACAGACGGCAGACAGCGGCAGAAATCGCAAGGCACATGCAACAGACAACTGGACGTCCGTTATCGCGTTTTATCGTGGCCATGAGGTTCAACAAAGGTGGTCTATTTGCACGACGACCAGTACGTTGTGTGCCATTAACCCCAGCTCATCGGAGACGGCGGTTTCTGTGCTGCCAGGAACACAAGAACTGGACATATCAGCAATGGGGTCTAGTTCTATTTACGGATGAGAACCGATTTAGTCTGACGAGCGATTCTGGACGTATACACATCTGGAGAGATCAGGGAACACGCAATCACACCTCCAACGTCATCGAAAGGGACCGGTTTGGAGGTGGTATAGTTCTCGTTTGGGGCAGTATCATGCTTGGTAGTCGTACTGACTTCCACATCTTCCAAGGAAGTTCAGTCACTGGTGTCCGCTATTGTACCGAGGTTCTCCTGCCTCACGTGCGTCTGTTTAGAGGTGCTGTGGGTCCTGTGTTCCTCTTCATGGACGACAACGCTACACATCATCGTACAGTGGCTGTCGCAGAGCTGTTGGAGAGTGAAGATATTCAACACATGGATTGGCCCGCAAGGTCCCAGGAACTAATTCCAATCGAACACGTGTGGGACCTCCTGGGGAGACGCTTTGCAGCACGTTACCAGCCGCCATCAACGATTTCGCAGCTGCGATTGACGCTACAAGAGGAATAGGCCTCGATGATTCAACAACTCTTTGACCACCTGGTCCTCAGCATAAACAGACGTTGTAAATCCTGCAACGCAGTCAGGGAGTTCATATACTCTACTAAAGACTGGATTTTGCTTGGAAGCCGCCTGTCACATGGACGTTTCTGTTTTCTGTCCAGTTGTGCTCGAAGGTACCTTTTCAATAAAGTGATTATGCATCCTTTGGATTCCTTGTTTGGACGGTATTGCTCACTTGTCCCATATTCATATATCTTGGGAATCTTGTATGATTTGAGTCGATGTGGAGCACTTCTGCATGACGTTGCATTCGAAAAGCCGTCTTGTCCTTAATTTTTGCACGCCAGTGTATATACGTATATGTGTATATTTCCTTCAAAATTCCTATAGCATACATGCATACATTTTTATATGCTTTCTTCAGTCTACATATATCATGCATACATACATTCCCACATATATGCATACATACATACATACACTGATATTTCCGCTTATTATGAGCAACTTCTCATTCCAACCTGTTAGGAGGAACGTGAGCAAGTTTTACTGTATATATCAAGCAGACCGGTTCGTCGAACATCACATACCTGCTGTCTGTGGATCGGAATTAACAACGCAAATAATATCAGCGAATTGAACGTGACATGGTAGTTAGCGCCAGACGTGCCGGTTTAGGCCTCACCCGAAAGCATCGCTCATGTTCCATTTTTCCAGCAGACACATAGCAATTGTTCCCGTGAATGTAAATTGTACGATTTTCAAAGAAAAGAAAACACACACGCAAAAATGTGTGTTCTTCTTGACGCAAACAGGTATAGGAGCAGAGGATATCAAAGTACACTTGGGAGATTGTTGTTGTCTTTGGTATCTCATGAGCGGCGTTTTGGTAAACCTCGATGAAGTGGCGTTGTTTTCAAAGAGAATTTTTTTGTCATAATCGCCATACCTACATCTCAAAAAGCTTGTTACATTCTGATTGTAGAATTAACGGAAGTATCGCCAACTTCTAACTCATCACCTAACGTCAAGAAACAGCACAGCCTTACCTCAGTGGAAATATTATTTTCTAAATCGCAGTAATATAGTTCTTTTTAGACTTGGAAATCTTGTTACAATAACAGCGGTAAATCCTCTCAAAAAAATATATTTTGTTTTTACTAATGGAAGTTTGGTAATAACAGCAAATAAAGAGAATAACTTTCCAGAAGAAAGTTACATTCTGCACGAACTAGTATTTAGAAAGGATTGCTTTGATGTAAAAGATAAAATCCTATTATCTCAGCACACCCTAGCTACAAGATACAAATTTAGCAAAACAGTTATTTAATTGAAGTTGATATTTGAACCGCAATCGTTCTATTTAGTTCCAAAAGGAAAATAAAAAGTAATGATATCCATATCAGAACTTATGTAGCCTTATCGCTTTAGCATTAAGATATAATTTGGCAGCACCACGTCTTAGAATCAGATTCAGGCAAGATATAACAAACAGCTCCAACTAAAGTGCAATTTCTCATTCGCTCACAACAATTTTAAACATCGAATATTAGCACTGATAAAAACATTCTTCTGTAAATATTTAAAAAATATTTAACGAATTGTTTAGTAAAAACGGTTGTTTCCCTTTTCGTTATGCAATACAATGTTCATGGGCTTAATGTTACTATTTGTTAAATTTTTCATGGGCTTAATATGGATAATATTTTGCGTAATGTTTGTGCAGAGCCTGTTCGTAAGACGTGAACCAACTTGTCTTCAAGTCCAAATTATCATTCAAAATAACCAAGAAGTCAGAACCATATGCACAGTTCGGCGATGTACATTATACTCGTCTTGGATTTTCCACGTTTCGGTAAAACATAACACAAATAATTTCCGTAACGCCATTAATGTCGCATGCTGCCCCTAATTATCTTTATCATTATATAATCGAACAACGTTTTCCGCTTGAAAACACATTTACTTTTTTGCATAAGTAACGGTATATAATTAGAAATTCAGCTTGTCTGATCTGTACTATGTTGCATAGGTCTCCTTGTCTCAGTGCATCGATGCAACCCTTCTTCAAATCTGCACGTGAGATCGTTTGTAGGAGTTAATATTATGTAATAAGTGGTATACAATGAATTTATCATCAGTATTTGTACTACAAAATTTAACAGAATCTCTTTGGGACCGCCGATATTAATTTGGAAGTTAAGAGAGTCTCAAAAACTGTGTTTGCTGCATCTTCGGAAATAAGCATGGAATGCGGCGAAGATCAATAGTAATCATAAAATGAATCTGAAATAACTATTCCATATGCATTTGCGCCAAGAGCAAGCAAAAATATTGGATGAATTAAATCTCAACATGTGTTTTACATTGATGTTCAAAATCAAACATATCTCATTAACAAATATCATTTTGATGAAATAAAATCCCTCCTGTGAAATGTCTTTGTGATTTTTTAAATGGCGCTGTAGACCTATCGACCAAACCAAAAGTGATGGAAAAAAACTACTAACGTGGAAACATGTCCCAAATAGATGGATTATCATATGATTTGTTCCAAAGTACTTGCTGACCATATGAAATGTGTGCATTGGAGACGTATCAAGTGAAAACAAATTTAAAAAATTTTAGAGGAATCCAAAATTTAAAATTATTGTGTCTACAGTAACATTGTTAATTTCATTCCCATTTCTAAGAATCGCAGAATGGCTTTCACATCAGCATTACATGTATTTATTAAACTCTGCTAACGTAATTAGCAGGCGAATTTTTTGAAGTGTTCGAATGGTCTCACATAAGAAATACTTCGAGTCACATAATGAGTTCATTTATGTCTTAAAATTCAGTATATGGTATTTAACATTTTGCGGATATATTCTAATGTTAAAAAATGCATTATTTTTTATTTACTTTTGATAAAAAAATTTAAATAATTCAGGTTACTGCAAAAATTCCTTTCCAAGCTTAAAACATGTTTCTCCTTCGTTTTCAAATTCTAAGTCCTTGTGTAGTGATAATTGTTTTCACTTTTATAACATATTGTATTCCACTTTACCCCGTGATATAAGCAGACTACTTAGAATTTCTAACACACATTTCCAAATAAATATCCCTTCCGTGCACACAGAAAAAGAATAAGAAAAAACTGGCATTATACACTGGCGGAAAGTGAAAAAATAACACCAAGTAGGAGACGTCTGATACCAACGAAATTTATAGAGCATAATAACGGAATACAGAGGACAACGTGATCCAAACATTATGGCAAAATACAGCAGTATTTGCTGGTAAACTGAAAAATAACATTTCCATGTAACATGGTTAGTACGAGGTTGAACCGCCATGAACTGCGTCACACTGTGCAATTCTGACATGGAGTCTGTCGTACAGATGTTGGATGTAAGTTTGAGGTAATGAGTTCAAAGCATCCTCAACCCGGACGGGTAAATCGGGACCGGTCGTGGCTGGCCGTGGAGACCGGATAAGTCGTTGTCCTATAAAACCCCACACGTGCTCAATGGGGGACAAATCCGGTGAACGTGCAGGCCGTGGAAGTTGTCTCACACCCTGAAGTACATGCTGCGTTGCACGTGCCGTGTGTGGGCGTGCGTCATCTTGCTGGAAAACACCACGATAGACCTACTTTACAAATGGCACAACAACGGGATGAATGATGTTGTTGATGCAGGAGGTGCTGCTTAACGAATTCGGAACAAACACTAGTTGTGAACGGGAGTGATAGCTGATCGCTCCCCACACCAGGATACCAGGTGTAGGCCCTGTGTGTCCCTAGCAGATGCAAGAAGGGTGGAGACGCACCCCTGTGTGTCTGCGAACACGAATAAGGCCATCGGAAGCTCCTTAGCAGAATCTGCTTTCATTGCTGAACACGACAAATCGCCATTGCATTCTCCAGTGCAGACGTTAGCGACACCACTGCAGCCGTTCCTGACGGTGGGCTGGAGTTAGAGGAACACATGCCAGAGGCACACGTGCACGTAGTCCTGCATCCAGTAGACGGTTGCGGACTATTCGCACAGTCACCTCAGGTGCAACGGAAGCTCGTATTTGCGTCGCAGTGGATATTCTGCTTGACAACGCCGCTCTTTTTGCGTCGATCGGCCCGCTCATCAGTCCGTCTGTGACTCCCGGTTCCACGTCTTCTCGTGTGGGAATGTTCCTCTGACCATCTACGCCGCCATCGTACCACCACCGATACTTCCTGTCCAATTCACTCCGCAATGCGACGATACGACCACCCGGCCTCGCAGAGTCCGACTAGATGGCCTCTATCAAAGTCCGATAAATGCTGAAATCTTCCACGTCTTCCATGACCAGGCATTGCAGCTTCTTCAGGGTCTTCGCACGTGTCCATACACCGACGACTGATTACCTTCACTTCGCCGTACTCCTTAAATACCACCGAAGATAATTTGCATATTATGCCGTGCTGTGGCGTAAGTGCTCACCGGTTGGACCCGAAATTAACATCACACCTACGTAAACTCCACCCCATTAACATATGTAAATTTCATGATCGTTCGAATTCCTTCTTGGCGGTCTTTTTTCACTTTCCGCCAGTGTAATTAGAAAGATTAATTAAACTTTTATCGTGACTTCAATTAAATAAAAGTCACGTTTGCATCCTTTACTTTTTTCCAAAACTGTAACGAAAAAAACATATTCGGCATGAAAATAACACACTGGACGTTTTGGCTCTTTAACGCAGTATGCTTCAGTTATCACCCTGGCATTTTGATTTAGATATTTATTTCATTCATTTTAATCATTGAAAATTTAATTTTATAAAAACGGTTATATATATATCTACCTAACTATTTTTATTTCATATACGAGAGTAAACCAAAAATTATCCGCACTTGCGCTATACTTTTTTTCATGTTGGCAGCACTACTTTCTGCGCGCGCATGCTTTAATATGGTATTCTTGTGGTTATGTTATTGAAGATACTGAAGTTTGATCTCAATTACATTTTTCTTCGTTTTCTTACAGAGTAAACACGGCCGCTCCGCCAGCATGGTGTCACTTCAATTCGTCGACTGCGACGATTCGTCGCGCGTCAATTCGTCGACTACGACAATTCGTCGCGCGTCAAATCGTCGCCTGCGTCAGTTCGTCGCGCGTCAATTCGTAGAACGTCAATTCGTCGAGGACAATATTGTCGACTACCTGAATTCGTCGACTACGTCAATTCGTCGCGTTTACAGATTTTGGTTACATACAAAACAAATGCAGGAAAACGTACTATTTAAAATTTTCGTGAAATCTGGTTTTCATTTCAGAACCATCAAATTTGGTATCATGAAACTCTAACTTAGACGCTAGACGGCTTTTTGAAGGGGTTCGGGCCCGGGGATCAGAGCCCCCCCCCCCTCATAAAAAATTTCGTAAAATATACAGTTTTCATTTTAGAACCACAAAATTTGGTATACTATCTCATGGTACTCTAACTTAGACGGTACACCGTTTTTGGAAAGGTCAAGGCCCGGGGGGTCAGAGCCCCCCACATACAAAATTTTCTTAAAAACTACAATTTTCAATTCAGAACCACCAATCCTGGTATACTATCTCATGGTACCCTAACTTAGACGCTAGACGATTTTTTGAAGTGGTTGCAGCCCGGGGGGTAAGGGCACCCCTCATAAAAAAAATTCGCAAAATCTACAGTTCTCAATTTAGAACCACCTAATTTGGTATACTATCTCATGGTACTCTAACTTAGACGCTAGACCGTTTTTGGAAGGGGTTGGAGCCCGGTGGGTAAGAGCCTCACGTCATAAAAAATGCCGTAAATTCTACAGTAATCAATTTAGAACAACCAAATTTGGTACACTATCTCATGGCACTCTAACTTAGACGGTAGACCGTTTTTGGAACGGGTCAAGGGTCGGGGGTCAGAGCTCCCACACATACGAAATTTTCTTAAAAACTACAGTTTTCAATTCAGAACCACCAAATCTGGTATACTATCTCATGGTACTCTAACTTAGACGCTAGACAGTTTTTGGAAGGGGTTGGAGCCCGGGGGTAAGAGCGCCCCCCACCTCGTCATAAAAAAAGCCGTAAAATCTACAGTATTCATTTTAGAACCACCAAATTTGGTATACTATATCATGGTGCTCTAACTTAGACGGTGGACCCTTTTTGGAACGGGTCAAGGCCCCGGGGTCAGAGACCCCCTCATAATTTTTTTGTAAAATCTACAGTTTTCAATTCAGAACCATTAAGTATGGTATCATGAAACTATAACTTAGACGCTAGTCGCTTTTTGGAAGGGGTTAGAGCCCGGGGAGTCAAAGCCCCCATCATAAAAATTTCGTAAAATCTACAGCTTTCAATTTAGAACCACCAAATTTGGTATACAATCTCATAGTACTATAACTTAGACGGTAGACGCTTTTTGGAAGGGGTTAGAGCCCGGGGAGTCAAAGCCCCCATCATAAAAATTTCGTAAAATCTACAGCTTTCAATTTAGAACCACCAAATTTGGTATACTATCTCATAGTACTCTAACTTAGACGGTAGACCGTTTTTGGAAGGGGTTGCAGCCCGGGGGTTAAGGGCTCCCTTTATAAAAAAATCGCAAAATCTAGTTTTCAATTCAGAACCACCAAATCTGGTATACTATCTCGTGGTATTCTAACTTAGACTGTAGACGGTTTTTGGAAGCGGTTGGAGCCGGGGGTTAGAGCCTCCCACATCAAAATTGCCGTAAAATCTAGTTTTAAATTTAGAACCACCAAATTTGCTCTCATGAAACTCCAACTTAGCGGAAGACCGTTTTTGGAACGAATCGGGGGCCAGGAGGTCAGCCCCCCCCCGGTACAAAATTATCGTAAAATCTACAGTTTTCAATTTTGAACCACCAAATTTGGTATACTATCTCATGGTACTCTAACTTAGACGGTAGACGGTTTTTGGAACGGGTCGGGGCGCTGGGCTTTAGATCCCCCCCGCAATACAAAATTTTCGTAAAATCTACAGTTTTTAATATAGAACCACCAAATTTGGTATACTATCTCATGGTACTCTAAATTCGACGGTAGACGGTTTTTGGAACTTCGACGGTAGACGGTTTTTGAACATCTACAATTTTCAATTTAGAACCACCAAATTGGGTATACTATCTCTTGGTAGTCTAACTTAGACGGCAGACGGTTTTTGGAACGGGACGGGCACTGGGTCAGAGCCCACCTCATAAAAATGTTTGTAAAATCTACAGTTTTAAATTTAGAACCACCAAATTTGGTATACTATCTCATCGTGCTCTAACTTAAACGTAAGACTTTTTTTTGGAACGGGTCAAGGCCCGGGGAGTAAGTGCCTCCACATACAAAATTCTTCTTGACAAGTGGTCAGAAGCCAGCCCGTAGATCACTCCACCGCCGTAGCGGCACACGTTGAAATATAATTTTCATACGGCCCCAAAGGCTCTTATGGACATACTAGGTTGAACTGGACGCAAATAAATCATTAATATAATTTGTACTAGCAGGGATACCAGTTATTTTCCAGGTACATATTACTATTTGTGGAATCACCAAGTTCAGCGGGTTAAAGTTAATGAATGAAAAAGGTATTCCTGCAATTTTCCAGTAAACATATTTTAAATTTTTGATTTAGTTAATTTTATTTTGCGAAACAAAAAAGAAAGAAAAAGGAATGGGAATACTTACCTTCTAGGAGACATCTATAAAACTGCAGTACATCTGGCGTGTGCTTCTGTGAATCCCGCAACAAAGAAATGCGATGTACCTATGTGTTGTTGATTGCGTTCGACTTCACATTGGCATTGATCATCTTTTTCTTACCGTTTTGAGTTTTAAATATCTGGAACTCTCTATTTACATTACATTATATTTCTTCCTGATAAGCCACTCGTTGGTAGTGAAAGGTAAACTATATTGATTTGTATTTTTAATACACCAATAAATGCATATTTTTGTACTTTATTGTTATCTACATTCCTCAACTTAGACCGTAGGTTGGTTAGTTGGTTGGTTGATGGTTTATGGTGCAAGGCCCTCAAAGGGCCAAAGAGCGCCTTAGAACATAGATAGGGTATTCTTAAGAGTAAAAAACGGAACTTTTTACAAAACGTTTGTATGGGGCTCCCTTGACCCGGGCCCCGACCCCTTCCAAAAACCGTCTAAGTTAGATAACCATGAGTACTATACCAAATTTGGTTGTTCTAAATGGAAAACTGTAGATTTTACGAAATTTGTATGAGGACGGGGGGGGGCTCTCACCCCCCGGGTTCCAACCCCTTCCAAAAATCGTGTAGCGTCTAAGTTACAGTTTCATGATACTATAATTTGGTGGTTCTGAATTGAAAACTGTAGTTTTTAAGAAAACCTTGTATGTGTGTGTGTGTGCGGGGGGGGGGGGCTCTGACCCCCGGGCCTTGACCCGTTCCAAAAACCGTCGACCGTCTAAGTTAAAGTACCTTGAGATAGTATACCAAATTTCTAAACTGAAAACTGTAGATTTTACGGTATTTTCATGGGGGGTCATACCCCCGGCCTCCAACCCCTTCCAAAACCATCTAGCGTCTAAGTTAGTGTACCATGTGATAGTATACCAGATTTGGTGGTTCTGAATTGAAAACTGTAGATTTTAAGATAATTTTTTATGCGATGGGTTCTGACCCTCCGTGCCTTTAACCGTTCCAAAAACAGTCTGCCGTCTAAGTTAGAGTTCCATGAGATAGTATACCAAATTTGGTGGTTTTAAATCGGAAACTGTAGATTTTGCGAATTTTTTTGACGGGGGTCCTTACCCCCGGGCTGCAACCCCTTCAAAAAATCGTCTAGCGTGTAAGTTAGAGTACCATGAGATAGTATACCAGATTAGATGGTTCTGAATTGAAAACTGTAGATTTTTAGAAAATTTTGTATGTGGGGGGTTCTGGCCCCCGGGCCTTGACACGTTCCAAAACGGTCTATTGTCTAAGTTAGAGTAACACGAGATAGTACACCAGATTAGATGGTTCTGAATAAAAAACTGTAGTTTTTAAGAAAATTTTGTATGTGGGTGGTCCTAAGCCCCCGGGCCTTTACCAGTTACAAAAACGGTCTGCCGTCTAAGTTAGAGTACCATGAGATAGTATACCAAATTTGGTGGTTTTAAATTGGAAACTGTAGATTTTGCGAATTTTTTTATGAGGGGGGCCCTTACCCCCGGGCTGCAACCCCTTCAAAAAATCGTCTAGCGTGTAAGTTAGAGTACCATGAGATAGTGTACCAGATTAGGTGGTTCTGAATTGAAAACTGTAGTTTTTAAGAAAATTTTGTATGTGGGGGGGCTCTGGCCCCCCTGGCCTTGACAGGTTCCAAAACGGTCTATTGTCTAAGTTAGACTAACATGAGATAGTACACCAGATTAGGTGGTTCTGAATTGAAAACTGTAGTTTTTAAGAAAATTTTGTATGTGGGGGCTCTGACCCCCGGGCCTTGACCCGTTCCAAAATCCGACAACCGTCTAAGTTAGAGTACCATGAGATAGCATACCTGATTTGGTGGTTCGGAATTGAAAACTGTAGATTTTACGAATATTTTGTGTATGGGGGGCTCTGACCAACCGGGCCTCTGACCCGTTCCAAAAACCGTCTACTGTCTAATATTTTTAGTGCCAAAGAAAAAGCGTAATATTCCTATCCTATCCGAGTATCTAAACTTTATAAATTTGATCAGGGAGGAAGACGTTCGAAATCGTAAGTTTTCCTGCATTCGTTTTGTATGTAACCAAATCTGTAAACGCGACGAATTGCATAGTCGACGAATTTGTCCGCGATGAATTGACGCTTGACGAATCGTCGTGGTCGACGAATTGACGCATTCGACGAATTGACGCAGGCAAGGAATTGACGCGCGACGAATCGTCGCAGTCGACGAATTGACTTGGTCGAAGAATTGACGCACGCGACGAATTGACGTAGAACCCTACAGCATTGTGCACCAAGAAAGAACACAGAGCAGTGATCCAATTCCTCTTGTCTGAAGGTGTGTCAGGGGCTGATATTCTTTGCAGGCTTGCAGCAAAATACGGGGACAGCGCTCTTCCACAGGGAAGTGTGTATGAGTGGATGGAGAAGTTTAAAAATGGCAGGAAAAACGTGAAACATGAAGAGGGTGAAGGACGCACATCGACCTCCATCACTGACGGGAATATTGAACAAGTTTGAGAGACGATTCTGGTGAACCGAGTAGTGACCATCGATGAGGTTACCTGTTCTCGGAAAATCAGTTATGGTTCTGCAAACGAAATCATCCAAAAGAAACTTAGTTTCCGTAAAGTTTCTGCAAGATGAGTGCCAAGACAGCTTACGAAGAGCAAAAGCGTAAACGTGTGGAGATCTCTCAACGCTTACTCAACCGCTTAAAGGATGATGGCGGAGCGTTTTGGGAGAGAATCGTCACAGGAGATGAGACCTGGATTTATCACTGTGAGCTGAAATCCAATCGGCAGAGTATGGAGTGGAAACACCCGAGATCGCCAGCGAAGAAGAAATTCGAGACGCAACATTCCGCAGGAAAAGTGATGCTAACCGTTTTTTGGGACTCTAAAGGGCCTCTACTGGAACATTACCTGGACGAGGGGTCTACAGTCACCAGTGTAAGCTACTGCGAAATGCTGGCAAAGGAACTGAGACCAGCTATTCTCACCAAACGCCGAGGCCTATTGTCGAAGCAAATGTTGTTGTTGCACGACAATGCACTCACCCAACTCGGCCTCCCACACCGTTGAAACCCTTGGAAAATTGGGTTTCGAGGTGCTGGAACGCCCTCCATACAGGCAATAACTCGCCCCTACCGACTTTCATCTCTTTGGACCCCAAAAAGATGCTTTGTGAGATCGTTGATTTGCTTCGGACGACGAAGTGAAGGAAGTGGTGCATAAATGGCTGTGTGACCAGCCAGTAATTTTCTTCTTCAATGGAATACGCAGGCTTGTGGACCGTTGGAAAAAGTGCATCAAAAGGCAAGGAGAGTAAGGAAAAAAATTATGTGTTTTTTCAACCCCTGCTGTTATTGTGATATAATATAGAAACAAGAGAGCGGATAATTTTTGATTTATCCTCATGATAATATGTAGAGGATTTTAGGAAGGGAGTGTCTGATCCCAGGTCTTATACAACCCTTAGAAATAGGAATATAGGAGATTTGGGCTAGAGTGCCCGATAGGAAAGTGATACGGAAGCGAAGTAGAAAGGGGGAGGAAGACGCCCTTATTTATTACCGGGGGGTCAGTACCCGGGGTCCGACGGCTTAACGTGCCCATCCGACGCACGATGGATATTTAGTGGATCGAACCTGAGGTCCTTTGCGTAGCAGTCACGAACGTTGCCCACTCGGCCACCCGCAGCCTGATTTATCCTCATACTAAGATAATACAAGTTATATCACCAACATTTTATTTTTTCTAGACTACCAAGGTTTCGCTGTGTATTGACTTTGCTTCATTAGGACGAACCGTAAATGTTGAAATTGTACATGATGTCATAAATTGTGTTTGCAGTCGTGATTTTTGTTAGTTTCTTCACGCTGATGATAGAAATGATATGGATGCCATGTCATTAACAAGTTGCGAATAATTATGATACATATGAAAATATTCCAAAATATCAAGCTTGGTTGTTGAATCTGGCTTGTCAATTAGTTTTGCTTCTTCAAAAAGAAATTATCCTTTTCGTAACAATGTTCAGCCATCAATGACGTCTTTAGGTCACATCTCCGA
The DNA here is from genome assembly GCA_039090855.1 of Macrothele yani. Taxonomy (NCBI): domain Eukaryota; kingdom Metazoa; phylum Arthropoda; class Arachnida; order Araneae; family Macrothelidae; genus Macrothele; species Macrothele yani. Next base: position 68,338,422 of record CM077033.1, on the reverse strand, counting down.
ATATAGGTCTTGTGCTCCATCAATCGGAAACTCAAGGCTGTTCCGAATGTCAGTACAATGCTCCTTTAATTGAAATGCAACTAACCAAAACCAGTCAAAGTAAACACCATTTATGATATCATGTACGATTTGAATATTTACGAGTCATTCGTCCTGATGAAGCTAGGTCAATACCCAGCGAAACCTTGGTCGTCTTAAAAAAAAATTTGTGATAATTGTTTTATTATCTTAATATATATAATCGTCACGAGACGGCGGACTCTGATTTCAGGAATGAGATCCTTAATTGAGCTATTGATGGGAAGGTAGCAAGCGATAACAGTGGGTTATCCCGAATACTGCGACAAATAGAGGGCGCTATCACCATCCATTTCCCACCATTATCACCGGCTATGCTACAATGTTTGTTACCCAGTTGTTGCAGTAAAGTAATCAGTTAAAGTTTGTAAAGTTGAAGAGCTGTGAATTTCAGTCGCAACACTGTGAAATGTTTTTCTAAATGATGTCTTCTCTAAACGTAAATTATTTAGTGGTATTGCACTTTTAATTTCATTAAAATAAGGAATTCACTTGAAGGATTTAGCTAAATACTACAGACCAAAACTGATGCTTTAAACATTTCAATCACTCCATTTACAGCGTGTGAAGGGATTTCTTCCCTGCATGTTAAGAAAATAAATAATTTTCTTCGTCCAGTATTCTTCAAGAAGATTCTACGTCAGAGCTGACAAAAATAAATTAATTTTTCATGACCAAACCATCAAATGTTATCATTTTTCCACATATCCCCTAATATTGCTGATACGTCTGGTGTACTACAACGTTTACCGCCACATTGCTTCCTATCAAGTCGGTACTGTAACGTTAACTACTCATTCAACAGGTGGCTGCTGTTTCATGGACGAAAAAGGAACTGTTCTTCGCGCAAGATATGTTCAGCAGTGGTACAACGAGCAGGGCAACATTTTCAGCATTCTTCTCTCGCAACCAAAAAGCACGGATCTGATCCCCATTGAGAATGCATGGACCGTGTTAAAACGGGTAGGGGAGCGAAGTCCTCTTCTGTCAAATCTTAGCGAGTTAAAGGACAGTCTGGGTAAGCCTGGCATTCTTCACACGTAGATGAAATTTACCTTCTAATGGAATGTACACCGAACCGCAATGGCGTTCTGCAATTCAGGGTAAATTAGGCTTAACCCGTGTTGAATAAAAGTTTCTCATTCAGTGAAACGCGCGGTATCCTGATAGGCCGAAGGCTTTACTTGAAGAATTGGTTCCAAATTTGTGGTAACTCGAGTGAGACGCAATCATTGCAAGTATCGCTGTTGGTAATGGCTAGTCATTCCAATGTATACGCTTGGTCATTCCAATGTAGTATCGTTTAGAGCCGTCCGGATACTGTAGGGGATAGCATAAACACCTGCTTCGCAAGAGAGAGGTGGTTTTTCACTACTTCCCTGTAGCACAGTATATAAAGATGCAGGAGAACTTCTGCCAACGCCGTAGTTCATCTCCTTCAGGGCGTTTTTGAGTTTATAAGACACATTTGGTATGTAGGGAATTGAGCCTAAATAACGTATTCGTACGGCTCTAAACGATACTACATTGGAATGACCATCGTTCGTTAGGAATAAGAATAAAGGAACATAAAAGAGACACAACCCCCGGTAAATTAGCCACGGCACTATCCAGAGAAGTGAAATTCAAGTCAGCAGCTCCTGTATGGGATGATATAAAGAAATTAGCTACCTAAACTACCTTTAAAGGTACAGCCATTCGGAAAACCGTGGAAACCATTACCAACAGCGATATTTGCAATGATTGTGTCTCACTCGAGTTGCCACGAATTTATAACCAATTCTTCGAGTAAAGCCTTCTGCCTATTAGGATACCGCACATGCAACCAACGTGATGCGTCATATCTTTAAATGAATATAACATCGTATCTATTGTTGTCAAGTTAAATTTCCGAGTTTAAATTGTTAACGCGTTCTATTTTTCAGTTGCAGTTACTGTCTAACTTCCTCGAAAAAACCATCTGGTTGATGTGCGAAAGCTTGGAAACGCTGATGTGTCTACTTCCTACGCCAATAAATCGGATCACTAGTACAGTGTTACTATTTACTATTTAATTGGCGTCCTGTTCCTTGTTATCAGTTATATAATTCTCACTTACACGTTTTTCGCTTTTATGGGTAGTTTTTTGTTAGTCCTGATATTTTATTAGATCCTATCCCTTTTTCAGCACATCTTTTGTAAAAAAAGATCGTGCTGATGTTATCGGTTTGTCCGTCCGTCCGTCCGTCTGTACCCACGTTATCTCTGCAACTATTAGTCCGATTTAAAAAATTCTTTTTGCATTCGAAAGCTTGAAATATGTCAGTTTTTTTACGATGTACAATTTTGCCGCTAGAGGGCGTAAATGCAGATGATGTCGAATTCAAAAATACGTTTTATTCCACATATTTGCTTCTAAACATCCGATTGAAAAAAATCTTTTATCTTTCGATTCCATTTATGTCGAAGAGTATTTTGGATATAGATTATTTTTCAAATTACACATAGATTTTCCGCTAGGGGGCGTAAAAGTAAATTACATTTTTTCTGATAACTCTTCTTCTAAAACACCGATTTGAATTTTTTTTTTCAGCGGATACATCTCCTGATGCACAATTGTTTGCATATAATTTCGAATTTTTGTTAAAGAATACTTTGGCCACCAGGGGGCGTAAGCGTTAACTTTCGCTTCTGATGCATTTGCCATAAAATCTGAGCTTCTAAAATATCTATTGAAAAAATTATTTCGTGGACTGATGCCACTCGCATCGATAAACCTTTTTCGGAATATTTTCTTCCTAAAATATTCCACAGTTTCTTCGCCAGGGGGCGTAGATGTATATCACATTTTCGTCAATTTCTCGACTTCTAGTCGTCCCATTTGAAAACTTCCTTCTTTGTTGGATAGTGTTTTCCGTGTGACATGTTTTTCATATAATTTCAAAATTTTCAAGTAATTCATAGACTTTCCGATAGGGGCGTAAAGGTAAATTGCGTTTTCCCTTATATCTCTCTCTGCCTCTAAATCTCCGATCTGAAAAATTCTTTCTGCACCGGATACAGTTCCTGATGGGAAATCGTTTGCACGTAATTTCAAAATTTTGTAAAAAATTGTTTGGCCACCAGGTGGCGTAAGTGTTAAGTTCCGCTTCTGATGTATTTGCAGCAAAAAATGACCTTCTAAAATCTCGACTGATAAAAATTCTTTTGTGGACCGACACTACTCATGTCGACAAATATTTTGGAACATTTTCTTCTTGAAATAATGCATGGTTTCTACGCCAGGGGCGTAGATGTATATCTTATTTTTTGTTAATATCTCTACATCTAAAAGTCCGATTTGAAAAATTCCTTCTTGTTGGTTAGTGTTTCCGATGGGAATTGTTTTTCCTATAAATTCGAAATTTTCAAGTAAATCATAGAATTTTCGCTGGGGCGCACAATGGTAAATTGCGTTTTCTGCTCCTAAAACTCCGATTAGAAAAATTCTTCCTGTGTTGCATACAAGACTTGACGAAAAATATTTTTCACGTAATTTCTAATGTTTGGTAAGAATGGTTTGGCTACCAGGGGTCATAAGTGTTTCTACTTCTCATGTATTTGTAGCAAAATCTGGGCTCCTGAAAACTCGACTAAATTTTATTTTGTACCGATACCGCTCATATGGATAAACCCTTTGTGAATACTTTCTTCCTAAAATAATGCATGGTTTTCCCACCAAGGGACGTAAAGTCACACCTTATTTTTGTCGATAACTCTGTTTTTAAGAGTTCGTAAGCTCACGATTCCGTTTACTGCAATATCTGAGGGATTAAAGACCCGATTGAAAAACTTCTTTCTTCCGTCAGTTACTATTGTTTTCCATACCGGTTCCATTGACTTTGAATAGCTTTGATAAATTTAATTTGCGTCAGAACGGATTCAAAAGACGTGCTTATTACACCCGAAAATTCGGTGTCATCTTTCTTGTTAGCACGTCTTTTGTAAAAAAATATCGTGCTTATGTTATCGGTTTGTCCGTCCGTCCGTCTGTCTGTACCCACGGTATCTCTGCAACTATTAGTCCGTTTTGAAAAATTTTTTTGCATTCGAAAGCTTGAAATATGCGAATGATGATCCTTGATATCGTTTTTTTTACGATGTACAACTTCGCCGCTAGAGGGCGTAAATGCAGATGATGTCGAATTCAAAAATACGTTTTTTTTAATATTGCTACACATAATTTTTTTGAACACTTCTAGCGATAATACGTAAACATTTAAATTTCAGATGATAACAAAATGCACAGTTCCTATTTCTTTTGCATGTAATCTGTTGAATTAGAAATCAAGCAGTTTTTACCGTTCATTATTTGAAAATGGACCAACAAACTCACGTTTCTTGGTTTAGTCGCTAGGTGCCGTAATAGGCACGTTAAACAGAAAGTTCTTATTAAGACTCCTGGGAGTACCAAATGAATACATTTCATAACGTAATTTTTTTCTGAATAAATTACTGCGGATAGCTTTCTTGTATATTCGACCGCTTGTGCAACCGATAACACCTTATTATCGATATAAACATTTCAAAATATTTCTATAGACAATATTGTTATATTCCCACGTAATGCAGTTTAAGGAAGCCATATGCGCTACTGGAATTAAACAAGTAGAGGATGACCGCTTCTTTCACATGCACTGCATAATTTATTCTAAATAGTAACGCAATATGTAAAAGTTAATACATTTTTTAATCCTAAAAAATAGTACCTTTAGTAAATTATACGAATTTTTAGAGAATATCCATGCAGAATACTAGAAACACTAAAGTCCTGCTAGGTCAGATCTATTATATATGCACTCAGCCAACGCCTGGGTCAATCGAGCATGAAGAGACTATCTCTACGATGTGTAGGATGTACAGAATAACAATGCAGAAGCCAGGAATCACATTTAGTTGGTGGTGATTTCTGGCATATTCTACTAACATTAGTGACTAATTCTGGTTTTTTGTGTTTGCTGGGGCTCTTAGTTTTTTTATTGGAGGTATACACAAATGACATTTATGGTAACAGATCACACGTCGCGGTAATATTTTAACTGCGCCAGTGTAAGATGTTTATGTTTCGAGATTACAAATGGTCCCGCAGATGAATCGTTTCCAAACACGTATACGTTAAAAAGTTTCGTTTTTCTCTTTTGTTCTTTTTCTTATTTCTTTTTTACAATAAGATGTGAAAATTATTCCTTTTATTGAATGCAAATGTATTTTCTCATTTCACTGAAACAAATTTATGTACGCATTTCACTGATTTGGTGAAATCATTTGTTTTCGTTAATTTTATACTTCGATTTCCGTAGCTAATCCCAAAACATCTGTACATTATTTCAATGACGGTTATAATGCAATATCTGCTATTCGGCAATTTATTAGGATTAACTCACCAGCTCTGTTATTATCACAGTCCTTACCCTCTTTTTATTTGTTTCTTGGATATAGTACAAAATTAATTCGTCACGGAACAGTTAGATATTTACTTAATAAATAGGTAACTACACAGCTTGTGACGTTTTTTTTTTGTTGTAGTTCTTAGGTTGTTAAGTATAATATTCCAGACCAATGTGTCGAAAACAGATCTCCGCCAGAGCAATTTTAACCCAATAAAAAATTGCTATTGTTGATCACCATGTTTCTTTGATTTCCAACCGATACAGTACACTCACTTTTCTAAAACTCCGCGCACCAAGAAAAAACTGCACGATTAACCCTAAATCAGGCGAATAGCTACGGGAAGCGCGGACATGCAAATGTTTAAAGTTTCGCGCGATTCCCTATGCCCGCGCGAGCAGGTCCGGAGCTAAAATCGAAATCCTTGGGTCTCATAAGGCGCCGCGCAGGGAACTCAACATAAGTGCCAAAGAGCCCGGTAAGAGTCAGGGGAGATCCCTGAGCGATACACATGCCGAACAGCCGCCGTGGATGTGCGTACAGGCAACTGACGGAGTTGAACGAGGCCGTATCGTAGGGATGAGAGAGCCAGGGTGGCCGGCGCGCTGAATCGGCTGCCATTTGGGTCCGTAGGACAGCTCGGTGCGATCGCGCTGGAAGCAATGGACACCGGAATGCACCATGACACAGCGGACTGGCTCTGGGCGACCCAGGCACACCACATTAGAGAGGACCGTAGGATCTGTGAAAACGACGCTCACAAGTGCTACGCCGTCATTATCAACCATCTAGAGACGTGTGGTGTCTGTGAAAAGGACTCCTGTGCCCTCCATTACCATTTGCAGACGTCTGCCAGAGGCGAATATGTCCTCTAGACGGCGCTTACGTTTTATGCCATCAACACCAGACCATCGTTGCCGTTGATTGCAGTGGTGAGAGCAGCGAGCAGCGTGGAATGCTGCAAACTGGCGACGCATAGTGTTTAGCGATGAATCCTGTTTCTGTTTGGAAAAGGACGGCCACCATGTCCGAGTGTGGAGGACCGCAGGAGAGCTCTATTATCCCAACCTCACTATACAACTGCACGCGTCTCGAACCGTAGGCGTGATGGTCTGCGGAACCATCGCGTATGACAGCAGGACTTCCCTTGCATTGATCCGAGGGACGTTAATAGCCCAACGCTAAGCACAGGAGATCTTGTCGCCCCATGTGCTGCCTTTCCTGGAGAGGCTGCTCGGAGCCATTTTCCAACAAGATAACACTTGTCCGCACCGCACACGGCTTGGGGTTTTTAGGACTGTCTACGTCATGCTTCGACGTTTCCATGGCTTGGCAGATCGCCTCATCTATCACCCATCGAGCACGTGAAGGACCAAATGGGACGTCCGCTTTCTCCATGTCCCACTTTTCGTGATTTAGAGCGTCAGTTGCAAGACGTGGGGGCCTATCTGTCCCAAGATAACATACGTCGTCTCTTTGACTCCATGTTGGACTGTATCACTGCATGTATCCGAGCATGACGTGGTCCGACGCGGCACTAACACTAACCGGTATGTGTACCGAATGTCTTAGGCAAAACATCCTGTTGCTTTGATAATGTAATCACTTCTGTCCTTGGTGTGTACCATCGCAATGCTAAAATCTCATTGCAACCCGAAGCCTCATTCTTCGTGTGCCGATTTTTAGGACAATGGGTGCACATACAGTCTGCAATTAGCGCCATCTTGCGTTGGTGGAAGTGTTTGGAACTAGCAATGATTCCGTCTTTCGAACATGATCGCACAAGCCGCAAGGCGCATTCCTTCACGTTAATACAGTCAGTCCCTGACTCAGCATTATAAATATTTCCCAATAGCCTTTTTTCAGAATAAAGGAAATGTAGGTATACAAATTTTGTGAATTGGTGTGTGAGTGCGTGTATGTGAGAAAATGCAGTTTGCTGTATCTTAAAGTTTTCACTATATTTTACCAGCAATCCATTTTTAGAGAAATTCTTGAAAATACAATTTTTCTGGATATATGCCAACTGCCCCCAATTGTTCGACGAATGGGATTTTGAATTTAAAACTTACTGTGAAAAACATAATGTCTTTATTGTTAAAATTCTATTTCGTTCATACTAGAAAATTAATTTTATGATTATTCGTTACACCCAAACGGAATTTTGCTGCATTAATAATTTAAATTAAAATCATGTATCTTTATTTTCCTTAATGTATTTATCTGTGGTCGGGAAAAATAACGACACATCAAGAGATTCAATTTCAACGTAATCACAAAGAGGTTCCTGTTCCGGAAGAGTTGAAATTTAAATTGACCCATCTGTTTTGAAACAAAACTGGTCAGTAGAAATTTCTTCAAAACATTGTGACAGTTTTTAATTCTATTCTGTGTTTCTTAACACGCGCAAGAATAAGATCGCTAAGTTTCTCAATTTCATGCATGTGTATCTTTTGTAAGATCGTCAATTGCCCTTTTGAGAAGGATAACACCTAATTTGAATTTGAGGAGAGAGATGAGCAGTGTTCTGTACTCGATATAAGCTATAAATACTTCAACGCAGAATACAGTAAGAAAAGTGATATATGTCTTCATGTTGTCCGGTGGTCTTCACACTATTGCGTTAGCTCTGTATCCTACATACAGAAGGTGCTTCGGAAAATGGTTTATTATATTCGTATCATCATAGTAATCATTGTCGACCATTATCAATCTAGTGCTGGCGGAATGTCTCACCAAGTTCCTTCAACAACGGTCTGTCTTGAACCAGTCTCCGCCATGCCTCTCCCACATGATTTCTAGCAGTAATTTGAATACTGCAGAACTTACGCCAAAAGTCAGTTTCTTTGTACCAAATAAATGTTTTCCTTCATTATTCGTAATTAAAAATTTTTTCCATGCTTATTTTTTTTTATAAATTTAGAACATCAAAAGAACAGTTAGTTCAAGCTATTGAACATACTTTCGCACTGCAGACACGAGAAAAACGGCGAAATTATAACTTTCCTGTAAGTGTGTGATCTGGATACAAAAACAGCACATGATTAGCATAATTGCAAGAAATGCTAGAGCTAAGTTTCTTTTATCTATTTGTGTATTGAGCATACTCTTGTGCTGGAGCCACCACAGAAATGTGAAAGCATAACTTTTCTGTAAGTGTCTGGCCTGGACACCAGAACAGTACATGACTAGCATAATTGCAAAAAATTCTACTACTAAGTTTCTTTTATTTGTTTGTGTATTGAGCATACTCTTGTGCTGGAGCCACCACAAAAATGTGAAAGTATAATTTTCCTGTAAGTGTCTTGCGTGGACACCAGAACTGTACATGACTAACATAATTACAAAAAATGCTACAGCTAAGGTTCATTTGTCTTCTTATGTCCAAATGTGATAGTTGTTTGCAGTGTATTATTCTTAAAATAATTTTTATATAATGAAAATTCAAAATTCTCCTACCAGGATACTTGAGATGATTATTTCGCATTAGCTGTGTCAACAGCATAACATAAGATATATTGTCATGAAAGAGTGGTGCAGTGGTCAGCATATCCGGGCGTTTTCTGGGAGACGCGAGTTCGAATCCCGCTCCAGGGCGATGAAAATTTTCAAGTTTTCGAATATTTTCTGACTTACCATCCTTGTCACATTTCCGCCAAAAATCGAATTGTCATATTCAAAAATTTGTATAAGATATATTTTTTCCCGAATTAGTTATGGATTATTTTTAACTCATGCTTTTTACCTGTTTCAAGGAAACACCATACTACCAGTTAATTAGCAAATTCAGTGACAATTTTTTTAGTAGATCTGTCTAATGATACTTTTCTTTGTTCTGTACATAGAAGAGTGGTTCACATTACAGTGAAGAACTGGAATTATTTTGAAATAAACAAGTTTTCATTCATCTGCAGTGAACAGAAAAGTAACTAAGGAGAAAAATTGGCATGGCGAAATTTCTGTGTTTTTAAGTACGCTACCTGAGCAGAAAAAATTAAAAAAAAATGGTAAATCATGAAGTCCAAAATTTACACAATGTTTACAATGAGCATCGCGTTTGTGAATTTTCAATAAACCCGCTAATCGCTGCTTCCAGAGATTCAGAATGATGTGATTATCATCGTCATGGAGAACGTTTGAGGAAAAATTTCAACATTCCTTACCGTTAGATCAGCTTGGTGAAATTTTCGCAGAACCTCGAGAACTGCAATTAATTGCGGATAAAATTTTCTGATATGTTTTTGAAACTTCGATATACAATGTCCAAAAAATAATAAAAGCAAATTCATCGCATTTTTTTTAAAGTTGTGTATGCATTTCTTAAAGTCTTTTACACTTATTTTTCCCTTTTAGGTTGAAATGGGACACTTCTTTTATAAAATTGTAAACGTCGTGTTTATCTTTTTTGTATCAATAAACTAGATTGAGACGTATAAACAGCCTGATACGTCTCAGTCGAGTTTATTGATATAGAAGAGATAGATATATACAACTGCCGCTGAACAGTATGAACAAACAGTAGTTAACTAGTCATTAATTATACCGACCCGATGGCGCAGTAGTTTAAGCATTGACTCCTGAGCATTCGTCCCAGTAGGGTCTGGATTCGAATCCCCGAACAGCCTGCGATATTAGCTGTTCTAGGAAGAAATATAGACACTTCTGTCCATTATAGCAACGGCGAAATGCCATAAGTCGCTGTTAGCGTGTACACTTACACATAGCTTACATGATCGTTAACACTGAAACAAAAGTAAAAACGCCAAACAGACATTCGTTTGTAAACACAGGAGGGACAGAATTTCGAAAATCCTCGTACATATCCGTATTGTATATTGCTAGAATTATTTTTTAAACCAGTAGGATACTATGCTGCATAGCGACAATAAAATCCTTGTCAATTTAATTTGATGAAGACATGTACATATAATGTACATATATTTTTTTTATTTAAGTTAAAAAATGATCGTTACCAAAATGAGTGTCTCTGAATAAAAGGCACATCTTTTGATCGCAACTGAAATATTAGTTACCAATTACAGTATATCTCACTCAAAAAATAAATTACAGTTATCTCACTAAAAAAATCAATTACAATATATCCCACTATGTAATGTAATTACACTTTTCTTTTACTAAATAATTCTAAAAATAAATATATTATAATGGTGTTTCGGCCAAACATGTTCAAATATCTGGGAGGGCTGGGAAGGATAGGTTGCACAAAGACAAATCGTAATCACCTAGCAATCCATGGTCGGAAACGCCATCTTCGGGTGCTAGTGTACAGAGACGACGAGAAATGAAAGAGCAGCTAGTAAGAAAACAAAATGCTTTTTATTACTCACAAGACATTTGCGAAATGCATTGCGGTTAGAGAAGGTATTCAAAGTTGCGAGCATGACTTGTAACATACATGCGCATTGAAGCAACCTTCCCGTGTAAAGCACGCTTTGTCTATGAACAGCACAGAAGCAGGAAATTGTGGTTTTGCCGCGCTCTTCTCCAGGTACCATTGCGCAAGTGCAATGCGCTGAGGGTAATCCTCAGGGATTAATGTCTGAACGTGCTGTACATGATATTGATGCCATTGGTCTTCGTTCAGAACCCTTCTTACGGTGAATGGAGACAAACCGAGCCTTTTTGTGCAATTGCTCGCACACTGGAACCTGGAATGTCTGCTGCATGACTTCACATAATCTCTTCGATGCCAGGACTGCGTACCCGTCGTTCCCGACACATGGCAGGCCCCTGGAAAGAACACAGTTTCGCACAATTCTGATGCGCCCGTGCAAACACTTGGTAATTGACACTCGTCTCATCGGGTACTGTTCTAGGTAGTCGCTCAGCGGTTCTTCCGGTGCAGTCCGCAGCTCCGTATGCGAAGTGAATATCAGCCATTTCCGCGTTCGTGAATTCAGCCATCCTACTACCTCTACGGGCGGTTTACAAATGACGATATCCTGAAAGAACGTAGGAGAAGTGTCGCGGCCGAATAACGCCATCTACCGCATGAAGATGGCGCTTCCGACCCTGCATTGCTATGTGATTCCGATTTGTCTTTGTGCAACCTACCCCTCCCAGAAGTTTTTACACGCTTAGCTGAATCACCCTGCATAAATCGCTGACATATTAAGTGGGGTAGCAAATGCAGCTTTTAACTTCAGTACTTAACGGGAAACCCTACACATCTAGAACACTTAGATTTCCGCACTTTTCCATGTCTTACTTTCCTATCAGGGCACTCTGCTACAAGTTATAGGATTATTTCCTTTTCTCCTGACAAAATGCCCTTCACGCTGTAGGTTCAATTACCTGGATCTAAATTAGGAATTCTTCTGATCTCAGTAGGATAGCCAAAAAGTGTCAATAGTTCAGTGTTGTAGAAGAAAATGTCTTCTGCTGTGAAGAACACGGTATTTCTTTCCTCTCCATGGTTTTATTTACGTGTAATTTGGCAATAGGAAAAAATGTGTTTCCAGGATTTTCACAAAGTGTTGGAACAAAGTTATGAAATTCTCGGTATAAATCACTGATTTTTATAATCATGATTACTTGAGATTTTTATCAGAACTGACTAAATTTCATTTTTAAGATATGATGGTAGTAACTTCAATACTTATCCAGTTACCTCGGAAGAGCGATTTCTGCCGATAGCCACGATTTCCGTTTTCAAATCACTACTTCTTTTAGTTAAATCGAATTACGCTCGTTTTCGTACGATACTATGGAAATTCCTTATCATTTAAATTTTATTCACATTCCTTTTGTAATTAGTCTGTTCTTTTAAACATAATCCAAAGGCTGCATACGTACACTGAAGAGCAATTGAATTAGAGATACCTGTCTGTAGCACCACTAGATGTGCTCGATGGGATTGAGGCCAGGTGACCTAGCTGGCTAAAGAAACGAGGTCACGTCGGTGGAGTGTTCATTTAAACATTCGGATACAATTCGAAAGCGATGGCACGGTGCGTTGTCTTGTTGCATGATGTGGTCCCCTGTGGGATGTCGAAGATGCACGAACGGGAACAAATGGTCGTCCAGGATGTCCCGGTAACGTTGACCTGTGAGAGACGATGTCACACGTACCAGGGGGTCCCATTTCAGTCCAAGTAAACAGTCCCCAGACGAGAATGCCACCCCAACCAGCTTGAAGAGTACCCACCTGGCAAGAAGAATCCATCGCTTCATGTGGTTTGCACCGTACTCGTATCCTGCCATCCGCATGTACCAACGTGTATTTCGACTCATCAGTCCAGGTAACATTTCCCCACATGTCTAGGGTCCAGTGGCAATGTTCCCGCGCCCATGCTAATCTTTGCACCCTGTGATGTGTGGTCAGCAGAGGTACCCTCGTAAGACGATGGCTTCTGTACCCTATAGCGATTAGATGGTTTTGGATGGTGTGGCTGCTTGCCCGTTTTTGTGCACCAGCGTTAAATTGCCGAGTGATTTCTCGCCCTGTGGCCCGTCTATCCGATGTTACAATGCGAGCTAGCCAACGATGACCGCGCTCATCAACACGCAATTGTCCACTGCAGTTGGCCCTTGCAGTGATGGTTTTGCCGGATTCGATTTACTCATGGTGCACCCGTGACACAGTGGCTCGCGAAAATCCCAGTGCCTGCACGACTTCCGAGTTGGAGTCACCCTTTCGTCGGGCCCCGACAATTTGCCCACGATCAAATGCGCTTAAACCCTTCGTCTTACCCATACTGCGTCCGACTCTTACTGATTCCCATCGCATCACTCCTTATATCGTTGGATCGCTGCATACGTCATGTCGTTTCCGTTTACATGGCCGCACACAACGCCACATTTGCATAACGCCAGCTGTCTTTAATTCAATTGCTCTTCAGTGTATATCGGTCAGTAAGATACATGGTCGGGCTACAGCTTGCTGGAGGATCCTGGATTTTTCTTTTTCGGACCACTCTTTAACGAGGCTCCTGATGGCTGATCCTCAGCGCTCCGCAATCCTTGCCTTCTCAGAAATGTTCTGACCCATTTGTATCGTCATTACACTAAGGCCTTTCTCTCTGATGTCCATTGCATTTCATATCTGGAGAACAAGAATAACTTTGATTTGCACAGCCCTGTATTAGGTATTTGTTTGGACCGTTTCACGATTTTCAGATGACCCTGGATTTTTCTTTTTCGGACCACTCTTTAACGAGGCTCCTGATTTCTGATCCTCAGCGCTCCGCAGGCCTTTGCCTTCTCAGAAATGCTCTGACACATTTGTATCGTCATTAACTACAGCCTTTCCCTCTGATGTTTATTGCATTTCATATCTGTAGAGCAAGAATAACTTTAATTTGCACAGCTCTGTATCAGGTATTTGTTTGGACCGTTTCACGATTTTCACAGGCACAGTCCTTTACCAGCAGTTCCTTCGATTTACACAAAGACATGCTAGTCATAATGTTTTGGCTCTTCTTTGTATAAACCATTAAATTTTTATACTGGTTATCTTTTCTGATCTTTGGCCGTCAGCATGTACTTACAGTAGTTGTTGAAAAAGTTTGAATATTTTTTCACTTAATTCTCGTAGAAGCCTTAGTTAGTAACTAAGGTAAGCAAGGTAATAATGATAAGCTTCCAATACAGCACAGAACTAGCTTAAAATTACAAAACTTAAAAAAATATATTTTACATCAAATCCTATTATTCTCTGCACGCACAGCTCTGTTAATTGCTGCGTAAAAGAATGTTCACTATTTCAAAGTCCGCTTTCAAAAGTCCGGTTAAGGAAAAAAATGTCCACTAAAAATTTTGTACACAGCCTTTGTAAGAGAGGAGTGTATTAATAAATGAAGTGAATGCATACATGAGTTATTTGTGCTGTACAGTAGTATATAAAAAACTGCCTGCACAACATAACTTCAGGTGCGTATAATATTTTGCTTGTATTTTTTTCTTTCTGGTAAAGCTAAGTACTGTGCTAGTGTATATCAAGTCGTGCATATTAGTCTAAGGATACATATTAAGTACACTGCCGGACAATTGCTAAGGACGGATGACAATGCAACGATAGCAACCATAAAATGGAAGGCAGGAAAATGTGGAAAAAATAGCATAAGTGCGGGATACAGTAAGACGTGTTGTGCGTATGCAAATTTTGGATTGCCGAACTTGTTCATGACGTCATAGCGCTGATAAGAGATATAAAGGGTTTGACTTGTATTGACCGTTGTTCTTCAAACGCAAAGTTGAAAGGGAAAGAATCGATTGACAAACTTGCAATTTTCAGTATGTTTTCCCGACATCACCTAAATGATTTTACCCGTGGCCGTATTATTGGCAAGATTGAAGAAGGGTGAAAAATAACAGATGTTGCCAGGGAGTCTGACGTCAGACGCAGAAGATGTCGCATAAACGACAGGAAATTGGTGCGGTTGTAGCCATTTTAATTGGAAAAATACGTACACTGCTAAGGGGCCAATCATCATGAAGAAAATTCAGAGAATGCGATTAGTTTCTTACATTTCAAGCGGGTACATTTTGCTATCTAGAAAATATTTTCCTATTTCGAATTTTCTTTACGGCTTTTTTAATTTGTGGCATGTAAACATTATTTGCGAGTCAAGATAATGATCAAAAGGAGCGAAATAAGTATTTCTTCGGTATTCGTGAAAATATGTATATCCTTGCCCAACGCAGGGCTCTACCAGATGACTTTTCATTTCCATTGGTTGACGTAACATTTTTTGTTGGAAATAAAATGGTTAATGACTGCAAACAATAGCTCAAAGGCTTATAGTCACGCCTAACTGATATGGGGTTATTGGTTCGTCATAGGGGACAGAGCAAGCCCAATGAAGTTGGACAAACTCACCACTAAACCAGACCCGTCGCTGACGAATGGCTTTAGTTCAGGGCCTTAAGTACTTGCCTACTAGAACGCTGGCTAATAGATATCAGGCATTAAACTGATTCAATTTTGGGACCAATATTCAGAATGCATTTGTTTCCGAAATGCATTGTTGCTTGAATCCCTTGTTACCCCAGGCATTTTGCTTTTCGCTCTCGTGTGGTGCCATACAGCCGAAATCAGCCTGACCTCTAGTTTCATTCATACAGATGCAGCCTCTTTTTGATATGCAGAATGACGTTCGTGCTGAATTAACAAAAGAATGAACGAAAAGAAGAAGGTTAATAAGATATACGTAGAGTCAGATACCGGGTGGTTTACTATCATTCGTATTAGACGACGCTGGATTCATCATTCCCTACCTCAACATTTTGAATCGTCAGGAATATATGAATAATATAATATTTAATTTAATAACATTACGGTGGTAAATAAAGCATACCAGTTTTTTCTCTTGTAACTCTGACTGACAGAATCATTTATTCTCAGAAGATAATTATCCATATCTATCTCATATGTAAAACAAAAAATGTATTCGTACGTATTACAAATGTGACTAGAAGGTTTGGGTCATAATCAAGATTTCTGACCTCTTCTTTCCGTATCCTATAAATGATAAATGAAAAACAGAAGATCCTGCAATGTTAAATTCTGGTC
The DNA here is from genome assembly GCA_039090855.1 of Macrothele yani. NCBI lineage: Eukaryota > Metazoa > Arthropoda > Arachnida > Araneae > Macrothelidae > Macrothele > Macrothele yani. Next base: position 68,322,404 of record CM077033.1, on the reverse strand, counting down.
TCACATCAAACTTCCTAGTTTAATGCTTCTGTCCCAGCGAATGTGTGTTAACATTATTCGGAAGTTCACCACATTGCAAAAATGTACGCAACACCACAACAAAAGCTTCATATTTTTGTATAACTCAAACCAATCAATCACGCATGACATGAATAACAAAAGATGATATTGAAATTTGGAATGAATTCGTGGGAAATGTAGATAATTGCAACGTGGAGAATTTTACAATTCAGGTACTTTGTGGAATGGTATTGGAAATATATGACATGCATAGTGTGAACGTTTTCATAATTCCAAAGATGTGCCTTTCCAGTACATGGCATATCATATCTATGAAATTATCAAGTACTTACGAACGCATGTCTATAACAACTAGATCTTATCATGTCATTACAGCGTTGATCTATAGACTTTCTTGAAGCGATGTGCGTGAAACGCCGATGGTTTTCGAGCCTTAATATGGCAAGCACGGGAGTAATTTAAATCCTATATCGAAAACAATTCTTTTTTTTTTTTTTTTTGGTTGGAGGTTTAACGACCACCGTGAGCAACTCAATGGGCTATAAGCAGTCGCCCGTCCCTAATTTAGGGTCACTGGTTCCAGGGAAGGGAGAGAGACAGTGCCGTAAGACAAACACAACATCCATGCCAGACCGGGATTCGAACCCGGACCCCTTACAGACTACTGATTAGAGGCCAGCCCCTTAGACCACTGCGCCACTGGGCCGACAAAACAATTCTTATCTCTCGTACTAGGTCCCATTGTTTGCCTACATACCCATAAATCCGGAGTTTGAAAATTCTCGGCGTATTAAAATGCAATCCGATTGTGTGTACAAATGTTTCTTTAAATTGAAATCATTTAAAAAAATATAAGGGAATCAATAAGTTGCTCGTGTTTTCAATCGTCTTTTTTTACCGTACAAGATACAGTCTTGATTATGCCTTTATGGTTTCAAGTCAACTGCGAAATTTAATTAAAAACTCTTGAGAAAGACAACTAGAAGCAATGTAATTCAAGCGTCCGTCAAACTATAACTTAGAATGCTCATTGGCAAATGCGATAAAGTAAGTAGTAAAGGAAATTTAAGGACTGCAATAAAGGCACACTGTTTTTAAACTGGCAGTAATTAATCGATTTAAACAGACCGTTCGATATTCGCATACAGAGATTAAATGTTGGAAAACAGGAAGTACATCCATAATTTTCGAGTAATTGATTCGGTAAATAAATGAAAATGACAAATCCACGAGGATTTCATAACGTCTGGCCGCATACCGCTGGGATCAGCCACAATGCTTTACACTGGGTGCGGCTGCTTCAGTGGCCAGCACGATCCCCCGATCTCTCGCGAATCGAGCATCTGCGGGACACGACTGAACGTCGGTGGCTTGCCACCCCAACCCGTAATTTGAAGATGAACTGTGGTCTCGGATCAAAACCACATGGTCCATGATACCCCAGGACTCTCTTCGTACTCTCATAGCTTCGATGCCACGTCGGATTCAAAGCTGTTTCACCCAAAATGGGGGGAACACTCCTTATTGATTCTACTGTATGATACAACACTCGAGCCTAGTCTGTATGTGACAATTAAATCATTCGTTCAGGACCTACTTGGCTATCCGTGTGTGTAGTTTGGTCTGTTTTCGAGTATTTCTTCGTGATGTGGCATTTTCTTTGTCAGGCAGTGTATATTATTAAAAGTTTGGTTTTTTTCAATTTTATTCCAATAACGTTTCTCGTTATGTATCATTGAATATCTTTCTGCTGAGCTATTACAGTTACAACCTTTGTGTAAACGTTTTTGGAAGACACGACGTCTGATTTAATTTAAAGGTAGTTGTTTACACCCGATTTGCTTTCCTCCAGGTTATGCCAGTCTTTTTGGATTCAACAGTTTAGAAAAATATGATTTGGCTTACTTTTAAACGGTTTTTGAAATACTGAACGAACCGGAAATATAAATTTGATATTCCATGAACGAAAATATTTTTTTTATATATAAAATTTCCAAAAAAGCCATGCGAAACTTTGTAAAAAGAGTACCATTTGCAGCCACGAGACAGTTTTTCTTCACGCGATGTCAGTGGGAAATGTAATTGCCGTTTCTTTTCAGTATGTAAAGAATCTACATATCTGGCACGAGGTTCTTACTGATATGCTAATTTCATAACGGGCATTTATTTTTCTTGTCTATCTGCATATGCCCTGTAAATACTGTGACGTTGAAATATTTCCTTTCTTTTGCCTTCCACATTCTAATTTCGGAAACCAATGTAATTAGTGCTCAATCATATATGTTTATCAGTAAAACTAAAGTCATCCTTGTGTTTCTGTTGAAATCTAAAAACATACATATGTAATTCAAATTCCTGACTAATGTTATGGAAACATATCAGTGACGATATTAAAATAAAAAAACTTACAACACTCGTAGAAATAACGACAATATACAAATTTAACAGAAAGTGCAATTTCATTTATGCATGAAAAATAAATTTTGAGAAATAGTAAGAGAAGCGTGTCATTATGTCAAAAATTATATTGCAGAATTTAATCAATTTGTGACACCTATGTTTATGCACTTTGCAGTATATAAAGCAAAAAATGTGTTATGTAAATATTTTAATTATCTTTTAATTAGCTTAACAGAAACACGGCACTTATTTGTAGAGCTGGTGAGAACTAGCTTCAAAATTCCTTCGACTTCTGACTTCGATAAAAAATTTCTCTGATGAGTATATTGGAATTACCTGCATAAGTTCTTGAAATATTAAATGAAATATATATATATATGTCGTCACCTGGGACTCTCTTAAAATAACAAAAATATTGTCTTTTACTTAAAGGCTTCCGCCACACAACGAATTGTTTTCAACGGAATTAATGCAAGCTGCCTCTTTGATTCAGGACTTCCTGATACCTAAATGAGTATCAGCGGGATAGGGCCAAATTCTATTTTGTCAAAACTGCTGTGACTTCATGGATCATACGATAATTAGCAAGATTTGGGGTTTTCTGTAAAATACATTGTTAAGTCCCTTTAATTCTTATTTTGGTTTTTGTCGAACGGCCAACTATCGCGAAGTTTCTTCTCAATTTTTTGACAATTTTGTTCAGTCAGAATACGTTATTCTAGGATAAGTTCGTAAAGTATAAAATCCTCAAAAATGAATGAATAGGAGAGGTATCCAGAAATAAATTTTACATTATTTTTCATTTTGGTTAGTGTTTTGGTTACCTATTGTATGCACAGCAATAAAATTTCGTGACCACTTCAAATTTTTCTCATGGAATTAGCCTCAAACGCGATGCAAATATCTTATTCTCCGTCCTTTGAATTCGAAATGCTGCTCTAAATTGGGGATCACATTTTTTATTCCTCCTTTCTAACCCTAATTAGCTTTGTAATGCTAGATTTACTAGTAAAACATTTAAGTTTATAATACTTCTGAGAGACAGCGAATGCAGAAGTATTAGTATTCTTGATTGATATTTCATTGTACACAACATCGATATATTTGTAATGTAAATAAGTTTGTATGATATTTGGAAGGAAAATTATATGAATGGTTTTGTAGGTTTCAGAAAAAATGCAACATAATTATACTAAAGTTTACAATTTTACCCTAGAGGTGAGAACGTTTTTAAGCTCATATTACAGTCACAAATACTCACAAATGGCAGACTGTCGGTGATTTCTTTGTCCTTAGATTACCCAAACTTATATACAACAATATCTGTATCTGTTGAGTTACAGCTATAGCTACTGTGTAAGAAAGAAATCACTCATGTATACTCTTTTGGTTTGCTGTTTTTCCTGGATTGCACAAAAGGAGAAGCAGAATCGCCTGATTCGCGAACTTCTGTTGCATGAGACCGAACTGTGTAACAACGCAGCGGAAGCTACCCGAAACAATTTTCTGCGAATTTAAATTGCGCACTCAGACGCATAACTGCAAGAAGACGGTTCAACAAATTTTAATCAAGCAAGCTGAAATTGGAAGATCAGGTTCACCAAAGGAGACAAACTATTGTGGGTTCTGAAGTCCTATGTAAAGCGGCCGTGACCAGCTCGACAACCAGCAAACGTAAGTTGTCCAGACAACACGGTACTTCACAATCCATCGTCGATAGACATTTTCACCGGCTTATGAACATCATCAGAAGCAGCTTAGGGAAATCCGCCTCAGAAACTACCATCAGAAGCTGACTAGTGCTTCCGCACAAATTGAAACGTGCCAAGCTCACAAACCAATGGAAATCTGCTATCATCCAGAGCGCTTCATCTAATATACCGTCAAATCTGATGAAAAATGCATCATTTAGAGCCATCCAGACATCCGGAAACAATGGTTACTCCCCGGCAATATTCCACAACCGGTCGGTAAACGTTGGATGTTCGATCATAACGGTGGTACTGGAACTGTGGTGACGTTGTGCACCATGACATCCCAGCTCTACGTACAAGATATTCTGGGGCCCCATATATATGCCATGTTATCAGAAAATAACATGACATATTTGAACCTCATAGGATATCATGAAAGAAATACGGGATTACGCCATATAATACGAATTTTGAAGATGACAACCCGATTTTTGGCGTAAATGTGACAAGGATGGTAAGTCAGATAATATCCGAAAACTTGAAAATTTTCTTCGTCCTGGAGCGGAATTCGAATCCGCGTCTCCCAGAAAACGCCCGGGTATGCTAACCACTACACCTGGGAGACGCGGGCTCGAATCCCGCTGCAGGACGATGAAAATTTTCAAGTTATCGGATATTATCTGACTTACCATCCTTATCACATTTACGCCAAAAATCGGATTGTTATCTTCAAAATTGGTATTATATGGCGTAATCCCGTATTTCTTTCATGATTTATCTGCTTCTCCAGGCAATCACGGGACAGGATTCTTAGCCTCCAGATTCGCTAAACCTGAATGCTGGTTGCTTCGACTAGCAAATCCTGTGATGGTTATATTCAAATTGATTGGAAACTTGCAACTTGATCGTTCTGGGTGGTGTAGTGGTTAGCATACCCGGGCGTTTTCTGGGAGACGCGGGTTCGAATCCCGCTCCAGGACGATGAAAATTTTTAAGTTTTCATATTATAGTTTTCGGATATTATCGGGCTTACCATCCTTGTCATATTTACGCCAAAAATCGGATTGTCATCTTCAAAATTTGTACTCATAGGATATGTGCATATTTAATTCTTCTGAAGAGCGATCATCAAGTGGCACAATTAGTTTCAATATGCTGTATCTTCAAAAGAAGTCAATTAAAAACATGTGCTGTAACCTAAAGAATCAATGTTCAAATATTAGATTTATACAATTACGTGTGCAACTTAAATTAGCTGACACTTTTCTATAAGAAACTTATAATTATAAATTAATCTTCTATTTCTAAATTTTTGGAATTTTTGGCTGATTCTGTTTTTGAAAAGAACTAGCAAAATCAGTTATTAACAAAACAATAAGTTTTGAAACTGAAAAATGCAGATTGAAAGTGGAATTTGAAGAAAAAATTTGATTACTATCACATACATTTACCAGTAACAGCTATCATTTAAGGTAATAAATGAAATCAATAAATCTATTGCTAAATTTTTTTTTTTGTTCGAAACTATAAAAATTCTTAGCAATAGATTTAACGTGAATAAAATCTAGAACTTATGGATTTCCGCATATTAGATTTACCTACGTAAGGAAAAAAATATCAGTTGTACATAAGTTGGTTGTTTACATCTGCAGATTTTGCGAAGGTGATCCACATACTTGCGTTCTAAAGTTTGATGATATATTTGTAAGGACTTCACCTAATAGAAAAATAATCGTCTTTCCTTTCAAACTGCCGCTCCCTGCGGCACAGTGGTCCAAACGCTGGCTTACGATCATTAGCCCGTGATCGGGTTCGAATCCCGCAGCTATGGAGGTTTTTAATGTCGTAGGGCACTGGATCTCTGCTTTTCGTGGAACCAGTGATCTTAAATTAGGGACGGGTGACTGCTTATAGACCACTGAGTTGCCCACGGTGGTTATTAAACCCAGAACAAAGTAAAACTATTTTTCACGTATTTCTAAAATAGGGTTGGGATTCATACAAAAATTCGTTACCGGCATCTTATCTAAAAAAAATGTTTAAAATCAGAAAAAGGCGAAGCAGGAAAGAAATTGTGAAACCTCTTTTACAGTGAATTTGCAAAAGTGCTGTACAGCACGTGCATTTCCACTGAAGGACAATCTTTAAAAGCGGTTCGTCGAACCAATGGAAGGTCATTGTACATTTGCGGTGTACTGAATGCTGAGAAATATTCCTGATTTGCCGTACATGGAAGTTTCAAATTTTATTTGAAAGAAAGATGGGCAATGTTATGTGTAGTGACATTTCAAGCAAACTAAAGTGGTAATACTGTGAAACATAAATATAAACGTTCAGATAAAGAAACTGCCAAACATTAAACTGTTTAACTATTCGCCGGAAAAAAATGAGTAGAGCTAGGTATTTCAATCATGTTGAAATCTTTACTCGCGGAAACGCCGATACAAGGTCTGATAACAATTACTGAAAATGAACGAGTCCCTAGCTGGAAATTATATCCTTTGACATTTGATTTGGTAAAGCGCAAAATTTACTAATTTTGGTGATATGTGCTTATTAAAAGATGCGAACATAGATATCTTCAACGTATTGAAAACTGGAATTCTTTTTAAATCTCAACTATGCTATAAAATTACAAAGGAATAAAGTTGGGGGTTTTATTCAATTCGTAAAAGTAAATTTATTTTCAATATGGACATTCCAAATTATTAAAGCAGTAAGTCAAACTTGGAGCTCCAAAAATATACCCTAACTTACCTATCTGTTTAAATTATCTAATTCAAATTTTAAAGACTTCCGATTAAGAAATGGTTCAAAGTTTTAGTATTCTATTGTAAACGTATGATTTTTTTTTATTTAAGATTTAACGACCACAGTGAGCAACACAATGGGCTATAAGCAGTCGCCCGTCCCTAATTTAGGGCCACTGGTTCCAGGGAAGGGATAGATCTAGGGACGTAAGACAAACAAAACATCCAAGCCTCACCGGGATTCGAACCCGGACCTCTTTCGGACGAAGGGTCAGAGGCCATCGCTTAGACCACTGCGCCACCGGTGCAGTGTAAGAGTTTAGAAAGTCTTCTACAAGAATACAGATTTAAAGGGAGAAGCGAGTCAAAGTTGAAAAACATAATTCAAGAATTTTCTTTTTGAACTTTGGTATCAGTGGAGATGTATATCACGTATGCATTCACCTGTAACGTAACGACAATCGCAGTTCTTTCTTATTCAAAGTTGTACGCAATTGCGATTTATTTAACTGGAGAGATACCCTAATCGGGTTAAGCAATGTTCTAAAATTAAGATTAAAAGCCGCAAGGATTATTTTTTATAATAAAATCACTTTACCGTTGAAGTACGGAACTTACATTCAGCCGAAATTGATATCAAGGAAAAACTATTGTCTCCCTCATTTTTTGTTATATTGAAGTTTAAACGACTACCGTAAGCAACTTAATGGGCTATAAATAGTAGACTCTCCCTAATTTAGGGTAACGGTTTCCAGTGAAGGGAGAGAGAGTCAGTGCCGTAAGACAAACACAAAATCCATGCCTCACCGGAATTCGAACCCGGACACTTCACGGACAAATGGTTAGAAGCTAGCGCTTAGACCACTGGGCCATTGGAGCGGCAAATTACTGTTTCAAAGTAATGCTTGTCAAAATACAGCGACGATAATACATCCGGTTCTCAATAAAGGTGCACCTAATGACTTTGAATATGATATGCATTCCTATGATATAGTATACATTACACTTTTATATTTCTATTATCATTTGCAACAACGTAAAATATTGTTGGTCTTTTACTTGTTTATCTAAGGCATTTTGTTTTTTGGAATGTGGTGTTTTAGGTTTCCGCTGTTTGAAATGCAATCCACGTAAGACGTTTCATCTGCCGAAAAACAAAAGAAATATTAATAACAGTTAATCCAGAATCTCGAATTACTGTCATTCAACATATGCACTAAATTCTCACTGCAAATCTTTGGTACAGGGTGATAAGGCGTTGAGCCGACTCCGAGGGTGTAATTATGCAAAGGCGTTCACTTAATGATGCATCGCACTTCAAAACTTTGTTGTAGAGAACACATTAATAAGTCTTACCTTTCTTGTATTATTATTTTTTGTTGATTATTTTAAATATTTGTTTTTATACAATTGCAATTTCGAAGTTTCAAGGGCTACACCATATCACTTTTTTTATCTTGAAGAGAGGCCTTACAATGCACATAAGGAAAAAACTCAATCGGAGCAAAGTTTACTGTCCCTTGAGAGAAAATTGTTTTCGGTTTCTGTTTTCGATGAAGCAAATTATTCCGTTTCTTAGCAGAAAATGGTTCCTCTACACCACGAATCACTAAAACATTAAACATTCTCATCTATTTATCTGCAAGAAATAAATTATTTGAAAGTTATAAATTTCAATATGTTTGTGGTATGTGCTTCTGTAAACAAAACTATAGGAATCGGTGATTAGATAACATAGAGTTATTTATTTCGTGCGGATCGAAGTGGCATAACTCCGAAGAATGCTTCAGTTACAGTAAGAGTTCATTATAATCGCTTAAACGGGATACAGCCCCTTTTACACATTAAATTGAAAGATCACAGATGCTAAAACAATGGGCTTCAGCACGCGGATATAATGCAATTCGCTAGAATTACCTTTACGTTTAACGCAATAAAGGTAGAAATTTCTCAGTAAGCTTCGTAGCTAATGGAAGTCTGCATGTACACCAAACGATTACCAGCTGGAAATTGTCTTACGTAGCGATATGAATTCGCTTGACTGGATTTGCTTGATTAAGAAATAATTTAAAAAATTATTCTAATGACTTTTATGTATTTATATTTGTAAATACTATAGTGATAGATAGCAAAACAACCGTTACATCTTAATAAACGTTAATATTTCTTAGTGAAAGAAAGCAAATATTGGTCTCTAAATTCGGTGGTGACACGCGCACCCGTAATTATAAATTATAGTCATTAAAAACCAAACCCAAACAATGTGCTTTAAACTGCAGAAATAAAAATTCCGCTTCGATAAACCACCCTTTGGCATCATGTGGCCGATGTGAAATGGCACCTGTCGTATGTGAATTGCGTCTTCCTCAAGATGCGACCTAGACCATGTGGTTTGCATTCAACCTTGTTTTGCAAATCCGCTAGGATTGCTATGGGTGAACTTCGCTGATCTCGCAATGTTACTTCTGAGAAAGTAAAAGTGCAATACTATATTACATTGACTTCTGATGCAAAACTTTTTTATATCAGCTTAGCAAATTTGAAATTTCTAAAATGGCTGTCAATTAGTCCATTGAAATTTATGTTTTCTATCTAAGTAAAAGAATGCCATTTCACTTCTCCGAAGGCAGTTGTACTTAGTCGGAGTGAGATCATTTGCACTGTTACTAGAGCAAATATTTAATAAAGACAAAGCTTCTGCAATTTCACCTGTCCGATTAAAAATATCCTCTTTACCACCCTTTTCCAAATTAGAACGAACATTGCAGTTTCTAAAATTAAATAAGATTGAATGTTACATTACTTCACCGAACGTGATAGCTTTTAATAATCTGCAAACTAACTGAAATTTCTTTCCTAATATATAACATTTTACAGCTCACACTGATATCTGTTATGCACATCACATTTACATGAGAATATTTTTTTAATGTAAGGAAAGATGCCAAGAAAGGGCAATTTTTATACACGACACCCTGAAGTATATGTGAACATTTGTCCGTGCGGCGACCTTTTCTGTGGCCATTTGTCTTAAACTCGCTTGGGTGCTTTCTGAGTGGGAGGTGAGTTGCCATTTATGGAGTATATATTCTCCTTTGTAACATCTCAGCAACGACGTTGATTTTGAAGAATGCTCATCTTCTGTGTATCAGCCTTATGTGTACCCAAATTTGCCGGACACTAATTTCCTGCCTACCTAACACCCTGTTACCAGTTTGTCGGATATCAATTTCAAGGGTACGAATCAGAATTTGTTGTACACGAGTTTGCCGTTTCCAATAACAGACTTACACACATCTTATTTGTAGCTTTAATTGATTTTATTATCATCATTTTTTTAACTTACCTCCAAAATTTGTAATAACCCATACCCAGACGTTAATTAAAAGCTCATTATCTGCTTCGTAAAGTTCATTCTACTTCGCTCTGATGGACCTCGTCATCAGCAAGAAGCTCAGAAGCTTTGGGACTCGTTACTGAAGTTGGTGTTACAGGGAAGTATTTTTGTCTAGCTGAGTCGCTCTGTCTGGCTGTCTGTCTCCCTCACTCTCTCTGTCTGTCTCTCTGCCTCTCCCTCTCTTTATTGCTCTTAATTGGATGCTCTCTACAGGAACATTGACGAAAGGCTAGAGAACAGAGCCTTCGTTTGCGCCTTTCAACTGAATAAAAATCAATTATTGCTTACATTTCTAAAGTTTTTTCTTAATTTCTTTCATGTGTCCAATTGATTTCGGAAGCTCTTTTGGTGTCTGATTTCATTCAGACTTTGTGAGAAAGCAGGAAACTATAACTCACGCTACAATTATTACGGTCATTTGTTACGCATGAGTGAATGTTGTTCTTATTTTCTTTTTGCCTGACTGCTAATCGGACTGATGAGTAGGACGGAACTAATATGATGAAGAAAACAACTAACTAACAAAATTCGACATTTTGCTGAAAAATATGCGGAAAAAACTTCATTTTCTGTTCCTTTTAATATCAACTGAAACATTTAAAACATAATTAGATACGTTCATCTTTTCTTTTCACCTCGGAATAATGTATATCGTACCTCCATTTCTCAACAAAAGTCAGATTTTTAATGGATGCAGAAAATTTCTGTTTTCTACGGAAAACAGGAAATAGGAAATAAGGAATGCTGAAGAAAAGTTTTTTCCTCTGAAATCAAACCCAATCAGACGTGTGCTTCATCTTTTAACATGTCAAACATATTTTGGTATTATATCATTCAAATTCCTCAAATATTAATTTCAGAGATGCGAATTGTAAAGCGAATACATTTAAGAGGTTGCACTGTCATTTTTTAAATGTTTCAGCCAACTGATTCACCAAATTCCACTTTTTGTTACCGCCAGAGTTCTAAAACTTTATTTTCATCACCAAGCGAATTTCTTTCGCAAATTGCGGAGAATGCGATTTGCAGCGCAACTCCTGCATTTTTATTCAACATAAAGTAATTCCTATGGTACAATGAGCGACATGAAATAAGTTCACTTAATTTTAAATAATAGAAACAAGTTGGTAAAATGATGCAATGAATTGATTATAATAAACATTCCAACATACCAGAAATCAAAACTCAAATTATTACTCAAGTTATGAGAAAAATGGCTGTGGAATAAATCTCACTCCTGTGCCCTGACCTTTGACCCCATTTCGATTATATTCAACAGAACTGGTTCAGTATACCTCCGTAATAACATGTCAAAGTTTTGTCGCAATCGAAGCATTTTTACGTAAGTTATGAGGCATAATGGGGATGGAAGTGATTCCGCTCCTATGTCCTGACTTTAGGCCCCATTTCGCCCATTTTTAATAGAGTTTGTTCCCAGGTAGTCACCCACCACATACTAAAATATAATCGAAATCGAACCTTTTTTACGTTAGTTATGACGCATAACAGCAGTGGAATGGATCCCGCTCCTATGTCCTGACCGTTGACCACATTTCGTTCACTTTCATTAGGATTCCTTCTCGGGTTTTCCCCTACCACATACTAAAATTTCATCGAAATCGAACGATGTGTACGCGAATTATCGTACGGACGGACGTACGCACACAGCGCGTGACGTAATAGGGCAGACGGGAATCTCGATAATTGGCTCGCAAGAGTGTGATATCATAAAACTTTAATAGGATCCACATACAACGCGTGACGTAATGAGACAGATGTCGTGACCGCCCGCCAAAATCTCAGGCGCGTGATTGTGACGTCATCAGATTTCTAAGCATGGGTAACATTAATGGAACGACGGCATGACACTACAAACGTGGTAATTCGGGGTGATTATTTAACCCACTAAACGAATTTTTTAAAGTCGAGATCAACTGAATCGATTTCCAGAACCAGAAAATGGTAGGTCAACGACTTTCATCAAAATCCTTAGAGCCGTTTCAAAATAAAATTTACATACATACAAGAAGTGCTCCTTTAATAGTATGGGATAAGAGCGTTGGAATGGGTCCCGATTCTTTGTCCTGACCTTTGACCCCATTTCAATAGTTTTCGTCGCCAGGTGGCCCACCCTAGTCTTTTACCCCACTTCACCCACTTTTAACAGGGTTCATTCCCAGGTGGTCCCCTACGACATACTAGAATTTCATGGCAATCGAACCATATTTAGGCAGGTTATGACGGATGAGAGCAATGGACCGCATTGCTGTTCTACGTCCTGACTTTTCACAACACTTCCCCCATTTTGAATAGGGTTTCTTCCCAGGTGGTCTAGTACCACATATAAAAATTTCATCGACATCGAATTATATCTACGCAAGTTATGACGCATAAGGACAATGGATTGGATCCCACTCCTACTCCTATGTCGGGACCTTTAACCCAATTTCGTCCATTTTCAATAGGGTTCGTCCAATACGTGCTGAAAGCACAGCTATTCATAGAAAATAGACCAGCGAGTAATGACATTGATTTCTGAAGATGTCGGAAAAAGCAACCACTAAATTGTTTTACAAGAGAATTATATTTATTTAATTTTGACAAAAATTTAAATTCTTGGGATTAAAGTCACATTTCATGATTCATAAGAGAATATTCTCACATGAAAAAAATCGTGCTACTGAAAGCACTGGAACACATACACGGTCGAGTAACATTATTGTGACCACCAGCTAATATTCAGAGTAACGATCGAGTGCAGCGCTGACAGTAGCTACACGGGCTTATTTATTATGAATCCTTTTTACACTGAAATTTCTGATTTCCCCAATCGAACTGTCTGTTCAGAGAGATGCCGGTCTACCAGGAAAAAAAGGTTTAATTCCAAACACCCTAGTTGAACGTTCGGAATTGCGACACAAATAATATGCGTCACCTAACTGAAAACATTTCCACAGTTTGATTGATAAATAACAGTAGTAATGCTAGGTTGTGTTATTTATATTCTGTTATCCATCAGGTGCGTTAACATTGTGCGTGTGATGCAAAAATATTTTTATCTTACATTCTGATGCAATATACCTTTTTCATTTCTCAAGGATAAAACTGACGATGTTTCATTAAAACTCATTGTTGTTTTAATGAGCGAACTCCTACGCCATTTAGAAAATCTGTGGTTTATTATTTGAAATATCAATGAAACTTTAACAATGCTGTTGCAAAGGAAAGTTTTACTGGTCTTCAAAACATAACGCTAAACATACTGTTGAGCTGATGCTATTGTGCGATAGATATTTTGGTTCCGTGTTATTACGTGTCGCACGAAGCCGTTTGAATACTTCTAAATGCAGCAGAACTCTTTGCCTGGAAACCCGTATGGTGCCAACCATTATCCATAGTCAATGGTACAGATCGCCATTAAATGTAAATTTCTCGTGTTGTCTGCTCTTCAGATGAACGAGCCAACACAATGTTCACAAACGAACGGCTTTTTACCTGTTCGTCGGGTTTCACTTGGCTCTTCATCTGGAGGGATCATGAGGCTTCATAGGTTGCTTGCAATTGATGTGAGAGGTGAACGTCGGCTTCGAAGGTGCGTCAGGGCCGATCGATACGCTACAGTGGAGCACCTCACTGGCCAAATCAACCAGGGGCCGACCGGAAGTGTATCTAAAATGACAGTTCAGCTGGCCCGGCTGCGTATGGGGCTCAAATGAAGACGGATGGTCACTGCACCTATTCGAACGAAGGTGCCTCAGCCGAAATAATTGCGTTTGCATGGCAGTATCGGAATTGCTCCTCCGCTGATTGGGAAAGGATTGTCTTCTCCGATGAGTCATGTTTTCTGATTCATTGAACTGATGGACTTTAGCGTATAATGCGGAAAACATCGGATAACAAATACTCTTCAACCATTGCTGGAATAACACATGCTGGTGCTATCAGCGTTATGGTCTGGGGAATGTTTTCGTGGCATTTTCAGAGTCCACTCCTACCTGTGGAAGGCACTATGGACCGAATTCCTTATGAATCCATACTTACAGACCACGTACACACATGCATGCTGATTGTCATCCCTGGGGAGGATGAGACCTTCCAGCAGTACAATGCGACATGTCACACAGCTAGAAATGATATCCGCGAGTGGTTGGAGGACCACGATGACGACTTCAAAATAATTCCCTGGCCCTCTAATTTCCCAGATTTAAACCCTATTAAGCATCTGTGGGACTACGTCGATCGTGTTGTTCACTCTAAGGATCCTCAACCACGTACCCTCCAGCAGCTGTCTGATGCACTGCAGTAAGCATGGCTCCACATACATGTAAACACCTTCCAGCACCTTTATCAGTCACTCCCAGCCCGTCTAACTGCTGTCGACGCTGCACATGGCGGTTAGTTTGGATATTAGCTGTTGATCAACTTAATGTGAAAAGACCGTGCATTTAGCTGATGCTTGTAGGACAATCTGATGTCTTTTTGTGGAGCTGAACAACAGTGGTGCAGTATTCCAAAGGCTGAATTAAAGTATTTGATTATGCAATCAAACACCTGAAAAATGATTATTGTGAGACGCAATGGAGACAGTTCGTTGATCAGTGATTATGTCAAAAAAATATTTCTTACCGTTTCTTCCTTTTGTTACTACTAATTTCTCTGTACTAATGCTACACTGCAGAACTAATTACATGTGTCTTCAAAAACTAGGTAAAGAAAGGGTGCACTTTAGACGTCCGCCCCTGTCGTCTTCTTCAACCAAAGCGCGGATGGAATCACGGGAAATCACACGTCTAGCGATAGGTGGCGCTGCCGCTGCTTGCTTGTTTTCTGTGTTTGCTCCCGCGCTCTGTGTGTTGCGTAATCGTTCTTTGCTCAGTGCATGGCCCGTAAGGGACGTTGGCTTAATTCTGTTCGCCATGTTTTAAGCGATACGTGGCTTGTGTTTTTTCCAATGTGGTAGGTTGGTAGGCTGTAAGAGTACATCTGTAAGATGACGTCTAGGCAAATTTCGCGCTCGGCGCATACGTGTGGCGCTATTAGCGCCCTCGGAACATGCAAAGCAGGTTTGCTGTAAATACGCGCTGTAACGTTCGCGAGCGTTAGTTATCGTTGAGATTCGACATAGTGTGTTGATGTTAGTCAAGAATACCTTTAAGAAGACCAAGAAGCCGTTATCAACAGCTCACGGACATTGAACGAGGTAGTGTAATAAGGCTACGAGAAGGTGACTTTTCGTTCCGCAATATTGCAGAACGACTTGGCAGGAATGTAGCCACTGTGCATGATTGCTAGCAGCGGTGGTCAAGGAAAGGTACTGCCTCAAGAAGACCCGGTTCTGGCCGGCCACGTGGCCCTACTGATAGGGAAAACCGCCGAGTAAGGTGTATGGCCGTGGCGCGTCGTACCACGTCTGCGGCAGCAATTAGAGATGTAGTTGCCACCACAGTGACACAACGAACTGTTACAAATCGGTTACTTGAAGGACAGCTCCGAGCCAGACGCCCTGTAGCGTGTATTCCACTTACTCCAAACCACTGCCGTTTGCGACGTCAGTGGTGTCAAGCTAGAGCTTATTGGAGGACGGAGTGGAGATCTGTTGAGTCTTCTGATGAAAGCCGGTTCTGCCTCGGTGCCAGTGATGACCGTGTGTTGGTTAGAAGGAGACCAGGTGAGCGCCTGCAACCAACCTGTCTGCGGCCGAGACACGCTGAACCTACACCTGGAGTTAGGATCTGGGGAGCAATTTCCTATGACAGCAGGAGCACTCTCGTGGTTATCCCACGCGCCCTGACGGCACAGTTGTATGTCGGTCTGGTGATTCAACCTGTTGTGCTGCGATTCATGAACAGCATTCCAGGGGGTGTTTTCCAATAGGATAACGCTCGCCCGCATACCCCTGTTGTAACCCAACATGCTCCTAAGAGTGTCGACATATTGCCATGGCCTGCTAGATCACCAGATCTTTCACCAATCGAACACGTATGGGACATCATTGGACGACAACTTCAGCGTCATCCCCAACCAGCATTAACCGTCCCTGTATTGACTGACCAAATGCAACAGGCATGGAGCTCCATTCCACAAACTGACATCCAGCACCTGCACGACACAATGCATGAACGTTTGCGAGCTTGCATTCAACATTCTGGTGGTTACACCGGTTATTAATGTACCGAAATTTCATATTTAAAATGGCTCTTCTCGCGCTTACATTAATCTGTGATCTTGAAACGTAAATCGATTAAATATGTTACCTATACAAATGTATTGCCACCATTTCATTCCTCTACAACTATTTTTTCGTGGTGTTGGGATTTTTTCCATCAGTGTATATAGTTAGTGATTTAGCTTCTGCTTGGAAATTACGTTGAGAGTGTTACCGTCCTCAAATAACTCAAATGTCACTGTAACATCTGACAGAACGTTTGCTCTAACTGCAAGACCATCAATGAGCTACCACCAACCTGTACCGGTCCAACTTGACATAAAAGATCCATGGATGTGTGAGCTTGACGTAAAATCAGCCCTCCCCATCGACTAGATACAGTTAAAATTATGATTATTCCGGCCAGGCTATCCGTTTCCAGAAATTTTTGCACTAGTGTCGGTGTGCTTTATTCCAAACTAAGTGTTAAGCCCGGTGACGTGCCGTTAAATGTGGAAATTTTCAAGACTGGCTTTTCCGACCATAGAACCCTAGAAACTTAAAAGTACGTTTAAGTCTGCTTGCCCTGATACGGCGAATTGATGCACTGTTCAATCGGTAGGGATTTGTGATAGTGATTCGGAACTGTCATTTCGAACTGTGTAGGGGAAATGCGGTGCTCCTGGAGCTGTCATGGCTGGTACATATCTGCTATTTATTTGGGAGCTTGGAGTTTTGCCAGAATTTCCGTATTGCCGAAACATTTTGGATATCGTAGCATTTGAAATCTCCAGTGTGCTGACGTGTTCCGAGATTACATGTCCCATCCTACTGGCATCAACGATCTGCCTCTGTTACAGCATTCAAATCTTGTGTTTTATAATTATCTCTGTAATTGTACACTATTGGCGAAGCTCTGGGCGATGACTGTATTTTACCACCTTTTTGATGGGGCATGACGGATAACGCGGGAGAAGCACCCAAGAATTTACGTAATTTCTGCTATCCTTTTCATGAGAGCATAGAAGTAGTTTCATTTGCCTAGGGCAGTGTTCCTATTCTGTGCTCCGCGAAGCGTTTCCAAGTGCTCCTGGAAGAGACTGTAAAACAAAATGGATAGAATAAAAATGTCAAGATATCTAAATTGTGAATCTGTGCTGCCATGAACTGTGTAAAAGTAAGTACTGGCTAAAAATTATTTTGCTCCTAAAGCGTGCTGTGAAGCAGTACAGATAGCAAGTATTATAGACCAAATTCAATCTCATATGTCTCCTCAATCATCTTTGATCGCGCACACCTGCTCGGAACAATGCAAGAAATTGAGAAAAATGCAAAGCACGTGGACTGCACGAGGCAGACGTCAGCACGCAACCCCGTCTCCCCTTTGAGACCATCGGCGCCCTTTCAGATCCGATTGTTCGATTTGAAACGTGTCCAGAATTATCTGGAAAGTCAATTGCATATTAAAACCTCGTGCTTCTTTGCACATTCAGTCAATTGCAGTTTAATCAGCATCAAGTCCAGAGTCGAAAAGATTCAAGTCGCAATGCAGTGTTACTTATGTATGAATACTTTTAATACGTATTTTTCAATATACGAGCAAGTTCTTTTATTGTGAACAATTACGTTAATATAACTTTTCGGATATTCCATCTTGAACACAAAACACCTGTCTGTTGCAGGTTTTTGGAGAAACAACGGATCGCAGGCTGATGTCTGGATCTTTACAAAAACCGTCAAACGCTCAGTCACAGTAGCTGTGAAAGAATCCTCAGATAAAAGGCATATCTAAAATTTATGTTATCCGCTCCCCGATTATTCATTGTATTTACCAAGGTGACACGTATATTATTTTTCAATTGAACTGTGAAAGATTATGAAGTAGTGTCTAGTGCCAGAATTGGTTTAAGGGATGAAGGTTATTGTACGAATTAGCGACAGAGAGTGCGCCAGAACATCCTGAAGTGTTGAACCAACTGCCTAGTTCTTCGGATGCCAGTGCCACGTTAAAAAGAAGTTAAAAGGAAATACACCAGTTTCTACTTAGACATTGTGTTCGTTGAGACCTTTGAAAACAAACCACAGTGAAGGCCTTTTCAACAGTTTTTGTTCTACCGATGTGATATACACAAAGTTTATACATCTAGTAAAATTAATAATATCTCGGTTTTACTTATGCGCTAAACATTAATTGATTGGCCTGCGGCCTAGATGTCTTCTGAAGAGTTGAGAAATAATCCACTGAGTGACTTTTGTTAGATTTTATAAAATGTTCTCAAATACCAAATATCTAGGTTGTAACAAAATTTTCTAAAAAGGCCCGCCGCCTAGGTGCCTTTTAAAGAGATCAGAAATAATATGTTGAGTGCTTCTTATTCGGTTTAATAAATTACTTACAAATACGCAATATCTAGGTTGTAACTTAAAATCTTATAAAAAGGCCCACGGCCTACGTCCCTTGTAAATAGCTGAAAAGTCCTTGATAAAGATCCGCTGAGTGCCTTTCATTATGGTTTATAAAACGTTTACAAATACCAAATATCTAAATTCTAACTTAACACCTTCTAAAATGGCCAGAGGGCTAGGTGCCTCGAAAATAACTGAGAAATTATCATATGAGTGGTTTTCATAAGGTTTTATAAAATGTTTACAAATACCAAATATCTAGGTTGTAACTTAAAATCTTCTACGAAGGCGCGGGGGCTGGGTGCTTTTTAAAAAGCTGACAAATGTTCCATGAGTGACTTTTAACAGATTTATAAAATGATTCCAAATACCACATATACGTAAATTATTTTTCAAAAAGATATAAAGAGGAAAAAAACATAAATTATAGTTAATTTCTGGAAAAAAAAAAGGCTTTTGGTAGGCTAAAACCATTGGACGAATCGGCATTGGGCCAATCAAATTGTACCATTGGACGAATCGGAATTCGACCAATCGTCCCTTTGGTTGAATCGGCATTGGACTAATAGTACACTGGAGGAGTAGTCCATTGGGTAAAACAGCGTTACATCAGTCGTCCCTTTGGACGAGTTGTCCGGATGCGGATTGTTCTGCTTGTTATCTGCTTGGAGAAAGTTGGGTATTTAAATAAGCTGTCGGATGTAAGTTACAGAATGTTGCTTTTTTTTCTATTTATTTTTTATACATTTGCTACTGCTCTGAAGACATGTGTGTGCCATTGTGGTTCTTCTAAGTTTTTCAGCACTCTCCTGAACTTCACTGTTTGGGATTCTCCTGTTCCGGAGGTTTTGGGGAGAGTTTCCGCTGGTGCTACGTTCGTCCCCACAGCGATGTTCTTTTCCCTGCAGTTTTTAATATCTTCTAATCAATTTTGTTACTATTGTGTAATACGTGCTGTTCTTTTCTTTTTTCCAAATTGAAAATAATGCACACCAGTGTACAGCTTCCATGTGACCATCAAGTGCGCATGATTCTAATGTTTCGTAGATGGAGCACATAATCTTCTGTGTTTTGAAGATACTATTCTTCGGATGTCATTGATCTCCTGCGTGCCTCCCGGAAGTGAGGAAGTAGTATTTGTTGTTCCTCGCATGTGCACTGAATAGAAGCTATTCTGCTTGTAGCTGGTTGGTTTGGGGGAGATATTGGTCTTGTCGATTGGGCCTGTGTGGCAGTCCAATGGTGTGAGTTTCGGTTTATGAGTGTTGAAATAGGTTCAGCCGCTCCGGTGGCGCAGTGGTCTAAGGCGTTGGCCTCTGATCATTCGTCCGTAAGGGGTCCGGGTTCGAATCCCGGTGAGGCATGGATGTTGTGTTTGTCTTACGGCACTGGCTCTCTCCCTTCCCTGGAACCAGTGACCCTAAATTAGGAACGGGCGACTGCTTATAGCCCATTGAGTTGCTCACGGTGGTCGTTAAACCTCCAATCAAAAAAAATATTGTTCTCCTGAGATATCCTTTCCTTTGCTTTGCCTTTTTGCTGCACTCCTCTATTGCTCCAGATTATGTTCCCAGGGATTGATTCTCGTTCTAGAAGGGAATACACTGCGCCCTTTCTATTATTTCTGCATCTCTTCCTGGATGTTTATTTATATCACTTTGTAAAAGCATTAAGGGTCGTTCTCCTGTTAAATATACAAAAGAGTAGTCGTCTGTAGGCTGTGTTTGATTTAATTCCTGCCTTAGTTTCTGCGTTGAAACCGTGCTTCAGGTTTTTATATACGTGGTGCACACATTCCAATCTTTAGGAAGCCAGCGGTTGTTAATGTATTTTACATTAATCTGTATTTCAAATCTAGCTCTCATTGAAATCCACCAGCGTTGCTAGACATTTTTGGATGAAGATAATGAAACCCAGAAGCTGAACGAAGCCTTTTTAACTTATTTATTTTCTTGAACAAATAAGTGATCATGAAAGCAGTTTTCAGATAATCATTAACATTGTGTTCATTTGAGATATCTGTTGACAAATATGAATATATATGGCAATATAGATTATTGTCCTACAAATTGCACATTTTGTCGTAATTGCTGTATTGAAATAGCTTCTGGCCGCCCCGGTGGCGCAGTGGTCTAAGGCGCTGGCCTCTGATTGTTCGTCCGTAAGGGGTCCGGGTTCGAATCCCGGTGAGGCATGGATGTTGTGTTTGTCTTACGGCACTGGCTCTCTCCCTTCCCTGGAACCACTGACCCTAAATTAGGGACGGGCGACTGCTTATAGCCCATTGAGTTGCTCACGGTGGTCGTTAAACCTCCAATCAAAAAAAAAAAAAAAAAAAAAGAGATAGCTTCTGTACGGTTTCAGTTCCCAGAAATAGCTGAAAGGCTGCTGTACGGTTTCACTCTCCAGAAATAGCTCTAAGGCAACGGGTAGGATTCAATCTTTTAAAATATTGTTTATGGGGCACTAGAGCTTGTCCATGTGACCAACTACTAAAAACAGAGGAATTTCGATAACGGAAGCTCGTTTCAGGGTATAGGTGGAACAGAGCAGTTTTACAAAAAGTCATCATTTCACTCGTTTAAGGGTGATAGGTTGAGCAATGCAGTTTAACGAAATGTACAGAGCTCTACCGTTTCAGCAAAAATCGAAATGCTTCACAGAGTTGAAGATTTCAAAAATGTCCTAGTTTTTCGTATAGCTACTTCTGATCTTAAGATATTTTTTTTTTTAATTGGAGGTTTAACGACCACGGTGAGCAATTCAATAGGCTATAAGCAGTCGCCCGTTCCTAATTTAAGGTCACTGGTTCCAGGAAAGGGAGATAGCCAGTGCCGTAAGACAAACGCAATATGCATGCCTCACCGTGATTCGAACCCGGACCCCTTTCGGACGAATGATCAGAGGCCATCGTTTAGACCACTGCGTCACCGGCACGGCGATCTTAAGATGTAACATGACATATGCGGTTTGACAAACACATTGATATTGATGTTAGCTGCCTGACTGTTGTTGCAGCCAATCATAGACGTACTTTTTTTCACCTGATTGGCTTCTTCCGAGTGGTATCATAATCCCACTCTAGCCTTTATGACGGTTGACGCAGAACTACTAGATCATTGTAATGGTCTCTTCTTGTTGTTATTAAGGTTTAATTTGTGTAGATGCTCATTTATGGTTAACACTTCAGGATTGACCACAGCGGATAGAGAAAAAATAGTTGTTCTTCATGAAGACGGGTATTCTTCAAGGTAAAACGCTGAAATAGTAGGCGGAAATCCAGCAACAGTTTTTTTGGCTACTGAAGAAAGTAAAAGACACGGGTGATATCCAAAGTATGCGTCGCATTGCAACACCCAGATTCACCACTAACTGTTAAGACAGAATGCTTAGAATGCTAAGATTGGCAGACAGGTGGCTCAATTCACCTGAATTGCTTCAAAGGTAGTCTGAAGTGACTAATGTTACTGTTAGTACATCTACTGCTAGGAGAAGGCTGTTTTACTATGACTTACGTGACTGCAAGGGCAGGCGTAAACCATTGTTAAATTGAAATGAATGACATTGTAGACTTTAGGGGGCAAACAGCATGTCTTATGGACAACCAAGCAATGGGGAAATATTCTTTTCAGTGATGAATCAGAATTTAGCCTTAATATGAATCAGAGTAGTGCCTAATTAAGGAGATTCAATGATGAAGGGTTCCATCTAAGTAGCTTAGTGACTTGTGTTAAGCATCAGGTAAAGGTCATGTTTTTTTTGTAGTTGTTTTTTTTTTTTCTGGAGGTTTAACTGACCACCCTATGAAACTCAGTAGGCTATAAGCAGTCTCTCGTCCCTAATTTAGTGACACTGGTTCCAGGGAAGGGAGAGAACGAGTGCTGTAAGACAAATACAACATCCATGTCTCACCGGGATTCGAACTCGGATCACTTTCGGGCGAACGATCAGAAACCATCGCTTACATAACTGCGCCACCAGTGCGGCAGGTCATATTTTGAAGATGCATGTGACGTAGAGAGGCACGGTTTGGAGATGCATGTGACGTTCGGAACCGCCAGAATGTCGATGGCACGGTAAATGCACAGAAATACTCTGGATTTTTGAAAACAACTTCCTTCCATCCTCTAAAAGACTTTATGAGGGAAATTTTACTTTTCAAGATGACAATGCTCCCTGTTATCGTGCTAAAATAGCGAAAAGGTATTTCAGGAAACCAAATTTTAGCACCTAGATTGGCCACCACAGTCAGCGGACTTAAGCCTGATCGAATATCTGTCGTTCACAGCGTCGTATGAACTATCAAAAGAGACATTGAAGATAGAATTAAAATGCCGAATTTTATTGTTCGACCTAATCGTTTACAAAACCTTGTTGACCGTATGCTGTCAAGATGTATAGCTGTGATTAAAGCTAAAGGCGAGGCAACAAAATGTTAGGTACATTTCATAATTTTGCTTCGTAATATTTCTGTATTTAAATGTTATTTCATTCGTTATGTATTACAGAAACGATTCATTGCTTTATGAAGGATAAAGGCATTGCTCTATATGTATTGGATAAATTATCATTTTCATAATAATTTCGACTTGGTTATGGAGATTTTGAAATTAATCTTAAAAACAAAAATTATCTACAGGAAAAACTAAGACATATATGAAATCTTCATTAAATTTTGCATCTAATGGCATATAAATGATGAAACAACTGTGAAAATTAGTTAAACAAAAAGTTAAAATTAAGAATTTGCGATTTTTGTCCGTGATTTGTTCTGACATACATATTTCTGGGAAATATAAATACGCAGCATTCTTTCTCTTTGGGAAATTCTTATTCTTGCATGTTGACGAAATAATTTCAACTGCTAAGAATTCATACCTTCTTACCTTCGAGATTTTTTGAAATAAGTAAGAGGTAGTTTGTTAAATAAATTAAAGATACTTAAGATGATAGAATACTTGCCTTTCAATGCCGTGATATAACAGAAATGCAATAATGATGTCTGTAGTCACCTGGTTATGAGGCTATATGTTTTATTTCGCGGTTATCAAAATTCTTAAGGTGATAAAAATGCTCTGAACAAATACTTCCACCTGTGAGGTAACTACTAAAACTATGAGTGAACTCTTAACGCAAACAGACGAATAAAATGTCAGCGTGTAACTGAGTCAGTAGCCATTTCATTCGGCTGCGTCGATTCATTCCAGAATAAATCTTTGAAGATGAAAAAGGTCATTATGAATTGGATCTAATAAAGCTTTCCAAATTAGTCAAAGGCGTGGCATAAACCGATGTGCCTTACGAATTTGAACATGCTTCTGGCGGAAACAATAAGTCTCTCATCCACGACAGTTACAATATATGAAACTCGTATTCCTGACTCTGACTCAGCGTCCTTAAAGAAAACCGTAATGCACTATAGTTTATCAAGCATCTCCTCCGCCTTCTATGTGAAGACACCAGTGCTCTGGGAATCAGAAGAAAACCACATCGTTGACTACTTAGTAAATGATATTATTGTCATTGACACGAACCAAGCAAACATATAAACCAAATTCGCTCGCGTATTAAGGAAAGGAGGTGTAAAAATCTGTCCGGAACTTGTCTTTCATCTCGGCAATGCTCTGAATTAGTTTTTTTGTCTTTCAGTACCACCATACAGAATGTGGGACATTCTTCATCATTTA
The DNA here is from genome assembly GCA_039090855.1 of Macrothele yani. Classification (NCBI taxonomy): domain Eukaryota; kingdom Metazoa; phylum Arthropoda; class Arachnida; order Araneae; family Macrothelidae; genus Macrothele; species Macrothele yani. Next base: position 68,297,904 of record CM077033.1, on the reverse strand, counting down.
CCCAATAATCAATATATTGCTCATGGGGACTTTCATATGTTCTCCAAGTAGAAATGAAAACTTATCGGAAAAGTATTTCTAGATGTTGTGCATCCTTGAAGAAAATAGTAAGACGTTTTCTTACCACCTCAATTAAGACACAAGAGCATAGGTAAGAGCATTGCTTTACCGTAACCCACAATATGTTTTCAATATTCCGGACAAGATTTTTGGAAGGTAGCATAAACACCCCAAAAAATCTTCGATGATGATTAAAGTTCAACGTGTTTTCGAACACTGCAAAGAAATGCAGTTGTTAATTAGTTCAGCGTGTTTCCGAAAACTGCAAAGAAATGCATTTGTTACAAGATATTATCAGTATGATTTATCTTCTCTTATCTTATGGTACAGAAGAAGAACCGAAGCGCACTTTCTCCTATTCTTCTGTTAAAAGGACTTATTTCCGTCCCTCATTACTAAAATAAAGTATATTATTACATACGTCACGATTTCTTCGTTCTAGTCTGTTAAAGGTTTTACACAATACAGTAAAAAAACCGCTAATACGAGAGCTGAAAAAATTCGGAAAAATTGTCGTTATAACCGGGTCATACAAATACTGCATACATGTACTACTGTGCGTAATTCATAACACATAAAAATAACAGAACTACATAATAAAAAATAATCAAAACAATACGTATTACGTACTTGGTATTTATTTTAATTCAGATTGGTATTTTTACAAAAGAAAGGAATCAGTAGAATTTTGTCTTCACTCTTTAACACTGATGATTGTAGCACGACCTTACAGAAAATTGCCGTTTCTTCAATAGGTGCATTTGACACATATGAAATTATCCGATTGTGTTTGAAGCTGGCATGAGTCCTGATTGAGCTGATACAATTTCATATCTATCCTCTTCATCATCCTTATCCTCTTCTGAGCTTTGTACTTCTGATTCCTTAATTTCTGTATTAGGCATGCCACTCCGCGGTACTACATCTGCGTCAGACTTGACATAGTCTTGAAAGCTAAATGCCAATCCCATTTGTTTGCCAATGATGTTCCATCCTTCTGCTTCTTGTTCTGCAGGTTTGTCTGTGAGGATTTCTTATTCAAATCATCTTTGGTATTGAAACCAGCCTGTCTACAGCATGTTTCACTGTTCTATGGTGACTAATTTTTCCGGAAAGACCTTGAATGGCCTCCAGGACGTTCCATTTTACTGGTTTATCATCCAATGATATTCGTCTCATTGAGTTATTAACCAGAATAGTTGGATATTTTTGCTTTATCCACTTTATAACTCTTTTATCAAGACGCTGAAGTACATTAGAGCAACTAGGTGGCAGTAATATCAGTTCAATGTTGTCCAATTGAACATCTTTGGGACTTAAGTTGCATGAGAGTTATCAATTAAATGCGCTGTTTTTCTATTCCGAATTCCAATTTGAACGTGGAAAGCTTTCATATACTTTAAAAATAAGGGCATTGTCATCCATGCCATCTTATTAGCTACCTATGTGCACGGAAGCAAAGCACCAAGAAAGCAGCGCGGACTTTGTGATTTACCAATCAGTAATGGCCTTAATTTATGATTACCATTAATACTGGTGCAACATAGAACATTTAAACGTTCTTCACTACGTTTTCTTGTTTTACATGTTCGCCTTTTACCATTGAAGTCCTGTCAGACAACAAGTTATAAAACAACGCTCTTCATCTGCATTGTAAATGACTTTTGTGTTGTATCGAGCATGAATTTCTGAAACGATAGGGGACCAGTCCTGAACCGCGTGTGTGCTAACAGAAGCTGATTCTCCAAATATTGTTTTTTATAGAAATTATTGATTCTCCAAATATTGAATCACTGATTCTCCAAATATTGAATTACTGATTTTTCAAATATTGTTTGGTATAGAAATTATTGATTCTCCAAATATTGAATTACTGATTCTCCAAATATTGTTTGGTATAGCTTTAAATTGGTTTAGCCAATAGTCCGAAAACAAAATTCTCGATCTTCATTTCAACATTTAATTCATTAACTTCAGCTTCCTTCATCGGTCCTCAAATAGGAATGTTTTGAGCTCGTTTATGGCAAAACCACGTAAACAGCGATTCCTCCAATACTTTATGTTCCCCAAAGCGTAATTTTATGGATTTAGCAGGTGCGTTGTTCTTAAAAGCCATCTCCTTGATCGACATTTGCAATTCTAAACATTGTTTATGAAACAAGACCACATTTTTAGGAACTCACTTTCGAGTTCAAACATTTCTCACATTCATACAAAACGTTTAACTTGGATTCAGAAGTCAAACCTTTTCTGTTATTATTCAATTAGAGAAAGAAAACGCACGACGAACAAGCGTATACAGTTTTCCGACTTCCAACTGTTGTGGAGACAAATGGAAGAGAGCGGGGGACAGCATCCAAACAGCCAAACAAACTAATTACTGGTATCTCGTCTGATCAAATTGTTCCGACGTCCCACCGTTGTTCAGAGTGATGGAAGAAAACGGGAGAAAGACATCCGAAGAGAAACAGTCTAACCAATGGCGACAAACTCTGTCTGCAGCTTTACGCGTTTTTCTCCCTTCTACTTCCTGGAATTTCAGTGAAAGAATTTGTTGTAACTGAAAGATGATTGTCCATAAAAGCCTCTCATTATAGTTGGAGATCCTTACATTTACCACTCGTTATGCACGAAGATTTTTCCTATTACTAACGTTAACAAATTGACAGAGCATTTCCAATCGCTCGTAATAGCGAGATTCCCGCTGTAATCCCTAAACGTAATATCGTACTTTTACTGTATTTACGTTGTGAAGGATAAACATTTTTAGTTTCTATTTTCAGAAGATGTACATGTCATTTCGAAAACTTGGATATCTACATATTGTATGATTTATGGTAATAAAATACATATCTACCCCATTTTTTAATGATTTTTACCAATCTTAAGAGCGGCTCTAATATGAGGATATGCAATTATTTTTGTTTTGCTGCTCCAAGATTTAGACATAATTGAAACCACAACTCATGAGATAAAAATACCAATTTATTTAATTAATTTTGTAAACTTATTGCTATATTTTACTTTGGAAAGTTGTTTCAATAGTAACATTTAGGTAAAGTAACCAAGCACCTTCAGTACGAAAGTCAATTCAGGAGTAGATATGTTTCAATCACTAGAAGGATGCTTTGCATTAAAATTTCAGCATACATTTTCTGCTTAAATATTAAAAAGTTTCTGCTTACATATTAAAAAATCTCTGTTTAAATATTTTGATGCGTGTCTACTTCACAGTAACATCATTAAGTTGACGTACCTCAGATCACTAGTTATTTCGATTCTTATCTTCAATCAAACGATAATTGGTGCTCGACGAATTGTTCTCCCTGATTTATGCCGGTCAACGTGCAGGGGTTGCGTCTTACATAATCGCGTGGGCAATTTATGTGACGATGGGAGTTGTACCTTATAAACTTGCATCTCTGTGTACTTAACATTGTGCTCAGACACAATAAAGCTGCACTCAACACCGGAGAGGCGTTAAATGATTTATATCGTTACAGAGACATTTATTAATTTTAAATTCAATCATATACTCTGAAAAACTTAATTATATTCAGTATTTTCACACACAAATACCTTAATAATATAAGTCCCAGTTTTTCGGGGGTTAATTTTCTTTTGAGTTTTATGTAGAGTTCCTGCAGGGCTGACAGCCTATCACACCCAAGAAAATAGTTGCTTTCGTAGCTATTAATGGTAAAAATAGTAGCCTAAATAGTAGCCTTAAAAACTTATGTTAATGACTTAAATAGTTGCCCAAAAAAGTGTGAGTTTTAGAATGTAAGTGCTAAAAAACAAAAAAAATGTTTGTAGTGTATGGATGTGTGTATATATATACAGTATATATATATACACACACATCCATACACTACAAAAAGGCATCTTAAATTTCAATATAATGATACTCAAAACACTCAGATCTATAAAGGTTATGGAAATTACAGCCCACCCCCAAAAAAAATTATTCAATTATATAACAAAAACTACCCTGATACCAACTTTGGAATTACAAAAGACCCTTCTTTGTCATTGTTCTGGAGTTCAGATGTTCTCATCTTAATCATGGCTGTACGGAGAACTTTCTTCTGCGTTTGTGGTTGCTAAAAAAATATAAGATTTTCCAAGTGGGCTTCATACACTGTGTTGGAAAATATGTTGTGAATTTTTTTTTGAAAAGGCCATAGTTGTGGCCATTCAGTGTTATGATGATCACTTGTTTTTTTCTGTACACATAATAATCATTGTTATCTGATATGAGGTATATCAAGAATCTCATTCTAATAGATGAACATTTGGAAATATTTCAAACTTGCCTTTTGTACTGCTATGACAATAAATATCAAACACTGTGAATGTGTTTAGTGTGGAACAAAAACACGAAGCCTAGAACAAAAAAAATAAAAACCTGCAGTTTATTATCATCAGGAATGGAATGGGTATAGTGTAATCTCCCTCTTCAATAATGGAAACACTTTAACTCATAAGTAATAATAATAATGGTGCTTAACATGATTTTGAATTACGTTGTAAAAGAGTATATTTTATTTTGATTCCCGTGTTTGAAAGGTAAACGTGAAAAACCTGTCTGAAATGTCTTCATTCCATTAGGGCATGGACAACTGTCTTACTATTCAAGCTCAAGTCTGGGTATGTCAGGTATAATTGATATGACGAATTACACTGATATACTCCTGCCTTGATAACGTTACAGTCAATCTTCACAGTGTTCTTGTTGCTTTTGAGACAAATATAAAGTAATTATTTTATCCTGTAAAATTATTCCAACTCATAATTACAGAAATAAGAAAACAAAAAACTTAACTTTCTTCTAATTTGGGTTATTTTTATAACAGTAGACAGTTAAAATCCCAAGATGTAACCCATGATTGATTTTCAAAGCTCTAACAAGAGTAAAACTAAGGTCATCCTTACCCCCACTGCTGACAATAATTAAACCAAAGCTCAAATTTTTTGAAATGATTATAACTGTTGAGAAAATTATTGTCATGAAACATCAAAAACTTTTATATGATGCTCCCCCCCCCCCATTGCAATATGTATAAGCAAACTGTTTTTTTATCATTTAGCATTTTTTTTTTGGGGCGGGGAGTCCTCTTTAAAGTTTATATTCTTCTTATACCATGGTAGCAATTTGGAAGAGTTATAAGCAGTAAGTTAATTTAAAAAATTGAGTGTGAATTTATGCCACTACTATCATTGCATATAAAGGTAGTCTTAACAAAAAAGCTTCCTCATTAACCTTAGATTTATTATTTTTTTGAGGTTATCTGAATAAATGCATCAATTAGGGAGGATTTCCTTTTATGAACGACTCTATTCATTTTTAATGCTTTCTAGTTCATGTTATCTTTCCTTTTGTCGGAGTTTCTCTGAACCTTCTATAGAATGCCATGTGCAACTCGTATTGCAGGTATGTTTTTTAATACTTGCTTTAATCTCTCACTGGCTTCTTTAAGCACAGAGTTTGATGATTCTTGTACTTCTTGTTTTTCTTAAACAATAATTTTTATCTTATTCTCCATGTTTTCTATAGTTTGCCTTTTTGCTCTTCAAATTCTCTATTTAGTAATTCTTGTTTCAACCTAACAGCACTTTCTTTCTCTGCTTTCAGTTGCTGTGCCTTTGATATCTGCTCCTCTTCCAAATGGTTGCTATATGACTTACGTGCATTAAGTGCTAATTTTATTAGTCCTTTTGTTATAAGCACCTTTGCAACTTGGTTGTTATACATTTTTAGTGTATCTCGAATTGCTAGTCTCTCATTCAACATCTTCTCAGACATATATGCTTTCTCACCTGAAAGAACTCTTCGTGATACAGAAGAGTCTCTACACCAAAGTTGCCATGTGATAAAGCAAGGCATGGTTTCATAACTTTAGCCGAAGATGGATATTTCCAGTCTCCAAATGTCTTTTGATGCAATATGTCTCTCAAAAAATGAAAAATCCTAATTTAGCTGTTTAGAAAAAATTTTTATACATGCAAGTAAATCTATAACAAGATCCACGTGACTAGAGGAACGACCTACTCAAATGACAAATAGTACCGTCTAGTTATTCTTAACAGATACACAGAAATATCTCACCAGGTGTTTTTTCGATTACCACTTCATTTTTTCATTATGAACAATTCCTAATTTATATTAAACAGTTTGTAGATAATGTAAAGTTAGTTTAAACGTCTGTTGGCGAAAACACGCATTTTCCGTGTCATTCGGAAAATAAAGCTGTAAAAACAATCACATATCATTCATGAAATTCTAGGTACAAAATTTTCCACTTGAAATTGATACATTTAACTACAAATAAACTTCGTAAGTACAGAAAACAACAGTCTTTAATATGGCGAAGGCAATATACGTGCTCGCTCCTGGCACTGCCGTACTCCAAAAAGGAAAACGCGACACTTTTTCGGCGGAATATCTTGATTTGAGTAGGTCGTTCCTTTAATCAAATTTTGGGTCTAGTCTATACTTGCCATTGACTTTCCTCCGTCATATTTTCAATAAAACAGAAAGCAATTAACTGAACGAGACATATCGATAACGATTCGCATAGTTCATACGCTTTTTCAATCACAAAATTCCAGGACTTTTCCAGGGCGAAATGATCTTACTTAAAATAAAGTGAAACCTTACGTCTGTTCAGTTTGTAACCTACAACAAACAACTTCTTACACGTTTGAGCAAACTTAATGCAGAATGTTAAAAATGGTGTCTACTGCAGCTAATCAAAAACTTAGAATCACAGATAAATACTGAAATACCAAAACTGTAACTGAAAATATTACCTGGTTTAATATCTACTAAACTTTTATATACAGCTTACTGCACTGATTTTCAGAAAACTTGATTTTTCTACTTTGGCTTTAGTTCAATTCTTGAAGCAAATTACAAAATAAAAAAAAACACATAAAACTCAAAAATACATAGTATGTGGCATTTTTTTTAAATGCTTTGATATACCACACAATCAATGCATAAAATACTATTTGTATTTAAGTATTTTGAAATAATGCTTACATTGGAAATTTAAGGGTAAGGAAAGGTGAAATATCTAGAACTTTTTTATAGGACCAAAGGGATTGTTATTTCTTAAACACATAATCATGGTAGCAAGTATTCGTTTAACATTTTATTTATGGAAAAAAAATTCAACATAAGATCGATGCAGTAGGTATGTTTTAAATTTTTACTCGCCAGCAAACAAAGCATGCCAAAAATTTCCAACGTGAAATGAAAGAGAATAACGGGAAAACCTTATGTCTCGTTATTCTCTTTACAGCGGAAAGCTCTGCTTAGGAAATTCATTGTGAGGTCACTAAACATATAGTGCTAATTGATGGTATTGAATATTTTACTACCAAGTCATTTCGTCTTGATTATCATAAGCAATACTTGTACTTGCTCAGATAAATACAATGGCGAAATCAGCTTTATCATGAAAACTGACGAGACTTCAAAAGACGAAAAAGAAAAGTAAATGACTCAGTACTGTCCAATGGACTGCCACATGGTAGCTGTGCATTGATAGCGATACGTTTTATAAGTAATTTCGTCTATGCAATCATAAGCTGTTTATCTTTGCCACTCGGATGTCTTATAAATGAAACTGTTCAAGGAATGTGTATTTTGTCAATACAAACTTATACGATTTCTTTGGGCTTTTTTCATATAATTCCCTATTTGCATAAAATATTCTTTGGAAATGTGTTTACATTTAAACTGATTTAACAAGATTTGCTGTTGATAACATTTTTAACAGCAAGGTCCTTGGCAGCACTCTGTTATCCAGTGAAAACGAATCCATTAATTTTCAGGACTGTTCCCTGCTTCGGAACACTCTCAAATTGTATTAACACGGACAACTCACAAACCTAACACAGTGCTGCAATTCATACTGAAACAATTCGTCGCAAAAGAACTGATTATCTCATATACTAACTAGCCATGTATGTTCTTTGAAAGGCCGTTGTTTTTGTATGACGTATCTTTGCTCTCAAATATTTTATTACCGAAGGATTTTTTTGAAGTGAATATGGCTCTTAAATGTTTTTCGAATTGTTGGTTTTGTTTTCTCAATTAAAATTTTCTCTTTTTTTCATTTTAGCAAATTCGGAGAGCCTCATGGAATAATATACTTAATTCGAAATTTCAGAAAATTTCCAATGCTAATAAATAAAAAAAAAACAACCTTATGGTTCAGAAATGCAGAAAAGCAATTCCTGTTTTCCGGGGTGGTTTAGGATAAAGTATATTAATTTTACTTCTTCTTTGTAATTTGCAAAACGGTGTACTGCATAAATATCTGTTTTTACTAAATTCATGTTTTTATTTCCAGTTAAGTTTAAAATTCCACGCACCAGAAATAAAAATAACGACACACTGATCAAAACATTCAAGTTGTTTTCCCAAATAATATTTTAGAACCTTTATAATCATTCAGGTTCCATTTCATAAAAATTTGCTTTACTCTTTGAGTGTTCCAAAAAGATTGTTCAAATAGTTCATAATATTGTTGACAGTAATTCTCTAAAGATGATTTCATGGCCCTTCTTTTCTTTATTGAGGTATGTTCTAGTAACTTTTTTTTCAAATTCGAAGAGTCCATCCTACAGAACATATTTCTACACCCTGAAAGGAGGACAGCGGTTGATGGTATATAATTGTTTTTATAGAGAAACCAATTCCAAGATAGCGAACTATTTTGAATTTATCCTGTTATGTGCGGAAAAACTCATTTCTCCGAAGTAAAATGTAACTCGAATGAAAATGCAGATATTGTTTCTCATTCTCCTCAGTAGAGGTTATACGACTTAAACTTCCCCGCACGGCGTTACACTGTCCATTCTCAGAGTCTGGAAATTAGAAAAAATCATATATTTGCTTTCAGTTAATATTTTTAATCATCTTTTTTTTTTTTAAATTGCTGCGTTCACGCAAAGTGGAGAAGATAATTCCCACTTTCTACATGCATATGGCTATGAATCAGAACAGCAAGTTTAAATAAATGAACACCATATAATTAGGCCAGTGCTATGAGACTGGGTTCAAAATAATATACAGTAGCATCAGTTTTCTGAAAAAATTAACAGGGAATGCTTTTCCTTATTAAAAAAACCTAACGGTGCTCTAATATTTCAGAAAACCTTAACTTAAGTGCGATTTGTTTTTAACACATATCTTTTTCATATAGTGATAATCTTGTTGGAGTAAATATAATTTCGAATACGTTTTCTAAAATAAAAACAATTGTTATACAGGAACTTAAAAAGCACCATGTACGTTGCGTAATAAATACATATTTGATTGAAAGTTTTGATTTCTTTTAAGATTTCATGTGTCACCTCACCTTTTTTTTAGATACCGATGCCTCTGTTTTTCGACTATCACATCTACCACTGTTGTGAAAATAAGCTCCTATTAATATGCCATATGGCCAAAAAAAAAAAAAACACATGATACAATCGCATTTCATTTATCAGTAGACGTATTTGGAAAGTCCACATAAAAACTAACCCTTTGAACTTCTGGGATTTTCGTAATTATGTATTACTTGCCATGCCTTTAAAAGATTAGCGAGTAAATATGGCTAATCATTAAGCTTCTGAAAATGTCTAATATTTTGATAAATGTGAACTATTATTCTGAAATTAAAGACAACAGAGAATACAATACATTCCCATTTCAAATGAGTCACGAAGTACATAACTGCAAAGTTTACATCTGACTTTCAAGGTTCCTATGCGTGTTGAAACAACAGCTTTACAATGCAATTTTTCCGGATCTTTTTAGAAGATAATAACTTCTTTGTTTCAATATAGATATTTCGAAATATGATAACCCAAAGATATCCAAATGAATGATGTTCATACATCATTAATAATATTCATATGATATCATCACAAACTTTAAAGAATGTATTTTTTGCACTCATGTTTCTGGAGAAAATATAAAAGAAATTAAGATCTATGCTTCTCAGGATAATCCTGGATCACAGGAATAATTCTTGGATGTTACATGCCCTTTTAATACGTTTGAAGCTGTATGCGTACTGTTGAACATATAGTCTGTGAAATCTAAAACCATAATTTCAATGCATAAGCCATATGAAGTAAAAAACGCTTGATTTCAGTACCCCATCGCCTCTATCTCCTTTTAAGAATCAAAGAATAATATTGAAAAGTTCATATTTTTATATTTTATAGTGAAATAATCTTCAATGCGTTGATACGAATTTAAATTGCGTAAATATTACTTCTTTAATTTTATGTTTTAAAACCGTTCATTCCGATCAAACATTTAAATGTACCAGCAGTAGGTTGGTCCAAAAAAAAAATTAAATATTCTTTCTCCACAACTTTATTTTATGCCATAGTATGTGAATAATAAGTACACCAAAAGGTTTTGCAAAAAAAAAAAAAAAAAACGATATTTAGGGGTCACCCAATATTTAATTTTTGGGTACTACATAATTGAAAATGAAAAATTTCAAAAATTGAATAATTATGACATAAGAGATGCCTTCGATGGTGAAGGAAACCGTTTTCTATGATTTCCACCAGTCGAAGAACGAACTGCTTTTGTTCTTCGTCCTTAGTAAGTGACTGGTTGTATATTTTAATCAAACTGATGCCTCGCTTGGCACTGTCCTTCACAACCCTCATCTTACAGCAACGTTCATGAAGTTCAATGAAAACAGGATCATTTCTCCACTGTTGGGGTTGCATTTTCAGAAACGCTTTAGATTTAATTTTTCCTCCAACAAGAAGGACATCGAAGAAGAAGCTAGTCCTTTCAGTTACAAAATTTTCTAGATTGCGATCTTTTTCCTCAGATATTGCTATATATTGCGGAAAATCGGGCAGCTGTGAACGTTTCAGATTCTTGACCAATTTTTCTTTAGTTTTCGTGGGCACTCGATCGTCAAAAAAGCTAAGGCTACCAAGTGCTCAGAAAGAAACCAAAGGTGCCTGGCCAACGCATTGTAGGCTTTCTCGCCAATTTTTTGATTAGGGTAAAGTTTTAGGAGACTTAGAAGCTGTATATCATTATATGGAGCTCTAATTCCAAGTGGTGCTTCATTCCAATACTTCACATAAACCAGGCTTACAAACAAAGCCAAAATCACTGTATTTATTGTCTCTCGAGGTGTTTACTGAAACTGATTTGAAAGAGGCATATGTTTAGAGTGTAAATGCCTTTAGCCAGCCATAGAGCATGATGTGTTGGGCCATGAGCTCGAAATGTTTCCGTGCAACTTCCTCCACCAAGAAACAAAAGAGACCAGCGCAGATGTTCTTGATAATCGTCTTTTGTTTGCTGTTTTTCCAATGCACTTGGTAAATACTACAGCATTTCTTGTCGTAATCTGTTTAATATAGTATCCTGAAAGAGGTCAATGTCTGTTGCACGATAAGCCCTTTGATCAATCGTTGGCCACATTTTCTGAAAGCGGTTGAAAAGAGCCGTTTCTGGACCTCCAGTAGAACCGAATACACATAAGAAAACAGCTGAAAGCATAATCTGCATAACATGATGGCGGCATGCAATCCAAACGATTTCACTGCCTAGGGTTTTTCAATTGTTGGGCAAGCTCCTGTGTGAAGCCCAGTATTACTCGCTGTCGTATCAAACGCAAGTCCTTTGATTTCAGACTTAACATTCCATTTCTCGATTGCTTAAACGCAAGTCCTTTGATTTCAGACTTAACATTCCATTTCTCGATTGCTTCAACGCAAGCTTGTGCCTGAACTTTCCCTGTTCCTCTGTCTATCTTGGGAATTCCCAAAAGCTGTTCTTGGCCATTTCCAGTGAGAAGTATAGAAATGCGATCAACTGTCAACTTGGATCCATCAATATTAGGCAACAGTTTGCCATCCCAATGTAAAAGAAAAGTCCCCTCCAAAGACGATTTCTTTTGTTCAGCTGCTGCGGCTTTCTGTCTTTCTATTCTTCTAGAGCGCCTACTGGAGCTTCGGGAAAAGGTGATTCAGGAAATATCGTGTCCAAGCGCCCCTGCAACAGCTCCAGCAACAAATACAGCTCCTCTATCCGGAAGATTGATTCGGTCCAGGATTCCGACGACTTCTGGTAACGTAAATATATTTTTACGTCGTTTGAATGGGAACGGAGTAGAAGGTGCGGCAGATGTGGGCGCTACAGGTTGTTATTCGCCTTCGCTTTCGGAGCCATGTGAAGATGATGAAGAAAGCTCAGCAGTTTTCCCAGGAAGACATTTGCTCTCTCTTTCTTTATATTTCTATGTCGCCTTTCTATCTTATTAATCCCGTTGTCTTTTCCAAATTTCTTTTTCTGTTGTTTTTAAGTCAGCACCACTCATACTACATGAAAAGACATCTTCTTTCTGTTTCTGGAGGAATACCTGGTCTTTGTTGTTTTTCATTTGCATTATAGCATTTGTCACGGCAACATCAAACAATTCTTCTAGATCCCTTTTGAACATATCCTCACGCACACGGTCATTTTCTCCTTGACGAGTACGGTGCTTCTTCACAGCTAAATATCGTTCATAAAGTTTTGAGAGATTTCTCACAAACGAATCAATCCGCTGTGTAGGAATCCTCGCACGCTTCCAAACAATCACAACTGCTTCACAGGTCAATTTGTAACTCACTGACAAGCTCTTGCCCTCTTCTAAATGGTAAAACTGGACCATCCGGAGCACCACCAATCCATGGGGAAGTCTTGCTGTAGGGAAGTTAGAGATTGGCTTTCCAAGAAGCCAGTTAGTGGGGGCAGATCTCAAACTAGATGTCGACATGGTTGTTTATACCTGAAAAGAAGAGACATTTGAGCTAGCTCCCAAAAAGTAAACTTCTGGGTGACCACTAAACTTCCACGTATCGAGCCAAAATTTGTTGCACACATTACTACATCATAATGGACAAAATTACGCTATGTGGAGCCACGATTTGAATACCTTTTTTTCATTGCAAAGTGGACCACCCTAACCGGCAGATTCCAAATGGTTTACTTGGTAAAAGTTATTCTTAAGAATCATAAGTAATGAAAATATTACAATCCTCGAAATTCAGAATTCACATAAAAATAACTGTTTATGTTTTCTCTTGATATTATACGAAATATACATGTATTTAATAATTTGATTCATGCTTTAACTTGTGTGAAAATATTTTTGTATGTTTTAACATTAGAGGTGGAATTCATGTAACGACCGATAATTGACAAGAAACGTGAAGCTGTACATTTGTAAATTCAGGAAGAGGTTAGAGACGTCAACACAGCAGGTCTGCATTAGAGAAACCCATTGTAGGCCTTGAACCTCCAGCAAACATTCGGGAGGATCTCCAATCTGCACTCGTGCACAGGTAGTAGTTGATGTCACAGAGTCTTCTCTTTTTCGTTAAGCAACAGGAGTCATCAGTGAAACATTTGAATCACTGAGTATGGTTACCATAAGTTATACGAGACCGTTGTAAAAATCAGAAACTCCTCCGGAAAATTCCTGTTGTTTTTTTCATTTGAAATATCGATACATTTTCATGATTTATCTTTTTTTATGTGAATTATACCGAGCATTTCGTTCCTTACAAACATGTGTAGATGGATAGTAAAAAGCGTCTTTCTTTGTGTAATTGAACAATCTTTACTGATGATGTCTTTCGGACTGCAGTGTAACATGACATTTAATTATATTCCAGATTAGTCGCTTTCAGTATTTTTATGGTAAAATTAAATATAATAATACTTTTTATACACCTCCGAAATTATAATACTCACCATCTTATTTGTTCACTCTGTGCCGTAATGTAATGCATAGAGTTTAAACAAAATAGGAATGTCTTGTAGGTGGCTTCTGGAATTCCTAAAGAGCTCCTATTGAGCGTTGTTTGCGTCTTACAAGGAAAATACCGCGATCTCCGCACTGGAACAAGACGAAACTTGCATACGTCATAGGCGCAGGTAGGAGATAAACTAGTGTGAAGTGCTACGTTTCTTAATCTTTTCGACCACGAGTTGTGCGGTCGTGAACGAGCGCCAAGAAGAGGGATCTCGTTTCGTACTATAAGTTAAATGCTAAACATCAGAAAACGCACAAGAAATATATTTGCAATCCTTAATAATAATATGCTTCTGTGTATACCTGCAATCCTCTCACACTGTATGTTCAAAACAGCACACGAAAGGTACTATTTTATTGCAGATTGAAAAACAATTGTAATCTAACCACTTTAAAAGTTGAAAAGCTCTCCAGGTGTTCAACATTTAGATATATAAAACGAAATACATGATCTTGAGATTAGTTTTAGATGAAAATAGTAGTAAGTTTAACAAAATATCACAGAACTCCGCGTTATTCAGGAATGTGCGCAGATGTGATATCGGCTGATGTGTAAGATGACAACACATAATAAATTCTGTATTGATCTCAGAGACATTGTTTGGCAAGCCATTTTAAGGTTATTCAGGAATGTTAAGTGGGACACTGCGCCGAAATAAGTAATCCAAAAGGGAAGGTATTCAATCCTCATGAATCAAAACCTGACCATCTAGCAAAATAAATAAAGCACATTGATTACCTGCAAGCCCACGCCAATCGGTTATCTGATTCTTCCCCTCCAGTCGACGGTGGACCAATCAGATTACGAAATAAAGGGACCCCAAGCCTCCCTTGAGCTTCTCCCTCCGTTCTCGATGCAGACTCCACCGAAGTGGAGCGGTTATCCAGGCCAGTGAAGATTAACTGAGGCTGGACTATTCCATGTTATAAATCTTTATAGCTCATTCTGATCTTCATTCAGATAACTTTGCTTTTCCGAATTTCTGCTTTTTCAGAAATGAAATTTTCGTTATCCCAAATCTGCTTCAGCACGATAAACGAGTAAATCTGCTAATTAACTGGCCTATTCCGATTACCACGTAAATATCTTCATGCGGTTTTTACAATTAATGGGACATGACGCGTTAAAAAAATTTGATTTTCTCTTCTTTGAAATAAGATATTTTACAGCGTTATCATATTTTGAGCTTAAGGAATTCATATTCAGAAGTACTTAGTTTTATGTACGTGGGCTAAATTTAATCTCTTTGTGAGCCCCTCACAGCGAATGTTATTTTGTTTCGTTCAAGTAATATATTTTAGAAAGATTTCTTTTTTACGATTTTGGATTTTATTTTAAGCAGTAATAGACCGCAGTTAAGTTCGGTATCCTTTTTATAAACTATATAAATGTGCACATTTTTATTAGTAGCGCTGTAATATATCTCATTGTGAGTTTATATTTTTCCAAATAGTATAAATTTTTTGACGTTAAATTCTTTAATAATGATATGATGAAATTTGGGGGAGAAATTTATAGTCAGCTTTGCTTTGACATAAAAAATTCGATAATGAAACGGTACAAAATTTTGGAAACGGACTCCCGTTTTCACTACAGCGGTCTCTAGCATGTGGTTTCGAATCTTTAGATTTTCAGCCATTCAAAGCATAGTTGGTTGAAAATATGCATCCCTTCTGTGAGGACTATTCCCACAGATCTGTGTTGGCAGCAGAATGTCATAAAAACAGTGAACGAAACATAAGTTTCCTGGATTATTTAATCTTAATACTGTATAAAGGATTTGACGCGTATTGACCGTTGGTGTTCAAACGCAAAGTTGAAAGGGAAAGAATCAATTGACAAACTTGCAATTTTCAGTATGTCTTCCCGACATCATCTAGATGATTTTACGCGTGGCCGTATTATTGGCAAGATTGAAGAAAGGCGAAAAATAACAGATGTTGCCAGGGAGTTCGACGTCAGCCACAGTGTTGTTTCAGGGCTTTGGAAATCATTTCAAACAAATGGAGAGTGCAGAAAACGTCACGGGCGAGGTCGTGTTCGCAGTACGACACCTGCAGAAGATCGGTACATAGTGCTATCAACTAAAAGACATCGGCGCAGCACAGCTAGTGAGGTAGCAAATCAGTTTATGGCTGCTACTGGCAAGCGGATCTCCCGAAAAACTGTCACCAGACGTTTGCATGAAGGAGGACTATACGCCCGCCGTCCTGTTGTGTGCATCCCGTTGTCCAGACGTCACCGTACCGCCCGTTTGCAATGGTGCCATCAACATCGCAATTGGACTGATAACGACTGGTCTGCTGTCCTCTTCTCAGACGAGAGTAGATACAGTCTATCGTCTGATTGTCGACGAACACTGATCTGGCGTGATAGTGGTACTGCATATTGTCCAGAAAACATACAGGAAAGGGACCGATATCCGACATGTAGTGTCATGGTATGGGCTGGCATCATAATCAATGGCCGTACGTCCCTCTATGTGCTTCCAACTGGGACTATGACTGACCAACGATACATTATTGATGTTCTGCTACCTCATGTTCGCATTTTCCATGGTGCTGTCGGTGATAGAATCATTTTCATGGACGACAACGCAACATGTCATCGAACAGTCGCTGTCCGGGAGTGTCTTGAGAGCGAGGATATTCAACGCCTCGTATGGACAGCACGTTCTTCAGATCTGAATCCCATTGAAAATGTGTGGGATTCTTTGGGGAGGATTGTTGCTGGTCGCCAATGCCCTCCAATAAACAAGGACGCTTTCATCCGTGCACTGACAGAGGAATGGGATAAATTACCCCAACAGCTGCTTGATAATGTTGTGCAAAGCATGTCACGATGTGTGGAATCTTGCATCGCCCTCCATGGTGGCCATATCCCGTATTGACATCTTACGCCGGAGCGCCTGCGGACGGGAATTGCTTTTTCACGTTTACGGATTCTGCACAAAATGGCCTGTTTGTCCCTTGAACACGTTCCAAAGCCTTCTGGATTTCAGAGCACAATAAATTGTCTTTCTTGTAATGTCCTGGCATTCTGACATTATTTTATTGCACTTTGCATTCGACCACACTTACTTTTTTATGCGCTATATCGCCGTTAATGATCCGTCCCTAGCAGTTGTCCAGCAGTGTATCTCTTATCAGCGCTATGACGTCACAAACAAGTTCGGCAATCCAAAATTTGTATACGCACAAAACGTCGTACTTTAGCCCGCACGAATGCTAATTTCCACATTTTCTTACCTTCCATTTTATGGTTGCTATCGTTGCTATTTTCATCCGTCCTTAGCAATTGTCCAGCAGTGTATTGTGTTTATGGAAACTACTACTTTTACGTAATATATGGCAAAGGATTTAAAATTATTATTTAGGAAATATTTTAAAGTGACTCATACATACATCTCCGTTCATTTAACTCGGTATTGTACTGTTTCGTTCAAATTACCGCGACTTTCCTCATGTTTCCCATCTAAAGATTACGACAGTATTTAATTCATTTCATTGATATCGCTAGCATATTTTCGAAGCTAGGTTATATATTTGTAACTAGTTTAAATTGTATTTAATAGAAAGCTGTTTTTCTTTTTTTTTTTTTTTTATTCCGGGTTTAACGACCACCGTGAGCAACTCAATGGGCTAAAGCAGTCGCCCGTAATTAATTTAGGGTCACTGGTTCCAGCAAAGGGAGAGAGCCATTGCCGTAAGACAAACACAACATCCATGCCTCACCAGGATTCGAACCCGGACCCCTTTCGGACGAATGATCAGAGGCCATCGCTTAGACCAGGGGTGGCAGAATGCTTTCACAAACTTTTGATGTAACGCCAAAAAATGAATATGGTCTGCTCTCTATATAAATTTTCGGATTCTTCCGTATCCGTTTAAATTATATATATTATTTGGAAGGTTTTATGTAACCAGTGTTTCACTAGGGGGTATCTCCCCCAAAGTAATCCGTTATATTTTGCTACACACTCTACTTAAAATCTTGACTAGTGGTTTACAGCGTACCGTAGTTCATGGGAATGTAGCACTATTCACAATGAAAGTTGGAAATGTCTTCAACCGACATCCAAAAACACCCTAATGCGACGCTACATATTACAATCATCGAAGGTCCTCCGCAGCATGACATCATAACGTTTGTCTAGTGATTATATTCCCCCAAACATCTCCACGAATTTACATTTGTTATACAATAACTTTTCCCAATAAGCACCTGCTTAACAACGGTATACACAACCATCCTGAATGATGGTCAACGCCCAGGGAAAACACGCAGATTGCCCAAGAACATAATCAGCGTGCCTGCCACCTCTGGAGATGATATCACAATGAGTATTTACCTTATCTGGAAAATCACACCCTGTATTTCTCATGGATCAAAGTCACTTGTAAACCAAACGTCGTGTTTCTACGTAGAGTGGGATGAAAATAATAATTGTTTTTTGTGGGGACGATCTAGTTAAACGCCCTGTATTTCTTCTCTGCTCAGATATATAATGGAAAACATCACCTGCGCTGAAATAAAATGACGAAAATTGGCATGTAAATTCCTCATGCATATTGTAATTTGCTAAGAACAAACTATAGTAGATCTTAAATGTGATGCGAAATTTTGTTAATAAGGTGGAGACAAAAGTTCTGTGTGCTCTGAACACGTTGAAAGAATTAATGAAAACTTGCGAAACAGTAGAATAATATTCATCCAGTATGGTAGGAAAGAAGAAAATGAAAGTGGTGGAAGCTATGGTGGGTATATATTTGCAAATGCCTTTGGAGGAAATGATGACGTATTAGAAAAAAAAACGAGCAAAAAACCTAAGTGTAAAAAGGAAAAACAAAGTTACATTTAATCTTTCTCATGAAAAATGCTTATCCGTAAATTTTAGCAAATCGGATGCGGATTCAAATCAATAATATCCACCATTTTTTAAGACTTTCACCTCTATTATTCTGTTGTCAATTAAATCATAAGTTAAACTGATATGAAAAAAATCTGCCCTAATTATTACACACATTTGTGGCTTTGTCTTTATGCGCGAGTTTACTCGGAACTCCTTTTAAAAACATCCATTAAAATCCACGGTCTGCAACTCAATTTCCGCAATAGACCCTTTCTCGCATGTTCGTCATAGCCATGGATATTTCTTCAGATAGAACGTAGTCGTATCATTGGTCCTAACTCACGATTGCAGTTATAATAATGTGAATCAAAATTATTTTGACAAAAAAGTGCAGGCTGAAGTTCTGCTAGGTTTCGGTTAAAATCACCTATCTGCACCACAAATTATAAAATGCAAAAGCAAAGATAATGCGATAGGTGGTTTGTTTGTTTATTCAAAAATATCCAATTCACGCGCTGAAAAAATAATAATTCATTTTTTAACCTTAGCTCCACAGGTAAAAATGATAAATCACCAGTTTCCCACTCAACATGAAAACTAGAGGTGGAAGTACTATAAATTGCTCTATCGATAGAGACGAGAATGTCGTCCAACTCAGTACATCGATAGTGCATCGATAGGTTTTCGAAACTATCGATAGTTTTCCGTTTTTCGATACGGAAAGTGTAAATCTAGATGGTGTAAATTATTCAGCTTCCACGGATGGCTTTGATGACTGCAGCTCTCATTTTCAAGCCATTTATACTAGTGTCGAAAACATTGAGCCTAACCGCACTGATAGATGAGAGCAATGCGAAAATAAATTTAACTATAATGAAAAGAGTAAACGGTGAAGGTACGCCATTTTTCCACTCTGATGTTCTTCACGTTAAGTCAATGTCAAGGCAAAAGTGTACGTTTCAGTCAGACAAAGACCAAGTCAAAAAGCGTTGTTCTTGCTGTTTTTATTGAAATTTTAAAGGTGCGTCAGGTGCTGAAACAGTTTTTTGTTGAAAGTAAGTAAGCAGTAATAAAGGGTAACAGTAAAATATCTTTAGTGCAGTATTATTTTTCTTTCGGTAAGGATAAGGTCTACGCAGAGCTAAGAATATGGTCTACGTCTTTGCGGAAATAACTACAAAGCGTCGGGCAATACGTCAAATCGTAATGATAATTTAAAGCGTCAGCATCTAGCTGCTGTCGTTTCAGATGATCACAGAAAAAACAATTTAGGGACAGTCCCACTCAAAACTTTATTTATTCAGTTTCTCTCGAATCATTACCACGATTTTGCTATACATTATAGAAAAAATTAGTTTTGAATACAAAACTGCAGAATTTTCATCTTTAGCTTTTGTGAAGAGAAACATAAAAAAAATCATAGAATACAAACACAAAATGAGAATTAAGGGGCCAGTAGGTAAATTCGGTCCCGGCAACAGATACCAGCGGGGAAAAACACTTGTTTAGTTCGGAGAAGCAGAAGGGTTTTTCATCATGAACTCGTCTTTCAAGAAAAACCCGCAAAGGAAATGGACATGGAGGCATCCCAATGGATTGAGAAGTGAAATTGATTTCATTATGTGTAACAAGAGATTTGTCATGGAAGACTGCAGTGTGCTAAACAAGTTCAACACAGGTAGTGACCATAGTATGGTACGATGTTAGATGAACACCAACGCTAAGCTCGAATGTGGCATCCTCATAAAACAAACAAAGTGTATTGACATGACCAACCTTAAAAAACATCATGATACTTTAAAATTGGAACTGAGGAAAAGATTATCTGCTCTCGAAGGTCTAACGTTGGAAAAGTGGACATCTCTGAATTCAACAGAAAACTGACCAGGACTCTTATGGAAACAGCAACAAAAATAGCTTTTACTAAGAAAAAGTTGCATACGAACAAATTATCAGAAAAAAACAAAATTCTGGTACTCAAAAGAAGAGAGATGAGGACAACTAAAGGAGATGTGACTTCCAAAGTGGAATATATAGAGCTATGCAAGACGGTACGAAAACGTATCACTGAAGATGCATGGAAATTCAACTGTGAACTATTGAGGAAATCAATCGAAAACAATCAAAGCCTGAAGAGAGCAAAGGGTTATCTGGGTTAGGGAAGAAAACAGATTATGGCACTGAGAAAAGAAGATGATTCTGTAACAAGAAATAGAGATGAAATTTTGACAAGAGTGAAATATTTCTACTCAAAACATATGAAAGGGATGATGCATGTACTCTAGACATTACGAAAAGCACCAGTACCAGAATTCTTCCAGTCCTCCCAAAAGAAGTAGCACATGCAATCAAGAACACGAAACGGGGAAAAGCTCCAGGAGAAGATGGATTTACCGTAGACATCATACAAGAAGCAAGTGGAGAAATCGAAACAGTACTCGCCCAAATTTTCGTTTGATGCCTTAATGAAGGGAAGATTCCTGAAAATTGAAACAACGCTACAATGATCCTGCTACATAAAAAAAGGCGACATTGAGGATCTCAGGAACTACAGACCTATCAGCCTCCTATCAGTGGTTTATGAAATCTTCAGGAAAGTTCTTTCACACCATTTCAAGGTAACACTGAACATATCTCAACAGAGAGAACAAGCTGGATTCATGAGTGGTTACAGCACTATAGAGCATATCCACGGACTGAGAGACCTAATTGAAAGAGCTGGGAAATATAAATTTCCATTATGCATAGCTTTTATCGATAATGAAAAGGCCTTTGCTTTGGTGAAACCATCAGCAGTGACAATGGCTCTGAAATCCTGCGGTATTGAAGATTCTCACATTAATATTAATAACATGTATGAACATTTAAGTGCAAAGATTTGGCTATTTGAAAATATAGCACCATAACAATTTGAAAGGGAGTGAGTCAAAGTGACACTATATCTCACAAACTCTTTAATGCCACATTGGAAAATGTCTTTCAATCACTGAACTGGAGAAACAAAGGGATAGAGTTTAATGGGGATTATTTAACTCACCTTCGTTTTGCTGATGACGTAGTCATTTTTGCGAATTCCCCAACACAGCTGCAGAGTATGATCCAGTAATCTGCTGACAAGAGCAAAGAAGTGAGATTAAAATTGAACTTTCAGCAGACAAATGTGATGTACAATGTTTTTACCAAACATGAAGATTTATCGATTGATTGGGAAAAGCTGGAGACAACCAATACCTACATTTATCTTGGACAGCAGATATCATATGAAGGTCTTTTTGATGAAAAAATCAATCGGCGTATAAAACTTGCCTGGAGAGCTTTTGGAAGACACATAATAATTTTCAAGAGCAATATGCCATTATGTCTTAAAAGAAAAGTGTTTGACCAATGCATCCTTCCAGTGCTTACGTATGGTGCAGAGACGTGGACCTTAACTAAAAGTGACATACAGAGACTGCAGACAACTCAAACAAGCATGGAAAGATGCATGCTTAGTGTAACCACGAGAGATACGAAGAGGAACTCGTGGATCCGAAAAATGACAAGAGTGGAAGCCATCATGATCAGATTTAAATCCCTGAAATGGCAATGGGCTGGACATATTGCCAGAAGGACAGACTATAGATGGACAGTTGAAATTTTAGACTGAATTCCAAGGGATACGAAAAGACCCAAAGGAAGGCTACATATGAGATGGGTGGATGCAATCCGAAAGTATGCGGGATTAACATACAGGAGGCTGGCACAAGACAGACCGTTGTGGAAGAAACTTGGGTAGACCTTCGTACAGCAGTGAATTGATAACGGTTTGCAATGATGATGATGATGATTATGAAATATACACTGCTGGCCACCCAAAATGCAACACCAAGAAGAAAGCATCCGATTGGCCTGAAATTCGCAGCATGCGTCACCCGCGAGAGGACATGCTAACGATTAGCATTGCAGGGCATATGCAAATCATGTGCGCCCGGCACGCCACCGAGAAGCATTATAAGAAGGGCGCACAGAAGGCGCGGTGCAAGTAGTGGAAGTGTGTTGTGCTGCTGGACCTGTGCGTGGGAAGCTTCCTGATAAGGCAGTCATTTCAGCACGTTTAGGAGTTCGACAGAGACGAATAGTGGCTAATCACGACAGCGGTTTATCGTACCGAGACATCGGCGGCCGTGTGGGACGACATCCAGCCACAGTGTTTAGAGTATGGATTCGGTGGGTGCAGGAGGGACGGAAAGACCGACGTGAGTGGTTGCCGCGGCCGCGGTACACCACCAATCGTGAAGATCGGCATGTTGTGCGGCGGGCATTGATGGCTCGCACCGCCACATCACGAACGTTAGCACAGGAATTAGAGTGTGTTGCGCAACAACCTGTTACAGCACATACCGCTCGACTTTGTCTGCGGAAGCGGGGACTTGTCGCACGGCGCCCATTGCTCCGATTACCATTGATGTTACACTTCCGGCGAGAGCGGTGGCAGTGGGCCGTTGAACGCCGCATATGGACTTTTAGCTTTCCAAAATGTTCTGGTACTCTGGGTCCAATAGGAGGTTTCATTTTACAGGATATTGAAACGGGAAGAAAACCCTGATTTCTGAGTTTACTCAGTTCGGACAAGTCTCAGCAAATAATTAATTTGGATAAAACTAATTATTCTGCCAAAATGGCTCAGGCTGTTAATTTAATTCCACACCATATTCTTAAGTCGGACCCTACTGCGGGCTACGGTGGTGGAACTGAGTAAACTCAGAAATCAGGGTTTCCTTCCCGTTTCAATATCCTCTAAAATGAAACATTACACTGGACCCAGAGTACCAGAACTTTTGGAAAGCTAAAATTACATAAATCAGACCATCCCCTAAGATTATTAGTCTCGGGCCGTGCTAGCCATACAAGGCCTGTTGAGTCTGCGCTGGCTACTTATTTGAGACCGTTCACTTTGAACTCTAATGTATCAATAAAATGTTCCATACAGGCTTTGGAACGTATTAAAGGCTTTGACCCACCACAAACTGGATTTATTATGGCCTCTCTGGATGTAGTGTCGCTTTTCCCGAATGTCCCACTAGACACGGTACATTCCATCATTGCTTACAGATTGCAAGAAGACTCTATCCCATATTTAGGAGTACATGCTATTCTCACAGCTCTGAAATTAGTAGCCAAAAGATCATATTTTAAATATGAGGACATAATCTATCAACAGAGAGAGGGTGCAACCATGGGTTCCCCACTCTCTCCGGTGCTGGCAGAAATACTTTTGCAGTTTCTGGAAGACAAGGTCTTGCGTGATTATCCGCTTCAACCCTCATTAATCCTTAGGTATGTTGACGATATGCTGGTCATCTGGCCACATTCAATTCACCAACTTGATGATCTCATCTCTTGCTTATCATCACAGTTTCCTACAATAAAATTCACCAAAGAAGTTGAACAAAATGGGAAGTTACCCTTCCTTGATTTCTTGTAATGTAGTAACCTAAATACTCAATAGATCAAATACTCTGTTTACTGAAAACCCACTTTCACCCCCTGTATCATACCGTTCAACTCATCTCACCCCCCAGAACATAAATCTGCAGCTTTCCGTTTTCTTGATTAAACGTGCTTATACACATTCTACATCAGGCAAAGCAAGACGTGAAGAACTTTCCAGAACTTTGTCTTTGGCATGCAAATTCGGCTACCCGGAACAATTTTTTCAGAAGTTGTTGAGAAGTTTTACTAGACTGAATTTCAGCACTTTGTCTAGGGAAATTCGGACAACTAGATTTGTAGGTAAAGTAGATTACCTCCCTCCTATAGTCTCCACACTGTCAGCGACATGACATCTCTTTTGGATTATGCACCAGAAATATCTTTGATATGGTCCGGAATGACCGGGACAGAACTCCTACCCTCAGAAAACATGGGGTATACTGCATTCCTCTTATCCATGGAGACCCAAATGTTACTGAGAATTGGTATATAGGTTCTACTCTCAGGTGCTTAAATACCCGCCTGAGAGAACACCAGTGCATGCTTCGAGTTGGCACTACTCATACTGCCTTTACGTTAGCTGTCACACAGGGCGGTTACTCACCGGTTTGGGAAAATGTGAAAATTCTGGAAACAAATCTCAATAAAAGCACTGTTTTCCTTCCTGAAAGCCTGTATATTCTTGCTTATGGTAACAGATGTTGTAATTTGTACTTGCTCGCATATGTACCGGGACCTTGGCGTGGATTGGTTGCCCCGACAGAGACTTTGTCCAATGGCTAATCTGCTCTTCTTGCCTAGTGTCATTTGTAATTTTTTATACTTACTGTAATATCAGCTGTTATTAACATGTACGCATTTTTCTGTGTAAATGTTGGCTTCACTAAAATAATGGTGCCGTGGTGTACGGGGGGGGATTTTAATCTGTATATAATGACTGCCTCTATCGTGTCACTGTGGTGCTTTGGACCCGTAGATAGGGACAACGTGATCCCCGAAAGCGCTAGTCTGTTTTTTAACCTACTTTTTAAATTGTAAATAAAGTGTTTTTAATTTGCAACTTATAGTATGGTGTTTTATCGCACAGGTAGATAGCTGAATTCTTGCATATATCATTACAGGCATTCAAGAATATTACCTTTTTAAATCCCGAATTTCTGCCCGCCTGAGACATTACATTTGGCTTAGTCCGCTCCTCACAATGCGATAGCCTTACATGAGGAGTACTCTTTTCTTAATTTGCTTTTACGAAACATCGGGTAAAAGGACATGTCGACCATTGGAGAACCAATAAAGTTCTAATGTCACCGAATGTAAAAAAAGGAATATCCTGAAATTGTGTGATATAAATATCCAACCGTATGTCCTTATTGATCACATATATCTAGATGAACTTTAGACAGGGAGCAATTCAGAATTTTAGAAATTAGTAACTTCAGGGGGAAATATTCGATGTATATATATATATATATATATTATGTGATTTTCTGGGCATTAATGACTGTCTGGCAGCTTAGCCTTCCTAAATTTGCTACTGCTGTTGATGAGAGCAATGGAAAAAGATTATATGCATTCGGTACAGTGCTCTGCCTGCATATAGACATTTTGAATCAAAGTACGAATAGCAAAGAAATCGTTTATTCCAGGCAGTTTTTCTCTAATTTTCTGGTTTTTTTTATTGGAGGTTTAATGCCCACCGTGGGCAACTCAATGGGCTATAAACAGACGCACGTCCCTAATTTTGGGTTACTGGTTCCAGGAATAGAGAGAGAACCAGTGCCGTAGACAAACAAAACATCCATGCCTAACGGGATTCAAACCCCGTCCCTTTTTGGACGACTGATCAGAGGCCATCAAGGAATGATCAATGATCAGAGGCCATCGAGGAATGATCAATGATCAGAGGCCATCGAGGAATGATCAATGATCAGAGGCCATTGCTTAGACCACTACACAACCGGGGCGGGGTGGCTTTTTTGTTTTCAGTTTGAAATTCACTGACCAAAAACAATGACTCATTCTCATACGGCGTATACGATTTGCAAGAAAATTTCATAAGATAAAAGAGTGACTCTCATATTAGTGTAATAAATGGGAGGAAACACACCATAACAGATAGTGGAGGTTATATTTACATTTTGTAAGATCAAGTGACTTCCAGAAGCGAACATTATATTCATCTTTTTCAAACGCACGAATATTATTTTTCTTATTATTTGTTTGTTTGGTTCGGCGCTTAACGACAACCGTGAGCAATTTGAAGGACTATAAGTAGTCGTGGGACCCTAATTTTGGGCCTCGGTTTCTAGGGAAAGGAAAGAACCAGTGCCGTAAATCAAGCACAGCATCCATGCCTCACGCGATACAAAAATACACCTATCTCGGTCGTACCGTCAAAACGGGGCTTACACCATACGCCTCCAAGTCGACACGAATACACTGCCTGACAGAGAAAATGCCACACCTTTAAGGAATGCTCGAAAACCGACCAAACTGCACGCACCGATATTCCAGTAATTCCAGAACAAATGATTAATTGTCACATACAGACTACGCTCCAGTGGCCGAATATACCGGATGCTCAATAAGGAGTATGGTCCACATTTTGGACGATACAGCGTTGAATTCGATGTGGCATCGAGGCAATGAGAGTCCGAACAGAGTCCTGGGGTGTTGTGGACCATGTGGTATTGATCCGAGTCCACAGTTTATCTTCATTTGGCAAGGGTGGGAGGGTTCCCCACCGATAACCAATCGTGTCCCTCAGAGGCTCCATAGGTGAGAGGTAGAGGGATCTTGCTGGCCAAGGAAGCATCGCACACCGAGTAAAACACTCAGTCTGAACCGAGTAGTATACGGGCGGGCGTTATCCAGTTGAAAAAGGGCGTTTGTGATGCCTTGCGTATATGGTAGTGACCCGGGCCACATCACCTCGTCAACATAGTGGCGTGCCGTCAATGTGACCGTAATGCCTACCAGCGGTGAGCGGCTGTTGGCGCTGAAAGCACCACACACCATGATTCCACGTTTCCAGTAACGGAGGAATCCGCCTGTTGGCCACGTCACCTCAAGACTCTCACACATCGATCACCCGTGGTGAGATAGAACCGCAATTCGTCACTGAACACCACACTATTCCATTCGGCATCCCACGCAGCTCTTTAGCTGCACCACGCAAAAGCTGTGACGACGATGGCTTCCTCTAAAGGTAGCCTTCGAAACGTACGGCTGGGGCGCAATCCAGACGCATCCAATCTGCGCGACATTGTCTGCGTGGAAATCGGAGACTCTGAGCTTTCCCATACACTCCGCAAAATGCCGCTTCTTATCTTATGGCCTGTGTCCGCAACGGCATGAGGTCTGGTGTGGCGATCAGTGCGCTCGGACGTCCGTCTCCTTGCTCCGGTCACTCTACGACGTTGCACAGATTCTTCCTGAGCCCACCGTCTTCAAAGGCGACCGACGGTTTTGGCATCACGGTGCGTTATTTCCACAATACGACGCAACGACCATCCAGCTGTACGAAGGCCTACAATGACACCTCTCATGAACTCATCGGTTTGATAAAATCACGTACGGCGGCATCTTAAGGGCATTGGCACCCCTTGTTCGTACTCCAGACACGGTGGCAACACACCCACACACTTCTCACGGCCGTGATGACGTCCCAAGTGATGGCCTCGCAGGCTGGTTGTTCGATTATATCCAGCGCTGCGTTAGTTTAATTGACTTGCAAATGCAATTATTTGCACAACTTGTTCTTGTACACATACCCTGCAATTTGCATGGTGCTGCGTTCACGTGTTCGTGGTGTGGCATTTTCTCTGTCGGGCAGTGTATTTTCAAACATAAATGTCAAATTCTTCATTTGTGACAATAAACAGAAAAACCGTTTGAAGGGGAGGCTTAGCAAGTTAAAAAAAAATCCGGTGTTCATTTGATCTTGTTTGAGTTAAAGCAAATGTTTATCAAAAAGAAGTTCAGATTATTTTGGTTTTTTTCTGGTTCTATTATTAGTCAGTTCGAAACATACGGTAGCTATGTACCAACTTGCTGAATAGTTATCTTCTTTTAAATAACGTATATTAAAATATTTGTTTATATTTGCGAAACAGCGATGCTCTTTCGAGCAGCATGAGTGGGAACATAGAAATATGTTTGCTGGTCTCCGGAAATGCACATTTTTTAGATATCTGAGATACCTGACATTCTCCCCAGACATTCAGTGAAAGTGTGATTCAAAAAGAAATAACCCTGGTTCAATCTAACGGTGGACAGAAATATATGCCAAAATGCCTCCTATGAAAGAACATAATATTTAATATGATTTCTCGGAAATTACTGTTTAATGTACGATGTAATAACTTCTGATGCAAACCTTCGTCAGGTTTTAGACAGGGTTTACTAAAGCATAGATTACAATATTACCCAAGTAAAAAAAAGCCTAAACGAGGTCTTTGAACCTGACATTTAGGTCATCTCCAGGTTTTGCTGAAAAAACACTGTGGTCGTAGATGGTTACCCTGCATTACATATACCAAGGTTTACGACAAGGACGCTTAGAACTAAAACACATTTTTAATATAACTATTGCAAACGGATACACACGTGAATGTGTGAGTCGCCTTTCAGCAAATCACCAAAGATTGCTTGTTACCTCTTTACTACAAGAAACTGGAACTGCAAGATTCATTGGTGCAATGGACTATGTACCTGAATGTGTGATCGCAATGAAAAATATATGTAAGAGGTTTACTTTGGATATTGGGGTGAGAACAAATAACTTATTTTTCATTATTAGGCAAGATCGTGACTCTATAACATTAGAATAAACCTGGAATATAGTCCATACCCCTCACACCTCACACCAGTGAGCCCAATCTGGCCGACAAAGTATATATAGGCTCCACGCTGCGAAGTGTCGAAATTCGCATGTTGGAGCATAGGTATGATTTTCGTACAGGGTTGAGAACCACGGTACTAGCACGTATTGTTGAAAGTAAACGGGGATGCAGTTAAAGTAATAACAACAGCGGATAATAAAAACATTACATTATTCGCCGAAAGCATCTGTATCTATCTCATGCAAGAAAAATGTTATGACGATGATATGCCATATGTGATACCTAACACATGGAAATCGTGTATTAATAAATATAGAATAAACAGTAGACTTACAATTTATACAAAACTCTAACTATCTTACATTGTAAATAATATTTTTAGTGTAGACCACGTAACATTTCATTCTTGGTGATATATATTTTTATCATTTGATGAGCATGTGCACTGTTGCGATACGTCATTCTTGCCTTGGTATAGTGCGTCGCATAAATATAGAGACAAAACAAATTATGGAATAAAAAGAAACAAGAAGCTGAAATGTAAACCTCATATTTATAGAAAAATAGCATAGGACACGCAGCTGCACAATAGTTTGACGGAAACATAACAATTCCAACGCCAAGTACAAGAAATAAACAGAAATACACTGTCTCAAAAATATAAATACTTGCTAGTTATGAGCACCTCCGGTACGAATAGTGGAGCTGTTGTTCCTAATAACACTGAAAACCCGATTGGGCATGCTGTCCACCAAGTGATGTAAGTGTTCTGGACGGAGTGCTTACCAGCTTCGTTCAATCTGCTCTTTCAATGCCACCGCACTTGAGAACGGTCGTCCGTTCGCACACTCATGACGAGCTAGGATACCCCAGAGGTTCTCCATAGGGTTCAGTTCTGGACTGAGTGCTGGCCAATCCATTACGGTCACATGATGAGTGTTAAATCAGGATTTCATTGATGCAGACCGATGGATAGAGGCATTGTCATGCTGGAACAGATAATCAATACCCGCTAGAGTTTCGGCAAACCGTAGAAGGTGGCTGCTGAGTATGTCCTGATACATTTCCGAGTTCTTCCTGCCTTGCAGAAAAGGGATATCTGTTGTCCCATTGAAGGCAAAAGCTCCCCAGACCATCACAGATCCCCCGGTTTGTCTGCTGAATAAGGTGAGTGTCCCCTCGTCGTAAATCATGCCAATAGCAGTTCCAACCGTCAGGGCCGTCAAGGTTGAACTTTTTCTAATCAGAGAAAATAGTTGTGATCCACTCGTCCGTCCAGTGCATGTGGCTGCTTGCTTATAAAAACTTAGCTTCCTTGTGGCGCCGCGTGAGCTGTGGCAGACGACGCATTTTACGGAACACAATGTTGCGACTTTCCTTTATTCGTATATGAACTGTGTCTTTTGAGATGGTGACACCAACAGTCTGAGAAACTTGGCGTAGTGACTTGGCGTACCTTTGGGAGGAAACTAAACGCATGATGGCACGATCATCTCGTTTGGTTGTTATTCGAGGCATTCCATGTCGTTTTCTGGCAGTCAACGCACCGCGTTTCGATAAAGTCTTATAAATGACTGCCCTGCACCTCCACGTGGCTTTACAATTTTTCGTGACAGGCAATCCATTTGCTGTCAGTCTCCAAATCTTCTGCACCTCCTCACCAGAAAGTTTACTCTTGCGTTGCATTTCAGCAAAGGAATGCTTGACGGCAGGTCCGCTGTCTTTCGTAGGCTGGACTGAATTACGGCCCATGCGCGTGCGTACAACATGCTAATTTGTACATCTCATTTGCATGTGGCTACTTTACATAGTTGTTTTTATATTTATGATACACCTAAAATTACACTCTTTCACTTTGTGGTGTTCTTTTCACACAATCCGGTCATCTCGACGGATGGAAACGTTTGTTGTATGGTTATGTCTAATTAGGTACCACTTCAGCTCCCTACCTATATTGCCACATGGCGCAAAGTCGACTGTCTCTATATTTATGCGGCACACCTTATAATGGCATAAATAAATTCTGTCTCATAATATTTGTCTAAAACCTCGCCTGACGAAATTTTTTTTGTTAAATTCTGGATCCCATTCTATGAATTATAACTCTGTATTGAGAATGATTTTTTAGGGGGCAGAACAATTTTCAGATCAGATTATATATGGAGGATTTTCGAAAGAGAGTGTTAGACCCCAGGTCTTAAGGAACCCTTTGGAGAAGGAAGCAAGGAGATTTGAGCTAGATGCCCAAAATGAAAGTCCACGGAAGCAAGGTAGAAAGACGCCCTTATTTATTACTGGGGGCCAGTACCCTGGGTCCGTAGGCTTTACGTGCCCATCCGACGCACGGCGGATATTTAATTGTTTGAGCCTTCGTACCTGCCTGGGATTGAACCTGAGGTTATCACCGTGGCAGTCACGAACTTTGACCACTAAGCTACCCGCGGCCCGTAGAACAATGTTTTGTATCAATAGACAATAAATGTATTTCTGCAGTTTATTGTGCATATTCTACTTTGTAATCGTGAAGCATTTCAAAGTAGCTGGCGTGAGTTCTCTAAAACAATAATACTGTGGCATAACTGCTTTCTATTATTTCCTTTTGGAAGAAAACTTCTGCAGTCATAATTACAAAGATCATATTTGTGTTTTATGCAATAAAGTAGAATCACTTTGGTTTTATGAAATATACCTGTAGGTTCCAAAAAAATTGAATCATTAAAACGGCCATAAAACCTAGTTAATGATATCGAATATTAAATTTTCTGTTATCAAAAGAGCCTCGAAGATATTTTTTCAGGGGTCCCGAAGTTTTTAGGTTCGCCACTGAGTCGCATCCTGTACATTTAGCGAATTTCTAAGTAACCTTATAGCATAATTTGAGGGAAATTTGAACCTGCTGCCGGACGCTAGTACAGATAGGGAAAAGCTCATTTTAATAAATGAAATTATTAGATGGATTTGTAGCATTCTAGCAAACTCAACTCAAAAATTATTCTGCTATTAATTTAATTTTTTTTTATAAAAAACTGCAAACGTTTTCGGCCTTTTTCTTTACCTATGAAATATGTCAAACCTATTTCACCTTTACTTCGATTTTAATACAGTATTTCCAGTTCAAGAAATTGAAAATACGTGTTGAAATGCAGGGAAGACTGGATTCATATATAATGGAAAATTCGCTGCATATACTGTATTTCGAGCTATACCAAATAGCAGTAAAGGATAGCACGAGGAAAATGGCCATTGACCCCGTTGTTAAGAAGTAGAAGAAATTTTAATCCGGAATAATGCAGAGCATTCACCCGGAAAAGAGTCACCAAAGCGATAGCAAATCTTTACATAACACATACCACAGCCGAAAGCGACGTTCTATTCTACGTACAACATGAAACTTTATTAGTTGAAAAATAATTATCATTCCTACCCATAGTTAGTGACATATCGACCTCACAAGATGTCAGTGACATTTCGACCTCTTCACATATCCTGTAAAACTGCTCATTTCTTGGCACTTAAAAAATCGACATTTCTGTTTATATTGACAATTCGTTACGAGCACTTCCAACACTTGAGAGCGGAAGAAAGCGCACATGTCACTCGAGTCAGAGACGCAGTTATCACTGATCAGTAATAACGGAGAGATCAAGCAATTCAACATTTCAGTGAATAGCCATTTGTCAAAAACAGACCTTCAGAGACCAGTAATTATTTAAACTCAGTACTTTCTTATACCTTAAGGTGAGCAAAAGCTCACGTAAATTGTATCGTAGTCAACTGTCATCTTTAAAACAATTAAATCCACTCAGATTTATAAATTAAATTTCCCCAATGTTTTGCTGTTCTCTAAAAACATTTCTAGGATTTCCATGCATACTTTGTTCTTGAGAATAATTAAAATTTCTTGGGATACGATTTCAAAGACATTGCCTAAGTTCATGTTATATCATATTCTGAAAAATATTGAAAGACAATTGACTTATCATTACTTCTTTTTGCTCGTATTCCACTTTCGGTGTAGCTTCTTACATGCAGTTGTATCCTTTGCCCGACCGTTATGTTCAGTTTCCTTTGAACATTAAAATTGGAGGGAAACGTCCAATTTTACTTGAGAGTAAAATTGGAGGTTTCCCTTTCAATACACCGCCTTACAAAGTGCAATATGTTGGTTTTTGTATCCCAGGAGTTTCTTATATTTCATGTGCATCCATTTGCATCCATTTGGGTGAGAAATTTGCTTTTAACCATCACAATTCATTATGCTTTCAATCCTTCATACTAATGAAAACGTATTGTGTTTAAAATTTAGTTTTAACAAGTTAGTAAAATCATGCAATCCATTGATTATGATACGCTTTCCAATATACTAGAAATCATTATTCAAGCTATTACTCAAGTTATGAGGAAAATAGCTGTGGAATACATCTCACCGCTGTGCCCTGACCTTTGATACATTTGGATCATATTCAACAGAACTGGTTCAGTATATCTCCGAAATAACAGGATAAAGTTTTGTCGCAATCGAAGCAGATTTACGTAAGTTATGATGCGCTATGGAATACATCCCGCTCCTGTGTCCTAACCTTTCACCCATTTTTGCCCGTTTTCAATAGGATTCGTCCTCAGGAAGGTCCCTACAACATACCAACATTTCATCCAAATCGAAACATTTTTACGTAAGTTAAGACTCATAATGGCGGTGGAAGTGATTCCGTTACTATGTCCTGACCTTTAATCCCCATTTCGCCAATTTTCAATAGCGTTTGTCCCCAGGTGGTCCCCTACCACATACTAAACTTTAATCGAAATCGAACCTTTTTTACGTTTTTTATGACGCATAAGAGCAGTGGAATGGTTCCCACTCTCATGTCCTGACCTTTGAGCCCATTTCGTTCACTTTCAATAGGGTTCCATCCCAGGTATTCCCCTACCACATACTAAAATTTCATCGAAATCGAACGATTTTTACGCAAGTTATCGGGCGGACGAACATACGCACACAACGCGTGACATAATGAGGCAAATGGGAATCGCGACCATCTGCTAGCAAGGTGGGACGTCATAAAACTTTAATAGGATCCACAAACAACGCCTGACGTAATGAGATAGATGGCATGACCACGCGCCAATATCCAAAGGGGCGACGCCATGACACCACACAACTTCGTAATTCGGGGTGGCTATTTAACCCACTAAACAAATTTTCTTAAAGTGGAGATCAAGCTAAATCGATTTCTAGTACAAAAAATGGTAGGTTAACGACTTTAATCGAAAACCTCAGAGCCGTTTGCAAAATAAAATTTACATACATCCAAGAATTGCTCCTTTAAGGTGAACGTCAGTTAATTTTGCTTCCTGTACTTCGAATGGAAAAATTTCTGTACACATTTTCTTCCCAATTAATGCGTTCCCAAGGATGAAAATTTGAACATCGATTAACATATCTTCATTTATAACTTGGAATACTTAATATTTTCTAAAACATAACCATAATTATGCAATCCAACATTTTTTTGTCGGCTGACGTCACGAAAATACAGGTCGCGCCATCTTTCTTCTGGACATTTAATGCGTTCACAAGGATGAAAATTTGAACATCGATTAAAATAGCTTTATTTTATAACTTGCATTACTTAATATTTTCTAAAACCTAACCATAATTATGGAATCCAGCATTTTTTTGTCTACTGACGTCATGAAAATACAGGCCGTGTCATTTTTTTCTGGACAATTATTGTGTTCGCAAGGATGAAAATTTGAACACCGATTAAAATAGCTTCATTTTACAACTTGCAATACTTAATATTTTCTAAAACATAACCATAATTATGCAATCCAACATTTGTTTGTCTACTGACGTCATGAAAATACAGGTCGCGCCATCTTTTTTCTGGACAATTTATGCATTCACAAGGATGAAAATTTGAACATCGATTAAAATAGCTTCATTTTATAACTTGGAATACTTAATATTTTGTAAAACATAACCATAATTATGCAATCCAACATTTGTTTGTCTACTGACGTCATCAAAGTACAGGTCGCGCCATCTTCTTTCCGGTTTCAACACCATCAAAGGAAAAGTTATTGATTTTTAATGCAATTATGGTTAGGTTTAAGAAAATATTAAGTATTTCAAGTTGTAATAAAGTTATTTTAATCGATGGTAAAATTTTCATCCTTCGGAACACATTAATTGTGAAGGAAATTTGTACAAAAGTTTTTCCATTGGAAGTACTGTAAGCACAATTACTTGACGTCCACCTTAATATAATAGGATAAGTGGGATGGAATGGATCGCATTCTTATGTCCTGACCTTTGACCCCATTTCTTCCACATTTAATAGGGTTCGTCCCCAGGTGGTCCCCTACCACATACTGAAATTTCTTCAAAATCTAACCATTTTTACGTAAGTTATGACGCATAAAGGCAATGGAATGCATCCCGCTCTTATGTCCTACCCTTTAACCTCACTTCACCCATTTTGAACAAGATTCGTCCCCTGGCAGTCCCTTACCACATACTAAAATTTAATTGAAATCGAACCATATTTACGCAAGTTATGACGCATAAGGGCATTGGAATGATCCCGCTCCTACGTCGTGATATTTGTCCCCATCTATCCCATATTCAATAGGGTTTGTCCCCAGCTGGTCCCCTACCACATAGTAAACTTTTATGGAAATCGAACCATACTTACGCAATTTATGACGCTCAAGGGCAATGGAAGGATCCCCCTGCTACGTCGTGACCTTTGACTCCATTTGTCCCATTTTCAATAGGATTCGTCCCATGGTGGTCCCCTACCACATACTAAAATGTCTTCGAAATCAAACCATTTTTACGCCAGTTATCGTGCGGACGGACGGACAAAGCTGGAACATATACGCTTCTTGAACCTACGGTTGGAAAGCGTAAAAAATCAAGTATATGATTATATATTTGCGAACTTCTCAGGGAATACTGAATTCCTTATCATGAGTTAGCTTTTAGGAATCCAAAGTCATTTATAGCTGCTAAGCAGTGGAAATATTTGCATACGAATTCCAAACCCCTCCTCTTCAGTATTTACAAATTGATAGATCAAATGCTATGTAGTTATAAGATTTTGTCTAAATATTTGATATAATAGAAATAGCTTAACACAGCCAAAAAAAAGGGAACCTAGAAATAAAAACAAAGTAGCTGATACTGTAATGGAAATTTTGGTGCGACATCGTCGCTTATTCATCGCTGCCTGTTTCTTAAGCAATGACATCCAAACCCAGGAAAGAACGATTTAGTGCTTACCGTTGTACATAAGGAGTTTATCACATTTCAATCATTCTGTGTCAGGCAGGTAATATCTGTCCTAAATCGGGACGTAGAATCTTACGATTTTTGGGGGAAAGTAGAATTTTCCAGCAATATGTGTTCTTTTACCAAATTAACTTCTTTTTTACTAATTTCCAGAGAAATAACTGTAAAGAGTTATGCGATATTAGAACACGGAGTTGTCTTGTTTGGAAAGAAATTAAATATATCATTTGCATTAAATCAGATAAGTAGAAATGTCAATATTCTTCAGTGAATTTTTGAAATGTATTGGTGAAAGCCATAGGTGTCTGTCATCTTTCGAATCTCATGGGAAATTTATGCAGTGTCTGGGATGCAAATTTGTTCTGTCCAAATATTCTGAAAAACTACTGTGATCTAGTGCTTAAATGTTTGAGCATAAACAAAACTGTCCTAATGGGAATATATTAGGAACGAATTCCGATTTTGGTACGGAGTGAGGTAAAGAGGTAAAGAAATAAAAAACAAAAAAGATCGAGAATTTTCTGTTCATCTAAATCATATGTTTGCAAAAGGTTTCATTTATATACTAGAACTCAGTAGTTTTTTGAGAAAATGTGTATGGAACAAATTAATGTTACCAGTATAGGTATAAAACAGATTTTACCTTGAGGTTCCCATTAGGTTGTGCTTGGTGCGTCGTCAGTCTTATAAATTTTAAAATGGATGATGCGCACTAATTTTAAAATTATATAAGCAATAATTTCAAATAACAAATCAAGAGGAAAAAAAGAAGTGAGCAATTTAAGATGTTTTTTCAAAATAAACGGTGTCGGACAGATAACTTTGCATTGTAAGTAACACTTACCATGCTGAACTAGATGTTACAGGTGTGAAGGAAATGGGTCCCATCGACGTCCATACATGTCTGCACATGCCCCTGCATGTTGGTGAAGATATTTCTCAGAGTATGTGATGTAATATTTTCTATTTGTGTCGTTATTGCAACCGGCGGCTCTTGAGGTCTATGCAAATTACCTGCGTAAGCCTTCCCCTTCTGTGGTCCACACGGTGAAAAGTCAGGCGATGTAAGGTCCAGTGAACGGGCAGGACACAGTCCCCGGGAGATTATGCGATTTCCGAAAAATTCCTCCAGAATCAGTATTGATACGCCAACTGTGTGGGCAGCTGCACTGTCTTGTTGGAAACATCCTTCGTCTAATTCCCGTTGCTCGAGTATGGTTATGATTGGTTATATAACCTGGGCACGGTACTCTTCTGATTTATTGGTTTCATTGAAGAAAATGTGCCCAATAGTGCGCTTACAATTTATGGCAACCGAACCACAGTTTGTGGAAAGCACGTACTTAAATTCGTAGGATTTTCAGTACCTCAGACAAGAGTGTTTTGTCTGTTTAAGTACCTGAACAGGTGGGATCATGCCTCATCTGTAAAGAAAGTCACGTCTGAAATGTTCTCACGTTCTTCAGACAGGAACTTTCAGAACCACCTGCAGCACCGAATACGGTCCTCGTGTTCTGTTTCTTATAGTTGATGCACGAAGACACTTTGTACGGGTGAAAACACAATTTCCTTTTCAGAATATCATGGACTGCACTCATTTTCACATTAGCCTGTTAGGACACCTGCTTCACGGACTTGTGTGGACTCTTCTGTTTCCTGTTCTGGATATTTTGAACGGTTTCGTATGCCCAGAATGACCTACCGGAGCGAGATAAGTCCAGAACACTGCTAATTTCCCGAAAGCTGACATACTGCATTACGTTTGGGGACGTCTGCATCACAAAATTTCCTAGCGAACCATTTTTGCACTTTGTCTATGTACTCATCATGGCGAAAGACATGTTCCAAGAAAGCCACTCTATCTTTCACCGTCAACACCACTGTCCTTGTACAGAGACACGTGGTCATAAGACAAGTCTACATACGTCAGCCAATCGCTTAGTTAATGATTTTCGCTCGGAATGAGAGCTGCGCGCAGCTGTGCGTGTGAAGACTTGAATATTTTTAGATACTGAGCACTTCCACGTGGCGTGTCACTTCTACTGTAATTCCATTCCAAATTTATTTATTATTACGTTAGTACAATTCGTACATTCACTGCATTGCCATTACCCAGACAACCAGTAAGTTGCATGTAAATTCAATCGCATTTATACGCATTTGGCTGGAGACGTATCGTCAAAACTATTATTGCAAAACTCACTGGGTTCTGGTAGACAGCATTGGGAAACTTGATTTGTCAGCACAGGCCAGTTCAAAAAGAAATTCAACGGCAGACTATGTTTTGCTTAATATAATTTCAAAAAAGTAGAATTTTAAAACGACGCTTAGTATAAATTAAAAAAGTCTCACATTTTCCATACTTGACTGAAAAACAAAACAGCAAAAAAAGTTAAACATTTATTGCTCTTGTCAAATTTGAGTAAATCGAATAGAAATTAATTTGGAAAAGACTTTGACTTTACGCTAGTTTAAAGTTTAAACTCTTCTGGTGAGTATAACTTTCTCTTTCATTTTGTCCCAGATCTGTTCATTTGGATTCACGTCGGGAAGCGACGTGAAAATACAATTATCATTCATTTGTTTCTTGAATGAGGGGGCACTTTTTTGCAATATCGACACGTACGTGTTGGCAATCCGAAAAATACATATCTCTACCAAGTGAGAGAAAGTGTATCACAAAAACGATTGTCGGAGTATTGCTCCATGCCACTTTTGTTTTCCAGAAGTGTCAGGGCATATTTTATCCAAATTTCCAATATATTTTGTCTTATCCACACTTGTACAGCTCATCGAGAGGGAATGAAACAAGACTGACCAGAGGAAGCCGCTCTCACCCAGTTTTCCACAGCCCAATGTCCTAAATTTTCAGACAAACTAAATAGTGTATTCATTTTAGACAAAATTTTCGTAATCAGTTAAAATAAACTGTTTACAAGCATGGGACTAAGTATATATAGTAATGGGTCAACCGACTAACATACAAAACTTTTCCAAAAAAGTAATGTTGTGCTACGGCCGCCATCTTGGAAAATGGCTGCCGAAAACCCCTTTTTCACTCTTATCTCGGAAACTATCCATTTTATCAAAACATTTTTCAAAAAAAAAACTTTCACGATAAATGTGTCTATATTTATCCCCATAACATGTTAAGTAACTTCTAATAGTTTGTAATTATTTTTTATTAAGTTATTTAAACGAAATGGTATTAATAAGTATTACTGAAAGTTTGATTTTCAAATTCCAAACCTGTGGCCTAATTATAGTTACGAATCTGCCAGACACATCCTGTAGGGTTTCAATATCTTTATCTAATTAATAATTGTATTAACGTATTTGTAGTCATGTATTTTTATGCACTTTTGACAATATATTCTCATGTTTGTGATTATGTGCGTGCCTACCGAACACAATTAAACAAATTAAATTTACTCTGAAGCAAATCATTTGTAATTTTTTCCAGATTTCAAAATGACTTTGTGTGCTACTGAAACATGAATATGAAAATCCAGAATCGTGTTTTGTGCAGTTTCAGCATCAGAAAGGGGAATACTGTGATTGTCAGGAAAGGACTAAAAAGACTTACTGAATCAAGTAAAGAAAGAGAAGATGAAATGTGGCAGAAGTTTGTTAACCTTCAAGAGATTGGAGCACATGTCAACTGCAGACGGGTGTACACAAAAACAAGCAGCATTAAACCGTTAAAATGAAAACAGGAAGATCAAGGACTTGAAAATGAAGAAATAAGCACTAAACGTTCACTAAGAGCAGCACCACCATTCCCTTACAAGATCTGGAGCCTATTTTGTGCGGAACAATTTTCATATCAAAGTCCTAAATTGCCAAAAAATAGGAAAAGGCGGATTGCTCTGATTCGAACAATGGAAATACAGAAATCCGTTTGGTCAAATGTGATGAATGTGTTGATAAATTAGGTGAAGAAGTCAAGTATAGGGTAATGCATGTGGGCTTGATAGCAGAGGAAGCCCGATACCATAATGATTGCTATGTTAGTTTCAGACATGTAAAAAAATATGACAGGGCTGGAAGGCCTTCCAGCGATAAACATGATACCGTATTGTAGTTATTGTTCGATTATATCGAGAACCAAGATGAATGTCAGTAAACTTTTGTTGATCACAGAGACGCTATGAAGCATTTCCCGGGTGAAGAGCAATGAGAAATTGCGGACTACATCCTAAAAGACGGTTTAAAAATTATTTTAAAGACATAATCATATTAACAAAAGCGCTTGGAGGAAGGTCATTGGTTAACAGTATTTTAGAAACCGCCCAGAACATACTATATGATTATTGGTATTCAGAACTGAAAAAAACGATGGGAAACGAAAGACTTTAAATTGTGAAAATGGCTGCAGAAATAATAAGACAAGAATTTCAAGGAAAACCGTTTGATTTGTAAACTTATCCATCACTAGACGAAATGGGAAATGGAAGACCAATTGTTATACCACAATTATTAACATTTTCATGGATATCGTGATTCAAGGAAGTTCTAAGAAGAATGACAAATCCAGGTCAATCACCACCATTAGCCACTCAATAATATCAGCTTCCCGCCCAAGCTCATTTCTTTCTCCTGTTCAGTTAACACTTTCATTGCACTTACATTCTAAGTATGACTCAAGACATCTCATTGGTCTACTTCATTCAATGTCTCTCAGTGCTTCATATAATAAAACCGTAGCGTACTCAAATGCAGCAAACGACAATGTACAGCCAAAAGTAAGGGATACATTTTAATTTAAACTTTAATTCCTCTAAACTTTAGTCTTGTCCTTTAAGCTTTACTTTTATCAACCTTTGTAAATAAATCAAAATATGTTCCAAAAGGTTTATATGAACAGTTACATGAAAGCATACTTAGAAATTACGAACTTTTTCATTACTTCATTTCTGAAATGTATTTAATTTGTATCTTTAATATTTTTTTATTATTTCAAAATTTAATAGAAATTAGATCTAGTGGCAATAAATGTAGAGTAGATTCAATATCGATTCCTCTGTAAAAAGAACACTGGCCCACCTGTCAGGCTTTAGGAATGATAATGTTTATGGCAGTTCAAGTTAGCTGTACTGTAAGATGCAATCAGCGGGACACCAACCATTGATCTCCTGTAATAAATGCTAATCACATTAAGCTGGCGATATATTGTTTGCCTTTATATCGTAGCCTGAGTGGTAGGGGTGAAATCCCAAAACTATTTCTCAGCTGCATAAAACCAATGACTGAGTGCGGTAAAAGTGACATAAGTGTTCTTGCGAGGTGTCGTAGTCTTTGGGCGACATCAGAGCGGCTTTCGTGAACATTTTCCGGTGTTATAGAACTGCTATCAACCAAGTCTCCCCAATATTTGGTTTTGTAGAATTGCCACAAGTCAAGTCTCCCCAATATTCAAGTCACATGCGACCTGGGTCTGAGACTGTCTTGCTTCTAAGCTCCCTGTTGTTCGGCATCGTACAGTTTGGGATACACCTAAATGTGATTTAAGAAAAGCATCTGAAGCCACCAAAAGTATTTTTACACTCTGTGCCAAAAAGAAAAGCCGCCGTCCTTTCGATTGGCTTTAATCCTGCAACTCACTTTACATAGAGGACACGATTTTGTTCATTGATATGCAAAGTTTTTGTGGGTATTTATTTCTTGTGCCTGTTTGTGTATGTACTATAAACATTGTAAAACATCATATAGAGAGTTGAATCAATTTTTCGCTCTGCATTGCGGACTTTAATTTCGGACAGCAATATTTTTTGATTAATATACTGCATTTATATATAATTATTGGTTTGTCGAAGCAGTGCTCATGTTTTGTGACGTTCATCTCTAAATTAAAGTTTATTTTTGAGTTTCGCCTATCATGTAAATCATGTGACCCGTAAAGTATTTCAGTTTCAACAAAGCGTAAGATCTACAGAATTACCTTATGTTTTCTCAATGGTTACAGTAAATAAAATGCAAATATAGTCCCTGCTATCGTAAGGACTTGTGTGCTGGCACAAACATAAGATGACTTACTGTTTGGATTTGGACAGCACCTTATTTTGCTGATCTCTGCTCAAGAAAACTTTTATCTACAATATTGCTAACGTCTTTTAGTCTGCGAAGCTATTTTTAGTGAAACAGGAGTTGACTAAGAGTTTATGAGCTGTGAACCAGTGAGCAGGAAGCCGGATATGCAAGTGTTTTTGAAATTCTTATTTCTTCCTGTATCAATACTTGCAACGATTAATCAGTGACTATCATTACAATAAATAAACGTGCAAAACTTAAACCTTAAGATATTAAGACAAAATAAGTGACAAAAAAAGTTTTTTTGTGAAACGGGTATTATAATAATGCTCAAGATCTGAAGTATGGTAAATCGATCTTTCTGAAAAATGCATGACACTGAATTTTACGAAACTGTTGAATTTTTTTAAATAAATAGTGTAGTTCCATCTGTTTCTCTCAGATACGTCTGGGCTTTGTATCTAGAATTTTTAATTCTTCTACAGTAGATGATAGTGTGTTGAGATTGGAATAATTTAGAAACTCTTCCTTAGCTCCATCATTAGTACCGTTAATGGAATGCCTAAATCTTCAGAAAGCATGACGTAAATCCATTTTCTTGCAACAGAGAAGAATGTAGCAACATCTTACCAAAATATGTTGCAGAAATTCCTCAAGATCCACGTTTTAGTCATTTCTCACTTCGATAACTAAATAAAACATAAAACAGATAGCACATTGAATTCTCACAAGGCTGAACTCAAGATGAAAAAGCACTGCCTAAATCTGCGAAAAAATTGTAGAGCACTGTTGCCTGAAATTTAGATGACATGCCCGCTGTTCAAGAATTGAAGATACCGAATGGAGAGAGCAGTCAATGATGCAGCGAATGAAATTTGATAGAAACTGGACATGTCTCAAAGAATCGTCTACTTGTTGTTGATGTTTACTGCGCCACTGGGACAACAGAATCGTCTTCGAAAGTAAATAGAGTAAAAAATTCATTCACAAGACACTGTTCGATATTTTGCTCCCTGTCTTGTGTTATACTGTTTCCTCAACTCATTTGAAAACCACACAGCTAAAATGGATAAGCGACAAATTTGTGCTCTATATAGGCATTCCTTTTCACTCCACTCACGGGTCTCTTTCTAAAATTTTCCAGGTATAATTTCTTTTGAAACCCACTTTGTTGCACGTATTGCAAAAGTGTATTATATCGTATTAAAAAGCATGAAAGCTATCAACTATTAATTATAGCATGTCAACATTACTCTGAATGACTTCTTAAAATCAAGTACAAATGATTTATCCCATTCGCACTCTTTTGTCGTAAATAAGCAAATAACAACTTGTAAACGTCGAAATACTCCAACCATTTACAGATCCTGCATAAGCAGATTTAAATGGAATGCTTCTGAGATGCTCGTATTTCTTCTTGGTTCTAAAAATGCTTTAAGGAAAAACCATTTTCACCATCAAGAAGAAATAATAATTTCCGAAGTATAATATTCATCACCTTTGGAATGTTTTGTTTCAAAAACATTTAGAAAATGAGTAGGTGTAAAATGTTACCTAGAAACACAGTAAAGTATTAATACCTTGCTAAAATTTCTGCTGCATTGCTTCAGAAAAGTTACCCACGTAAATTTACAGATGCATGATAAATACAGGAATTTTATTATAGCACATGACAAGGTCATAACAAGCGGTGAACAAAACGCGCATTTGTAGATGGTATTTCTGCGTTTAGAATTTGAGTTCTGTAATCGAAAGAGCACGCCCAATTTGAAGATGTGTATCTGATTTTCGGCTTAGAAGGAAAGTAGTAGGGTAAAGAAACAAATGCATTATAGCCATTAAATTTATGCTAACAATAAATCACACAGAGAGAGAGAGAAAAGGAGAGAGATTGATAGTTGGCAGGAATATAATAACTATTCCTAAAATACTGCAAAAGCATAGAGCAATTTCATATCTGAACAGTTGTCATAGGAATATACACTATCTACCAACAAGTGATTGGACACCTGTGATAGCAAAGAAAAACGAAGTTTATTCACCTTCAATAGTTAGTGGAGCCTCCACGAGCGGCGATTATAGCTGCGACGCTCCGGGGTATACTCTCAACCAGGCGTTGTACGACGGCTAGCGGTATTTTCTTCCACTCGGCTTCGAGAAGACAGGTCAGTTCCTTCACCAATTTCGGACGGTGAGGGCGCCCCTTAAGTCGACGCTCCAACTCGTCCCAGAGGTGCTCCATAGGGTTAAGGTCCGGGCTTTGCGCAGGCCAGTCCATTCGATTAACCCCATTGTCACCATATGAACCCATGGTGGACCTCGCAACATGACAGGTGGCATTGTCATCCTGAAAGTAACATGGGTCCACCCCGTAAATCTGCCACAA
Source organism: Macrothele yani (assembly GCA_039090855.1). NCBI lineage: Eukaryota > Metazoa > Arthropoda > Arachnida > Araneae > Macrothelidae > Macrothele > Macrothele yani. Next base: position 68,253,115 of record CM077033.1, on the reverse strand, counting down.
CGTAGGTATCGCATGGTCATCCAAAATGGTGCAGTAGGTCTCGGCGTTTAGTCTACCAGGAATTGCGACCAAGGGTCCCGTGCCATACCAGGAGTAACACCCTCAAAGCATAATTCCACCGCCGCCGAACTTCACAGTTGGCACAGTACATTCCGGCAGGAGGCGTTCTCCAGGCAGACGCCAAACCCAGACCCTGCCATCCGAACGGTACAGGGTGAACCTTGATTCGTCGCTCCAGAGAATCTGTTTCCACTATTCAACGGTCCACTGTCAACATTCTTTGCACCACGTTAGTCGAGTAGCGCTATTGAACTTGGTGATCAAAGGCTTGTGGGCGGCAGCACGTCCATGATAACCGAGCAGATTGGCTTCTTTACGGATGGTATTCATCGAAAGAACACTCCCGGATGCCTGTTGAAACTCCTCGCGGATGTGGCCCATTGATTTGGTGCGGTTCTTCCGAATTTCTCTGGCCAGCACCCGTCGATCTCAAACTCCCAGTTTTGTGGGTCTGCCGCGTCGGGGCACATTCAACATTCACCTCTCATCTTCCACTTATCAATCACGTAGGCTACTGTCGATTTTGAGTACTTCAACTCGCTGGATATGCCACGTATGGATCGGCCATTTCTGTGATACCCTACGATTACACCTTTCTCGAAATTAGAGAGCTCCGAACTGCGTGGCATCTTGCATGCGACTGGTTGCGTTGCTGTTTCCCACATGATATTTAACGGCGCCTGCCGTGACGTGTATCAGGACCGGAGATATCGTCGCTTGCAGGGGTATCTAATTACTTGTTGGTAGATAGTGTATTTTAACTTGAAAAAAAATAATTTCGCCATGATTTTCTGCTGCCAAACGCTGCTAAAGTATGCAAAGGTTACTGATATCCGATAATTTAAAACACAATTACAAAACTCCGTTTCGGAATTTTACCCGAAAATATATGTGAATTTAATTCAACTAGAAAAGTTTAGTAAATTATTGGAAAACTTAATTTATACCTATTTATATCATTTTTAGCAGTTGTAGCTTGTATGAAAAAAATAGTTTGTAATAAGCAATTGACATATCGCTGAATTTAGTCCCGAAGGTAATGATTGGACTGTCGACCCAGGGTTAAATAATCTAGTCATCTGTTTATTTTCCTATCAAGCAGAGGATTATTCAAATGGCCGTATGAAAATTCTGTGTTTTGTCGTTTCGGTTTTAGACGACAGCCATTGGCCACTGCAAAAACTATAAGCTGTCTCCCGTGTTCTATCTGAAACGACTAGTATAGTAAAATGTTTATCAATTACATAAGCATAGGTTTAAAACTCTAGGTAATTTCCTTAGCAGGTATACGTTTTCCAACAGCAACAGAGCAAGAAGGTGATATTACTTAAGAAGTATCGTCTTTAAATGTTGGCAATAGGGGTTTCTTCTTTCGAACAGGTTACGAATTTCAAGAAAACTGAATGAGACTTTTGTTTTAATGTAGCGGGAAGAGGGTAGTTCGAAAAGTAACTGGGAAGGCTTGCTACAAGGTAATTGACACTTCCCCAGTAGCACACTGACATTGGCCAACGGTTGGCCCAATGACATTTTTGCGTCGGCAGCGTTGGGCGAAGGTTGTGTTTTTTATCGCAGATTGGACAACGGTTTTGCCAACTACACATGACCAACCATTCATCAACAAATGACCACTTAACAGTTGTCCGATGGTTGTCCAACAACACATAACCAACCATGGTTGTCCAAGAACACATGATCACATTGAAAAACTGTTTGCAACAGTTTTCCAATGTAGGTCCAACCGTTGAACCAACACATATCTAATTGTTGGCCACCGAGTCGCCTCGTCGCTGGGCCGACCGTTGAAAACCCACGGTTGGTCCAACATAATGCTGCTACCTGGGTTTGCGCGTAGGGTTGTTTTATCGATTTTATACTTGCTCTTAAAAGAAGTGTTTTCGTTTTGATCAGTTTCTTCCGTAGACCACATATGGTGAAAGCCCTGAAATTATGTTCACATATATATCACTTTTCGATTTTTTCTGAAATATCCATTTAACAAGCAGTTACATTTTCAGGGGTTTACATGAGCTAATTTTGACATCCATCTGCTCACGCTATGTGATAGACATTGGGATCAGAATTGGTGAATTGAAATCATGATACTTAAGAATCAGTTAAATGAAATTGGGAGTATCGTTGTTTAAAATTTTCAAGTTACGATGGTATGTGCAGATGGAGATTTCATTTCAGTAATCATGTAATGTGTAATTTACCATTCAGAATCAGCTACGTTTAGCTTCTAATTGAAAAACCAATAACAAAAGAAAATCCAAAATTCGGACTGACATTTCGAAATACTGATGCAAATATTACATATGGACAGATGAGGAAAACACTCTTGCATGTGCCCTATTTATGTATCAAATAAATAGTACACATTCATATTAGTCTAAAAGCACGGTGAGCTGCACTTAAAGTTTCGAGAATTTCTATTTTCTTGCTTTATATTTGATATCTATTTTTATAGGCTCTAGATACAGCTATATTCTGTAGCTTTTTTTAAATTTAAGGTCTTGTCCTTAACTGCTTTCATATGAGAGTCTGAGCATCTATTGTTTTAGACCAGTCTTCAAAATTCTATGAACTCCTAACACAATCCAGCGAAAAAAAAACTATAAAAAAAAACTTGTTTAGTTGGCGAGAACGTTTGACCAAATGTAAGAACATTTTGACATTCTGAATTAAAAAAAGACATCAATTTTGCCGAATTAGCTCAAGTTTTTGAGATAATGTTGTACCCCTCAAAATATGGCTTCGCTCCAATACGACCTGTGAATTCTGGCATATGCAGCAGCGTTTGATCTATCTGTTGTTTCACTTTAACATAGTTTTTGTTTAATGCAATATTTAATATAATCTTACAACTAACATTGTTGTGCAAATTTATAAATTGCATATAATATCATATGGCTTAATTTCTTTTCTTTTGGTTTTAATAGAAATATGAGTTCTTCAAGAAGGGGCTGCTTAAATAAACCTAATGCATTCTGCTACATTTGTTGCGAATACACTCTGCGAAAACAAATGAAAAATAGCGCTGACCTTGTAAGAGTTGCTTATTTTGTAGTGAATCCTGGAAACCAAGAATAATCTTAGGCTCCTATAAAGTTTGCAAAACCTGTGTGGAATGCCTATTGCCGTGGAAAAATGGAGAAATACAAAGTTTAAACTGTGGTGTGCCTACTCTTAAGAGAGAGACAGAAAACCTTCACGACGATTGTTAATTTTCTGTTAGAAAGGCTTCAATCGCAACTGGAAACATAAATGGCAGTAACTTGTATTGGAATCATCAAGGCCTGTGTCACACGGCGAGACGTTCCCATACAAGTGTTTTTCTCACTGCCTGATGTTCCATTCTCAGACGTTGACGAGGAGGGTAGCACAGGTGTTAGCAGTAAAAGTGAATACAAAGGAAACATTTCACGAACACAGCAGTTCTCCCGAAACGAATGAATCATCTGATAAAAGACTTCAATCTGTCTAAGCAATCTGTTGAATTTTAAGCATCCAGACTAAAAGAAAAGAAGTGCCTAAACCCGGAAGTTAAAATAACAGCACATCGGACAAGAGAGGAGGGAATTCTTCCATTCTTCAGCCAAGATGAAGAACTTGCATACTGTCATAACATTCCTGGACTTCTTCTAAAAGTGGAACTATCAGAATATCGACCAGAACATTGGCGGCTATTCATAGACAGCTCCATCTGATGCTTGAAATGTTTTATTGTACAATGGTAACTACTATACATTTGTCCCAATTGATCACTCCACAAAAATTAAAAAAGAATATGAAATAAAAAAATGAACTTGCAGAAGTTCTGATGTCATGAGCACTAATAATCTATTTGTGTATGTCTAAAGATAGCCAACTTCGTTATTGGGCAGAAAACTGGAATTACGGAGTGTTTTTGTTTCATCTGCTTGTAGGGCAAAGCAAGAGCATTGAAAAAACGGACATGGTATTCAATGGAAAACATGACTGTAGGTGCAGCGAACATCATTAACGAGCCATTAGTTGATGGGGGAAAATCATTGTTCCACAACCCCATATCAAGCTTGGATTGATGAAGAAATTTGTTAAGGCCTTCGACTGACATGGCGATTGATTTTAATACATTTGTAGGCCGTTCTTCTGATTGGGTTTTGAAAAACTAATAGCAGTAATCTTGGATGGTCTTCAAATTCGTAAACTCATGAACGATTCAAATTTCACAAAATTTATGAATAGTGTTGAAGGCTATGCCTGGTGCAGTTATGTCTCAGTTGTCAAGAACGTCTTAGGTAATCACAAAGCAGATAAATATGAAGAGGTTTTGAGCACAAAAAATGCTCGCTAACTTCAAAAATTTGGATACTAACATGAGCATAAAGGAACACTTTCTCTACAGCAACCTGAACAGATTTCCGGATAATCTTGATGATTTTAGTGAGGAATAACGGAAGAGGTTTCATTAGAATATAAAGGTATTGAAGGAAAGTTATTGTGCCATGTGAGACAGATATGTGATTGCAGAATACTGCTGAATCCTCCAACGTGATTATTCTGATGACCCACACAAAATGAAATCTTGCAAACGGCGTTGCTCTATGCATTAATTGTGATTATCTGAATCAGCATACTAGTTTAGCATATGTAACTACTCTGAATACAACGCATTTAGGTATTTCATGTGTATACTTTTGTATGATTTGAGACAATTTCGATGTGATTTGTGGGTAGCGCCTGACCATTTAAGTTTTTGCATTTTCTATGGTTTCACAGAGATCATCCATTATCTCAAAAATTAATGAAAATCCTGAAAATCCGGTGCAATATTCGGAATCAGTGACACAAATCTACCCTAAAACTTCTGTAATATGATTTTCAATAAAATTAGTGTTGACTTGTGTAATCAATATACTCTTTTAACAGAACCGGTAGTCAGAGCGCTAAGTGTAGTCAGAAAGAAGAATATAAAATCGGGAGCTTTCGTTATTGGAAAAACTGCCACAATTCACTTAACATCAGGGAACGCATATTACTTTCATCAGCGGCTAAAGAACGTATATCCAAAATACTACTGTACGCAATCCAGAAGCTATTGTTCGGCCATCGTTGGAGTCCTTTTTTTTTTTGGAACATAGATTGATTCAGACCCCAAGCACATTTCCAGGATTCGATCATCATTGACTTTCCCTCTCATTAATGCCCTTAAAGAGAAGTCAGGTTGGTTGGTTGGTTGGTTATTAGATTTTATTGGCGCAAGGGCCATGGTTGGCCAAAGAGCGCCAGACACAAGACAAACAGACAAAATTAAAAAATGGGGCATAAATCGCAAAATCTGGCTGACCAAGTAAAACCGAACCATGAGTACGAAGGAAGGGCCAAAAAAGACAATGAAACAAACAGTATGAAAAACATGGTACAATGGTGAGAAACAAGCCGATTAAGTAAAACTGAGGAATGAGAATGATAAAACACATTACGAAATCGAACACAACTACACATAGGATGAGTCACTCTCCTCCCCCACACACTCCAATGCAATGCTGGCCGAGGGCGAGGACGAACTGTCACTATCCTCCCCCTCATGTTCCTCTGCAATGTTAGTTGAGGCTGGGAACGAACTGTCACTCTCCTCCCCCCGATGTTCCTCTATAATGTTGGTTGAGGGTGGGGACCTCGCTGAGTCCGAGACAGTTGCAATGTTGGTCAGGTGGACCGCGACAGTTGGATGGACGCTGCACACCTTAGCGGATTGAGGGCCGGGTCTTCCGCACGTGCAGGCTTTCTGCTGGGAACTGGAAGAGTCGGTCGTCTTCAAAAGAGAAGGCGCAGACTCAGCTATTCGAAAAACCTGGAGCTCGGGGAAATCCACCTGTGTCGCCAGTTCAGCTGTAGATCGCTTGGCAAGTGCGGCGAGAGCTACAGGGCGCAGAACAAAAGGCTGCACGGGTTGTGGCAGAGACTGAACCACTGCGGCAAAAGTACGCTGTCGGTTGGTGGGTATACCCAACTTGGCCTTGGCAGCAGGGTACGAGAGGCCTTCCAGGGTCTTGAGGCGCTGGTTCGCCATCTCGTCCTTCCATTTCATACAGTTGCGGGAGTAAGCTGCATGGGCCTCACCGCAGTTAACACAGCAGGCCGCAGAAGTGCAACCATCCCCGTCATGTTCACTGGAGCCACAATTTGCGCAACGAGCGGAACTCTTACAGAAACGTTGGGAATGCCCGTACCTCTGGCACCTGAAACAGCGCAGAGGACTGGGAATGTACGGGCGAACTCCACAGACCAAGTAGCCAGCCTTGATTTCGGTCGGAACTTTCGGGGAGTTAAAAGTCAAGATTACATTTTTAGACTTAATCAAGGAACCATCGCGCCGGAACATCATACGACGAGCAGCAATAACACCTTGATCTGCAAGTTCAGTCACCAATTCGTCTTCACTGCATGGCAAGAGATCAAACTCCGAAATAACACCCCGAGAGGTGTTAAGAAACGGGTGACGTGTCACTTTTACAGGAATGCCTTGAAGACTAGTGAGGTGCAGAAAAGTGTTACTCTGAGAAACACTGCAAGTTTGGACAAGCAGGTCCCCAGAGCGAAGCTTCCTCACAGACTTCAAGGGGCCAACCGCAGCGTCCAAAGCTTTAGAAATGAAAAAGGGAGATCTGGTGGACAGTCTCTCATTCGGATCGATGGATTCTACAACTAAGTGTGTAGCATGCGTAGTCACAGCAATCGAGGGGAGACGACGCTTCGGAGCGACTGGTACAGCTGCCGAAGAAGAGGTTCCACATTCTTGGTCCAGGTCATGGTCTAAAGACCGTTTAAGGGTATGAGACTTGGTAATTAGAGAAGACGAAGGAGAGTCGGTGTCAACGATCAGTTTCTCAGGTGACTTAAATTTGGAGTTTTTGTTCTTGTATTTACCCATGGAAAAAAGGAGGAAGATTCGTCTGCAGACTACTCCACCCACCACCGAGCCCTACAAGGGAGAGCTGGAGGTCTGCAAGCCAAGAAAATGACGCTGGGCACAGTTCTGGAGCTTATACGTTGCAGATATAGTCCGTTGGCTGTGATCACACGCACTCGGCGGACACGTCGGCCTCCGGGTACCGTCATGCCAACGCCTTTGGAATGATCCCACAGCCCCCGGGATCACCCTGCCGTGCTATAAGACAAAAAAGCCGCTAAAGCCCTGCACACAACTTGGTACAAGACTTCTGACTAGAGGTGGGTTAGTCTCTAGCCTCCCGTTTACAGCGAAGCCGGGGTCGAAGAGGAGTGTTGGTATACAGGAGGCACTTATCCGGTCTCCTGCGACCTCAGCCGCCAGACATCCCATTTCCGCCTCACGGGTCTCCTCACGCGGCAAACATGCAGGTAGGTCTAGCACCCAAACCAGCTAAAAGGGAAAAAAAGAAATCCAAAGAAGACAAATCCTGGCAGGGAACCTAAACGGAATCTCAGCAACCTACGAACTGAGCGGTTAATATAATACAGTTAGTGGTGGAGGGTAACAAACCCACAAGACCGGGGTGTTAGTACATAACAAGGTAGAGGATACAACACGGGCAACTAGCCAGTGGAGAAAATAAATAAAAACGAAAAAGCGAGACACAAGACCAGCTCGGGATCGTGGGGCCGCGACTCCCCAACAGCTGGATGAACAGCCGTCCCTGCAAACTCCAATAGCACCGAAATAAAAAAAACAAGCGGTGGCATGACATCAGATGTTGACCAGTCACAAGGTCAGCTCGGGCCGTGGGGGCGCCGCTCCCCAAATAACTATAAAACCAGTTATCCCCGTGCGGGTAAAGAGAAGTCAAACCAATATACATATTTCAGAACGACTTACACTGACTGAAAAAAATCCCAACACCAAGAAGGGTTTGTGTTAGATAAACGACAGTTGGTGGGCGGTAAGACTACATCTGTAAGATGACGTCTATGCAAATTTCGCGCTCGGCGCATACGTGTGTCGCTAATAGCGGCCCTCTGAACATGCAAAGCAGGTTTGCTGTAACGTTCGTGAGCGTTAGTTATCAATGTGATTCGACGTAGGGTGTTGATTTTAGTCAAAAATGCCTTTAAGAAGACGAAGAAGCCTTTATCAACAGCTCATGGAATTTGAACGAGGTCGTGTAATAGGGCTACGAGAAGGTGGACGTTCTTTCCGCAATATTGCAGAACGACTTGGCAGGAATGTAGCCATTGTGCATGATTGTTGGCAGCGGTGGTCAAGGGAAGGTACTGCCTCAAGAAGACCGGGTTTCGGCAGGGCCACGTGGCACTACTGAGAGGGAAGACCGCCGTGTACGGCGTATGGCCGTGGCGCATCGTACCGCGTCTGCGGCAGCAATTCGAGCTGCAGTTGCCACCACAGTGACACAACGAACGGTTACAAATCGGTTACTTGAAGGACAGCTCCGAGCCTGACGCCCTGTAGCGTGCATTCCCCTTACTCCAAACCACTGCCGTTTGCGACGTCAGTGGTGTCAAGCTAGAGCTTATTGGAGCACGGAGTGGATATCTGTTGTGCTTTCTGATGAAAGCCGGTTCTGCCTGTGTGCCAGCGATGGCCGTGGGTTGGTTAGAAGGAGGCCAGGTGAGCGCCTGCAACCAACCTGTCTGCGACCGAAACACACTGGACCTACACCTGGAGTTATGGTCTGGGGAGCAATTTCCTATGACAGCAGGAGCACTCTCGTGGTTATCCCACGCACCCTGACGGCACAGTTGTACGTCGGTCTGGTGATTCAACCTGTTGTGCTGCCATTCATGAACAGCATTCCAGGGGGTGTTTTCCAGCAGGATAACGCTCGCCTGCATACCGCTGTTGTAACCCAACATGCTCTACAGAGTGTTGACATTTTGCCGAAGCCTGCTAGATCACCAGATCTTTCACAAATCGAGCACGTATGGGACATCATTTGACGACAACTCCAGCGTCACCCCCAACCAGCATTAACCGTCCCAGTATTGACCGACCAAGTGCAACAGGCATGGAACTCCATTCCACAAACTGACATCCAGCACCTATACGACACAATGCATGAACGTTTGCGCGCTTGCATTCAACATTTTGGCGGTTACACCGGTTATTAATGTACTAAGCATTTCACATTTAAAATGGCTTTTCTCGCGCTTACAATAAGCTGTGATCTTGAAACCTTAAGCGATTAAATAGGTTACCTATACGAATGTATTGCCGCTATTTAATTCCTATATAACTATTTTTTTTTTTTTTTGGTGCTGGGAATTTTTTTTCCGTGAGTGTATATTTAATTCAAAGCATCATGTTCAAAGCATTTGTTTAATAAAAATAGTTCTAGTCCGCAGCCTCTCCGTGACGCTCATACCGGTTAGTTTATGCTTCTTATGTAACAATGGTATGATAGTACTGAGAATTTGCGCAAACACTATTTGCTGCAGATTTATGGTTACAATTTGTGTAAGATAAAATGGCATTACTTATAGCTCGCTGTTGATAAATTTCCTTCCGAATTTATTCGCAATTTGTAAAGAGTTACCAGTATTACCACTGAAAATTAATAAAATAGTATATACATACGTATGCTTGAGTAGCGCTCTGAAACTGGCTCTGAGGTTTCAGACAAATCATGCATTCAGCAATTATTTGAAGATGTGTCTCATTGCACACGTTAGCGCAGAGTGTCTCATTCTGAAATAATTCCTGAAAAGATGATTTGTCTGAAATGTCAGATCCATTTTCTGCAAATTTTACTTACTGTGGAAATAAACCATAATACATTTCGTCAGAAGTTTTTATGTATATCAATTTTATTATAAGAATTGGCCAAATTAGGGCAATTTATCCATAGTTCGCGACGTATAACGTATGATATACAGAGAAAAATCTAACATATTGTTACATTTCTCTCCAATCTGATGGGAATTAAATCTTGCATTTTTGTTACGTCATGCAAATAGACTTTCTCTCTTCTCAATACAATAATAATAATTCTTAAGTCCACTCCGCTATGTTTTTTGAGAAGCAATTTGAGAAATTTAGAAAATATGTAATCTCCGAGGATTTCACTGAAATTAATGAGGAACAATGTTTTAACAATGGCAAGTTGTAAGAGTTGAAGAAATAAGAACGACACTTTAATTAACATATTTTAATCTATTTTTCTGCAAAATCTCTGTTTCTTTAGACACATTTTGCCCATCGTTCTAGCAGTTTAAATCGAAAATGTGTAGTTCATTAGTTTAGCGTCCTAATTAATTTGGCTGAAAATTTCAAAAATTTCAAAATAAATAAAATAAGGATAAACATATTTTAAAGCATGCAATCTGATGTGAAATGATGAAAATTTTGAGCTGTACAAAGTATTTTAAGCACCTTTACGGTAAAATTTACCTGCAAGTATGAGGATATATACACACACTACAGCCAGCTTAATCCTAGCACTGCCGCTTCATTGAAATGATTTTCGGTTCGTGCTGAGGCGGTTATTTTATAGGCGGAAAGCAAAGAGACCGAGTAAGCTTTCTCATCTTACAACAATATACTTTGCTTTTGAAAAACGTCCTAAACGGACCAATATTGACTGTAGAGGGGCGTTACAATTAATGTTTTAAGTGGATTACAAAAGTGGAAAAAGTGATATAGATCTTCGTTTCGGCACATCCACAAATTCACAGAATGGCTGCCGCAGTCCGACTCAAAGTTCAACGCTTCACCGGAGATTCGGACGTGGTTGCGACGATGCTTGAGGGTATGTTCGCCGCAGCGTGTGCCTACGTTTCTGTACTTGCAGATAAAACTCACGGTAAAAATGTTTAAAAAGAAATGGTTCAAATGTTCAAATTGTTTAATCACTTCACATCAAATTAGATAAACTAGCGTGCATAACTTAAGGGCGAACACTAGTGCAGCAGATTTTAGCCGCACAGTAAAACACACAATCTTGTGGCAATTTTAAAAACGCAAGCCGATCAGTAGAAAGACGATGCGTATGCACTGTTTCGAAAAGTGGTGTAGCAGGTAACACCAGAGAGCTGAAATGGATATAAGGAGCATCACGCAGCCTGGCAGAAAATGGAAAACTAGCGTGTGCGGCAGGGTAAAGTGGTTTGAGAGGTTTGTTAGTGTGTCTCAGTGGAGAGAAAATGCCCACGCGGAGATATTTAGATGACTTTACATGTGGTTGAATAATCGAAAAGCTAGATGAAGGGCGAACCGTAACGAGTGTCGCCGACGAGTTCTGCGTGACCCATAGCATTGTTTCACTTCCGTGAAAGACCTTCTAAATTAAAAGAACACCTATTAAAAAGATCGGTGGTGGTCGGCCACGGAAAACAATATTAAGGGATGACCGATATATGGTCCTACAGGCCAAATGTAATCAACGCCAGATAGCAGGCAATATCGCGAAACAATTGCAAATAACCACAGGACTCCCCGTATCGCTGTTCACTTAAGTAGGTGGATAAGACATGTTTTTGTTTAAGAGAATATTCATGCATATGTTTCCAGAGAAAATCCGTCAAGACTACCTTCTTCATAATTAGGTTTTGGGAACCTAAGTAGGTGGATAACTAAAACACAAAAATGTGTTTCTGTCAATTAGTGGAACTTACCGGCTTTCGTAAGCAAAGCGATTAGCAGTTTAATTTCTGGGTATTGAAAAAATTCTCAAAATAACCTCATTATCTGAGCTTCCTAAACTCCGTTTCGAAAATGTTGTAAAACTTGGATCCGTATCGAAAACGATAACCAGTGTATTGATCATTTATACACTGAGGAGTACCTTTATTATGACCACCCTCTCAGTACTTCGTTGGGCCACCTTTTGCCTTTGATACTGCGTCGATTCTTCGTGGCATGGACTCCACGAGATGTTGATAGATGGTTTGTGAAGTCTGAGACCATGCTTATTGAATAGCACTTTCCAGGAGTGTGAGATTGCAGGGTGTTGGATCCAGCTGTCTAATGGCTCGTTCAACTTCATCCCACAAATTTTTAATGGGGTTGGGTTCTGGATATTGTGGGGGCCACCTAAGCAAAGTAAACTCACCGGCATATTCCTGAAACCAATCCTGTACAATACGAGCACTATGGCAGGACGCATTATGTTGTTGAAAGTAGCCATCACCATTGGGATAAACTATCCACATGACAGGATGCACTTGGTCCGCAATGATGTGCCAGTCAGATGTTGATCACCATGAATAGAAGGGCTCAAAGCATGCCAGGAAAACATTTCCCAAACCATAACGTTGCCTCCACCGGATTGACGGGTTGTAGGAATGCATTTGGGGTACATGCTTTCGTGCTGTTTCCGCAAAATTCTCACTCGGCCATCGGCATGGTGCAACTAAAAACGGGATTAATCGGACCACGTAATTTGTTTTTCAATTATCGACTGTCCCATCCTTATGGTCTTGTGCAAACTGGAGACGTTCTCTCTTGTTAACTGCAGACAGCAAAGGTGTTCGAGCAGGGGTTTGGCTGCCATATCCCATCCGATGCAGTGTACGGCGAACAGCGCGTGCACAGATCATTTCATGTTATCCTTGATTAAGATGGTCTGTGTTTTGCTTCACTGCTGCCATTCTGTTGTCTGTTACCAGTCTGGACACTCTCCGTTCAGGCCGAGCAGTCACTAGTCGATGACGTCCACACGTTGCACGTAGAGACCCATTTTTTTGTCTGACAGTCCAGTTTTTAAACACTTTAACAACATGTGCTCCATAAAATTTCACGAATGCGGCGGTTTCGGTGATACTGGCTGCATGGCTTCGAGCTCCTACAATCATCCCACGTTGAAAGTCCGTCAAATCGCATTTTTTACCCATCTCGTCACACAAAAATCACTTCTACTAGTGTCGCAAGCACTAAGCCTTCGCTTTTTATACTAGCCTCGCCCTCTGGCGGCATCATCATACAGCCATTGCTCATTTGCTTAAAACTGTCAGGTGGTCATAATGAAGTGGCCACTCATTGAATATTGTGATTGATATTTCACAATTCAAAATTCTGATCCTATACGCTTATAGTAGGTATTTAATTTTCCTTTTCTATTGTACGTCACTCTTTGTTGTTAAAATGGAGAACACTTTATACCTTAAAAAATGCAAATTTCCTGCTTCGGACATATACGTACGATTAATTTCTTCCTATCACTGGTTCCAAAAGTGACACTCGAAAATATCGTTCCTTTCGGAGATATTCGGTAAAGAAATTATCCCCCTAATAATTAACAGATTCCCGTAAATCATAAGGGTATCTAACAAAAAAAATATTTTCATATCTTAGTAGCATTCGATACGAAGAATATTGTAATTCCGTTTCTTTATTAAGCAATGTAACGGTTTGTTACTCCATAGGGAAGGCTTTTTACAATTTTACACTATATCACATCTTCTGATTCTTGAATTTGAAAAATTATTTTGTATGATGTGTATTCCAAACTTCTGAAGGATTAATCGAAATGTTTATTTTCTTGGGAACGCAAATTTACGCCCATAGTTAACTTAAGTAGCTGTTGGAATGTATGAATATTTAGCCGACTCTAAATATCGGGTCATAAGAAAAGAGGAATTGTTTTTATTTACTATGGACAAAACATGCACTGAGTCTTTTCAATAATGACTCGCATTCGTTCTTCGTCTGAGAAAAGAAGCACTACGTTATTTCGCTGCATTTTTCTTTATCTAAATATTTTCTGTTTGAAATATTTTTTGTGTAGATACGTTCCACAAAACGTTTTCATTGATATCGAGAATTGATAGTAATCATTTACATTTTTTTATACCGCCACACGAGTAAATTTCTGTTACCAATAAATGTTAGATGTATTCAACTCGATAAAAATTGATGTGCTGTTACTTTCTACAAGGTTCGAAGATATTTGATCCATTAAACGTTCTGTCGCTTTTCCACAAAATATGGGCATGTCACACAAGTTTCCGATTTCGAAACATGTATGTAATGGATAATGTAATGCCTTAAATTTAACAGTGAATCTTTGGAAACCGTTTTACCGAAACCATTTGCCTAATAGTTTATCGAAACCATATGATGAGAGTTAATTGTATAATAAAAGGGGAAATAAAATATTTCAAAATGTAGAAGTACAAGGTAGGAAAAAAAGGCAAAAAAAAAAAAAAAAAAAAAAGACAGGGATTTATTTTGTTCACTAATAGCGCAAAAAAAACCAATTAAGATAGAATAAATTTTCCTAGTTGCAATTTTCATAAAAACCTTTAAAATATCAGATGCGAAACGCGTGTCACATTCTTCAACGTGTGGGTGTTAATAAATCAAGCATTTCCGTATATATTCATTTGTCTACATTCGTTCTTCTATTTTAAAAAAACTCGTGAGCTTTGTCAATCATGTCGTTGCCCTTTTCACAATGTACCAGCTTTCATGAATTGCCGAATTTTTGAGACAGAAAAAACATTATTTCTGCTCATTCTTTGTATGTTTATGATTGAAAAAGAAAGACTACTGAGGACTGATCTATTGAACACAAACAGATGTTTCGACATGCTTCTCGATTATGATAACGAATGGGGCAGAATATTTTGAATTTTCTTGGCACAGCTTCATTAGGACTGTCGTACGTCCTTCCTAGGATCCAGATACGTTCCACCAAGGAGCCACCATTTTTTTTCTTCCGTGTCAAAGTGTAATGAATTTCAATGACTGGCCCAGGTTCCTTTTACAAAATCACGAAATCTTCAACTAATGCTCGGAAAAGACGGGAATACGTTGCATTAATCGAAAATTAGGAAAATGCACAAAAATCGCGCGCCAAAACTCAGCAGACTTGCTTGTTGCTTCATTATATTTTCCGATTTTTCTTAGCAAACATAACGACTAGCTGATGACCATTATCCCGTACCGTCCAAATGCGGACTCCACAGGGTTAGAAGAACTCTCTCAAAAGATTTTTGGTGACGGCGTTGCGAGTAATGCTGCCTGGATCCGACATTCCCCCATCCGGACTGGATCGGTCCGTGGACCTGCAGTGCGCTGCTACCCCCGTTTGCCGGCACTTCCCACCTCTCCATCATGACCCGGGTGTGCGTGCCATTTATGCAGGGGCTGGAAAATAATTTTCTCTACCCCTGACTGGGAGAATATTTGCTGGCGCGAACTGTTTGGGGCGACTGCCCTTTATTCAAACAGAGTACAGACACATTTATTTACACTGAGGAACCCATCTCCGCGTAGGGAACAAGTCCTTCGCTCAATGGGCCCTCTCACACTAAGAAGTATTAAAATATTTGCATTATTTACATTGCCACAGGACTAGGGTCGGTTCTGTGGTGATGACTCTGGGCTCGAGTCATTGGTTTCTCTTCAATTCTTCCTCCCTCTTCTTTTCTTCTTTCTTCATCCCTCTTCTTTCTTCTTTCTTCTTCGGTCATCCCTCTATTAGGTAGACCGTCTGTTCCTCTTTGAGGTACTTGACCATCTCGATGAGCCCCTGTCGTGCTCTTGGGTACGCGAGCAGGATCGAGAGGTCCCTCGTCTTTGCCAATTCTGGCACTAATGTTGCTCTCTTCCCTGCCAGAGAAGCACATTCTAGAATCATGTGTGCGACATCTGCAGTCTGGGCACCACACATGCACACTCGCTCCCTAACCGCAAATCTGCGGAAGTACTCCGGCGACACTCCGTGCCCGGTGAGTACTTGGTTGAGGAAGCCATTACTCTCAATGCGCCTTATCGAGATTCGGGGGAAGATACGGTATGTCCTTCTACCCGTATCCCCTTCATCCCATCTCTGCTGCCACTCCACCAATGTGGCTGATTTCAGTTGCGTCCGCACGCTTTGCAGCGGCGTTCGCATCTGAAAATCTATGTCATCTTTACCAGTAGCTTCCTTCGCTAGCTGGTCTGCGCGTTCATTTCCAACTGTACCGACATGACTTCGGATCCAGTGGAAGGTAACCCTCCTACTCTCCATTGACTTGTATAGCACTTTTATCTCTCTGACAAGGGGAGTCTTACTCCCGAATTGGCCAAGCGCTTTCAGGGCCGCTTGGCTGTCAGAGTGTATGCTATAGGCCCCTTTACCGTTCATAGCAAGCACCCAACGCAGTGCTTCTCTGATCGCCAATAACTCTGCTTGGAACACAGAGGAATTGGGCGATAGTTTCATTCGCTCCGCGTGCATCTCGATGCCATCCGAGATCACGCAGAAGACTGCGCCGACACTACTTCCTATTTTAGAACCGTCCGTGTACAGTTCCTTCCCCTGACCTGTGGGGGGGGGGGGGTCTTTATCCCAACTCAGACAAAGCTCGTTGGCTGGGTGGCAAGTCCAGTCCATTCTCAGAAGTTCCACCTCGGACGACCGATAGTTGTGTCCCAGGAAGGAAATATCTTCCCCGTAGCGGAGGGTCTGCATTGCTGCTTCCTCGCTACGACCAGGTCCGCCGGTTCGCACCCAGCCAGCACTTGGAGCGCTGCTGTGGAGGTCGTTCGGAAGCACCTGGTCATGCCCAATAGCGCCCTGCGCTGAATTTGGTTAATACCATTTCTCATCCTGACGGTATCTGACCACCTTGCGGGACACGCATATGTTAATATGCGCTCCACCCCTCGCTTATAGAGCACATTTTTAGCTGTCCCAGGCAACAGCATTCCGTTGATCTTATTTAGAATGCTGGTGCATCTGTCCTTCAAGAAGCGAAGATGCGGTAGCCCCTACAATCTGGTGTCAAGGATGACTCCTAAGTACCGCATCTCTCTCACCGCTTTAATAGTATGCCCATTGAATCGACACTTTGGGGGAGTGACCAGTTCCCCCTTCTTTGCTATTAGCATTAGTGTCGTCTTTTAGGGAGCGAAGCAGAGCTTACACTCCTTGCTCCAACTATCTAGCTGTGAGAGAGCGGTGTGTACCTTCCGCTCAATCACGTGCCTACCAGATGCTGACACTATTAGCATGAGGTCATCTGCGTAGGCTTGCAGCTGCACCCCTTCTTCCAGAGGAAGCGCAAGTGCGGTATCTGCAACCACATTCCACCACAAGGGGTCCGAGCAAGAGCCCTGCTGACACCCTTTGGTGTATTCCCTGCTATAGGTCTTGTCTCCGACCTCGAACTCAACTCTTCTATGCGAGAGAAAATCGCTTATTAACAGGAACAGATTCCTGGAGATGCCAAGTCTTTTCAGACGGTCCAGAACCAGTGGCCACCCGACTGTTGAAAGCGCCCCGCACATCGAACGAGACGAGACAGGTGTGCTTTCCCTGTGCACGATTTTGCTTTACCTGCTGAGTAAGGCTGACCAGCGCTTGGCTGGTACACCTCTCCGGTGTGAAACCGAATTGGCGGCTGGAGAGCTTACCTAGGCCGACTAGGTAATGGGTTGCTCGGATCACAAGGACCTTTTCCAGCACCTTACTCCATGCTGTTAACAGGCAAATCGGCCAATATGCTGTGGGATCTGCTCGGCTCTTGTTTTCTTTGCTGAAGAGGACGAGCAGCGCAGTTTTCCACAATCATGGGAAACAACCTCTTTCCAGGAATTTATTAAACAGGGCAGCGAAGTACCCAGGGTTGGATTGAAACACCTCTCTGATGATCGAGAGGTCCAACCCATCTATGCCTGGTGCCTTGCCTTTGTTCAGGCTATTGATTGCAGCACCTATCTCCGCCTCCGTGAAGGGCGGGTCGTCAGCCGTGTCTGGTGGTTCTCTGCAGTGCTCTCTGATCGATGTTTGATCCGGGTAGTCTCCCGTCTCCTAATCGGACGGGAAGTGGTGGTTTAAGAGCACCTCCACTGTGTCTTCCAGAGTGGCGGTGTTGGTGCCACTCTCTGTTCTGACGGAAGCCAGTAACAGTGGGCCGGTGATCGAGCCCTTCGCCACCTTGTACGGTACCCCAAAGGGATTGCCGACAGGGGTGGTCTCACACAACTGTCTCCAATGCTCCCTCTTCGATGCTATCATTGCTTTGCGTCACATAGCATTTGAGAGATTATATTCCCGTTTCAGGCGCTCCCTCCTGTCTGGGTCAAATCTCTCGCATTGCATTCTACGTCTGCTGCGTCTGGCCTTCCCTCGCAGAAGGCTCAGATTTTCCGACCACCAGGGGAGCATGGGTCTTGCCCTTCACCCTGCTCTCCTGCAACCTTCACAGGTCTCTACTATCTCTTTGGTAAGATTACCGAGATATTCATTAATATTTTCTACCTCATCGAGATCTGCTGCACTTCTGTCTTTTAGCAGATCTGATAGTCGGCCCTGGAGTTCCGACCATTTGAGGTTCCGGGCGTCGAACCTTGACCTGGGTTTTTTCCCAATTTTCTCAAACCCTATCGTGAAGGTTATAGCGAGGTGATCGCTGCAGCTCACATCGTCCAGTACCTGCCAGTTCTGGAGGAGGTTGAGGACCGATGTCCTCGTGAGGGTGAGGTCGACCCACGACGTCCCAGTGGCAGCTTGGAACGTGGGAACACTGTCGGGGTCGTTTCTGATCGTCAGATCTGAGGAAATGACGAAGTCAAGGAATTCACTATCTCGCCCATCTTCTTCTTGGTCTCCCCAGAGGGGACTCTTCACAATAAAATCGCCTGCAATGATAGTCTCGTGCTGCGGTTGGGAATCCAGCAACCGCGAGACAGTATTTAGCACGTCTGAGAGAGCACCTGACGGTAAACAGTATGCGTTGACAAGCAATATTTTTCTGTTACTGCTCTCAATGCCCAATGCCACCACATTGGATGTGCATTCCAGCTCCAGAGCTCCCAGGTCCGGATCAAAAACGACTGTGGCTAAATTTGGTTTTTCGCATCGAGAGTAGTACCTCCGTGTGGAGTTCGGAAACCCCGCTACCCTACCATGGGAGTGGTACGGTTCCTGTATCAACAGGATTTTTGCAGCGACTTCACTGGCAGTTTTAAGAATCTGCCCTGTTGCGGCTCTCGCGTGGTGAGCGTTGACCTGGAGTACTCTAAGACCGTTACTTGTCCTTGGCCGATCAACCATAATTGGTTCGGCTTCTCTGCTGCTCCAACTCCCTGATCAGGGAGGGACAAGTCTTGCTGAAGCTAGAATGGGCGGTTTCCAGCTTTAGTTTGAACCGCTTATTCGCGGAAGTGCAGTTATTGCACTTCGGAGCAGCAGTACTGTCTTTGTGCCGGTGACCTGTCTCACCGCACTGCTCACACTTTTCCTCTGCTTCCTTGCAACCATTCCTGAAGTAGCCGAAGCCGTTGCACCGGAAGCATCGGACTTCCCTGACAAACTCTTTTAAGCGACGGATCGACTAACCTAAGTTGAGACGTCCTCGCTGAATCAATAATCTATAGGCTAGGGGTTCGGCTTCCACCACCCAGTGAGCCTTACCCCCTTTGGCCTTAATGGCGAATTTCGCTTTAAAATATCCTTCGAGGTCCGGGTTTTGCTCTTTAACCCCGGCCTCGAAGCCTTCGCGCGAGACCTCCCCGTCAACGCCGTACGCAATTAGACGTGGGAGTCGCTTTTGGGGGGTTTAGAGTGGGTGTAATCCTTGGTCAGGGGATTGCTCCGCAGCTCGCCTTCAAGCTTGGCGATATCCTCGCTCTTCGAGCACTCTACCGCCACCCCTCCGTTTCGTACCTTGCGAACAACTTTAACTCCTATCTGCAGTTTCGCTGGCTGCACTGCGGATAGGAGAGTAGTTTTTACGTCGTTCGACGTTTTGCCCTCATCGGTGCGGTAGATAAGGAGAACGTGTCTCCTATCTGGTACCACTTTCTTGGCTGCTTTCGCTTTGGGTGCCGGCACAGACCTTTGCGCTTTCGTGGCACCCCTCTTGGCTGCCGTGGCGTAGGACATAGGTCCTACTGAGGGGGAGGCTGCCGCTCCACCCTCTCCTCAAGCTTGCCCTCTAGCTTTGAGGACAGCACTCCTTGCTGAGTGCAGGCGCGTTGAATTTTGGTCAACGCCGCAGCGATCTTACCCACCGCAGCCTTGCTTGTCGTCTTGGGTAGGGAGCCCAAGACAACTCCAATTTCAAAAACACAGCCCTCCACCAGGGTTAGAAACTCTCTAGTGGCCTCTGTTAGGGAGTCTCATCCCCCCGTTTGGCCTTCGGAGTGGACTCCGAGGTCACCATTGGTGAGGCCATTGGTGACTGGGAGGTACCGGGTTTAGGAGAGGGTGTCTCCGCTACCTGGACCTCCGAGGGTTTCACCCTGGTGGGTAAGGCTGTACCTTGCTTTGTCTTCAAAGCACATTTGGGGGAAGCCCCCTTCAACATCACTAGCTTTTGGGAGGTTTGCATCTCTGTGGGAGAGATGCAAAGTTTTTTGTGAGTCTTGAGTGGGCACCCTGGGGTTCTCCCACTCAAGGAATAGCTCAGAAAACCCGGGCGCGCGAGCTTCAGCCCAGTGACGGATCAAACAGTCCTATCACTGACCGAAACACTTTCAGTTGAAAAAAAAAGAAAAATTTCTTGCGAGGGAGGAAGGAATCCTCTCTCGCAAGCTGAGCGTTGCTCTTTCACCATCTAACGCAACGTACTGAAAATCGCAATCAAACTCACAAAACTCGCTCCCCGGCTCGATGGTCTCAGAGGTAGTCGATAGGGTTAAAAAATGGGCTCTGAGCAGGTCAGTCCATTCGATTAACCCCATTGCCACCATACCAAGCCATGGTGGACCTCGCAACGTGACAGGTGGCATTGTCATCCTGAAAGTAACATGGGTCCATCCCGTAAAACTGCCACAAGGTAGGAAGCGCATGGTCATCCAAAATGGTGCAGTAGGTCTCGGCGTTGAGTCTACCAGGAATTGCGACCAAGGGTCCCGTGCCATACCAGGAGTAATACCCTCAAAGCATAATTCCACCGCCGCCGAACTTCACAGTTGGCACAATACATTCCGGCAGGAGGCGTTCTTCAGTCAGATGTTAAAAACCAGAGGCTGCGATTCAAACGGTAGAAGGCGAACCTTGATTCGTCGCTCAAGAGAACCTGTTTCCACTCTTCAACGGTCCACTGTCGACGTTCTTTGCACCACGTTAACCGAACAGCGCTATTGGACTTGGTGATCAAATGCTTGTGGGCGGCAGCACGTACATGATAACGGAGCAGATGGGCTTCCTTGCGGATAGTATTCATCGAAAGAACACTCCCGGGCGCCTGTTTGAACTCCTCGCGGATGTGGTCCATCGATTTGGTACGGTTCTTCCGAATTTCTCTGGCCAGCACCCGTTGATCTCTAACTCCCAGTTTTGTGGGTCTGCCAAATCGGGGCACATTCCAACAGTCACCTCTCCTCTTCCATTTGCTAATCACGTAGGCCACTGTCGATTTTGGGTACTTCAACTAGCTGGATATGTCACGTATGGAGTGGCCATTTCTGTGATACCCGACGATTATACCTTTTTCGAAATCAAAGAGCTCCGAACTGCGTGGCATCTTGCATGCGACTGGTTGCGTTCTTGTTTCTCACACGATATTTAACGGCGGCAGCCGTGACGTGTATCAAGACCGCAGTTATCGTCGATTGCAGGGGTATCCAATTACTTGTTGGTAGATAGCGTATAAGTACCTGAAAATGATAAACCAGCTCTTGTTGTGTTTATGTATAGCACCTCAAAATTGTATAAAAATAGTTCAAGGTTCAGCCTCCCTCCCCCGGACTACTAAAAATTCTCAGTACTTTGCAAATTTGATAGAGTTTCTCCTCTGTATACATTTCCAAATCTGCAGTGGAAGTAAACATAAATAAATAAAAATAAAAACATTAGAAAGAGCAAAGCAAAATACGTTTAACCAAACATACTGGGCAAAGTTATCCGGGTAAATGCGGTAAGGACACTTCGGCGAATTCTCTTTTAATTTCATGATAATTAATTATGAATCACTGGTTTTCTCTCATACTCTCGATAATAGTCTAGAGAGAATATTTCATCTCAGACTGGGAAACCCATTAGAAAACAGGATCGAGTTTCAGGAAGTTTTCGTGAAATTGATTCCGAAAATAAGAGGTATGCATGTATTTAAAAGTGAAACATAGAATACTGTAACACTAAATTTACTGCTCAAATTCTAACAACGTATAATTTTAGTAGATAATATTACATTGGTAAGATGTAGCCTTTACACAACTGCTGAATCATTGGTAAGATGCAGGCTTTACACCACTGCTAAATATCCATCCCATGAATGCTGGAAATCCAGAAAAATGCAGGGTGACAGATATTATAATTTTTCTGATCTCAATCTTTTCTTCTAAAAACAGTTTCTCTTAATGCATCAATTTCAGATGCTTTCACATGTTCTGTCTTGAGAAATACACATTTGTTTAGTTTATATGAGAAACAGTCGCTGAAAGTTATGCAAAATTATATCAAATAACAAACAGAGAAGTGAGGAGATATAAAATTGCTTGCGATTCCGTTCCGTACGAAGGATTAATATCTCTGCTGCATCATTTAAAAACAATAATGCCATGATTTCTAGACAATGAAGGTAATACTGTTTGCTGTTCTCTGAACGAGAGACACCAATCTTTGAAGTTGTATTTATATCCAGAGTTTTTACCTTAGAAAAAATGTTTCCGTTTCTTTTTACTCCGCTTTATTATTAGAAGACAATCTAAAGCTCTCCTTAATGAACACGTGAGAAATATTACACTTTATTCTTAAATCACGTGAAACGAAATCTGCTTGATTTGTGCTTCTCACCAGATGATATTTAAAATCTAATTAGTTTTCATACGTGACTCTGAATTCAATAGTTCAAGTCATTAACAGATCATGCATTTAAGACCAAGTAAAAAGGGAGATTTAAAATTAAAGCACCCCCTTTGTCTTACCAAATGTAGATGAAGTCGTTTACATAAGCAATAGTTTTTGGTCAGAATTTTGTTATTCTATTATAATGAATTTCCCAAAGCATGTTAATTTGAAAATCGAAAAAATAATGGGAAATTTTGGAATTTACGTTTGGAAAACCCAAGAGTGACCACGAAGGTGGAACACAGATCGAAATCGCATAATCTTTCATATAAAAGTATTAGCCCTTACGTTGAGATACACAGGGGTTTAATTACACCTTCAAGTAATTTATTTATTAGTATACTTGTACAACTAGTGCAATTTCCGATTATAGGCGTAAGACAACTACGACATTAGAATTGCAAGCTTTAATGGCAGCGGGCAGCTTCATCAGGCTGTGGAACATAAGCAACAGCTGAATGTTTGTTGTTTATGTGGAAAGTCGCAACGTTTGAGATTACAACAACAAAAAAAATTGTTGTTTATTTGGAAAGTCGCAACGTTTGAGATTACAACAACAGAAAATTTGTTGTTTATGTTCCACAGCCTGATGAAGCTGACCGTGGCAGCGAAATCTTGCATCTATAATTTCGTGTTTGTGTTTCGATCATAATCGAAAAGTGTACTAGTTGTACAAGTATATGAATAAATAATATATTAGCCGTTAGTTTATTTCTTGTGTTACACTAAAAAGAAGAGAAACTTCAGACAAAAATAATACCACAATCATTGAAGAAATTCCAGTTCTTTTAGCCGTCTTGAACGACATTAGATGTTCAATTTACACGTGGGCCAGTCATGACACCCTATATTATAAGATCTACGGTTATTGGGTTTCTTTCAAAATGGCTCTTAAAAAGATTTTTATATGTTGGAGACGGGCAAAATATACTTTTTGAATAAAAGGGACAATTTGCTTCTTATATATACACCATGAGAAATACATGGTTACCATAACAAATTTCCCGGCCTCTTAAAGGAAGAGAAACCTTGTGGCTCATTGATCTCGGTGTAACAGATTTTTAGGAAATGTACAAAACGTTCCGACTGAGGGATCGGTGTGTCTCTTGAAATTCACTTCCAAATCAGAGGTGCAAAGTAATAGGGACAGTGAAGGACAGAGGGACATCCTGAGAGCTGTTAGTGTGACTGATGAAGCCATGATATTTGTGATATCTTACGTAAAACGCAAGAACTATTCCGTAGCTACCGGAGATGTTATCATGTCGTGTTCGAAAAGGCAAATGGCTTTGTTTTTTGGAGAAGAAATTTTCTTTAATTCATTAACAAAAACGATGCCCTTCCAGTAACCATTAAAACATAGAAAAAGACAGATATTCAAAGCTAGGAAATTACTTGATGCCAGACTTCGAAATTTCAGGTGATTAGTCTATTCCGGGAAGCACGTAATCCCAAGGAATGTTCCTCAACCAAACTCAATTATACTGTACTAAAAACACAGTTTATGTTTCATTTCTTCGTTTTACACTTTCTTAAGTAAAGCTTTGATCTGAAATACTTTCACCGGCCCTGAATGCTGCTACACATGTAGAATATGCAACAAATCTAATAAGCGCAAGACTAGCACCTTACACAGAATCCATTAGAAATAAGAAATTGATTTCTTAATTTTTAAATAAAAGTGGTAGAGCGGTTTTGCAAACTAAAAATTTAATGATGCTCGAACCAAGAAAACAGTTGTTTGGGATATTGAAAAATATGGATGCGTAAGATTCGAGATTCAAACAGAAATCAATCTCATAGTAAAAGAAAAGTAAATATATCTTCAATGAGAAATGATATTAAAAGATAAATCAATGTTTAAATAAGAATTTCAATGTTCATGGTTATACATTTATATTTGATGGTTTTTCCTATCCAGAAATAACTGTGAACTAGTCCTCGAGTTTTAACGTATAACACAAGTACAGTATGCTTTCTGAAGTTTTACATTGCGTGCGTTGAATGCAGCTTATTTCCTCCAGATGATTTAGAATTTTTGTTCATACCACTCATTTTCCCTGGATGTAATTGAGGTCCTTTATAATTTATTTAAGTATTTTATTGAAATAATAAATTTTAATACATGAAGTTATTTTTTAAACAATGTCTAAGGATCTGTAAATTCTTTAATCACACCTTTTAATAGGTCATATATCATGAAATGGTATTAATTGTTTTATTCTAGTTAATGGTAAGGTCTTTTTCTCCTTATAAAATTTCGTCTTCTGCAGTTCACCAGAAGCCATTCTTTCAATATATATTCAATCATTTTATACTGGTTAATAATAACAAAACCTTCAACGGAATGTATTGCACCGATATTATTTCGTCAATTTAGAGAATTGGTTTTTCAATGATAAAATTATATTTGGGATGTTGAAAATATGTAGTATGAAAGATCTATGTAGAAAATTGAAGAAGGCTTTCAGAAGAACGGCAAGATAAAACTGAATAAATTAACAGGAATAAATGCATTTGTATTCTGCTATTTTAAAGGTATTTGTACACATGGTGTACTCTGCAATATATGTAATCTTGTGAGGTAAATTTAAGGAAGTACTTAGAAACCATTTCATGCAGGTGTATGAAATATGATGTGCTTATGTGTTTGTGAATCCCATGCGCCCATGAAAAATATAAAAGAAACGTAACAAATTAAATTTAGGACATAAAATTAATTAAATACAAAGATACATCTCTATACCTCGTATTTGCAGGTGTTCCAGAATAGTTTTAAAAAACAGACAGGTACAAATACCGTCTGTTTTGCGGTTAGAGGGATGTTACTGAAATTTATGTCATTGATGTGCAATATTAAAACATTTTCGGATCATTTTTTGTTACGATACCGTATCCCATTGCTGTTTCTCTGAGCACTTTCATTATAGCTGGTAATTCTCGCATATATATATATATATATTTCTTTACATTTCATTTTATGACGTTTAAAAAACTGTTAAACTTATATTTTGAGCGTCTTCATCATATTTAATATTTAGGAATTAAAAAAATTCAAACATGTTCGTTCCCAGGTACATCAAATTGACATTGAAATTTTTAGAATATGGAACATTGTAGCAAATGCCAGTGTTTTATTAATAAAATAAAAGTACATTTGTGTTTCACTTTAATTTTCGTTAATAAAGTTTTAATTCAAATTCTTTGGCTGTATACCTGTTACTTGGTAATCACGACGCTAACTGTGACTGCTACTCAAAGGTAACAGTGATTTTGACCTGTGATTGGAATCACAGTTTAAAACCGGTTATTTCACTTCCGTAACTCCGTGCGCCAGTAAAGACTAACGAACGAGTAAAGTAACTGATAGCAGAATCACTTAAAGGAACGGTCGGCTGGTTTCGCCTCGGTCATAATACAGCGGATCCTGGGTTACATGTGTTTTTACTTTTATACGTAAATCTGCGTTAACCACGATATTTAGCTGTAGTTTTTATGGATTTATCAGTTGGGTTATGCGCAATTCTTTTATGCGATTTATACGTTAAATTTTGAATTCAGATTATCAAAAATACACTTCTTTTATACCTAACATGGTGCTACAACTTTGACAAAAATGAGCCAGCATTTATTTTTCAGCCTTGAAATGGATGAAGCAACAAAATATTTCCTAGTAACGTTCACACACAGTTTACTATATTTTCCAAATTCAAAAATATTAAAACAAGCAAAACGTCGTGTTACTATTAACCAGCACTAATGCTAAATCAACTAGTGGACAAAATTCTTTGAAATGGGCAATTATTATAAGCAAATAATGTGTTCTAAGGGTGTTGAATATAAGATAAGATATTCCGATATACTACCTATTATTTCAAAGGTAAGCGTTATTTTCATATATTGAAAATATGGAATCATGCAGAATTTCTTACCTTGTTTTATAATGACATTAAAATAAAAAAAATAAAGGTCAAAATAGACAGGCAAGAACAAAATAGAATAGACAGGTAGCAAACAAAATAGAATAGACAGGTAGCAAACAAAATAAAATAGACAGGTAGAAAACAAAATAGAATAGACAGGTAGCAAACAAATAGAATAGACAGGTAGCAAACAAAGTATTCATTAGCATCATCTAAAATGGCCAGCCCTCTCTCTCTTTTTTTCTTTTTTGGAAACATTTAAAATTTTACAATAGTATTTAATACTTTGAAATTTCAGTCATACGTTTTTTATGCGATTCCATAGGAAAATGTGTAACTGAGATACTACTGTCTACCACAGACTACAAAGTTAAGAACTCTATAATTTTCAGACAGAAGATATGGACACAGCCCACGTAAAGTTGTCTGACAGAACGTTCAGTCGGTACGTACCCCTTTGTAATAAGTCATAATATCAGATTTTGTAAAGTGGTTAATACCTGATGCTTTTTGTAGGGAATGGAGGGGGGGGGGGGTTCATAAAAATTGTGGACAAATATAAGACTAAATTTGAGCAACTCATTACCTCTAAGTTGGTGAAATTTCTGTGAAGGTATCTCTATAGCTTGTATGTGTGTGTGTTATTTAGAGGGAATTGCCACACTGGCACAAACTAAATCGGTAGTTAATAACTAATATAAGAACTGCGTTACCGAATTGTGGACGGTTGGACACCTACCCACCTAAGGGAAATTTAGCTCACAAATGACAACACCTACTGGAGCGTAGTCTTAAAGTAGGGTAGGGATGCTACCTGAAAATTCGACTGTAAGTAATATCCTTTTATTCCCTAGTAAATCCTATTATTTAGTGAAATTTATAATATATCAAATCTAGAAACAGCCATGACATCAAATTATTATCTGTTCATCAAGTTCAGGGGGAACTCTGAGCTGTACTACTTTTTTGTAATTTTCGAATACAGAAAAAAGAAAGAAAATAAAAAACTGTGAGTACTGATATTATGATTATAAACATAACATAATAGTATTACAATAATTAAGCACAAAAAAGACTTGTTTTTGGCATTGACTTTTAGATCAACGCACATCTAGAAAAAATTTATGAAAACACAATTTACCGTAAAAACTATAATAATTATGAGTTTATTGATATAATTAAAAATGTAAACCAAGATCCACAGGATTATGGCAAGTATGGATGGCAAGTATGGATGTCAAGTCCCTTTTTCCAAATATCCCTGTACCGGAAGCAATTGAAATCAACATTAAAAAATTAAAACAGGAAAAATCTTAATAACACACAACTGCAAGAATTAAAAGCAGTTTCATTATACATTTATGAAAACAATATTTTCAAATTGGAAGAACACATGCCAAAAACTTATGGAGGCCCAATGGGCTACCCTCTGTCAAATGTATTTGCAGAAGTGATTATGAGCAATATTGAAGTAAAAATAATAGGTACAATGGAAGAAACTTCTTTTTACTGTAGATATGTGAATGATATTTTTATTTTGTCACAAATGAATATTTATGAACTTGAATCATTAACTCAGCAATTTGGTAATATCTATTAAACTATTAAGTTGACAATAGAACATGAGGAGGAGAATACTTTGCTCTTCCTTGTTGTTAAAGTTATGAAGCAAGAGACGAACAACAATACAGAGTACATAAAAAAC
Organism: Macrothele yani; assembly: GCA_039090855.1. Classification (NCBI taxonomy): domain Eukaryota; kingdom Metazoa; phylum Arthropoda; class Arachnida; order Araneae; family Macrothelidae; genus Macrothele; species Macrothele yani. Next base: position 68,224,718 of record CM077033.1, on the reverse strand, counting down.
AGTAATTTATTCCCGTTCTGATTCCATGTAATTGAAAATATCCATACACACAGAAATGCAAAAGTATTAAAACTTTAATCAAAAGAGTAATTACATACTCCTCAAAAGAAGAATTCTTTACAGCCATTCCATGAAAAAGTGGACAAACAGGGAAAATTTTAATTGTATCATATTATTATTTATGATACATCAAATTGAAGGTACGAGTGCATAGAATTTGAATTCACAACAAAAAATGCTATAAAAGTAATTGTCTCCTTGCATTTCAGTCTTAAACATCGAGAACAAAAGGTAGAGTTTACATTTAGTAATTAGACAATTCCAATACCAGTTGTGGAAATGTTTTGACAACTGTTATTCACTTGCAGTTGCATTTGTTAGAAGTAGCAGTGTTCAAACCACTTTGTAACAGCATATTTTACACTTAAAAATATATGAAAATTTAAAAACGTTTCTTTTATTCTGCTGACTATCACACCCGTCATTGTAATGACCACAAATAAGATAATTTAAACCAGCATACCCTTTGTGTAGAAATTTAAAACTTTGTGGAAGTTCGACTGTCAGCAGTCTGAACACCTGTAGAAAAAGTCGTGTAGAAAAATTAATTCTTGGGCCTCAACTGAGGTGTGACGTGTGTGGCATTATTGAAAGTCTCAGTTAGGTGTCACACTTTGGTACTGAGGTGTTGCCTGACATTGCCACGAATCTGTTTAATACAAAAGAAAATATTTCACGCTGTATAACAGATAGCACAAAGAAAAAATAAGAAGATTTTTATTCCATATCGATATAAGTTGACAGGTACTAGGAAAGATATGTGAAATCAGTAAAGAACTCACTGTCAGGGAGGCAAAATTTAATACAAATTACACACATGCTGATGACTATGAGTGATGCTTTCACACAGTTCAAAATGAAAATTAGAACATTTTAATTAAAAAAACTAAGTTTTACGACCTGTGTCCTGAATATGTGGTATTAATTTCCTAAACACCACGGAATTATGTGCTTGCAAATATCATGCAAATTTTAATTTTTTAATACAATCCTTGGCCAGCAAAATTCCAATTCCCCAAAGTTTCCTTCAAATGAAAAATAACTTTTGAGTGTTTTATGCTGCAGCATTTGAAAAGAGAGAACTACATGATTGGATTTTGTACAGACTGTGAAAGCGATGTTAGTATGTGTGTTGGAGAGATACATATAGACACATTTGTAACATGGAAAGATGCAGATGGTTTCGAAAAAAGTGGTTGAGATTAATGGTTCAGTTTGAAGAACTGTGCATCATAATCAGTTACATTATTATAAAATTCATTCTTTTGTAGGAACAATTCAGTTAACAAACGAAGGTCTGCTCCAAATTGATTTTGCTGAAAATTACAGTACTATCTCCCAAGATGAAATCCAGAGTGGAGACTCGAGGCACCACCAGATAACTACTGTATATTTACCAGTTGTGCATGAAATATTAAGCATACTGTAGCTGTAATAAGTGAGGAGCTAAACCCTGACAAAAATGCTGTGTAGGCCTTCTCAAAAATTGCTATAGCTACATTAAAGGCCGAAATTCCAGAAATAGAAAAGTTAACAAATTTTTCTGATGGAAGTGCAGCTCAATTTAAAACTAATTCACTCTGTAAAATCTTTATTTGAAACAGGACTTTGTTGTCACTGGAGAGTGAAACAATTAAATTCAAAGTAGAGACAGTGAAATCTAAGGTGATGATTGTCAGTTCTGCATGATTTTTTCTAATGTGTAAATAAATATATTACATGAGTTTATTTTTAAAAATCGATTCCGACGGGGTTCGTCTGGTCTCTTTTTATCTAGCCATTTGTTCATTATCAAGGAATGACGATAAATTAAGTATATGACTTCACGAAAATTTCCATTTTCATCTGATTTATTTCCGCGATGAGCAATGCCTTGCCTGGAAAATGTTCTGGCAGCATACAATAAAATATTTAATACTTTAGTCATAAATACTCTGTCATGCTCTTCTTTAAAATTACACTACCCTTGTTTTCGGATACACATCAGACGTCGGCCCCCGTCGTCTGCTTCAGCTATCGTGTCAATGGAATGCCGGGAGAAACGTTTCGCGATAGGTGGCTCTGCAGCTGCGTCGGCGTTTTCTCCCGCGCTGTGTGTGTTACGTAACCGCTGTTTGCTGAGAACGTGAGCCGTGAATCCCGTATATTTACTTATGTTCGCCCTGTTCTAAGCAATACGTGGCTTGTGTGTGAGCGGAAAGGATTGCTTTCCACCGAATCAAAATGTTCCGCAGGTCATCCAATGAGTTTGCGAGTGGATATGTGTCATAGCTTAGGACAATTCAGGTGTAGGAAGAGTCACTCATGAGAAAGTGAGCAGTGTTCCCGTTTACTTTGGACGTGGTTTGAAGCTGCTTGTATTCCTCTTGATAAGGTGATGACTCTTTTATATTGTTTCGCCAAAGGACTGTACTACGATGATGCAATTGAGGAATCTTCTCAGAATGGGGTTTCCACATCCTCTGGGACAGTCAGTGACTATTTTCAGTCTTGCAGAGAACTAGTTGCAGAATTTATGGTGGCTTACGGTCAAGACGAAGGACAGCTTGGAGGCCCTGGTGTCATTTTAGTAGTAGATGAGGCGAAGGTGGGGGAAGCGGAAGTGTAATCGTGGTCGTATCGTTGAGGGCACCTGTATCATTGGCATCTTTGAACGAGATTTGAAACGATTCAGAGTTGAGATCTGCCCGCAGTGTAACCGCTCTGCTTACACATTGCTGCCGCTCATCCAGAAACATGTTCAACCTAGAAGTACTGTAATGACGGATCAGTGGGCTACGTACCGCAATCTCCCAACCTGTGGTTTCCAACATCTGTAAGTAAACAACTCGCTCAATTACGTCGATCCATCTACTGGGGCGCATACGCAAGGTGTTGAGAGCAATTGGCGGCCCCTCAAACGCACACTATTTAATTGGAATTCACGAAGACCACTTGGCATACCACATTCTGGAATATTTATTATGACGAAATTGACGTCTCTCTTCTGAACACTGTTTTAAGGTGATGACTGCTTTAATCAAACAGTTCTTCCCAAGTACGTAATGTTTTCCACATAAATATTCGTACTAGATAGACAGGTTCTCAATGAGGAGGAAACACTTCTTTTCCGTCGTTATAAATATTTAACAACACCATATTACAAAATAAACCCCTTCCTTTCAAAAATACCCCCGAAGCATATTTCTGCGTCTCTAGCTCTAGCACTCCTCTCGCAAAACATACACACCGATTACGTAATGCTACCAGCGAAGGAGCAAAAAAAGCCGACGCAGTTGCAGCGCCAACTAATTCTCCCGGCATTCCACCAGCGCGTTAAGCTGAAGCAGATGATGGCGGCCGAAGATTAAAATACATCCCACCATGGAGAAATGTTATCTGTTATTTTGCCTAAGACCGTTTTTACCATATAATATCTTATTGAATCTCTATTTATGCTACTGTGTTTTTAAGGTTAGATTCATTAGATACCTTTTTCAGTAATGTATATTTCGGATTAACTATCATTTTAGAACGTTCTCGACACTGATATGGCTTTAATTTGAAATCTGTGGCCCTTAACAGAAATTTTAATTTCCTGGAAAATTTCAAAATATTCCTATATTGCGCTTTCCAAATTATTTGGTTTAATAGCTTTCAGACCAAGAAATCCCTTTAAAGTGGATTAATGCTTCTTTTCCTCCGCCCTCCTTTCGCACTTACATAATAGCAGCCTCAATACTGAGAAGTTTTTATGTACATGTGTTGAGAAGAGACAGAAATTTAAAAACTTTCCCTGGCAGGAATGTATTCCCGCCCTAACTTTATTAAAACCATAAATGAATTTTGTATTGTTTTCAGTTAAAAATTACTAAAATTGTTATTTATATGTATATTTCTGATAAATAAAGTGTAAACTAGTTATTCACACAGCGGTTTGTGAGAAATTTCAATATGCCGACTTGATTTATTTATTAATGTTGTTTCAAAACTCTGAGTTTTTAAACTTTTTCAACGAGATGTACGTACAGTATTTCCAAGCATTTCTGTAGTAATAGCTATTATTAAAATAAAATTGCAAATAGCAGAATCGTAACTTAAAAGTTTTATACATCTGTATCAGCTAGCAGCTCGGATATCTCACATCATGTATACAAATATCGGAGATCAAAATCATTTATCACATCACGACGTTACAGAATGACAAAGGTTGCAAAATAATAAATTTATCGAATGGGAAGAACAACGGAGCTGTTCACGACGCAGAAGCATTTCGCGGTTGAAATAATTTTAGCAACATAAAACGTGAATCAAAGAATTGTTATAATGAGATGCTAATTAATATTTCAAATGGTTTGCCTGATGTTGTAACAGAAATGTATTTCCGGTGTAAAAGCTTATGAACCTGAATATTTCATGAGCGGGTTTCAGAACACCTGCTATTTCGATTTCAATTCATATGCCACATTATCCAATATGGAACTTTAATACGATTGCATGTATGGAAAATCATTCTTCAATGAACAACGATGGTAACTCTTATTTTGCTCGACATTTTGTCTCTTATAAACTCTTTCCTATCTCATGGTTTTACACTTTTTGTTCTCATTCCCTTCCTCTTTCGTAAATGGTTTACACACGAACAATTGTGAAGAATCTCGACAGTATAGCATTTAAACCTAGGAAATGCAGAAATGATGAATAAAACATTTCATTAGCAAAATGAACTTGAAAATTTGGTTTTCACTAGAAAGTAAAATAATACAATTTATTTAGTCTGAAAAATAAATGAGGAAATTGAGCATAATGAAATCTTTTAACCATATACATGTTCCTACGTCCACTACGTAAGTAATGAACAACGAAAAATAAGTTCATACTTTTAAAACGCGTTTTTTATACAATTTTTAAGTTTACTTTAAGTTTGAGGTTTTCCTAAAAGTGATGTTCTCAGAGAAAGAGAGAAAATCACGTTCTCAGAAAACGAGAGAAAACATTCAGTTAACCTACATATGATGTATTTTTTATTGTTTAGGATTCTGCTTTATTTAAACAAAGTTGAGTGTAGGGCCAATACTTGAAATTGAAGGTCATTGAGAGGAGAGCAGTCTTAAACAGAAATTCACCAACATAGAAATGTGAATGTCTTGGCGTTTCTTTTCGAGATTGATTTTTTTCGTCTTCTCGGTTTGTTTGATATATTGTAGAAAATTACAGACGATGGTCCGATTTCCTTTTGTCATCTCATAAAGGGCACCTATTTCTCTGGCTGCTAGCTTATCGCAATGCGCTAAAAGCGCTCTTCATGCTTTATAAATGGAGATATAGCTTGTTTTTAAAAACTTTACGGTTACGCAGGAGTTTCAACATCTCAGGTGCCGATAGATGTTGCTGCGTTTGATCTGTAAAGAACGAGTTGTTTCTTGAAAAAGTAGATTTTCTGTTTCCAGCTTGGATGGACAAGAAAAAGGGACCTTCAAAAGCAGCGTGGTGGTAGACATGTTTTGAAGAAATAGATTCCCCAGCGTACCCCTTTTCTATATCATTTCAACAATATACCTTTCAATATTAGTATCAGATGCGGTTTACTGCACATATTTTTAATACCCTCAGAGCCAACATAATTGTAGATATTTTGATTTGGTTGTTTAAAATGCCTGCGGGAAGAATGACATTTATCTCTTATTATTTTAAATTTCTAGGCTTCCTAAATATTTCGGTATAAATTCATGTCTGTGTTTACACTAGAGCTGCCTAGCTTGCACATAGACGCGGGCAAGGATTTTTAAAGATGTTAATTTTGGGCAACTCCTTTTTTTTCAAAAATACATATAAGACCTTGTAAATATAATGAAGCACTTAATTTATTAAACGCTTAGGCGTTTTTAATTAATATTCTAGCATTTCAAACTTGATATAAAAATACATTCAATGAGATCACTGTGAAACAATATACAGCATTAAACATTATTGCATGTGTGCTTCAACACTTGTGGTTGAAAATTGTTGTCACTGTTCAAGAGGTGAATCGTAAATATTTTTCCTGTGTTTTGACATTATGCACTTCGTGGCAGGGTATGTCCGGCCACATAATAAAAATCTTTAAAAATTATGCCCAAATCTCCGATTTGAGTATTTTCCAGTGAGAAAAAACCCGTTCTGCTGCTGTTTCTTCTCGAGATTTGCTGAATTCATCTGCTTCAGTTCACGTAATTCGCTTTGTTAAATGAGGTTTCCAATATCACCATTCAGTGAATTGCTAAACAGACGTGTGCTTCGTCAGTGTACATGAAATTATTCATACCTCTTATCTAAATTCTTAATGAGTGTGCGAGGCTGAAGAACAAACGTTTTGGTATCTATAATGCTTAGAATTATTGTCCATGTTCAGGTGTTTTAAGTTATTTCACATGGAACAAAATTGATATTCGCAAAGCATATTTAAAACATTTTTGCCTTAATTTCAAAATACTATTTAATTTAATAATCATGTGCTGCACCCAAAGCGGATTTATACTTAAAGCAAAGTTTGAATTTAATACTGCATGTAATATATAGTTAGCAGAAACTAATTAGTTAGCATATAATAATTTAGCATATGTTTGTTAGCATATACAAGTGGATACTAATAATTAAATATCTTTATGGTAATATGTGCCATGGTATTATGTTCAGCACGTCCAATATCATTCATAAGAAATTGAATAAACTCCATGGTATAAACTAATATTTAAGAAGTTTTCCGGTACATACCTTAATCAAATGATGTTCAAATACAGCACAATATTCAATATTCCATAGAAATAATGTTTGCAAAACGGAGTCACAATTTTTCATCGATTCACGTCATGTTTCTGTTAGGCATGAAGTCTTCTTGCTGCTAAGCCTAATCGCTGTTCGAACAAAAGTTATTGTATATGATTTATGTCGATCCTTTTGATTGAAATTCAACGATTCTCAAATCAATGTCCATTACCTAACGATCTGAAATTACGCTCTTTCATTCAAGGTGAAACAACTGTAAAACGATGTAATAACATGTTTCGATTAAAAAATTACAGTGGAAGCTGTCTAAAAGACAGTAACACTTTAAACATCTAGATGGTATGTACATTGAAAGCAAAAATTAAATAAAGAAGTTGGACAACTGTATGAACGTTTAAAGACCGTTAAAACCTTAAAAGCCATGCAATCACTCAACGCCTCACGAACCAGAACGTCAACGGACGCGTTTCGCCTGCAATTTTGCAAAGCATCTTCAACGGAAGGTATGAATCAACTGCAAGCAGTCTACAAATCTCATTTTGACGCTGAACTCACACGACCCACCACGTCTTCAGTCTTCAATCACAGTTCATGTTGCTGATATTCCACCTTTTGGGTAGTGTAGTATTTTCCAGATATTTTCCTGGATCCGTTGTCAGCGAGTGTAGTATTTTCTAGATGTACTTAATTTTCTTCTTTGTGTTTTCTTTCTCATTACTAATAAGGTTCTTTCAGGCATAGGATAAGATCACAGGACTATTATTATTACAATTGTGATCTTGTGATATTTAATATAAACCGATTCTAATCTTTCCATTTTTCTGTTGCCCGATATAAGCAATGTCAGTCCACATGGGTAAAGTTTGATTTTTAATGCAATAGTCTATTAATACAATTTTATTTTACTTCCTATTCCAGTTTTAAATAAGTTCGTACAGTGCAGTTTCGATTATACGTTTGGGACTACCTATGTAGTACATAGATGTATTGTATTAAGGTGGTTATCTTGCATAGCAATTTTATAAACACCTGTTCTTTTCATTATTAATGTCGAACGCATGGTACATATTACCATAACGATATTTACGGATTTATATTTATTTTGTATCTATGATGAGCTAATGGTTTTCCGAACGGGATGATTGTTGCACATTCCCGATTTGTTTAACAGATTACGCACGGACTGCGTAGGATGAGTCTGCTGCCCTTATTCGAAACCAGGACACGTTTCTGCATTCATCGGTAGAGCTGTTTTCCAGCATATTCGTCTCCACAGTATGTGTTCAAGTCTTTTCGAATTTGTTCTCTATGCCACATTTTTGCTTTTTGTCTACGGTATATTTGGGTGTGTTACATTCATGAGAAATCGTCAAAATTATTACTTTTGTGATGCGAGCATTTTCCTTTTTTCTTCTTTTTTTTTAACCCCGTCACCCTAAAAGTACGCGCATGCATGATTCTTTTTTATTTAGGGTTTACGTACCTCACTGAGAAACTCATTCGGCTATAAGCGGTCGCCGTCTCTAATTTAAGGCAGCTAGTACCAAAAATTAGGGACGGCGCTCCAAATCAGGGAAGGGAGAGCAAGAGCGCCGTAAGACAATTAGAACATACATGCCTTACCGGTGTTACCACACTGATCTGCAGAAGGAGCGCATTAACTTTCCCTAACAGATAATTAAGGAGTTTCAACAGCCCTCACGTGAACAGGTAATTTCATAGCGGTGAAGACTTTCCCGTGAAATGTAGACTATGTGTTCAACGTCACATCACCCCTGTGGCGCGCTTCTCAAGGAAGATGACCCAGAAAATACAAAGTAGGTGGTAATAATGTTTCGCTTTTGCTTATTTTTGAATGTTAATTTTAAGGTATATTCTGGGTGACACTTCCAAAATGTTACCATGTTACTGCACATACTGACAAATAACTGAATATTTATTAAACAATATCTTTTAAAACTTAAGTTCGGTTTCCAGTAATTTTAAGAATAAATACATTATTATAATGAACATCAAAAGTTTTGGTGATGATATATTTCTGATTTGGTGTTGTTACACTACTGATTCGGCGATGTAATGCTTCTCTTCAAGTAATACAATAATCTTTCGCCTTTAACTAAAGATAACCGTGGAGGGAAGTCGTAGAGAAAAAAATATTTTTTGGAAACCCATTTTCGGATGGCTTCAAATGAAGATTAGTTTTAACCTTGGCTTCCACAGCATTTCTCTCTGGAGACGAAGGAACAGCGAGAAACAGTGCTCATATTATGCACAACCCCATAAGGCTAATTTGCATGGTAGTTTTTAATAAAGTTATTATATATGGAAAAAATAGTTTTCCACTTTGGTCGGAATTATAGCTAGTGAAACTATTTTTAATGTGCTTTATTGGCGTAAAAAGCGAAAAAAATGTTTTAAGCTTTCGTTTATCAACCAGTTAGCTTTCGCAAGGAAGGTAGACAGAAAGCTGCAATCTGCGAAACAGATTGCTTCAACAAATTGAGAGCTCTGAGGTGACTGACAGTAAGCAGATAATGAAATGTAATTTCATGCAAAGAAACAAGACGTCAGAATGGTAGAAAGCGCCATCTTGTAAGGTAAACAGGTAAACTGCGTTATTTGAAAAACGGTTCTAAAGTTTTTTCAACACTAGAGAGATGCCATCATTCCCTGCCCAGCTCTAGATAATGATTTCCAATTTCCCCATAGTAGCTGTGATTTAGTGAATGAGTATGAAGTAAATTTCTTTTTTCTCTTCGGTTACATCAGTATAACCAAGAATTTATTTAAATCGAAACCATCATGCTTAAAAGATACACAATAATGACAAAATAATCACACACCTATCCTGCAAATATCCCGATTTCAATATTCACTAAACGTTTTTTTGTTTTGTTTTAACTTTTTGTGAATATTGAAATTACTTTTTTTTCTGCAGTAGTTTATAATTTTCCTGAATCTCTTGATGTCTCAGGCATTCCGATTTGAAGGAATTTCTACCAAAATCGTTTTGAGTCTCAACTTCCCATGTGCGTTTGCGGGTGTTTTTTTCTTTTTTCTTAAAAGCTTATTTCAGTTCAAAACACTTACTAAAATTTACATCTTATTATATAAATTACTTCCTGGTGTTTTCTGACCTGAACGCTGACGAGCAAATTAACATCGAGTACAGCTTATGATTTCAGTATATCTCGTTCCGGCAAACACAGAAAAATATTAATCGTGTCATCGTATAGATCGTTATTGTGGAAAAGTTCACTGCATAACCTATGAGTTCTTTACAGTGATGTCGTCTTAATTAACGTGTAGAAAATAATATAAAATTCCATGACGTAAAATTTCAAAAAAACTGTGAGATATATTATTTGTGAAATCAAACATGGCCGCCCTGTGTGAGAGTAATCAAAGCGATTGCTTCTGATTATTTTTTTGAGATGTGTCCAGGTTCGAATTCCGGTAGGGCATGGATGCTTTTTTGTCTTACAGCGCTGGTTATCTCCCTTCCATAGAACCAGTGGCATTAAATTACGGACGGACGACTGTTTATAGCACACTGATTTGCTGTAAAATTGGTCGTTAAACCCTAATAAAAGAAAAATATCAATAAAAAAAAGGTGGTCGCTAAACCCCCAAAAAATGAAAAATATCAAAAAGGATATAAGATAAAAAAAAATATATATATATATATATATATCATCATTGTCAACCATTATCAATCCACTGCTGGACGAAGGTCTCCCCAAACTTCCTTCACAACGGTCTGTCTTGTGCCAGTCTCCTCCATGTCACCCCTGCATACTTTCGAATTTCATCCACCCATCTCCCATGTGGTCTTCTTCTGGGTCTTTTCCTGTCCCTTGGAATCCAATCTAAAATTTTGGCTGTCCATCGATGATCTGTCCTTCTGGCAGTATGTCCATATTGCTCTTGAAAATTATGCTGTTTCTTCCAAAAGCTCTCCAGGCAAGTTTTGTACGCCGATTAATTTCTTCATCAATGTGACCCTCACTTGATATCTGCTGTCCAAGATAAACGTACGTGTCTGTTATCTCCAGCTTTTCTCCATCAATCGATAAATCTTCATTTCTTGTAAAAGCATTGAACATCACTTTTGTCTTCTGAAAGTTCATTTTTAATCCCACTTCTTTACTCTTGTCAGCAAGATCCTGGATCATACTCTGCAGCTCTGATGGGGTAGTTGCAAAAAAAAAAAAAAAAAAAAAAAAAATATATATATATATATATCATCATCATCATCATTGTCAACCATTATCAATCCACTGCTGGACGAAGGTCTCCCCAAGTTTCCTCCACAACGGTCTGTCTTTTGCCAGTCTTCTCCATGTCACCCCTGCATACTTTCGAATTTCATCCACCCATCTCCCATGTGGTCTTCTTCTGGGTCTTTTCCTGTCCCTTGGAATCCAATCTAAAATTTCGGCTGTCCATCGATGATCTGTCCTTCTGGCAGTATGTCCAGCCCATTGCCATTTCAGGGATTTAACTCTGATCACGATGTCTTCCACTCTTGTCATTTTTCGGATCCACGAGTTCCTCTTCTTATCTCTCTTGGTTACACCAAGTATGCACCTCTCCATGCTGCTTTGAGTTGTCTGCAGCCTTTGTATGTCTCTTTCAGTTAGGGTCCACGTCTCTGCACCATACGTAAGCACTGGAAGGATGCATTGATCAAACACTTTTCTTTTAAGACATAATGGCATATTGCTCTTGAAAATTATGCTGTTTCTTCCAAAAGCTCTCCAGGCAAGATTTGTACGCCGATTAATTTCTTCATCAATGTGACCCTCACTTGATATCTGCTATCCAAGATAAACGTACGTGTCTGCTATCTCCAGCTTTTATCCATCAATCGATAAATCTTCATTTCTTGTAAAAGCATTGAGCATCACTTTTGTCTTCTGAAAGTTCATTTTTAATTCCACTTCTTTACTCTTGTCAGCAAGTTCTTGTATCATACTCTGCAGCTCTGATGGGGTAGTTGCAAAAATGACTACGTCATCAGCAAAACGAAGGTGGGTTAGATAATCTCCATTAATCTTTATCCCCTTGTTTTCCCAGCTCAGCGACTCAAAAACACCCTCCAATGTGGCATTAAAGAGCTTCGGAGATATGGTGTCACCTTGTCTCACTCCCTTTCCAATTTTTACGTGTGTTGTATTTTCAAACAGCCGAATCTTTGCACTTGCATTTTCATAGATGTTATTAATAATATTAATGTATGCATCTTCAATACCGCAGGTTTTCAGAGCCATTTCAACTGCTGATGGTTTCACCGAATCAAAGGCTTTTTCATAATCGATAAAAGCCATGCACAATGGAAGTTCATATTCCCTCGCTCTTTCAATTAGTTCTCTCAAAACGTGGATATGATCTATTGTGCTGTAGCCACTCCTGAATCCAGCTTGTTCTCTCGGTTGAGCCATGTCCAGTGTTACCTTCAAGCGGTGTGAAAGAACTTTAATGAAGATTTTATAAACCACTGATAGGAGGCTGATAGGTCTGTAGTTTCCGAGATCCTCAATGTCACCTTTCTTATGTAGCAGGATCATTGTAGCGGTGTTTCAATCCCCAGGAATCTTTTCTTCATTAAGGCATCGAGTGAAAATTTGGGCGAGTACTGTTTCGATTTCTCCACTTGCTTCTTGTATGATGTCTACAGTAATTCCATCTTCTCCTGGAGCTTTTCCCCGCGTCATGTTCTTGATTGCATGTGCAACTTCTGCTGGAAGGACTGAAGGAACTCTGGTACTGGTATCTTTCATGATGTCTGGAGTGCATGTATCATCCCTTTCATATAATTTGGAGTAGAAATCTTTCACTCTTGTCAAAATTTCGCCTCTATTTCTTGTTACAGAACAGTCTTCTTTTCTCAGTGCCATAATCTGTTTTCTTCCCTTACTGAGATGTCCCTTTGCTATCTTTAGGCTTTGGTTGTTTTCAATTGCTTTCCTCACTAGTTCACTGTTGAATTTTCTTACGTCTTCAGTGATACTTTTTCTTACTGTCTTGCATAGCTCTATATATTTCACTTTGGAAGTCACATCTTCTTTAGTTGTCCTCATCTCTCTTCTTTTTTGCATCAACATTTTTGTTTTTCCTGATAATTTGTTTACATGCAAATTGTTGTTAGACCCAACTAATTTTGTTGCTGTTTCCATAAGAGCTTTGGTTACTTTTCTGTTAACTTCAGAGATGTCCACTTCTTCCGATGTTAGGCCTTCTAAAGCAGCGAACCTGTTCTTCAGTTCCAACTTGAAGGTATTATGGTGTTTTTTAAGGTTGGTTATGTCAATAGATTTTGTTTGTCTTATGAGCTTGCCACGTTCAAGTTTAGTGTTGAGGTGCATCTTACATCTCACCAATCTATGGTCACTACCTGTGTTGAACTTGTTTAGCACACTGCAGTCTTCTATGACGAATTTTTCGTGACACATAATAAAATCAATTTCACTTGTCGTCCCATTTGGATGTCTCCATGTCCATTTCCTGTGTGGCTTTTTCTTGAAGCAGGAGTTCAAGATGAAAAACCCTTCTGCCTCTGCAAACTCAACGAGAGTATTTCCACGCTGGTTTCTGTTGCCGTGACCGAATTTACCTACTGAAGTTTCATTCTGTTGCTGTTGCCCTATTTTTGCATTGAAATATCCCATAATTATTTTCAAGTGCTTCTTACCTTTATTATTTAGATGACAAATTTTCTCATAAAATTCTTCAATTTCTTCTTCAGGATGACTGGTGTTGGGTGCATAAGTTTGAATAATCTGAGCCTGGTATCTTTTCAAGAGTTGGATAACAAGTCGTGCAGCTCTGTCAGAGGAACTTTCAACTTCTACAACTTTATCCTTTAGTTTCTTGTTTATTATAAATCCAACACCACTAGTTCTGCCAGTATATGTCCCACGATAGTAGAAGAGATGTCAACTTTTCAGTTCGATGAGATCTTCTCCTTTTCTCCTTACCTCACTTAGCCCCACGATGTCCCACTTGATCCTTTGTAGTTCCTCTTCCAATTCAAGAAGCCTTGAATCAGAAGATAGGGAGCGTCCATTATACGTAGCCAAGGTCAGCATCAGATGGCAGCCTAGTCCGGTCCTCCGGGGATTCTTAGCACTCTCTGCCTTCATGTCGCACTGGCCGCTGCCATGGCCAGGTACATTCCAGCTGCCGGAGACTGAGGGCCAAGATTTAATTTGTGGAATCATTTTGGAGGGGTTTGGCCATAACTCACCACGCTGGCCAAGCGGGTTGGTGAGTGTGGGATAGCATTTCCTCTAATCCCGATGGTATAGTTATACCGCTATTGGCGGTCGTCAGAGCCCCTTTAATGGGAACAGGATATATATATATATATATATATATATGGGATGTAAGGTCAGGTGATGCGTAACATCACAGCCTCTCCTTGAGAAATGTCAACCCCGCCTTCTCGTGGTGCATCCTGTTCCCACCAAAGGGGCTCTGACGACCGCCAATAGCTGGGCTATAACTATACCATCGGGATCAGAGTGAAAATGCTACATCCCACACTCACCAACCCGCTTGGCCAGCGTGGTGAGTTATGTGCCAAACCCCTCCAAAATGATTCCACAACTTCTAAATCTTGCGCCCCTCAGTCTCCGGCAGCTGGGAATGTACCTGGTCAAGAGCAGCGGCCAGTGCAGACATGAAGGCAGAGGGTGCTAAGAATCTCCCGGAGGATCGGACTTAGGCTGCCATTTGATGCTGACCTTGGCTACCTACAACGGACGCTCCCCTATCTAATCTGATTCAAGGCTTCTTGAATTGGAAGAGGAACTACTAAAGGATCAAGTGGGGCATCGTCGGGCTAAGTGAGGTAAGGAGAAAAGGAGGAAGATCTCATTGAACTGAAGAAAGTGGACATCTCTTCTATTATCGTGGGACAGATACTACGGCAGAACTTAGATGGTGTTGGATTTATAATAAACAAGAAAACTGAAGGATAAAGTGGTAAGAAGTTGAAAGTTCCTCTGGTAGAGCTGCACGACTCGTTATCCAACTATCGAGAAGATACCGAGGCTCAGATTATTCAAACTTATGCACCCACCACAAGATCATCCTGAAAAAGAAATTGAAGAACTTTTATTAGGAAATTCCGTCATCTAAATAATAAAGGTAAGCAGCACTTGGAAGATAATTATGGGAGATTTCAATGCAAAAATAGGACACCGGCAACAGAATGAAACTTCAGTAGGTAAACCTTCGGTCACGGCAACAGAAACCAGCGTTGGAAATACTCTCGTTGAGTTTGCAGAGGGCAGAAGGATTTTTCATCTTGAGATTCCTTTTTCAAGAAAAAAGCCACACAGGAAATGGACATGGAGACATCAGACAATTGGGACAACAAGTGAAATTGATTTTATTATGTAATGTAACAAAAAATTCGTCATCGAAAGACTTGCAGTGTGCTGAACAAGTTCAACAGCTAGGTAATGACCATAGATTGGTAAGATGTAAGATGCACCTTCAACACTAAACTGGAACGTGGCAAGCTCATAAGACAAACTCTAAAATGTATTGACATGTAAATCCAACCTTAAAAAACACCATAATACTTTTCAAGTTGGAACTGAAGAACAGATTCTCTGCTTTAGAAGGCCTAACATCGGAAAAGAAGTGTGGATATTTTCGGAAGTTAACAAAAAGTAACCAAAGCTACTTTATGGAAACAAGCAACAAAATTAGCTGGGTCTAAGAACAAGTTGCATGTAAAACAAATTATCAAGAAAAACCAAAATGTTGATGCAAAAAAAAGAAGAGAGATGAGACAACTAAAGAAGATGTGACTTCCAAAGTGGAATATATAGAGCTATGCAAGATTTAGCACGAAAAAGTATCACTGAAGACGTAAGGAAATTCAACTGTGAGCTAGTAAGTTCGAAAGCAATTGAAAACAACCAAAGCCTAAAGATAGCAAAGGGGACATCTCAGTAAGGGAAGAAAACAGATTATGGCTCTGAGAGAAAGAAGATGGTTCTATAACAAGAAATAGAGGCGAAATTTTGACAAGAGGAAAGATTTCTACTCCAAATTATATGAAAGGGATGATACATGTACTCCAGACATCATGAAAGCGTACCAAAAATTTCTTCCAGTCCTTCCAGCAGAAGTTGCTCACGTGCAATCAAGAACATGAAGCGTGGGAAAGCTCCAGGAGAAGATGGAATTACTATAGACATCATACGAAGAAGCAAGTGGAGAAATTGAAACAGTACTCGCCCAAAATTTTCACTCGATGCCTTAATGAAGGGAAGATTCCTGAGGGATTGGAACAATGCTACAATGATCCTGCTACATAAAAAAGGTGACATTGAGGATCTCAGGAACTACAGACCTATCAGCCTTTCTATCAGTGGTTTATAAAATATTCACTAAAGTGCTCTTTCACACCGCTTGAAGGTAACACTGGACATGGCTCAACCGAGAGAACAAGCTGGATTCAGGAGCTGGCTACAGCACAATAAGATCTATATCCACGTACTGAGAGAACTAATTGAAAGAGCGAGGGAATATGAACTTCCATTGTGCATGGCTTTTTATTGATTATGAAAAGCAGCCTTCCTGATTCGGTGAAAACCATCAAACAGTTCCCACGGCTCTGAAATCCTGCGGTATTGAAGATGCGTATACATTAATATTATTAATAACATCTATGAAAATGCAAGTGCATTAAGATTCGCCTGTTTGAAAATACAACACACATAAAAATTGGAAAGGGAGGTGAGACAAGGTGACACCATATCTCCGAAGCTCTTTAATGCCACATTGGAAAAATGTCTTTCAATCACTGAACTGGGAAAACAAAGGGATAAAGATTAATGGGAGATTATCTATACCCACCTTTCGTTTTGCTGGATGACGTAGTCGATTTTTGCAACTTCACCCCATCAGGAGCTGCAGAAGTATGATCCAGGAACTTGCTGAGCATTAGAGTAAAGAAGTGGGATTAAAAATGAACTTTCCAGAAGACAAAAGTGATGTTCAATGCTTTTACAAGAAATGAAGATTTATCGATTGATTTGGAAAAAAACTGGAGATAATACAATAGATACGTATGTTTATCTTGGACAGCAGATATCAAGTGAGGGTCACATTGATGAAGAAATTAATCGGCGTTACAAAACTTGCCTGGAGAGCTTTTGGAAGAAACAGCATAATTTTCAAGAGCATATATGCCCATTATGTCTTAAAAGAAAAGTGTTTGATCAATGCATCCTTCCAGTGCTTAGCGTATGGTGCAGAGACGTGGACCTTAACTCAAAAGAGACATACAAAGGCTGCGAGATTGTAACTCAAAAGAAGCATGGGAGAGGTGCATGCTTGGTATAACCAGGAGGAGATAAGAAGAGGAACACGTGGATCCGAAAAATGACGAAGAGTGGAAGACATCATGATCAGAGTTAAATCCCTGAAATGGCAATGGGCTGGACATACTGCCAGAAGGACTGAGACCATAGATGGACAGCCGAAATTTTAGATTGGATTCCAAGGGACAGGAAAAGACCCAGAAAAAGACCACATGGGAGATGGGTGGATGAAATTCGTAAATATGCGGGAGTAACATGGAGGAGACTGGCACAAGACAGACCGTTGTGGAGGAAACTTGGGGAGACCTTCGTCCAGCAGTGGATTGATAATGGTTGACAATGATGATGATGATGATATATATATATATATATATATATATATATATATATATATATATATATATACTAACACGGTGAAGTTTGACAAAGCTTTATCTAAAATTTACATATATGTGGGACACATAGAAAATCAGTTTGCGGTGACGTTTATTACCGGCTGATCATCTGCTACGTATTTGTAGTTTCGTACTGCAATGCACTCTTAAGACAAGTATCCAGCGACAAACTCGAAGTTAATCGGAAATGAAAGCCTCCTTGCTGAGCATAGGTAGCTTAAAGGAAGCCTAAATGTTCTTGTGGTTTAAATATGACAAGTCTTTTATTGTTTTCACAATGGCATTCGTTCTATGAAATTGTTTTAGCTTCAGTGTAAGAAATTAACGAAAGGTAAATAACAGATCAAAAAGTGAAGTGAATGTTTACCAATTTAACTTTCCCTTTGTCGTTTTCTTGGAGAAATTACATAATTCCTTGCCATCTGAACATACTAATATCTTAGATAAATATTTTGGGGTCTGAGGCGTAGCAGATGTTATGAAGTTCAAAATGTATATTTTATCTCATTCATTTACTTGCGAATTCCAAGCTGAAAAAAATACTTTTTATTTTGTATATCTTCAGCACGAAGATTATTGTGCACAAGGAATTTTCCTTAAATAACAATCAGATTTGAGATAGAGAGTTCAATCTTATACAATAGTTTTTATTTTTCGAAATCACTCGTGTTCCTATCTTTAAAATTTTTATAGAGCTGCCTTGCGCTACTGATAAGGAACAGGTTCTGTATAATTCCCATTTGAAACCAAATTTTTTTTCAATTCTGTCCAAACTAATAATTTTTTTTGACAATATAAATCTAGCAGTATCTGTTCTAAAAATAGGATTGCGAAACTTCTTTCTCTATTCATATGCCAACTTCTAGGAGAAAAAACACTCTGAGTGACATCTGAATTGTGACCAGACTTTTCAAAAGTGGATGCAGCACTTTCCCCACATGATTTCCGAAAAGGCGAGTTTAGTCGACTGACGTAGCATATTTAAGATATGAGTCGAGCAGTGGGTATTAAAATTCTAAGCGTGATGCGCGAAGGGAAGGATTTATTAGACTTTGCGAAATGATACAATCTGGGAGTTCGAAGAACAGGTGATTCTATTTCCGGAACGGCTGAACTTGTTGAATGGTGGCGAGCCGGCGTTGTGCATAAGAACTTGATATCAGACAAACGAATCAATATATTTCAAAAAAAAGTTCTGAAAAAGATTAGCAGCGAAACTAGATAGAAACCATCTCTTTGTACGTCGATCTTAATCACTCCCAATCACTCTTAGCAATCATCATTAATTATTTCTGTTAACCGGGATTATCTGCCCCAAACCTAGTAGAATTATCCCCGTTAAATATACCGACACATTGAATGAGCAGAATTGGGTTTAAAGGCTATCCTGATGTTGGAGTGTCCACTCCTATCAGTTCACTATCCAACATGACTCAAATTTTGGGCTTGCAGTCAAATACTTTGCCGGCGCGTTCGGAAACAATTAGCTAGAAACCCACAGAATCAGCATCAGAATACGGCATGCACATAATAAATAAATAACACCCAACTACTGAATCAACATTAAGTAAATTCCTGCTCATAGTTGAGGAACTACAAATTTAGTATGCAATTCTGAAACATGATAACAATGTACGTCAATAACATCAGCCAGCACTAAAACATATCATCCACTAAGAAACTGCTTTACTGCTTAACTCCGTATATTACAATTTTGTTCACGTACGAACATCCACAAGGAAGGAGACGACCGTTCTACATCAGATTTATTTCATTCTAGCATTTATACTAGTAACTGGCAATTTCACAAATGGTTTCGCATTTTGATCCGTCGGGTAATCCCTGATACATTAGGTATGTGCCTTTGGTGTGCTACAGGATATATCTAGGGTCACGTGCAGATACCACCGCCCCCTCGCCGAAGGTGCTTACAGTTTTCTTTCTTAATGCCTCGTTGTATACTTTTTCACCTCTAATTTTTCATCCTGCTTCTTGTCTCCTGTCCGGTAAAGACATCCTGCTTGTTCCTGCTTTTAACTTGTAGCACGCGTTTTTAACTTCTGCTGCGCGAGTCAGGTTGTCAGCAGACCGTGAGGGCTACAGTGTGCACTTTGTAAAGGCCCGATCTTACGCTCAGATGAACCAGAAGAAAATATATTTTAAGGGGTGTTGATGAAGTAATGTATTTCTTAAATGTCCACAACTCCGTATGATAGAGGTGCTTATCCTAGCCGGTATCGGACATTTGGCCTTCACAAATCACGAAAAAGTATCCTGTAGGAAAAACTATCCTGTAGGAAAAACTATCCTGTAGAAAAAACTAACATATTACTCTCTGTAAGATCCAGTTATTACCGTTAGATGGCATACAAGCATCTCAAGGAGGGAGGCAAAAACTGGATACTATTACAAGCTACAGATGTCGTAAGCGTAGAGTCGCAATCACAATCTACGTTACAGTAGGAAAGTTAAAAAGGTTTTAAGATATGGGTTAGACAAAATTTTCACAGCAAGTCCTTAAATTGAAAACCATGAGGAATGTTTATGTAACTTGTATTAAAAATAAAAAAAACATCCACTCTGCAGATTTATAAAAGGTACACTCCTGCAAAACTTAGAAACACGTAACTTGCCTTGAGATGCAAATGTGTCGTTTTTCATAAAATGTATTTGAAAGAACATTATTACTGCCATTTTGGTTGTTTTATATCCAAATCGATTTCTGAAACCATCTTTCTGAAATTTATATTTTGAAATTTTCAAGATTACCATAACCTGACGCCATTATTAAAGATGCAGACCATTCACTGTCAGAACAAGCAGAGACAAAACAGCAGTACTGCGACAAAAAACGCAACTTCGCCAAACGTAAAGTGAAGCGAAAACAAAGAGGGACAAACAACAGCACGACTGCATTCCTGCATAACTGACGCGATTAGAAATTTCCTAAATGATCATTGAGGAGACAGCCCACAAATCGGTCGTGTGTCGTGTTTTTCAAGCTCCCAAGTTTTGCTTGTGTTTATGTTGAAATATCGTTTGTATGATGGTTTGCAGTAGCGTGACGGATGTATGAATGTTCCATGCTTCTTTTGGTGAAGTTTGAGAGCGTTAAGTGCTATAGCTTATTCATACGAAGAGTTTTATTTTGTGGTTGTGCTTGCCGTTGACGAGTTCTGCAAATGGCGATTTCTGCCAGCCATGTTACACGTGATCATCGAAAGGATGTTTATCGACGTGGAGCGGGATCTACTGATAAGAAGTCATCGTTCAGTGTGCCGAGTGTTTCTCCGGTGACCTGTGAGAGGGTTGCCATGGTGATTGACCCGAGTTTCTCAAGAGATAAGAATCCAACAGGTCAAACCGGTCCTGGAAATCAACAGAGCATGTCTTCGTGCGTTGCTGCTGAAGGAGTTTCTTCTGCGATAGGAATGCAGAAGAGTGTTTCTATAGAGACGGAAACTTGCAGTTGGGCGTCTGTGGTTGATAAGGAGAATTCTGCTAATACGAGTGATCAGCTTTGTGCGTCAGAGATTGAGTGCCAGGGCAATCCCTTTCGTCTCACTTTTCGAAAGGGATTCCAAGGTATGTCAAGATTTTCATGATCTTTCTGAGAAAAACTATTATTTTCCATGCGTTACCACAGACTTCGTTACCGGTATATATGAAAGCTTTAGAAGAACGACGGTCGAGAGAGGCAATTAAAGGAATCGGTCGTAGTAAACGAGGTATATCAGCGTTGTTTATAAATAGTGCAGATTGTAAACTTGTGTTAAAGCAAGGGATTTCTATAAATAATCCAAATTTTGTATCCTGCTTATGCAAGTGAACAACCGATCACGGTAACTTTGTCTCCGGTGCCACTTGAGGTACTGGATTCTGCGTTGATAGTTCTTTTTTCTCAGTTTAGCCGGGTGGTGGGTCCAGTTCATAGAGTTATAGAAGCCCCGCAATTTTCAAATTATTGTCATGTTGGTGGGTTGAAGCGGACCCTCCGGGTTATCTTCCCGAATGAATCAGCTCTTCAAACTTGTCCTAAAGAGGTTGAAATTGTACTGGATTCTCATGGGTTCATGTTTAATATTTATACAGGAATTTTTTGTTATGCTTGCAATGAAAGAGGGCATATTCGTGCTAAATGCACGTATTTACATAGACCTCACTTGAGGAACAGTCTCTCTGATTCCCATGAGGAAAGAATTGTTGTACCTGAAGATAGATCGGCTTTAGAACATGGTATTACACATGTCGCTGACTTGGTTCCTACCGTGGCTGAGACATGTGAAACCCGAGTGGTGGATCCAGTCGAGCCGAGAGAGAAGACATTGATTGAAATGCCGAATTCTTTGGATCCTGGAATTCAGACAACAGCAAATATTGGTACTTTGGGCATTGCTAACTTACAGAAATGTTCAGTAGCATTACAGAATTTCGCAGAGAACTCATGTACAGCTTCGACATTTAAACGACTCAGCACTGATTCAAGTGGTGATCCGTTAAAACGGAGCAAACCTAGAAGACTATCTTCAACAGGAATTTATCCCTCGTGTAGATCTTTCTTTTCTCCTGGATCCTGATTTTGCCGAAGATAGAGATAAACCATCACGGTATCGTCTTGTCATGGAACTCATTGCATCTTGCCCAGATTATGACGAAACTTTGGATCTTTTCGAACTGAAAAAATTTTTTGTGCCTAATAAAAAGATATGTCCACTCACTCCGGAGTTTTACGAGTTAAATATGTATAAGTTAAATGCTATTGTACATCGTTTGGATGCCGTGTTGAATTGGATAATTACGAAAAATCCTGTTCCTGAACTTTTAGACACTTATTACGAAACATACTATAAACGTATAGAGGATGTTAAAGCTTACATAAAGAAACATAATGTGGTTGACGATGGTGTCTTTGATGTGTAGAGATGTTTCAGATGTATTCCTTGATGTTGGTTTCCTATTTTCTTGCAGTGTTTTTGAAATGTTCTTGGACTTTAATAGATATGGATTTCTGCTTACTTATGTTTTAAATTAGCGTTGTTAATTAATGATTCAGTTTTCGGGTAGCTATGTTAGTGAGATAATGTAATGTTGCTGTGTTTTACGGCACTGGCTCTCTCCCTTCCCTGGAGCCAGTGGTCCTAAATTAGGGATGGGCGACTGCTTATAGCCCATTGAGTTGCTCACGGTGGTCGTTAAACCTTCAATCAATCAATCAATCAATCAATCAGCCCACAAATCGAATGCTTTGCTGCGAATCTTTACAGCGTTACATATAACCAGTCGAAACTCCATTTTAAATTTTACATGCTTTCCACTCGCTACAGCAAACACGTTTTAAATAGAATCCACCGTTGCACAACATGAATGAAACTTTTACTGATACATATACATTTTCATAAATGAATTATCTTTTTCTTTGGGAAGGTAGAAGTTAGACATTAGTTTTAGCCACAATAAATGACCCCTAAATATAATCTCTGGTCAAGATGAGATGTCAAGCCCTATGGCGGTCCTAACAAAAGTGCTGCTCATAGTCAATTTTTGAGAAATGTATAAAGTAACGGAAAAAAAGGACTTTATTTCAGTTCAATATAACACCCTCCGCTGCTAATGACAGCTTGCCAGCGGTGTGGTCGGTCCTGGAAGCCCCGTAGTACGCCATATTTGCTCAACAGTCGAATTACTCTAGTCATGTCCAATGATAGTTCGTCCATCGATTCGTTGCGGATGCCACAGAGCCATTTTTTTAATTTTAGGAAAATATCAAATTCGGGTGGACTGCGTTCCGTCCGTATGGTGGGTGGGATAAAATTTCCCAGACATATTTCGACAAAAGTCTCCATATCGACGTTGGGCCATGACACGTTGCGCTGTCATGCAGCAAGAGGA
This sequence comes from Macrothele yani, assembly GCA_039090855.1. Taxonomy (NCBI): domain Eukaryota; kingdom Metazoa; phylum Arthropoda; class Arachnida; order Araneae; family Macrothelidae; genus Macrothele; species Macrothele yani. The sequence continues at coordinate 68,201,284 of CM077033.1, read as the reverse complement.
GATTTTTAAAAACTAACGGTCTCAAATTTGTCTTTAGAAAATCACGATAAAATTGTGGGTTGATATTTTTCCCCACCGGCACTGTATCAGGTACCACAGCACCCTGGGTATCGTACGTACAAATTATCACTTTAGATTGTTCCCGCCGACACTTTTCTGAGGCGTGGGCAAATTAAATACCTCCATACCGCTAACTGTGACTTCAATCCCGGCTCAGAATCACGGGTTCAAAACTCATCAGTTGATCATAGGATACTTTTGGATAAGCTCTGTGATCGCGATATAAGAAATCTATATTACAATTTATTAGGGGACTACTTGCATAATAGGAACAATGTGTACAGATTAATGAAATAACATTGCAAAAGTTATTTAGTAAATTAGAGAACCGTAGGGTTTAATATTGGGACCACTATCTTTTTAAATTTAGTGAAAAAATTGAAGGAATAGCTAGATACAATTTTTTTTGTTTTTAAATATAAAAAACTCTAAAATTATGATTTTAAAAAGACAGATTGACAGATTGTTCAGTGACTATCTATTTGTGCGAATAATTATATCCTTGAAATAGTAAATAATATTAAATATTTGGGAATGATAATTGAGGATAATATATAATATAAAAAACTCTAAAATTATGATTTTAAAAAAGACAGATTGACAGATTGTTCAGTGACTATCTATTTGTGCGAATAATTATATCCTTGAAATAGTAAATAATATTAAATATTTGGGAATGATAATTGAGGATGGGATAAAATTTCCAGGCAATTTTCTTGCAGTGTTTTTGAAATGTTCTTGGACTTTAATAGATATGGATTTCTGCTTACTTATGTTTTAAATTAGCGTTGTTAATTAATGATTCAGTTTTCGGGTAGCTATGTTAGTGAGATAATGTAATGTTGCTGTGTTTTACGGCACTGGCTCTCTCCCTTCCCTGGAGCCAGTGGTCCTAAATTAGGGATGGGCGACTGCTTATAGCCCATTGAGTTGCTCACGGTGGTCGTTAAACCTTCAATCAATCAATCAATCAATCAATCAGCCCACAAATCGAATGCTTTGCTGCGAATCTTTACAGCGTTACATATAACCAGTCGAAACTCCATTTTAAATTTTACATGCTTTCCACTCGCTACAGCAAACACGTTTTAAATAGAATCCACCGTTGCACAACATGAATGAAACTTTACTGATACATATACATTTTCATAAATGAATTATCTTTTTCTTGGGAAGGTAGAAGTTAGACATTAGTTTTAGCCACAATAAATGACCCCTAAATATAATCTCTGGTCAAGATGAGATGTCAAGCCCTATGGCGGTCCTAACAAAAGTGCTGCTCATAGTCAATTTTTGAGAAATGTATAAAGTAACGGAAAAAAAGGACTTTATTTCAGTTCAATATAACACCCTCCGCTGCTAATGACAGCTTGCCAGCGGTGTGGTCGGTCCTGGAAGCCCGTAGTACGCCATATTTGCTCAACAGTCGAATTACTCTAGTCATGTCCAATGATAGTTCGTCCATCGATTCGTTGCGGATGCCACAGAGCCATTTTTTTAATTTTAGGAAAATATCAAATTCGGGTGGACTGCGTTCCGTCCGTATGGTGGGTGGGATAAAATTTCCCAGACATATTTCGACAAAAGTCTCCATATCGACGTTGGGCCATGACACGTTGCGCTGTCATGCAGCAAGAGGAGATTTTTAAAAACTAACGGTCTCAAATTTGTCTTTAGAAAATCACGATAAAATTGTGGGTTGATATTTTTCCCCACAGGCACTGTATCAGGTACCACAGCACCCTGGGTATCGTACGTACAAATTATCACTTTAGATTGTTCCCGCCTTTTCTGAGGCGTGGGCAAATTAAATACCTCCATACCGCTAACTGTGACTTCAATCCCGGCTCAGAATCACGGGTTCAAAACTCATCAGTTGATCATAGGATACTTTTGGATAAGCTCTGTGATCGCGATATAAGAAATCTATATTACAATTTATTAGGGGACTACTTGCATAATAGGAACAATGTGTACAGGTTAATGAAATAACATTGCAAAAGTTATTTAGTAAATTAGGAGAACCGTAGGGTTTAATATTGGGACCACTATCTTTTTAAATTTAGTGAAAAATTGAAGGAATAGCTAGATACAATTTTTTTTGTTTTTTAAATATAAAAAACTCTAAAATTATGATTTTAAAAAGACAGATTGACAGATTGTTCAGTGACTATCTATTTGTGCGAATAATTATATCCTTGAAATAGTAAATAATATTAAATATTTGGGAATGATAATTGAGGATAATCTAAAAGGGAATATTAATATTCAAAATATTGTAAACAAAATTTTGGAGGTATTGGGTTTAATTACGAGAATTTCAAATAATTTATCATTTAAAACATTAAAACTGCTGTGCTATAGTCTGAATTATCCATGTTTGACTTATTGTTTATTAGTATGGGGGCAAACTACTAAGACTAATGTATATATATTACAATCATTACAAAATAAGATGGTCAACATTTTAAATAATTTTAGGAGAATTAATTTGAATATGGGGGTACGTATTAATTATTTTGGATTTCTAGATATTAAGAAATTGTGACAATATAGATTATTAGGATTTATGTATAAAATAACAAAAGAGAATAGGTATCAACCTTCATTTCAGCTGAACACTGTGGGTCACGACTATCAAACAAGAGACGGAAATGCATTTTTGTCACCAGTGCCTAACGTTTTAACCCAACAAAGGTTTATTGATTACCAAGGTTTGATGTTATGGAATAACTCACCTTGTCAACTAACATATATTAATAATTATAATTATTTTCGAAAGCTACTAAAAAAATATTTCCTAACAAACTAAAATGTAAAATTCCATGGTAAAATTTATTAATCAGACCACATATGCGTAAATTTTATATGTGCAGGATGTTTCACTGGACTACCTACTTTAAGGGATTTGGGATTCACTCATGCTATATATATCCAGCCTTTTACTCAATTTCCTGTCCTGTGGTTACCTGTACAAAAGTATTCATATTATACATGGGTTTTTTTCTTAATATTATATGTTATATAATTAATTTTTAAATGTAACACAGTCAAATGTAACCCCATAACGAAATAAATGAAATGAAATCTGTTCAGGAAGTTGTCGCCCTCCCTTTCAAACCTGTGGAGTTGATCCTGTGCGATGCTCACTTTGGCTGCCTTCTGCTCGTGAGTGAGTTCATAGGGCAATCAGCGCGCTGCGATATTTCTTTTTTCCCAGTGAATCGGTCAAAAACCGGTGAACAAACGTGGTGGGCATCTTTGCCTAATGAGAAATCCCCTCAATTGTCAAACGGCGATTTTCATGGAGAAGCGTTGAGACGATGCTGACAGATGTTTTGTCTGTCGCCGCTTGAGGCCGGCCTGAGCGGCGTTCATTTTCGATGCCGTTTCGACATTCCGGAAAGCGCCATGCCCCGTGAAAAATGTGCTTCGATCACGAGTTCCTTCCTCATGAACTTCTTTCAAAGCAGTGTGGATCTGTGTCAGATTTTTTCCTTGCAATGTTTCTATTTTTGCGTATGACCGCTGGTATTAGGTTGTGTCTCGACCAGAGGAGCTGCATGCTTTCATTTTCAAAATCTCCCACGACCACATAGAAAATATTAGTACATCGTTCTAAAAGGACAGCGTTTCTTTGAGTCTGACTTTGACATGACGCAACTATTTTCCCGATTGTACCCATCCACTTCCAAGTTTTTGATTAACATGTGCAGAACTTTTGTTTATAACCCTCGAATCTAGACATGACTGTCACACGCACCGTCGTTTGCCTTCACTTGCTTCGATTTGCATAAATATGGGATGATCGTAAAAAAGATGGAATGTCGCGAACGAAATATTTGGCGGCTGATCTAAATGGAATAGATTTCTTGTCATTAACTATAAATCCAAAACTAACTAACAGATTTCAGTAATTATTTCGGAAAATGTATAATATAAATATTTTAAAAAGTAGTTCTTTTTGTACAGTTTTCTTTTTTACCATTAAATTGGCTGATGTTTACCGTTCTATAGTTGGTTTGTGCGATCCATTGTAGTATTTGCTACCCCGTATGTCCAACTGTTCCCAAAGGTTGTGAAATCCTAAACTGAATTGAAATATGCGGTTACGTCTGCAGGAAGAAATTTACTAAAACTACATTTTCCCTTATACGAAAGTCTAAATTATCATTAGAATGTTATGCGAAATTCTATTCTATTGGAATTTGGTCTTTGGCTCAGAAGTGGGAGAACGCAATTTTAATATATAATGATAACGGGAAAGAAAGCATTGTTCTTTGAAAGTGAATGTTTTCCTGGAAACATATAACGACTCTGTTGACTGAACATTACTTTTATACTGTGTAGGTTTTGCTTGGGACAATTCTGGTGTTTCTGCAGAAATTAGGCAATTCAGCTTTTTTGGCTTTAGATTAAATTCATAAAAACACTACTTCATTACAATGAAGTTTGAGCAGAAGTTCATGAAAATATACAAGATCATGACATTTCATCCACAGCTTTTGCGTTTCTTTAAGAAATTCCAGAAACCTGCAAATTAGAAGTATTTTAACCGTGCCAGGTATATTCTAACTCAAATGATTGATTTTTAAAAGTAACCATGATTCCCAATATAGATGAATTATTTATTCAAAGTAGCAACATTAGATCTCCACCAGCATTCAGATAATTTGGAAATCGTTCACTGCAGGCGATGTTGCGTATGATCTCCTGGACATGGCCATCGGGTATTGTAACCTATTTTCGAAAGTGTCAGACATGTCCGAATTCTGCAGATAACCGTTGCCTCAACAATGTTAAATTAAGCAGTGATTTGCCCGATGGTGGCATGTCTGTTATTTCTGCGTTTCTGCTAATCCTTTGTGAAAACTGTGAAATCTCGACTCGGAAATTTTAGGGTATAGTTGATTCTCGCTAACACCTTTTCTATTATACTTCATCTAATTGCAATTCGGTAATTCAAGATGAAGTAACAAGAAAGAACTCCATGACTTTTTTGTTTTCGGTTTTATCGACCAAACTTGATCAACTGGATGGGCTATAAATAGTCGCGCGTCCTTTATTTGGGACTACTGGTTTCAGGGATGGGATGAAGCCAAATTCGTAAAACTAACTGCAGACGGAATCATCCATGCCGTATAAGGATACGATCCAGGTCCCCTCTCGTACGAGAGGTCAGAAGCTAGCTAGCGTTTAGGACACTGTGTCACTGGGTGGTGAACTCAAAGACTTCTTGATCGATGTATATGATGTACAGAAGTGGCTTAACATGCATTGCGTGTCACCCAGGTTCATCGCTGAACCAAATAAATTTGACTATGTTACCCAAAACAAAAGGGGAAATTTTTTTTATTGAATGAAATACGGAATTACACCATTGAACAATACAAATTTTGAAGTTGTTAATTCGTTTATTGTTCTAAATATAACATTTTTTAAATGGAAGTTTGACGACCGCCGACATCAACTCAATGTGATATAAGCAGTTGCCCGTCCTTAATTTAGGGCCCCTGGTTCCAGGGGAGCGAGAGAGCCTGTGTCGCAATACAAACACAACATCCGTGCCTCACCAGTATTAGAACCGTACACATCTCGGACGAATGATCAGAAGTCATTGATTCGGACACTGCGACACTTGGGTGGTGTAAATATGATATGAATCAGATAATAATCTTTCTGGAGTGGCAATCGAAGCCGCGTCTACCGGATAGCTCCGAGTATGCAACCCATACCACCCAGAACGAGGACGCTCTGCGGGAAACGCGGTTTTGATTTCCGCTCAAGTACGACGAAATCTTCAAGTTTTCGGATATTATCTGATTTACCATTCATGTCACATTTACAACAATAAAGACCGGTCAGTCTGATGCCGACCGGGTGAGAGTTTCGGTGTGTGTTTGATTGAGCTGAACTGCGCTGTTAAGCAGAACTGACGATTCCAAGCGCGAGACGGGTTTCAATCCCGATCTCGCGATTTTTGTTTTAATCGATTTGGGTGTTATATTTTACCCACCATTTAGAGCAGTGACGGGACTTAGTAAAAAACGCCCTTGTGAGGGCGAATTTCCGTTCAGCTCGCATAGAGACTCTGGCATCAGTCATCGGGTACGTCGTCGTCGTATCGGTCCCGCGGACGAGGGGTCCCTCGCCCGCCCAAAGCCCGAGCGCACGGCTTCTAAGGTTAGACTACAGTGGGAGAACCTCTGGGTGCCCACTCAGTACTTAGAAGAAATTTTTGTGTTTTTTCATCTCTCTCACAGAGATGTCAACTACCCAGAAGGGTAGAGTGAAATCAAAGGGGCCCGTCCCCAAATCTTCCGGGACATCTCGGAGGCAGAAGGTAGCAGCAGAAGCACTACCAAGCCCTGTCGGCAGTGCTAAAGGGGTTAGCCCCTCTTCCGAGAACAGCCGGGAAGGTAGAGCCCAATGCTAGGGGAAAACTGTCAAAGACGCTTCCCCCAGCGAAGGGCTCTAAAGCCGCTACACCCAAGAAGGAGCCTCGACTGAGCAGTCTCAGTCAGCTAGTGGTGTAAGCACCCCCTTGCCAGTTCCGCCCATGGCAAGGAAGAGGGAAAACACCACCCCAGCCTGAACCCTCTGGGGCTCCTGAGGGTTGAGTCCGTTCTCTCGGACTCGCGGGTCACTTCCTCGGGGAGAGAGAAGGTGAAAGCTGCCCTGAGCAGTGTTAGAGACGCTTGCTATGAGCAAGCAGCACGGGTAGCCTATGTCGAAGGCAGGCTGTCCGTGCGGAATGAGATTGGGCTGCGAAGCCGACGTGAAAGTGTCTTCCTACGCCGAAGTGGCTAGGAAGGGGGCTAACAAGGCAAAAGGGCCTTCGCCCGCCCCGAGTGAGATTAAAAAGAAGATAAAGTCGGGAGACAGGAGACACGTGCTTTTAGTCTACCCGACAGTCGAAAGTGCGTCCCCAGAGGACACTAAGAAAACCCTGAAAACTGCAGTAAACCCAACTAAACTGCAGATAGGGGTCAAGAGCTTAAGGAGCATAAGGAAAGGAGGGGTCGCGGTCGAGTGTTCCCATCCCGGGAGCTAGACCGCCTTGCCCAGGAGTTGAGAAGCAATCCGCTGACCAAAGGATTGCACACTTCCCACGGCCCCACGAAAGAGAAATCCCCGGTTGATAGTGTATGGGGTCGACGGGGATCTCTCAGGGAAAAGAGTTCGAGCAGATGGTTTGTGGGCAGAACCCAGAGCTCGAGAACGGGTTCAAAGCTTGTTTTCCCATTAAGTGAAAGGGAGGTAGGGTCCACTGGGGTGGCAGACGTGGGGCCCAAGGCCTTCAAGCACTTGGTGAGGCGGAAGACACTGAACTTGGGTTGGTCAGTGCTCCGTCTAAAGGAATTTTTGAGGGAGGTCAGGTGCTTTCGGTGTAATGGGTTCGGCCATTTCCGAGGCAACTGCCGTGAGACAGATGCAAGGTGCGGCAATTGTGGTGATGTTGGGCACCAGCACCACCAGTGTGCCGCCGCACCGAACTGCAGCAACTGCACCGCTGCGAATGACAAGTTCCGACTGAAGTTGGACGTCGCTCACTCCAGCTTCAGCAAGACATGTCCCTAGTCTTGTTAGGGAACTTGAGCAAAGAAAGAGTCGGGTCAACTATAGTTAACAGATGGAAGTACCCTCGCAGGTACGTAACTCTCAATAATGAGTTTCTCGGTCTATTGACCAAGGTGTTTGATTTGACCCTGGCCCGGGGTCACCACCACAGCACTGGCCCTAGCGCTGTGAACAATGCTGTGATTCGTTGTGTTTTAATAATTGTTTTAATGTTTGATTATTGTGAGAGGGGTGCATGATACCCTCATAGTGAAATGTGCATGTGTCTGTATTATTCAAGATACCTAATAAAGGACATTTGTCCCAAACAAACTCGCGTTGGCGGAGCGATCTCCCAGCCATGAGATGGGATTTTCCTGAGAAAGCTGCTTGCCCCAACTGCCCATAGCACGTCGCACACACGGGTTGTGACAGAGGGGTGTAAAGGTACCAGTCCCGTGGGGGAGGCAGATCGCCACAGGTCTCTAGATCGAATCTGTCCGAGTGGAAGACTGTGGTTTCCGGTGACTGACGGGCTAGCTGTCGGAACGCCGTCAGGAATCCAATCAATCCCAAACTATTCGAGAGAGTTCCGCATTTCCCTGCGATGTCAGCACCTTGACGGTGCAGATAAAGTCATCAGCTAGTATTAGTATTACAACAATAAACGGATTCACAAAATACAGAATTATTTATTTTAAAGAGAACAGTGTCGGATGGACATTTGTAGAGAATGAGAAATAATTCACTTAATATCATGCTGAGAGAAGCATTCTTAAAATACAAGGAATCTAACAAAAATATCTAACCTTGCTTGTGACGCCATATTGAAGCTTTCATGAAGACACAATGAAAACAAATCGGTGTTGCCTAAATCAGACTTAATTTGATTCGGAACATCTTTACTCATTCTTGTTATTCGATTACTTACGGTGTTCCTGTTGTCCGGCATTTTCTCAGTTCTGTTCACAACTTGGTGCTTGTTGGAAAAATCTTTAAATAGTGTGTGGTGCTTGGCTAAGAAAGCCGGTATCAAAAAATCACCGTCACAAAGCGGTTTCCCGTGCTGTGCTATAGAGCGAGTTAGATGATAGCTAACCGCGGTGATATTATTTCTTAACCTGAAAGAAAATGCGAAACAAGTTTATTGTTTTTCGTTCTGTTTCATTTTTTGTGAAATGTACCCACTTCTTCCTTCATTTGACATGGAACAAACATTTTTATGATTCCTCTCAAAATGTCGCTTTGCACTAAATTTGTGAAACTCTACAGTTTCAGAAACACAAGCCACATAAAGCTTTAATGTTGTTGTTTTTCACCCTGAACGCCGATATGCACTTTTCTTGAAATACTCGGCCACTATCTCTTTTGTCTTTGTTAAGTTTCTGTTTTTTCGGCACCGAAAATATGTCTGCATGGCTCAGATACAAGATGAAGCAGCAAAAACACATTTTCAATGCACAAGAGAAATAAGTATTAGCTACAAACGTATCAACCTTCACTGACAAGCTGAAGCACTGGACTGGCGTCGTAGTTTTGTCAAGTTATAAATCTGAAATATCGCCTTTCATTTTTCAAGGTTACTTTCAGTTCTCATAGGAACTTGCCATCTCAGGCATGTCTTTCTGTCTGATTGGTTTTCTCTCCCTCCTACAAAACTGCGGAGGAGGAGGCTTGAACCAAAGCTGGTATGAACATCTCGTGGTGGAAATCCGTAGGAGTGGAATGAAATAAAATAAAATAATAATTATGTGCGCGTGATGCATATCTTTCGGGAATTAATAAATAAGGTGATTTAATAAAGAGAGGTTGGTCCCATTGGAAGACATTTTTTGATTGGATTAATTTTCTTCTCAGAACTCGATATACTGCTCAAAACTTATTGTTTTTAAAAAATTAATTTTTCATTTAATGTTTATTTGTTCATACAGTCGTGCTAACCAAATCGTATACGTGCGCCATCCGTTCTCTAAATTATAAAAGCCTGGTACAGACGTTTTTCTACAATTAAAATATTGACAAAGGGGCTTAACAGTTATGTTATAATACACAGTTTTAAAAATAAAAAACTGTATTTCCCTAGCAAGCATATTGATTTGTGTAGTAAATATATTTTTCAAACAAATATCACGATACTCAATACATGTGAAATATATTATATTGTTTTTTTATTACTACAGTTAAGTGTTACTAGCTTTAAGACGATTTTGACGATTTAGATACCATATACATTAAAAAGTACAGCAGCCACATAGAAAAATAATTTCCCTGTATCTTCAAAATTATTAAGTGAGTTCAAAAATCGAAGCACAAAGAGGTGGATGATAATAATAGGAAGTTAAAAATTGATCGGGTTTCAGAAAGCGAACTCTCTTTATTCGAAGGCGAAATAAAGAGCTTAGAGACATTTCTTTGGTGGTTAGATGACCCCCACGAGCACCTGATTGATCTATAACCGGCATTTTAATGATGATACATTACATATATATATAGTCGCCCACATCTAACTTAAAGCTACTGTTTCCAAAGAAGGGAGAGAGCTAGAGAACTACGATAAGCACAAAATCCATGCCACACCGGAAATAGAACTCGGACCAAACTCGGACGAATGGTCAGACGCAAATTCTCAGACCACTGCACCACCGAGGCAACTCAGAGAAATCAAAACTCTAACAAAGTAAAACTGTGAAAATTGACATTAAGTCGGAACAAAAGAGGAATCTTATCCGGTTTTGCTAGATAACATAGATGATAATTTTTTTTTCTCCATGTATTTAGCGTACGAGAGCAAAACGATAACACCAACTTACATGTGCTTTCTTGTTTGAAAAATACTCACTATTTTAGATGAAGTTGTGCATGCTGAGTTCGGAACTGACCTTATTTTTTTGCATGTCATGTGTAGTTTTGTTTTCTTTTTTTTTAAGAAATTACATTTTTCAATAATGTAAAACATATTCATTTTACCAATAAGACAGGCGCTTTTTTAAGGCGTCAGTTTTTGAAAACTTAAAAACTGTTTTTCAGAATTACTGAAAATATTAACTAAAACTTATTTGCAATGCAAGGTATCTAGTTGCCGCAAGCGTTACAAAATGCCTGAGAAATGCAGGACCGTAAGTACACGAAAAGAATACAAACATACCAAAGTTATAGGCGAACCTTTTTAGCAGTATGTCCTCACGGTTTGTAAATGTATATATTGGTACGCATTTCAGTAGCCTTTAGGTTACGCCAAGCAATAGCAGATCGTCTAGGAGATGCAAAAATGATCAAACTCATTTTGCTATATATTCAGTGAATACGTGTTGAAGAACCAAAGGAATTCATTTGTTTCGTTCGTACTTTGGCGTGGAATTAGATGAACAGGAAAAACCGTGGGATAAGCACAGCGTATAACGTTCTTTCTTGGAAAATGGTCTGGTCCTTAGGTAATTTCTCTTGCTAACCGTTTAGGATAACCATAGTTTTGCGTGACCAGCAAAATCACAACGATACTATTATTTTTGCATGTGTAACATTTCGGGTTAGAGGAGGTATAACTATTCAAAGATTGCTTGTGCTAATTTAAAATCAGCTAAAGGACCTTTTCTTCATGGTGAAATGCGCCTGTTTCAATTCCGCCTTTTAATTCTGATGTAAATGTGTCTTCTGAATCACAGCACGATTTAGTCAGTTATGAAAGACTTTCAGTTTCAGTATAGGGGAAAAAGGACACTAATTGATGAACCAAATCGAACATAGCGATTTAGTCCGGTATTTAGGATGGTTATGCTGAAATATTGGGTTCCAGATTAAAATAAAAACTGTTAGCAAGTGAAATTATTTTCACTTGTAACTGAAATCGTTAAAAAGGGTTTCTACGATTTTTTACAAACGACGATTTCTTAGAGTATTGCAATGATATTTCGAATTTGATTCGTCAATAAGGAAATATTCCGTATGATCCACAAGATTGACGTTTGTTCATTGACTGAAGTAAATATAGTTGAAAAACTTTTTTATTGCGTAATGGAAGTCAGTTGTCTTCTATTCCAGTAGCGTTTTACATATACACCGACGGAAACAAAAACCCAACACCAAGAAGGGGTTTTGTTAGATAAACGACAGTTGGTAGGCGGTGAGTGTACATCTGTAAGATGACGTCTATGCAAATTTCGCGCTCGGCGCATACGTGTGGCGCTAGTAGCGCCCCTCGGAACATGCAAAGCAGGTTTTCTGTAAATGCGCGCTGTAACGTTCGTGAACGTTAGTTATCGTTAAGATAGGACGTAGTGTGTTGAAGTTAGTCAAGAATGCATTTAAGAAGACGAAGAAGCCAGGATCAACAGCTCACGGAGTTTGAACGATGTCGTTCAATAGGGCTACGAGAAAGTGGATTTTCTTTCCGCAATATTGCAGAACGACTTGGCAGGAATGTAGCCACTGTGCATGATTGTTGGCAGTGGTGGTCAAGGGAAGGTACTGCCTCAAGAAGGCCGGGTTACGTCAGGCCACGTGGCAATACTGAGATGGAAGACCGCCGTGTAAGGCGTATAGCCGCGGCGCATCGTGCCGCGTCTGCGGTAGCAATTCAAGCTCCAGTTGCCACCACAGTGACACAACGAACTGTTACAAATCGGTTACTTGAAGGACAGCTCCGAGCCAGACGCCCTGTAGCGTGCATTCCACTTACTCCAAACCAATGCCGCTTGCGACGTCAGTGGTGTCAAGCTAGAGCTCATTGGAGGACGGAGTGGAGATCTGTTGTGTTTTCTGATGAAAGCTGGTTCTGCCTGGGTGCCAGTGATAGCCGTGTGTTGGTTAGAAGGAGGTCAGGTGAGCGCCTGCAACCAACCTGTCTGCGGCCGAGACACACTGAACCTACACCTGGAGTTATGGTCTCGAGAGCAATTTCCTATGACAGCAGGAGCACTCTCGTGGTTATCCCACGCACCTTGACGGCACAGTTGTACGTCGGTCTGGTTATTCAACCTGTTGTGCTGCCATTCATGAACAGCATTCCAGGGGGTGTTTTCCAACAGGATAAAGCTCGCCTGCGTACCTCTGTTGTAACCCAACATGCTCTACAGATTGTCCACATGTTGCCGTGGCCTGCTAGATTACCAGATCTTTCACCAATTGAGCACGTATGGGACATCATTGGACGACAACTCCAGCGTCACCTCAACCAGCATTAACTGTCCCTGTATTGACCAACCAAGCGCAACAAGCATGGAACTCTATCCCACAAACTGACATCCAGCACCTGTACGACACAATGCATAAACGTTTACGTGTTTGCATTCAACATTCTGGAGGTTACACCGGTTATGAATGTACCAGCATTTCACATTTAAAATGGCTCTTCTCGCGCTTACAATAAGCTGTGATCTTGAAACCTTAATCGATGAAATATGTTACCTATACAAATGTATTGCCGCCATTTTATTCCTCTATAACTATTTTTTCGTGGTGTTGGGATTTTTTTCCCGTCAGTGTACATGAAGGAAACTTACAAAGCAATGCAAATATTACTCAGAAAAATAAAATATAATGAACACATTTGGCTAATATGCGGCAACTTGAAATTACTGCTATAATTTTGAGTCCGCAAGGAGACTATGCAAAATTAACCTGCTTTCTAAGCCAATGAGATATCAGAAAGGGAGACTTACACTGTGTCCAAAAAACATGGCCACCTAGAAATGCATTGATTCTAGGCACAAAAAATATATCTGCTGAAAATTTAGTGATCCCACAAGAAGTACAGCTACCACCAATCCATAACAAATCAGGGCTAATGAATCAATTTGTGAAAACTCTGGATAAAAGTGGAAAATTTTTCCAATGCCTTGTGTCACAGTTCCTTTCCCTGTTTAGTGCCAAAATAAAAGAAATAATATTTGATGGCACTCAAATACGAAATGTAACACAAGATCGCCAGTTTGAACAGCATATGATAGGTGTGTGGAATGCATTATGTAATGGATTCAAAAATTTAATCACACATTTTGTGGGCAACACTAGAAGTCATAATTATGAAGAAATTGTGGGTGATATGTTACAAAACTTCAAGTTATTAGGATGCAATATGAACAGCAAAATTCACTTCCTGTATTCTCATTAGGTTATTTTCCGGATAATTTGGTTGCAATGAGTGAGGAACACGTGAAAGATTTCCCAAGATGACTTAGAAATGGAACGACGGTATCAAGGACGGTGGGATAAGCATATATTGGCAGATGTTTGTTGGTGCTTAAAAAGAAAGACTGATTTAAGCGGTCACAAAAGTAAATTACTTAAAAGAACATTTCTGGCTCCAAGAAATCAGCTGAAATCCTTTAAGGGGTAAATATCATCTTTTTACGCAGTAATATATAAAACTGGATAGATTCATGCCATAAACATATTATTGTAAGTACGTATCATTGGATATATGTGTATCCGCATCATAATATGTTGAACCTTTATTTGTAAAAAAAGGAACGTGGTGCAGAAAAATAATGTATGTTCTGTAATCAGATTATTGATTTTTACATAAATCACTTGAAAATTTAAAAACAAGATGAAAAATTTTGCATTTGTTAGCTGGTGTATTCATTCTTCCGAAAGTGCCGAATATAAAAGAGAAATTGAGGGTCTTGCAGCCCTAGTGCGAATAGATAAAAAGACGTTAGAAGGAGTTACGCTAAGGCAAGGGACCAACCAAAGTAAATTAGAGAAAACTAAAAATTACAAATCCACTTATATCTGAAAAAAATAAAGTTTTCAGAAAAATCCGCTGGAAATTGTAAATAGGATATGCATTGTCACCTACGCCTGGGTGTAAAATTAGGGCTTGATAATTATTGCATATTATTGACAGCAACATATTACTAATTACTCATGCCTCTAAGGCTACAAAAATTGCGTGTTGCTACGGGAGTATTTCTCTCGGAAATAGAGTGCTTCCAGTGGAGAAAGGCAATTAAGAAACAATGTGATGTAAGCACATTTTTGTAGTTACTACCAAGTCATATCAGTGTGATATATAATTTTGAGAATTTAAAGGAAATTAAAGTATCTCAACAACATCTTCTGAAGAAATGAAACACGTGGTCAGAACGCAAATATAACGAAATATGTGAAGACCTTCGTGGTAATAAAAGTAATTAATGCATTTACCATAAAAAAAATAGAGACTCTCATATACAAGAATGTCGAGTATTTAATCCTCCAACATAAAGAATAATATCGTCTTTCCCAGTATATTTTCTTGTATTGACTTTGATCACGGTCATTGCGTAACTTCGTAAATACAAATATTCTCATGTCGTAAGGGAAGCTGGTTTGATATCCCAAACACAATGAAAAGCTGGTAAATTAGGACTTTGTTTATCTCACCAGACCGAAAATGTTCTTGATGTCCGTACCAGCAGAAGTTTAACATTTAATGTGAGTGACTTTGGTCATGGAATAATGGTAAACGAAAGGAAATCCCCTTTCTCCATTAAAGGACTTGGGATTATTACTGTACCACAAGGCACTATTCCTTTATGCGTACTGTAATAAAAGTCCGTAGTTTAAGCACTTACTGTTCAGTTAAAGCTGTACTACAATTAAACTAATCCAGTTGTCTGCTCTTAGCTCCGAGCTTAAACGGCCCTCTTCAGATAAAAATATCGCACATGGTTCATATGAACAATTTGAATCTAGTTGTAATCTAACGAGCATCTGGCACGGGTGTTTTGTTGTGCAGCCCGTCCGGCGAGATGGCCTGCTGTCACACTACTACAGACCGGTCGTCTCGCTCGTTAATCCTAACGCCATAGAGGCTTACTACAGCGAGAGTCTAATGTACTTTCAACGATAAACCTGTTGCTACGATGTTTTGTTTATTCAATGTCAAAATGATTTCCTAGGAGATTTTTATAAAAATTTATGTTGAGTGTCATCTCGCTGTTAATTTTGAACTGTGCGGACAATACGTTTTGCGAAGTTTCCAGTTCCGTCTAGATAATTGAGTTTTACCGATTCTACATCGCAACAGCTGATGAATGTGAAATATGATGTATTCTTAATCATAAAATGAATTTCGAGGGAGACTGCATTGACATGTGCTACACATGTAGGCTTACATTCTGTAATTGTTATTTAAATAAGTAAATCATTTCTTTTTCTTTTATATAGTATTTTATTTCAACAGAACGGTACGTCATTTTTATTATTTTTAGACTTGTCGCCTTTACATTATATGTAACATTGTTTTGTAGTGCATTTCAAGGGCATTGAGTATTTTATCGAAAAACTGAATCAATATGTAGTAATTAACAATATTTGACTGATTTTGGCAATGCATAATTCCTTTAGATACGCCTTGACAAGGCTAGTTTAGAAATCTGTTATATGCCTTCACTTCCTTTTCTAACTATTTTGAGGCCTGTTTATTTGGCTCCCCGGTTTTAATTAGCCTTGCAGGTTGGGGATCATGCCCGTGTTTTAAAACACCACAACTGTAACTGACGCCAAAAATTATATTTAATTTAGATTCTCTAATTGTAAGAAAACCTCTTCTAGTTTTACACTACTGAGCACAATAAACGTAGCTGTGTATGTGGAATATTTTAACTGAAATACCTAATAAGAAGCTTTACTGTGGCACTAGAGTGTTGTGTATGTCATATACTTACATCCAGAGCGACCGCAAACCACAGTAGTTTAACGTTTCTGCAAAATATTGTTTTCGAAAGTTTGTTTTTACAAAGACTGTTATAAACAGCAGCACAGTGAATATTCACCTGATTTGTTTTCCGGTGGAGTTCCTTAAATGCGCTAAGGAAAATTTTGAATTCTTTTTATTTTCTTAGTCAACCGCCACTACAAGCACTACCTCGCGGTTTCGTCGCCTTACAGGAAATTACGAATCACTTGAAATTCTTCAAATGCTTGTTTAATCTTAAGTCTGGAAGGAATCTTTACATCACTTTGTTTATCATCAGATGGAGTGCTATGCGATCTAGTTCCGTATGTATCAGTGTCTAATTTATTAGTTCCTCCCCATTATCTCCTCTGAGCATTTAGGGTACTGCTCAAAATTCACCTTTTCTAGTAAACACACCCTTACTACAATATAAGCATTTGCATAAATTATTCACTTTCTTTCCATCTTTATTCTGCTTGGCAAAAACATGCCCTTTATTCATATGCGTATTATGACCAATCTGAAATGAAGGCCTAGAGATTTCAGTCTATTGTTCCTAAAAATTAAAATATAAAAAGAAAATTTAGACAAATTCCGTTAGAAAATTTGTAGTCGTGGTAATTGCTTAGTGCGCCTTTAAATAGGCCTTCACATTAAATTTCGTAGCCAAAGAAATTTTCGGCGATCACAGTGAGGTTTTACTCAATGGTACAGAGTCTAAAAGCTATACGTATGGAGAAGAATAGAACGTTTTGCAAAATTTAAATGGCGTAAAGACTTCAATAAAAAGAATGCTATGTTTAATTGTCAGAGTTGGTGAGCAGCCGTGGATCGGATTTGCAGTTTAAACAAAAACTGCGATTGCCAGATTGGATTGATGTCTGCAAAAGTGGACGGCAGGGCAATACTTGGAAGTATTCCACATGTTGTCACGACCATGCCACACAATCCGGCCAATGTAGCATGGCGCGTTATCCCACTGAAAGAAAACAATACTAGTATGGACCACCGTTGCAATGAAAAAATGTATCTTATCTGTAATGATGTTTAGGTTTTTGGTAGACCCCATGTTTCCTGCACATGAATGACCTAGAAAATTGCCTAAAGAATTGAGCTTCCTCCATTCGCTCGTTTTTGTCTTACGGCACATTCTGTTGCCAACACTTTACCAGGTGTACTACGGACACGATCCATCCGTCCCCATCGTGCAACAGGAAAAGGATATTCCTCGGAGCCAAATACTTTCTTCCAATCACTGCACGGTTTTGATAGTAGGGGTGTACATTATAGACACTTTCGTCGGTGGCCTTAGTTTAGCATGTGTGCTCGGAGCACCCTGCTGCTATGCAGCCATTTTACAGGAGGGATTGACGTACTACTGTGTGCGTGTTGTGACACATTACTCCTGTCACCAGCATTCAAATTACATGTGAGATGCTTCAGAGTTTCTTTTCTGTTGGCTGGTACCACACGGGACAGCCTTCACTCACCTATAGGATTAATATGTCGTGGCTGTCACACACCTTTCTGACGTTTCATGTTTTTTCTGATACTAATTTTATAAAAACCGTATTTTATAATGCTATTTTCTGCAGTAAGTTGCGCCGTTTCTTTGGTATGGCGTCATATCTTCCAGAACGTTTGTTAAGAATCATGGTGAGTTCTACAAAAGCACGATCAAGAATTCCTTCGAATTATGTTATCATTAGGCTGCTTCTTGCTGTATTCTTCATCTCAGTAGTGTTTCCGTTCTCATTCATCCACTCACGCTTGTGATTAACCAGGTAACAACGGACAGAGGAGGGTCAATGCGTCCACTGCTGATTTTGGAATACAAACAAGAATTCGCGTTACATTAATAGTGACCCAAGATTTCCACAAACTGAACAGTCATCGACGAGGTATTATTGTGCTATGTCTCCTACTATTCTTGTTTCATTACGCTAACAATTCTATCGTTCCGCCCATGTGACTTCACGTTCCACATTCTCAGAATATTTCGAAATGCCTCTCAAAAGGTATGGTTTACAAAAGGATTCTCATCGTTCAGTACAGATGGCGGAGTCAGAGATGTGAGGTGAGAAGATTTTGATTTGTAATTATTCTGTCAGACGTTTTCGGTTAGCAGGAGATCAAAGCTAGGTAAACATAACATTTTGTACAGAGAATTTATTGGCATGATATCTTATAAAAAATATTTATTAAAAAAAATAGTGTGAAACTTGCATATAGACTAGACCAGAGGTAGGGAACCTTTTCAGGTTGGAAGGCCGCTTTAAATTATCTGTAATCTAACAAGGCTGCATTCCAGAGACTTCACTTAGATATACTTCGAAATATACATTATTTTCTAAAAATCTTACTAGGCCTAGTATATACTAACATGAAAAGAATGGGAGAAATGTTATTTCTAAAGTTAACTAACCTTTTAATTATTTTTTGTGCCTGTCTTTTGTTAAAAAAATTGAATACCTGTTTGGAACATGGAGGTCCGCACTTTCAACTGATCGCGTAGATGGGTATCGGTCATTCGTGACTTTAAAGGCGTCTTGATTTGGGTTAGGTAAATGATTGTCGATTTGCAACAATAAGTGGTTGAAAAGCAAGCATTTTTCGTGCATGTTGTCAATGGCGTAGGTATTGTATTGCATTTTTCATATTTTAAATGGATCAATTTAGCGTTAAAAAAGGACTTTAAGCTGTCATTTTCTAAGATCTCAATCAATTCTATCTGTAGTTCTTCAAGAGCCACAGAACGAAATTGTAAGGTTAGCAGGTGCAAAAATAGCACTTTTGATTTTAATCTTAATGCTTTAATTTTGGCTGTAAGTCGAGAAGCATTGTTTCGTTGAATCTCATTTTACTCTTTGATATTTTAAATAAAGTCATTTTAAGATTAAAATAAAAATAATGAAAGAAGAACAAAAACGTAGTAACTAAAATAAAATGATTTGCTCTGCAAAATTTGGATTCACTCAAAAGGCCGCAAGTTCCTCCCCACTGTACTATACAAAGAAAATCACATAACTGCTTTTTGTCGTTACATTTTTAAATTTCGCATTTTCAATTGTATGACATTTTTTATTTAAAATTACAAAATGGAGTAGTATATCTGAAAGTTATGTTTCCACAAGAACGACAGAATTATTGCTGAACTTTTGAGACCAGAAACACAAAAGTCCCAGAATGTTTCGAACACGATTTTTAACAATATCGCTGAAAGCAACTCGTTTGATCGAAGCAGAATGTAGGTATATTATAAGGTAGGCTAAAGTTATGCAGGGTTAAAGTTAAGATAAAATTATGTATCGTTGAAATTATGCTGAATTCAATACGTTTCAGAAGGGAAACTTCTCGGGGAAAAGTCTATGAAACGTGCCCAAATGAGGTTCTTAGAAGACTAGGAACACGAGAGTCACAGAAGGTTTCGAACACGATTTGTAACAATATCGCAAAAAGCAACTCGTTTGATCGAAACAAAATTTAGGTATATTATAAGTTAAGCTGAAGTTTTGCAGGGTTAAAGTTAAGATAAAGTTACGTATAGTTGAAGTTAAGCTGAATTCTGTGCTTCTCGGAAAGGAAAGTTCCCGGGGAAAGTCCAAAAAACG
Source organism: Macrothele yani (assembly GCA_039090855.1). NCBI lineage: Eukaryota > Metazoa > Arthropoda > Arachnida > Araneae > Macrothelidae > Macrothele > Macrothele yani. The sequence continues at coordinate 68,181,391 of CM077033.1, read as the reverse complement.
TGCCCAAATGAGGATCTAAGAAGTTTAAATCCAGTCTATAACACTTTTGTAAATTTCACATATAACGCCTCACCAAATATTCGGACATTTGATATATAATGGGAATGTTCGTAAAGTCGCTCTTTTTTCTCGAAAAAAATTCAAATATGTTTTGAAATTTCAGCCCCAGATATTTTGAAAAACATCAGGGAATTCCTGAAAGACAGCTTAGAGGAAAAACTGCGAGTTTTACGAATTTCTGAAATAACTCTTTTTTTTTTTTTTTGTGTTGGAGGTTTAACGACCACCGTCAGCAGCTCAATGGGCTATAAGCTGTCGATCGTCCCTAATTTAGGGTCACTGATTCCAGGGAAGGGAGAGAGCCAGTGTCGTAAGACAAACACAACATCCATTCCTCACCGGGATTCGAACCGGAGCCACTTTCGGACGAATGATGAGAGACCATCGTTCAGACCGCTGCGCCAGCGTGGAGGTTCTGAAATAACTAACCATTATATTCATTGGATGTGAAACTGAACAGTGACAACCAATTCGCTTTAATGAAATGTATTCATTTCAGTTTGGCATTTAGCTATATCTAATCATAAAAAGATTTCCGCTTAAATAAAACAAAACGGCGCATGTATGAACTGGGTGACGTCACAGTAAGTATCCTTCATTAACTTTTACATGTTGTCATCTTATATTTATATTTAATCTACTTTAGTAACTTGTACTAGTACTATGTAGTTGTACCTAAGAAATGGTATTAAAAAGGTTATCAGTAATAAAATGTAAAATAATATTTTTTAAATAAGTGAAGTCTACAGTTTTTTAGCCAATTTTTGGATTTTGCTTTCCTAAAACATCTGAAACGTTCCGTACTTGAAAACCTAATTCTGTCGTTTATTGGAAGTACGCCTAAATAATACAGTATTAGTTTTCATGTATTCCAGGGTGCACGAAATGCCGAACACCATCGCGTAATGCTGGAGTAAAGCAGTGTTTCCGCGTTGTCCGCAACTGAGAGTTTGCAAACGAGACCTAATATTTTGCGTCACTCCAAAAAGAAATATTCGCCGGAGTAGAGGTCACTAACACACCGAAACACGTAACGAAGTTTCCAGGACTCCGATGATCAATAATTTTAATTTATCTTAACGTTAAAAGCATGTTCCATTCGACCTACGTGATCAGCCACAATCCCACTAGGAAATATTAAATATAAACGAACTTGCGGATGATTCTGATGTTATTGGAAGCACCGAATCAAGATTTCGCCTTTTACAACTGATATTTTGTTTGGCCCTTTAGCCCCTTGTCGAAGTCAAACATTTTCCAGAACTCTAATCACTAAACATGCTTACTGACCATTCAAATACAAAAAAGTTTTGTTGCAAAGGTACACATATATACTTCATATTCGATTTCAGTTTCTAAAATGGGTTCGTTTTGCTAGATTAGAAGACCTGATTTTTGCGATGCATTGGCTACATGAGGAGATTTTTTAACCATTAACCGCTGACGAACATGCAAACTCACAGCTTATCCGAGACACCGGTGTGATGAAAAAGAACGCTTCTTATGTTATTACATGTCAGTATTACCCCGTATAAAATAATTCCAATTTCCTCCTGTAAAAACTATGTGGTTTTATAGCTTACAGATTAACTTTTGCGAAAGTTCCCCGCATTAAATTTGCATGAAGTTTAATAAAGTTCTGGGGAACACTAAAACACTTGATTCTTATCGAACTAGTAATGTGCATTCAAACTTTTCAGAGGAACATTCTCAAATATTTTTCCGAAAGAACAAATTATGTGAAACATTTAATTTCGTATCGTTTTTGTAGAGGCGGATTCTCCTTATGTAGACGTTGCTTTGAAAAGTACAATATTTCTGCATTGTGAATATGAGCCCAATGTTTTTTTAATTCATTTGCTGTTCTATCATGCGAGAGCGATATCTTGTGTAAGATGTTGCGTTTAATTTTTAACGGTTGTGGTTCTTCACGAAGATTTCGCCACCTCAGAAAGAAACAGTTCTACGCAAAATACTACACATATGAGTAAATTATAATACTGGAAATGCCTGTTCGAAAAAGAAACATATTTATTGTGTTTTTTAGCATAACAGTCCTAAATGAAATCCCGTGAAATCTTTTTTTTTTTTTAATGTATGCCTCCTTTGCGGATAGAGAAATAATTGAAACTGAAATCCCTGTTTATGATTTGAAAATTAAAATAACTGTATCCTTACAAAACGCAATGCTATGATCCTTACCATTTCCTTTCACCTCTTTCTCCAGAACCTTCAGAAAATTGTTATTGTAGTTTAAAATTATAGGGGTTTCACGCTATACTCTTTCTTTCCTAGAGGCCCAATAAATCAACTAATTTTGATCCTTTTTTTTATTGCTGGTTTAACAACCACCGTGAGCAACTCAATGGGCTATAAGCCGTATCCCGTCCCTAATTTAAGGTAAATGGTTCCAGAAAAGGGATAGAGCCAGTGCCGTAAGAAAAACACAATATCCATGCTTCTGAGGGTTTCGAACCCGAACCTTTTTCAGACGAGTGATCAACGGCCTTCGCTTAGACCACTGTTACTCTCGCGCGGCTGATCCTTTACCGCACTCAATTTCGCTGAACACTCGATAGATTTGGAATTTTAAACAATCCCCAAGAATACAAATACGTGTGACGTTGTGAGCATTGTAATGTTTTTTAATTTATAATTATTTATAACTTTTTATAAAACAGCGTATGCCTAAATGTGTCACTTTAGGTCTAATAACATCTCGGTTATAGGAGCGCTTTGCGCTGAACCGAAAGCAAAGAAAAATTACTCACGATTCAAATTTTTGGTAAACTGTTTTTTAATAATATAACCGAAAATTAATTTTTAAATAAAATTTAAATATATCTGCAATTATAACTTATTATATTTCAGAATGCTCAGTATCTGCACAGATTAATTTGAAGAAGTAATTTTCTTTTAAACGATACGACATTGCATATAGCGAAGGAACTACAATGTGCCAGTGATACATTTTTGAGTGCGTAGGATGTACGTAATTGTGTAACACTATTTCAAAGAATACCAGTTTATCATTTAAAGAATTATTTAAGAAAAATGATTTCGAGTTTCCCAACTCAAAAAACACGAGGAACAACCCATCAACGGTTAAAAAATTTAAACTTCCATATTGCAATGTGTGTTTGAGATAAGTTTTCCGAAATTTTGTTAAGAGTTTATTTAAAGTTATTGCTCGCACAGTGATTTTGTGGCAACAGTAAAGGCAAAGCCCCAACAGTTATGATGCATATATCTTTCACCGCACCCAGGATGGAACATAATATTCGAGCACCATTAAAAATTCCAATTTTCTCATATTAATAGCACAGCTAATGCAACTTGAATGTAGTACTAATAGTAAAATGTAATGAATCTCATTTTATCAGTTTTCTTATGAATTAACGGCAGTAGTTTCATGTGTGTTACTTTTTTCAATTTTTGATTGACACGCAGACATTCATACACAGCACAAGTGTCCCAAAGTTAAGCATCATCAACAAAAGTGTTAAATTCGAAAAACGAAAAGGCACAATGAAATATGGTGTTTACTATGCATAGAAGTATTAGTGAGAAACTTAACGCGCAGCACAAATCACATAAATATGTGATGAACCCGGAAAACGTACCAATATTCCGAAATGGTGAAAACATCAACGATCTTCTGGAGGCGTTTATAATTTGTAGAACAGTTTAGCAAGGTGTATGGTGACCCTTAAAGCAACACAAGTGTCACACGTTATCTCAGGTTGTTGACAAGGGGAACAAGAAGTCTTTATGGCACCAAATACAACTTATAAATAAGAGCAGATCGGAAATCATGGAGAATTCAGGCTGGTGGTTGACGACATGCAAATCGTTTCCGCTACGCATCCCACACGCGCTTTAATGCGTTGTGGTCTGAGGAACGCTCTCGCAGTGGCATACATGTGGTATCTTTACTTTCCAGATACTTATCGACAGCAGCAGCTCTTTGACGGCTGACGTTCCTGTACGTGAACTGGAAATCTGGACCAACAGACCCCCCGCCCCCCCCAAGAAAACCAAATGGGGATCAAATAATTGTTCTTTGCTCTTCCGACTAGTTAATGTTCCATCATAATAGACATAGAGCTGTACGCGGTAGTTGGAGGTAATGCCATCTTAGACAAGTATGCCACCACCCCTGTAATGGTGCATTCTTCGGATGTGTGTGTGGAGGGAAGAGGAAGATTACAGGTTACTGTGTTCTATCCAGATGAGAGCACGACAGCTATCACTTTCTAGAAGGAACCTGTATTCTTCGCATAAGAGTAGATTGGCCCTTTGAATTTTGTCACAGGATCGACGTTCTCTGAGCAACAGTTCCATGACATTTTGTTCCGACGGAGTGAATGGGATGCAAACTTTACTTATCCTCAGGCGTTCTCCTTATTCGTTGAGCCTTCTGTATACTTCTTGATTAGAAACTGTTGGTCCAAGAGCCGCAAACAGCTCTAAAGCGAGAGCACTTGCTTACATTGTCCTGTTACGTCTCACTGTTTGTGCCACATACCTATCATCCCCAGCGTTTTTAATCCATGGCCACAGGTTGAAGATTAACATATCCGGTGTTTTGGCACCTTCCCCAAAGTATGGATACAATGGACCGACATTCCAGTGTCTCTAGAATAATTATTCTACGGCTGTCTTATCTAGTTTCAAAATCCGATTAGGTGTATGCATATCTACGTGTTGTCTTTCTAAAATAGTGATTTAATAAAAACCAATTCTACTTCTAGCAGGACACGATGGCGATTAAATGTCGCTTTCACATTTTTGCAGTTCTTTCTAAACTCCACAAACGTAAATCCTTGCTTTTTAATCACTCATCACATGACACTGAGTCATTATTCCTATACTGGCATATTTCCTCGTCTCTGTCCTTTAATAAGTTTCTCCCTCCTTTCGTTTGTTATGAAATGTCTTTTTACTTTTAGCTGTTCTTTAAATTTTGGAACCAGTGTATATAATTGTACCTACGGTTGTGGTGGAGTGGCTACTAAATTTTCGAACATACAACATAGACCACTTTAATGATTTTTAAGTTTTGTATATTTTACTTTGAATCCCAAGTGATCTCATTGATCATGATACTGGATGCTCATTTCCGATCTTCAGTATTGATGCCCATTTAAAGTCATTAAAAGAAATTATGGACTATCCAACAGGTCTGGTGTTTCTTTAAAAGTCTATATTAAATATTTTTTCAAATAATAAACCGAAAGTGAACGTTTACATTTATTTTCCAACTTAGATATCACGTAATATCATAATTTTTCGAGATGGCTTCAACTTGACGTATAGATTGGTGCATTAAATATCCTCCTCCTGCTAGAATTTCCAGATCAACATTATAATTTCATATCTCATTTAAGGAGACCTTTCTCTCGATAAGTATGGCTTTCCTCTCGGTTAAATAATTTCTATGTCTGGAGCTGTGATTTATAACATATATTTCCACACCATTTAGGAATTATATCTAACATTTAATTTCCTAATTTTATCGATGTTCAAACACGAAATAAACCGGACTCATTATTCTACTTTCGAAAACGTTCAGATTAACAGCTAAAGAAATAAAAGGAGCAATCTTACATAGCGTGGAACAATGAAATTTTACATGCGATGCATACACAATTCATTGCTAGTGAAGCACAGGCAACTGAAATGCCTATACCGAAATTTATCCCAGAGTATGTATTAACGATATGATGTTCGAGGAAAGGGAGATACACAATCTGCTGAAACAAGGTTAATTCATATCATGTTCTGCGACTCAACATCCCGCGGTTTCCACGAAGAGACATGGGTCGGAATCAGCTTTTGTTGAATGCATCTGTTCAGTGCTGAACGAAGGATGGCCGGTTTCTCCGAAAAAGCCATCTCAGACGACGGCGATTTCGTACCTGACAAATTTGCATCATACCATAGTTACGTCATTTACACAAACAATTGTGGGTCATTTTCCACTGAAAATGACCCGAGATAACTCACCTTTTGAGAAACCACTCAGCTTTTGTGTTTTCAAATATGCGCTTCAGCCACGTTTTAATCCACATTAAGCCCTTTATTAAACTACGAAAATCCAGTATTTTTCACATTGTACTCAACACTACTAACGAGAAGGAGTTTTAAGAAGTTGCATAGATCACCTCGTGTTACATGTGACGATGTATTTTGCATATTTGCTGCGTGAGTGACGTTTACGTGCATCTGCATTAAGGTTTCTAAGTCACTGACTACTGGGTGCATAGAGACAAGTTTCGCATCTGCTGAAAAAATACTGGCATGTGTAAGGTATATGAAGGTCACGTTTTAAAGACATAATAGACTCGAAGACGGGGAACAAAGTTTAAATTTTGTCGGGTTTTTTATTCATTTCGTGGTGACACTAAGCGCTTAAGTGACTTTGTAATATAAAGACTCTTCTTTTAGTTTATTAGTTGAATGTGGTGTAAATATGTTAAATATACGCAACGCGCAACAATAGCGCTGTACCTTTATCATATAACCCAATGTAGGTCAATGCTGGATCCATAGCATGAGAATAATCTAATTTCTGCTATTTATTCTTACAACATTTCACTCGAAACTCAAATTTTACCTATAAAACATGTTTCTTGAAATATTTTACTTCCGTAGAATAAATTTAATTTTATATGCATAAAAAGTAGCCATGCAGGTGTACACGCAACGTAACTTTAGAAAACAAATGAATAATTCATGTCTTCTCCTTTGTTGTCCACTTTGATGCAGGATGGTAAAACTCAGAAAGCTTCGGAATTTTGAATTTCATGGAACGTACAATGATTTGGTAAAGTTTGTGTTGGAGGTAATAAAATATTTGGGAACCAGGATTTAAAGCTGGAATCAAGTAATCATACCGCTTTTGTCGTGTACTCCATGGTAACATTTAAATTAGAAATATAATGCTTTGAATTCTATGATTGTCGAAGGATTCTCAATGTTTAGCAATCTCGTTTTGTGTATATACGACATCACTTGGTCATCACCTGCTTCATTATCAGTCTCCAGACACGTTCATTTCTCTAGGATCGGGTGGCTATAAGGGAATGACTCGTCGGTGTATATCATAATTTCCATCTCGAATCGCGATTAGCGAAATTTGTGTCTGTTGTTTTATGTTTTTCTTAAAGGTTTTTTTTTGCGCCAATTTTAGGAGCTGTTGGCGATGGCGTGCAGTGAGCATGGGAGTCCTGCTAGGTGTTGGATACGCAGGCCCATGCGCAGAAGGCTGCGAGGAATTGTGTGCTGAGACACGTTGCCCTGATCGTAGCGCCCTGATCACCACTCTTGCAGATGCGTGTGGTTTGTCGTATTGTGGATGTGCGGTTTGTGTGAACAATGCGCGACAGTCTTCGACACCCTCTGGCATCGATGTGCTGCGGACGTCTCACGGCTAGACAACGGTTCGTCGTATGGCCATCTGTTAACAACATTTTATACGTATTCACTGCAGCGGCACGTGAACAGCCCACAAGATGCGCCGTTTCCGTGATTGTAGTTCAGAAGCGCCGGGCCATCCGAATTTGTCCTTTATAAAACACCGATAAATCGGCAAATTTTCCAATTCCGACTTCGAACACTCTACTAACCGAAAGCCGCTCCCCGTTTTGTATACATATATACTGCTCTGTAAACACTATCTGCTTCACCTTTCGGTCTCCAGGTGCGTTCATTTCTCTAGGCTGGAGGTTGCTATAATGGAATGACTAATTGGTGTATATCAAAATTTCTATCTAGAAACTAGATTATCAGAATTTATGTTTGTTCTTTTACGTTTTAGTAGCCATGACACTGAACATGTTCCAGTCTAAAGCAACGCTATGTCTTGTTTATAATTTTCTGATACGGATTCATTATAAAAGTCAAATGATAATAATATGATTTTTGAAATGTTACAATTGCGGCACAGCATTTGGTTTAATCATCATTCCTGAAACGTTTTGAAATACAGAGTGATCACTATAATAGGGAAATATGTACATACCTGTATTGAATAATTATTGAAATAACGTTTTTTATGATTTGACACATTTGTTATACACGTAAATGGAAATGGACGATGTCATCACTCTTTCCACGTTATTTTTAAACAACGCATAGCGACTGAAAAATTGTATTCCGACACTGCTGGGTTCGAACCCCAGAACTCTCGATAACTAGTCGAGTGCGTTTATACACGTGCTGAAAACTTGCAACGCGCAGTCGCTACTATATCTCCGCAAAATTCCCTCCGACTACTTCGAATACATGAACACCCTAACCTTCTCTTCTTTTACCTGGTTCCTTAGAGAAATTTCTGTTGAAGTTTAAATTTCGTTGAAGTTTAACACTATAACTAGTCGCCACACACTTCTGACTTTGGATTATAATACTCTTTTACATACTCATGGTATGTCGTATGGGGAAATTTTCAGGTATTTGGTAGCGTAAATTGTTCCTCGTTTGTAAGGAAATCTGTCCAAACCTGAGAGTGTTAGTTCAACATAAAATATAAATCAGTTCTTATGATCTTATCCTTTTATTAAGCTATTTTGGTTTCCGACGGTTACGCACAGTGCAAGACAACACTGTTATTCTGCTAAGCAATAGTAAATGCTTTTCAACAACATAATATCAATAACGAAGAAGCTGTGTTACTTAGTTAAATAAATGGAATGCTGTAATAATCATATGTGCTTGTTCTGCTTTGGGTGACTGCATGGGAAATTTGAGAAAATGCTGTTGGGTTGGGCCTGAATGAAATATGTTTTCTACTCTGCATTTTGTAGGTTTTTCTTAAAACGTCTTGAGGAAAAACATATAGCATTTTTTTCGTTAGGTAAAACATAGAAAGAGTGATTTTGTATTTGAAACTGGATTGCCTTTGAGAATAGGTTTGTGGATTCTCCTTCATTATATTACTACGTAATTTGCTGCAAAGAAGCCTTCCGATTCGTCTTTACGTTGCGGACTATTCCTCGGCTTCCTTCATTATCCAGTGCACCTTTACGGCCACATTTTTGCCCGACTGTTAGCGGTTTTGTCGGATTTACCTTGCTCCTGATACACACTTTCTACTGTTTGTTCAGGAATTTCTACAGGTTTCGCCGTTGCGCTTATTTATCATCCCGCTTTTTTGTCTACCAACGATTTGTCCTCGATCAATCTCACTTAAGTGTTCGCCTCGACCCATGCTAGTACTTGACGGAATGTATTCCTGCGCTTACCGACCCAATCTGTTTATAGCCCAACCGGTTTTCCTGAATACCGCGATTTGGTGCTGTTCTCCTATATACAAGGTGCTTCAAAAAGAATGATCCGATTTCAAAGTAGTATATTTAATAAAGCAAATGTAGGATAGTTACAAAACAAAGAGCCAAGTATGAAGAAAGGTCTAAAGTTTCACTCACCAAAATTACAAATGCTCAATGTGCCCTCCACCTGCAGCACGGACAACATCAGCACGGACAACATCAACATCATGAATTCATCCCAAATGCGTCGCAGAGTGTCTTCAGTCACAGAATTTACCTCGGCCGTGTTTCTCGTTTGGAGCTCATCCAAGTCAGTCGGTAAAGGGTGAACATAAACACGTTTTTTTACGTATCCTAATAAAAAAATCACATGATATGATGTCTGGAGATCTCGAGGGCGAAGCGTGTAGTGCCAAGTGATGGGGTCGCCTGTGTCCAATCCAACACTGAGGCAATGTGTCGTTTAGAAACCCACAAACTTGAAGTTTCCAATGTGGCGGTGCGCCGTCCTACTGCCAAATGCAATCTCCAGGGTAGTCCTACAGCTGTAGAAGAAGCCAGTCCTTCAGCATTGCAAGATAGGAGTTGCCCGTAACCGTATTGTCCGCAAAAAGAAAGGGCTATAAACCTTTCTAATAGAAACCGCGCAAAAAACATTCAGTTTTGGTGAATCAAGTTGATGTTGGAAAGTTTCATCTGGATGATTCAGTCCCCATATGCGAACATTGTTGCGCAAAACTATTCCGATTGCATGAAAGGTTGCTTCATTGCTTAAAATCAGTCTTTGTACGACGGTGTAGCCTTCCATGTTCTCTAAAAGAGTTATAAAAAATAGTTTCATTGTGTTTTATCACCTCTACGAAGTGCTTGCACGTGTTGCAATCTGCACGGCTTCAGCAGCAAACGTCGTCGTAAAACACTCCAAACGGTCACATGAGGGATGAAAAGTTCACGCCTCGCACGACGAGTAGGCTTCCGTGGGCTTCGCTGAAACGCCTCGTGAAATCATTGCACATTCGTCGCTGAGGTGGTTAGTCGTCCAGGGCTCTTTTCTTTACCTAAACATCCTGCTTCTTCAAATTGTCGATACCAACGACGAAGGTTTTTGCTCACTGGTGGAGTGCAGCCGTAACACCGTTTAAACGCACGCTGCACCGTAATCACGGACTTGGTCTTGCTAAATTCCAGCACACAAAACGCCTTCTGTTGCCACGACGCCATCTTCTAACTCACTAAGAGTTACGGCTTTTTGGATGCTCGTGCTGCCATCTAGAGGTTGTCATAACAAACTCTGGGGCACGCGCGTAGACATGATACGAGTCGCATTCATCGGTGGTTCGTGGTTACCGATATATCCACTTTTCAAATCGGGACATTCTTTATGAAACACCCTGTATATATTTATAGAGAGAGATATGTATGAGTGAAATACTTACGAGATACTGACGGAAAAAAACGTATCTCTTACTTAAACTTTATTTGAGTGATTCCTGTTTTTCTTACAGTGGGAGAAATAGATGAACGAAATTTACTTAGTGTTACGTAAGCCACATATACAAGTGTTAAGCAATGAGGTACGCTGCAGAGGACAATGACGAGGACAATGTAGCCGAAATTTCGGAACCTATGCTTCCTTTCAACGCGACATTAAATGGTTTAAAACTTGTGGAAAACATTTTCCGTAATCATGCTTCCAAGAGACAATATTTGCAAAGCCTTTTAATTATTGAAAAAGCTTTGCTCGAGCTAAGCACTAAAAATAGAAAAACAAACGGAAATTATTGATTTTTTTAAAGCCAACATTCTATAATATAAGTACTTACGCGGTTGTATTTCATTTTGTGGTTCTTACACAAATAAATGTACAGTACATACTATGCACTTTCATTGTATTACTAGTGTACATTGCGCTTCTATTTTTTGTACACATTATGTATGCTGTATGCACGTAAATTTTGTTTCACCTTGACTTTGGTTTTACGTTTTCCAGCATCGCACATTTATGCTGGTTTCCTGAAAAGCGTAAAATTAGTGTTTCATGTAGAAGGGAAATATTCCTAGCAAGAGCGGCAAGCAAAAGGGATTTACGTTTACCAAACAAACGAAAACTGATGCTACGGTCTACTCCAACGCCTATAACCAATTAGTAAATGGATTGCAATTGGAACGTACTATTCCTCCAAATGTTCAGCCTTTCAAATGGTGTTTCACTATAACAACAATTTTCAAATTATGCACGGAAAACTGAACACAATTAAGAATATATGTCAGAAATATTTTGTGATGAAATGCTGCAACTATTATTTAATCTAGTACAAACAAGTCTACGTGTAATTTCAGAGCGGTATGATTTAAAGAAAAAATGATTGAAAGGCAACCCTCGCAGAAAATTAAAAAAAACTATTTAAGAAAAAGAAGAGTCCTTGCAGTACATTCACTTAAACAAGTACTTAAAATACACATACCGGTCTGGTGGCTGTAGAAGTACTATTCGAAGAAAGTAACCTTGCGGTGCACGAGAGCACCCTTTCGATTGTCTTCTAGATCGAACAAAATTATTTCAACTGCGACACATGTTTCTGGACCTTGACTGAGAATCTTACACCACACGGCGCAAAATGAATGGCCAAGGACATTAATAAATCTGATGTAAATTTTTTAGGATATGCAATTATTTGAAGAATAGACAAAAATTGCAGTTACAAATTGATTTTTAAAATACTTTGCGTAACGTGGATCAGCTTGTTGACGCAGAATGTGAACATGAAACTTGGGGAACGTGCAGAATAACCTTCCTTTCGGAAATGACTGACAACCATATCACGCGGATTAGGCTGAACAATAGAGCATCTATGACAAAATGTACGTTGGAAGCCGAAAGGGTTCAGTGTCTCTCAGCAGCATTGAGTAATAGTACTTGTACTTTATAAACGTAGTGGCCATGCTAGGAGCTGTTCCACTTGTCTTTAAAGCCGACTTTCTTTGTTGTTGTAGCCGCTGTTATTAAGGCAAAGGTTTTGGTAAAGAGTAAATGCTTATATTAATAATTGTACCGTTCGGATTTTATAACATGTTTAATATTTACATCCTTCTCTCTGCAACGAAGTTTCCTTGTTCCACTACCATTTAGTATTTCCTCCAATCTGTCTGTAAGGAAGCTGATTTGGGCAATATCATTTAGTATCTCCTCTCATCAGTCTGTGAAGAAGTTTCCTTGTTGCTCTCTTTCTTCAAGCACAGTTGTCCTAGATTAAATGTCCAACGTTCCTGATTCAAACAACGTGAGGATTTTCGCTTTTTCTTACCATACAGGCTTCCTACAACATACTTGCTTTAGCCGTTTGTGATGTCACATTTCTGTTTCCTATGACAAGAGAATAGGCTGCATCTTCTTATCTACATTGAAATGGGATTTTAGTTTTTATAGGAAAAACGTGTTTGGCTTTCATTTGGGAACGAGGTCACTTTTCTCGATGTGCGATGACGAAAATTCTCAATACTTTTGCGTGAATTATGTATACCGCATTCTTTCGCCAGTCAAATTTATTGCTTTCAAAGCACGCATGCCTTCACAAATAGCTTTATATTCGAATGATAACCTTCCGTTTCCATACTTTGCAGGATGTACTTCTGTCCTTGGCAATTCTTTCCATTTCTGCAATACCATGCAGGGTAATTCAAAATGATTAATTCGATTTCAAATGCCTATATTTTACGTGTTTCTAAATATGCATTGATTAAATGTGCACAAGATAATGATAAACTGTCCAAATGTTATTTACATGCTTTATAAATGTTATTTGTGACTTCCGAGTACGTGGAGACGCTAATCAAATACCTGCCATACGTGAACAAACATCTCTGTTGAAAACGACTGCAGAGCACTATGAATGCGAACTTTGAGTTCATTTAGCGTAGTGAGAAATGGTGGCACATACACATTATCCGTAATATACACTAATAAGAAAAAGTTGACAGGGAGACATGGCGGAACCCTTGCAAATTTTTCTTATTAGCGTATTTTCCGGAGACATGACGGAACACCTGTAGATTGCCTTGTGATAGTCTTCAAGTACAGAAAGAACACAGTTCCGCCCAACTTCTTTTATCAAAAGCGCCTTCATCTTTGAATTAGTACCTACGGGATGTATGAGAGTCCGACGATCCTAATCCGGGGTCTGCCTGTAAATCACGCACACACACCTTTCCTTCTTTTAGGTGCTTCTGCTTATTACTTTCTCGATACACAGAAGTGAAAGAATCTGTCCCAAAACTGTGATTGCCATCACACTTTAAAATCCCTGTAACCTTTGAGTAGCAGATATTATTAGCTTCAAGATACGAAATAATCAGTTAGGCTCATCTCTAAGCGGAAGTGCATGTTCAGCAGTGGGTCCCAAACCTTTCGGCTTCGAAGACAGCCGTAACGTTGGAGAAACTTTTGCGTACAGCGATGCTGAAACAAAATCTGCAGGCTGTTTTTTTTAGTTTAATCTAGTGATATTTTATATTATAATGATCACTGCGAACAATCTATAATTTATATAACAAATTATTCCAAGCCACCTACTTCCAGCTAATATAATTTAATCTGTTAATTATCTTTAATGATTAATAAATGCAATTCATAATCAATATACCACAATATTCTTCTTACTGTCAATATAATTTTTTCTGGACTCAATGCGACATGAGTTGCTGATGCTTTGCGATGGACTTCTAGAGCTGTGGTTCCAGCGTCGTTTCTGCATTGCATAGTGCAGCATTAATGTTCATTATGTTATCCTGCTTTGTTTTCATTGCTAAAAATGCTGTAAATTTTTTCTCGCTATAAATGCGCAGTCGAATAATTTTCCAATAATTTTGGAGCATTTTTGCTGAGACTTTGTATATTCTTTATCCATAATACCGCAAAACTAAGTCAGAGATTTGGATCAGAGTATCGATACCAGACTGGCATCCGAAGAAAGTTCAACAAAGCTTTCCTTTTCTTAATGAATTAGCCTCCAGTTCGGATCTTCCGTGAATGCATTAGCGATCCAAGCTTCCTTTAACCTTCCGCAGCATGTATTAAAAACATCATATATAGATATCCTCTTACTTTCACTCCATTTTGATTCAAAAGAAATATAAGTGTTTTCCCTTCTTTCTTGAAGACAGGTGGTTGGAAATCCCGTTTAAAGAGATTCGCGGAAAAAGAGTTTTCAAGAAGAAATCATTAAAATCCATTGTGATTTGTCACTGTAAAGGACATTTCGAATAAAATAGTATAACCAAATTTTGCCCTGTCCAAATATTGGATTTAAAGGTTAAGTTTTACCACAAAAGAATATTACTATTCTTAATATTTATTTGCGGCACGATGACGACAAGCTTATAATTTGAAAATAATTGCGGATTGAGGAGACCGTGTAAATTTAAATACATAGTTCAGAAGCAACATATGATTGAAAAATATTTCCATGTATTTTTTGAACTAAGAGTGTTCAAGTTGAAACACATCAAGGGGTTTTAGGTATTGGATCACTCAATAACATTCTTTCTGGAGGATTCTTTTGGGATTGATACTCTGTATTTATGTTTGATTTATTTTCAAAATATAGAGACCCAAAATTATTTCTCAAATACTGATGAGCAAAATTATTTCGCAAATACTGATGTGCAAACCTACAGTACTTCGCAAATACAGATATGTATAGCGTTAGCAAAAACACATGCCCAAAACTTATTTTTAGGCATAGAAAGAAAAGCAGCTGTTGACATTTTACTTTTCTTTTTTTGTGTTTTAATGACTATAGTGAGCCGTTCAGTTGGCTGTAAGAATTCTCGTTTCCCTAATTTAAAGCTACTGGCTATAGAGAAAGACGTAATCAGCGCCGTAAGACAAACACATTATCCATGCTTCACCGGAATTCCAACACGGACCTATCTCTGAAGAAATATCAAAAGCCAACGCTTAGAGCAAAACTCCACCAGGGCGGCATAGCGGTTGAAATCAATATTCTCGTAAAAAATCAGAATACATATATGTAATAAAAAGGATAAAACAGGTTGTCAAAGCACGATAAATATCGCGATGAGGAACACCAAGGTGTCGGTTGCTAAAAGATGACATTTATTTACAATTCAAAAGATGTACCCCACACCAAGAGGTTAAAAATCAGTCACAATATCTTTCGGGAGACAGACGCAGATGATGTCACAATGAGGGATGAAAGCACAGGAGGGATCTCAAGAGAAGAAGTATGTAAAGCTCTAAAATCTCTTCAAAATGGTAAGGCTCCAGGAGTTGATGGCATAACTGCAGAGATGTTGAAATATGGTGGTGACTCTATAATTGACTGGTTAACTGAAATTTGCCAGTTGTGCTGGGAGTTAGGAATGGTCCGTCGGGATTGGAAGGATGCTATTATTGTTCCCTTGTACAAGGGAAAAGGTGATCAGACTGAATGCAAGAACTATCGTGGTATTAGCACACTGAGTGTGCCAAGGAAAGTTTTTGGTAAGGTTGTTATTGAAAAAGTACGGCGACTTACATCATTGAAAGTGTGGGATGTTCAGAGTGGTTTTATGCCTGGTAAAGGCTGCACTAACCAGATTTTTGCATTACGCATGATTCTTGAAATGTATCTGGCTTTCGGGAAGAAAGTTTTTACTGCCTTCATAGATTTAGAGAAAGCCTACGACCGGGTGAATAGGACACTTTTGTGGAAGGTATTGAATGAATATGGTGTTACTGGGAATCTACTTAATAGTGTAAAAGCCATGTATGCTGGTAGTAGAGCTTGTGTACGTGTGAATGGTGTTTTATTAAAATGGTTTTCTATTGCTGCAGGAGTTAGACAAGTTTGTGTAATATCAACATGGCTGTTTATTATATTTATGGACGCATGCATGCGTGATGCCAAAATAGATAATAGTGGTTTATGTCTTGGTGATATCCGTGTGTGCAGATTGCTGTATGCTGATGACATTGTCCTGTTGGCAGAGAGCAAAAGTGAGTTGCAGAGTATGTTGACTCGAAAGCACGAAGTTTGCATGAAATTCAAGCTGAGAATAAATAAGGCAAAAACCAAAGTTATGGTGTTTGAGAGAGGAACGGGTAGCCCTGAATGTAATGTAAGTATAAATGGCACTGTGACTGACCAGGTGAGTGAGTTTGTGTATTTAGGAAACATGTTTGACAGAGAGAACAAGTTGGGTGGTGAAATCAGTAGGCGAGTCAATTCTTTTAAAGTCATAGCTGCTCTGGGAGGTTTTCGCAGGAATGATGGGTTCTCTAGAGAGTCCCGCATGGCTGTGTATGAAACAGTAATTGTTCCTACTCTGATGTATGGCAGTTAAACCTAATACTGCAGAAGAAACATAGGAGTCGTTTGTGTGATGGAGAAATGCGTTTCTCACGTGGGGTTTGTAGCAAGACACGATCTGATTGTGTGAGGAATAAAGATGTATTGCAGTTGTGTGATGTGAAGCAAAATGTTGTTAGGAAGGTGGAGACAAATATGCTTCGGTGGTTTGGCCATGTTGAAAAAATGAGTGATGAAATGCTTACCAAGAAATTTTTTTCAGCCCAAGTGGCAGGAAGGAAAGGCAGAGGAAGGCCAAGAAAGACATGGGTGGATCAGATTCAGGAGTGTCTGCATGAGAAAAAGATTATGAGTAGGAAGTAAAACACATCTTGTGTACGGCGTGTAATGGAAATCAGTGAAACACGAGTTGTATGTCAAGATCGCTGTAAATGGAGAAGTTTGATACGACAAGAATAAGTAAAAATATCTGGAAGTTTGTATTTCTTTTTGGAGCTAACCTCTGAATCTTAGAGAACAGCTTAGTGATATGTATGTATGTTCTTGAAGGAGAATCTAACCCTAATTTGTCACATACCACAATTATTGCGACAGCTCCAAATAAATATGCCTTATTATTTGCAGAAAGCTTATGTCTCTACACATTCGCCTCAATCTGCTGTAATGATGAGCCCCTGTGCTCGTCCCCCAACCCTGGCTGAACTTAATGAACGAGTTCGACCACATCACTAATGTTGTATAAAATGCTAAAGTTTCACATTGTTCAATAATTATTTTTACACATGATTGCAGATTATCCGTTGGCAACACGTTACTACTTTTATGGCAGGGCATGATGGTCTACTTTCAACTTGTATGTAAATGTTCATGTGCGCGCTTCATTCTGCATTACTCGACCTCACGATGGGTGCTTTAGAAGCCCTGAAAGTTCTTGTCACTGATTTTTAACAACTTTGTGTGGTGTGCATCTTTTAAATTGTTAATAGATGTCATCTTTTAGTAACCGATACCTTGGTTTTCCTGCTCGGGATATTCATCGTGCTTTGACACCATGTTTTCTCATTTTTGGTATCATCCAGCACGAAATGTTGGGTTCTAATACAGACATATATTTAGGTTATTTTCATGTCACAGGGGAGAGGGATATGTAATTTTCTTCGTCAGAAATTCCTGCACGTTTCCAAGTAAATAGGTCTTTCAGGCAGATAGGAGCCACTTCAATAAAGCAAGCAGACATATCACATAATACTTGAAAACCAAATCGTCCTGGAACGGTAAACGAACCGACATATCCTGATTTACGTTCAATTATGTTTATGCTACACCACCCAGAAAAATGAATATTCAAGCAACTGACGATGTGTTGCAGGACGATGTGGTTTTCAAGTTTTCTGAGGTATGTCTACTTGAAATGAACAACGAGATTGGTACCCATAGAGATAGATATTAATGGCTTTTCATTGAGGTGCCAAATTTCGCTTGGAAACTGATTCTCTCCTGACGTTCGCACAGGAATAATGTGGAATTAAGTTTTATCCCACACATAAGCGGCAAAAACTCCAATATGGAGGTGGATCCTGATGTGCGCCACGTCATTCTCCATCCAGATTTGACATTAAATGACATGTGTCAGCGTGCTTGTACATGCTTCTTAGTTTGTCCAGTATGTGAAATAGTGTATATCCCAGGTTGAATGATTTACATTATAGGTTATTCGATGCTGTGTAAGTGTCTTCCTTTCTCTTGTCTGTTACTTTAATTTTGAGCAGCTGTGTAAAACAAAATATTTTAACTTGACATATACGAAACAGAATTTGATAACTTTGTCATTTTTACTCTGTGTTACTCTTGGTGTTTCCCTGTTATGAAATGAAATATCATTAATTCGACTAGTAAAATGTGCATTAGATTAAGCCAATCAGATGTCTCGAATTCTTGAGAACAGTCCTCGAATTTAGTTAACTGTCCCCGAAAAGGTCTGATGCCTTTGGGGATACAAATTGTCTTCTTACTTTTTATTTTTGTCCTCAAATATCCTCAAATTTAGACTTCACTACCAGCTCATTCCACTCGTAATGAACTGTGTTCTTAAAATTAGATTTCGTTGTACCCCTTTCTTCATCCACGGTGGCGCAGTGGTCTAAATGATGGCTTCTGAACGTTCGTCCCCCATGGGTCTGATTTCGAATCCCGATGAGGCATGGATTTCGTTTCTGTCTTATTCAACTGCCTTTATTCCTTTGCCGGGTCAATGGTCCTTAATTAGGGACATACGACTTTGCTTGTAGGTGACCGGATTGCCCACGATGGTCTTTAATTTTCCAAAAAAGAAACTGTACCCATTTCCATCTTTTTTTCGGAGTTTAACTGTCACTGTGATTAATTCTGATTTAACTCACAGTGGTCGTTAAACACGAAAAAAGTGAAAAAGGGCTACGTTTAGGGACACTAGTTCTAGGGAATGGGGAGAGCCAGTGCAGTGGGGCAAACACACCACCTATGCCTCATCAGCGACTCGAATCCCGCACCCACTCGGCCGAACTGTCAAACCAGAGCTTAGACCACTTCTCTGAACAGATTCTGATTTTTATAAAATAAGAAAATTCTCTATACATTTCTTCAGAAAATTTTTTGAATTATGCAGCTTACTCTTAATTTAGCATGTGTTTCTAATGCAAAGTATTTCACTTTGTAGAGTATGGTCTCTACACCACAGCTCTGTTTGTCGGTACAAGTTACCAATATTTTACAACTACATACCAGAAATATCCTTTAAATGTTTTTTAATTTCTTAATGTAATATATCACTTACAAAAACAATACAATTTATCATTTTTTTTTCTGCATATTCGGTATTAGTGTATTATGTGTCCCCAAATGAGATGTGAATTTGGGGACGCCGCGCAATTTTGTCCTCAAATGAGTGTCATGTTACATTAGATGCATTTGTTAGTAGAAATTTTAACTTTAGAATATTATTTATTCCTTTAAAATCTTGATCATTTAGGTTAATTAGTACGGGAATGAACAATATAATTGAATGTCTGTTTGCCTGAATGACATTATTTATAATGTGTTTGTCATAATTTACTTTACAGAGAATATTTAATAATTCTTAAACATATTTTTCATATACACCAGTGGCTGAAATTGTGAAAACCTTTTGGATTATTTTTTTTATTTCTGAGGTTTCATGTATCAATACGCGAGCCATTTTTCGAAAAATATCATAAAATTATATATATATCATTAAAAAGATAATATAATGCAGAATGTAATACAGCACAGTTGCTTTAAAAAATTGCGTTTTACAAGAAGTTATACAGAAAAACCGTGATAAAGAGTTTTCCGGAATCTATTACAATTTATGTTAGTATTCATCCCGAAAACCTTTTTCCAAAATAACAGACTTTCAACGGCATCCCATAGAGTAAACCCAGCATTTTTGTTCTTCGTGTGTTACAATATGAAACGAAGATTTTATTTTGTGTCTAACAACTGTGCTTAATTCTTGGCTTGATCCTGAAAAACCACCTTCTTGAATCGGCTCCAAATTTTCTACATGATTCAAGTCATGTCAATTATTTGCCATTCTAACAGTGTACTATTATTTCCCTGAAATCACTTTCTGCACATACACTGAAGGGCAATAGAATTAGTGATACCTGTATAGTAACGTGTAGCACCACCTTTCGTCCTGATGACAGTGTCGATTTGTCTCATCATGGACTCGACAAGACACCGGAAGTGTTTTGAAGACATACGGATCCACGACTCCTGAACAAGCTTCCACAGTTCACGAAGAATTCATGGAGAGGTCAGAGCCTCGAATATCTCTCTTTATGGCATCCCAGGTGTGCTCGATGGGGTGAGGTTAGGTGACCTAGCTGGCCAAGAAAGCGAGGTCACGTCGATGGAATATTCATCCAACCATTCGGATACAATTCGGGAGCGATGGCACGGTGCATTGTCTTGTTGCAGGATGAGGTCCCCAGTGGGATGTTGAAGACGCACAAATGGGAGCAAATGGTTGTCCAGGATATCCCGGTAATGTTGACTTGTGAGGGACGACGTCACACGTACCATGGGTCCCATTTCAGTCCACGTAAACAGTCCCCAGAGAGTACCCTGCTGGCAAGAAGGATCCATCGCTTCATGTTGTTTGCGCCGTACTCGTATCGTGCCATCCGCATGTACCAACGTGAATATCAACTCATCAGTCCAGTCAACATTTTTCCATATGTCTAGGGTCTATGCTAATCCTCTCGTACCTGGAGGACCTGCCAGCGGCTACGTTTCAACAGGACAATTCGTGCCCGCACGTGGCACGCATCGTGCAACAATTATTGACGGCCACCAGGTGTCACTGCTGCCGAGGCCCGCCTGTTCTCCCGATATTTCGCCTATTGAACATGTGTAGTCGCTGATTGGCAACCGAGTGGATCGGCAAGCATCACCCGCGCCTACGCCTGCTGAACTGTGGCAACGTGTGGAAGCAGCCTGGACCCACATACCCCAAGCCCCATCCAAAGCCTCTTTTGTTCAATGCCGCGGCGTGTAGCGGCCGTTATTGCCAGCCATGGGGGCCACACAAACTATCGATGTCTGCGTGCTAGTCGCATGGGCCTGTAAGCTCAATTGTTTCATCTTTGTTTTTGTTGTTATGTGTCCAGTAAATATGGATTTGCTGTCTCGTGTCCTTCTTGGTGTTGTATTTTGTGTGGCCAGCAGTGTACTTTATCAACGCGTTTCATAGATAGCAAATAGTGAAAAGCATTGTTTCCCCCGGTTGTGTAGTAATTCTTGATAGAGGTCTCATATTGCGGAAAGTAACATATAAGCACATCGTTATAATATTTTCAGCTTCAAGAGAGTTCAGAGTGTAGTTGGAAAAAGTAGGATGTGACCTTAATCATTAAAATTCAGTTAGTACAAGAACCTGACAGGATATACTAATGAACACAGTAGGTCCAACAGTTTGGCAAGTAAATTGGTTTATACAATCTCTCGAGATTATTATCGTTCATATACGTACATGGCTACAAGAAAAATCTTTGAGGATTCGGGGCACGGAAAAGATCGCATGTTAATTGTCGGAAGGCAATAAAATACCGAATTGGTAGGAAATCAACATCATAGCTTGTAGAAAGAACTTTTGAAATGGTGATATAGGTTAAAATTTTAACCTTTACAAAATGTATCGAACACAACGAATACCCGACAGCCTCATGTTATGATTTTCAGTCGGTAGCAGTTCGTAGTAAAGGCAGTACTCCCTAAAAGAGACGCAGGTTATTGTCTTTCAGCTTTAAATGTAACTTAATAAAAGGAAATCAGTACATGTGGCTTAAATACAGTATTTTTCTAAGGATTTATGATGACTGTAATCAGATAAAAAGATTTAATTCCTTTTGTTATTTTTAATTTTTATTTCCGGAATAAAGAAAGAAAAAGGACTATTTCAAATCTTATAAACATGGGGATATATGTTGTTTCCTCGACACTAGACAAACATATGGATCGGTGTGTAAATTAGTAGCAGTGCAGAAAATGTGGCATTCATTGTGCAGCGGAAAATCCTGTGAAATTGAGGGAATATAAGATGCTTTGTTTGCACTGTTTAGTAAAATGTGGTTTCTACGGATAACACTCGTTGTAATATAGGTTATGTCTCTATTAAATTCAGTACGGCCTAATTACGAACCCACATTGTTTCAGTACAGGTACTTTAAGATTCAACTTTGTTTAAATACTGCTCCTTTTAGGAATCACATAATTACTTTAGCAATAAAAATCTATAAAATACTGTGGTCAAATTTACTGTAATGGTGGAAGTTTCATGTCGACAGGAAGAAACGCTTAAGAATATTTGTTGGTTAAAATTTTTTCTGAGTGAAAACAATTTTTTGTTAGTTTTCTTTAATATAATTACAGTTACTTTAATGCCTATCGCTCCACGAAAAATGTCTCCTTTCGAAATAGACCGGCATGTAACCTGTCGCTAAAAATAATTGTTATACAATATTATTAATATTCGGAGTTACATAGAAAATACTTGGGGACTAAATGTGCTTTGTATTTTATTACCGCACATAAAATGCTACTTTTTGAGGAAAAGGGATATAAAATGTACTTATTTCTCCAATATAGCAAATATGTTGATATAACTGTAATGAATGTTCTATCATATTTTGCTATCGAAACAGACAAGACAGCGTACTCAAAATTCCAAAGCCTGATATTTGGCTTAATGCCAAATTTTCTGGAACAAAAACCAAAAAAGAAATTCTTACAAAACACAAACATTCAAATTTATATAAATAATTTTAAAGAATAACTACTAAAAACTATTATGATAAGTTTCTTTTATTTAGTGTACGACATGAAAAAAAAACGAATTGGCCATAATACTTACGGTCGGAAGAAGCTCCCATTTATTTTGAAATTTTGAATTGTGACCAAATTGTATTGAAAGATACTATTGCTGCATACCAAATCCTATTCCATTATTATGATATTGTATCTCGTTTTTCCAAAATATATTTGCCAATGTTAGACGCTGTAGCTCATGTTCAAGAACGAATTAACAAGTTTTAGTTTCCTGTTTAATTTTGTTGTGTTTTTTCTTCTTAATAATTGAAATCTTCTGTAATGTAGTACTTCAAATAACCAATTCATATCAATATAGTAGATCCGGAGATTTGTGAAAACCCGAACAGAGTCAGATGTATTGCATTTTAATTAAAGCAGCAGATCCGTTTATTCGTTCTTGATATATTTCACGCTTTGCGGATTCTTCTAAATTAAAAATATGTATGAGATTGATCGGTAAATTATATTTTAGCAGGTAACCAAATAAAAATCATAAACTTCAAAACTATACGAAATATTCAAATCATTGTTGGTAAGGAAAGAAAAATATTTTCCTATACAAAACAATTGTGTTTCTTGGAGTATGGCCAGCTTTTCTGAGGACATTATTTACTTGGAAGGGAATTCAGTCCAAACTGGAAACTCATGCGAATCAAATTTTCTGTTATTAATTTTAGTCAATGCTAGTCAATATTTCTTTTTCGGTTTCTCTCTAGAAGTTTTTTTTAACTTATAAATAGGTTTCCTGACTCCATACCCTGGGAACTGCCTCCCCAAATGTTATAAAAATGGCGTTTTCCTCCCCTTTCTACTTCGCTTCCATGTCATTTACCTATCGGGTACTGTATCCCAAATCCCCTAGCTTCCTACTATTAAGAATTCCAGTTTTAAAAATGAAGCTATTTTAATCGATGTTCCAATTTTCATATTTGGAAACGCATTAATTGTGAAGAAAATGTATACAGATCTTTTTCCATTGGAAATATAGGAAACCAAATTACTTGACGTCCACTATAAACAACTTAGATTGCTTTACCAACAAAACATATGCATAACATATTCTCTTCGTCTTCATGTCAGCAGGTCACGTGACCAGAAATTTCCTCTGCGGCTATTGTGAAGACAGACTAGCCGTTCGTTTCATTTCTTTGCGTCTTTAAAAAAAACTTAAAAATCAGAAAATGACTTTTCTCTTAATCTTTTTTGGTAAAAAAGGAATGATAGTTGTAAGTTTATGCTGAAAAAATTGCAATGCGTTATGATTTATAGTTTGCCATAAATCTGTTTTTTTTAAATGAATTCCTTCGCGAAATAAAGAATTTCACAAAATTTAGAAATTTAATTTTTCGTAAAATAAATCAAAAGTCAAAAAAAGGGCGACGGGGTGCAAAAATTCGGTCATGGCACTACATGCCTACAAAGTTTCATGGTTCTGTTGCTGTTAGTGTGTCCGGAAAACGCCCCGATAGCCCTTTTTTGCTTACCTTAAGTTTGAAATACAATAGATCTTGAAGTATCTCCAGAATAGAGAAACGGTTTTTTCAGTGTGTTTTCGAAGCAATTCTCTACAAACGATGTAAATTTCATATTTTTGTGTTCGATACTTTCTGCGCTA
The DNA here is from genome assembly GCA_039090855.1 of Macrothele yani. NCBI lineage: Eukaryota > Metazoa > Arthropoda > Arachnida > Araneae > Macrothelidae > Macrothele > Macrothele yani. The sequence continues at coordinate 68,156,759 of CM077033.1, read as the reverse complement.
CAAGCTAAGAAACAAGAGTGTCTCGAAATTTCTAAAACAGCGTCAACAGCTGCGGCGGCAGTTCCTTTTTTTTAGAATAGAGAGATAGGGAAATAAAATGCATTCCTAAAACTCCCCACAGTCAAGCCATATGTCACAAAGCATATGGAATTAAGTTGTCGGATAGGTAAGGAGTCCGCACGATCGTTTTTTCAGCCTCTGAAAAGTAAAGCAAATCCTGAATGCATTCCTGTACAGGTTTACCTAACTGAATAAAAATGTACAAATGTATGATTTGCCATAACCATCTCTGTGAAGGAGAATCAGTACTTGTCACGAAAGGTTTAAAAGGACAACTGATTCTAGCCCTAAAAGAAAAACAGTCTGCATGTAAAATTAGAAAATGTTACTTCTATTATGGTTCACCAGATCTGCAGGCGGAATTACACGCGAGAAAGTAGTATTAAGGCTTCACATGTTACAAGTAATTCCTCAGCGTCAACGTTGAAGTTAAATATGCCGCCCCGGTGGCGCAGTGGTCTAAGGCGTTGGCCTCTGATCATTCGTCCGTAAGGGGTCCGGGTTCGAATCCCGGTCAGGCATGGATGTTCTGTTTGTCTTACGGCACTGGCTCTCTCCCTTCCCTGGAACCAGTGACCCTAAATTAGGGACGGGCGACTGCTTATAGCCCATTGAGTTGCTCACGGTGGTCGTTAAACCTCCAATCAAAAAAAAAAAAAAAAAAGTTAGATATCTCATTCCGAGAGCTACAGGAAATTCAGAAAAATAAAGCTGTTTAGAGCACGTGCTCGGCCACAAGATCAGAGCATTGAAACTGCTTTCTAATTATTGTGTGACTACATTGAAGAAAAAGATTAATGACACTACACCCTAAATGATTTATAAAATATGAAATATCATGGCCTTTCTACACCCATTACTGATAAATATATTTTTTTTATTGGAGGTTTACCGACCGCCGTGAGCAACGCAATGGGCTATAAGCAGTCGCCCGTCCCTAATTTAGGGTCACTGGTTCCAGGGAAGGGAGAGATCCAGTGCCATAAGACAAACACAACATCCATGCCTGACCGGGATTCGAACCCGTACCCCTTACGGACGAATGATCAGAGGCCAACGCCTTAGACCACTGCGCCACCTGGGCGGCGATAAATATTTGATGCAGCGACTGTTACAGCATTTCGGAGACAGGATAGTGATAACAAATATTTCTTTCTTTTTTCTTTTTTTTTCTGATTGAAGGTTTAACGACCACCGTGAGCACCTCAATGGGCTATAATCAGTCACCCGTCCCTAATTTAGAGTCACTGGTTCCAGGGAAGAGTGAGAACCAGTGCCGTAAGACAAACACAACCTCCATGCCTCACCGGCATTTGAACCCGGACACTTCTCGGACGAATGGTTATAAGCCAGCGCTTATACCACTGCCTCAGCTGGGCGGTAAAAATACTTCTGGGAAGAAGATTATTGTATATATGACAGATATTAATCATAAATTGCTGACTGATCAATGGTACAAATAGAGAAAGAAAGAGAAAGTTTGTGAACGAAGAAGAATTGTTGAAGCAGCAGCAGAAATTATTAGACAGGACATACAGAAAATTATTTACAACAGTAGCAAATATCCGAATACAAAAGATATCAAGAGAAGTGAATAAATGTTGTTCCCAAATTGCTGCAAATATTTAGTTACATGGTTACAAAAAACGCAGCACATCCGGGATTATTCGCAAAGGAACTGTAATAAACCATGCTATAATATCTGCTGTAATACCTAGGTCATTTCTGTCAGCTGTTCAAGTGAGCATTGCGTTGTATTTAAGTCGTAGATATGATTCCAAACACTTAGTTCAATTGTTATCATCGATGGGTATGTGTTCTTCATACTGCGAAGCAGAGCAATATCAGAATTCTCTAATTAGTGCAGGATTACCTTCTGTGAGTAATGAAGCCTTTATTCAGTATGTGTTTGGTAATGCAAAAGTGAACGAACGTACTTTAGACGGATTAAAGGCTTTTCATGCAATGGATCGAATTCAGTACATTACACCAGTTGACAAGAAGGTTGATGTTTTACGACTACAGTCTTGAAACATTTCTAATCCTCAGGTAAGCATACGGCATCGCACATATCCTGAGAAAAGGTTATTTGGCTTACAAGACACAACAGTTCAAGACCTCAATAACATAAAGATGACAGATAGTACGCAAGCATCTTTAAAGACATAGTTTCCGTTAAATTGTGTGTGTCTAAGTGGCTTTTGCGGCTGTTTCAAAGACTCGACCAGGCTGGAGTAAATAAGGACACAACAAGTCAACAGAGTTATTTCTGTTTGTGACAGTCCTTTGAAATTGAAATCATACTTCAGCTATGAACTAGTATCTCGTTCACCGGATTTATTTGACGAAGTGTCACTGCGAAAAGGTACGAAATCCTCCATAACTAAATCTTTCGTTGGTGGCATTGTTGAACAGGAGAATATACCTAATGGTGCAGCTATTATAATAGTTATAATAGATGGTGGTTATCTCATTCATTCAGTAATTTGGCCTAAACGCACAACATTTGATCAAATTGTGCAAAATTATGTATATATCATGCACTTTCCCATTATGGTACAAATTGCTACTTTGTGTTTGGTGGATACCCTGAAACGCCAACAACAAATCAGGAAGAACAAGCGATATCTGCTAAAAGGGCGTCAGCGAACGCTATATTTACCAATAACATGGCTTGCACTTCAGCGCAGACTGATTTTCTGTCTAATTCCCACAATAAGATAAGAATGATTGCAGCATTAAAAGAGAAATTCCTCTATGCCATTATATCATGGTTCTCACGGATAATAACGATACTGATGTAAATATATTGTCCGAACATCTGTAGAAATGTCAAAATTAAATCCCACTCTTTATTACCGTAGGTAAGGATCCAGACCTTATTGTCTTATTAATTGCGCTATCGCTAGGATAAAGAAAATCGTTGTTCTTGTTTGAACCGGGCGCTGCTTCAATCCTCCAATATTTTATAGCACTGAAAAAACTGATATCTATTTACAGCACTGAAGAAACTGATATCTATTTGCAGCCATGTACGCAAATGCCTGTTATTCACGCATGCCGTTACATGATGTGATACAACGTCCTCATTTTACGGACTAGAGAAACAAAAAGGAAGTTAACCTAATAAGAAATTCTCGAAGCTCAGTCGCAAGCAACGGTTTCAACCGCATTAATGCTTGAAAAAGAAGAAATTTTCCAAATGGAGAAAGCTTCCATTTGGATTTATATGGTTTGAGGAAACACAACAATTTAGATGATGCCAGATCGTTTTATTACAAAAAGCAATTGCGAAACTATCACTGAGATCAAATTTTCGCTTGAGAAAATTTACACCTACAGTAGCAGCAGCTCGACAGCATTTTTTGCGGGTATACCTTCAAGTTCAAATGTGGTCAGGGAACAAAGTTGACCCCACCAACTGACGTCGGAGTTAGAGGAAGGAAGACTAAAGCCAATTTCGACTACTTTACCAGGGGCACCAGATGAGCTTTTATGTTTAATTTCATGCAACTGTAAAAAAGAATGTGGGATTTAATGCAGTTTCTTAAAATCCGGATTCTCGTGTTCTCCTACGTGTGGACGTTGCAGTGCACTGTCATGCACAAACCTGATATGAGCGACGACACTTATCGTAATTCTGCCACAACTGTGCGATATTCAGAATCACAGAAGCCAATATAAGACAAAATGTATATCATTTTAAAAGTTATTAAGATATTCATCACCGCTTTTGTTTGCAGCCTTTTCCTTTTTATTTAATGTGTTGTTCAATTTTAATCTCAGTTCATTTAGAAAAATTTGAAAATGAAAATGTGTGTGTTTTTTTAAGTATTTTGAAATTGTAGAAACAGCAGCAGTCCGCAGAACTAAATTCATACTTCATAACAAATATATAAAGAAAAAAATGACGTAGTCATATTTCAATTCAGCCACCTCCTCAGGATGAGTTCTGGAATTTCTCTGAAACATGAAAAATGTGAAAGAGTTGCACCATGTGCAATGCGCACTACTGCACATTTGCACAATTAGTTGTGCTTTTAGTGCAGTAGTGCACACACTAACACAACTAGGAAACAAATCATATGGTGAACACTAGGTGTCAAAGTATTGCAATTTTCCTTAAACATGGAGTACTGTAACATTAAATTGGAACTATAAGATATTAGTTGCTTTCCCTGAAAAATTGTGTTCATCTGTTAGGTACCAACAGATAGCTTTTGCGCACTAGGGAAAGTCTGCAACGAACACTGTTTTTTTCTCACAATGGACCTGAAAATGTGACGATTTTACCCAAATATCGAAATTTTGGAGTTAAAGTGGAACCGCAAGATATTATTTGAATTTCGCTTTTTGCACATATTTTAAGTAGCAATACACAACTTTTCCACACTAGGGCATATCGAAATTCGATTTTTTTACGATCCGGCCTATTAATTATTAACAACGCGTCGTCGTTTGATGATTACATGGCCAACAGCCAAATTTTGGCACGTATTTCAAGCAAACGGAAAGACGCAATGGCTATGCGCACAAAATTCCGTATTTCTCAGCCTAATATTCGCATCCACTGTTTGAGACTTTGATATCATACATACATCCGTATCACTAACACGTTCTGTGAAACACAGGTCAGTTCCTCCAGCAAAAACCATGTAACAAACTGAAGACTAAAACTGTTGGTAGGAACGAGATTTCACTCACTCCAGGTATATCGAACGTTTCCATTTTTGGCGTTCTTCGCACACAGCGGGAGCTTCATGGAATTCCATCATGCGTCTCATTCACGAGCTTTTACACTTTTACACTTTATACTCATTATTACTCCCTCTCTCCCTCTGTCTCTCTCTATTTTACTCTCTCTGTCTTTCTTTATTTCTTTCTCTCTGTTTCTCTCTTACTCTCTCAATATTTCTGAATGTGGTCTTCTCGTGGTTTCTCGGCTTCTCTTCTACCTTTCTTTCCTGCAAGAAAAGTGATTATTAATTTCTGGTAATTAGCATCTCATTACTTATTCCTTCAGCATATCCACACCACCTGATATTATTTGTCTCGGCCCTACAAACAACATTTTGCACCATAGTACACACATGAATAACATCATTCCCCACATGATATCATCACGTCTTACACAAAATCTCCCTTAAATAACGCATCTTCCTAGCACAGAAGCTTCTGTATCTATCCATCAGTGACCAAATTTCACTTTCTCAAACTCTAATTAGAACCATTAACTTTTCTTTTAAAGCTGGATTATCTGGCGTACTAATTTCAAAATACAACATCATTCGTTTTTCTAGCATGCTGCCCAATATATGCAAAATAATTGATGTGATCTAATTATGTGATATTAAGTTAAATCTTCTATTGCGTAATAACAGTTTATATATTACTAAAGTATTCCAGCGTCAAATACCAGCCGATGACTGTGCATAACTATCAAACATTTTGATCATTCAAAGTATGTATTTAAACAAAGGAAGATATACAAAACAACTAATGATCTGAAGCAACGCTGAATATTTAAGAAAGTTTAAAAGCCATTTTGTTTTGACTACGGATGTACACACACAAAGCTATGTGTGTAATAAATTCAAACTATCTGTATTTCTTAATATTTGGAAAGACGGGAACATAAATCTTCCCAAATGTGAACGAAAACACCTACGGTAGAAAGAACAAAATACCTAATGTTTCATGCTTCCTACAGACCTTTTAATATCTTACAAAATATGTAATGATTTGTTACTGTGCATTGATATTAATATCTAGGATGTTTTAGTCGTTTAGGGAAAATGCTTTGCTTCATGCAATATACAAAACAAATATACACTGAGTGGCAGCTTTATTATGACCACCTCCTCAGTATTTTGTTGGGCCACCTTTTGCCTTTAATACTGCGTCGATTCTTCGTGGGAATGGACTTCACCAGATGTTGATAGATGGTTTGTGGAATCTAAGGCCATGCTTGATGAATAGCACTTTCCAGGAGTGTGAGATTGCAGGGTCCACCTTACTGATGGCTCGTTCAACTTCATCCCACAAATTATCAATGGGGTTGATATCTGGAGATTGTGGGGGCCACCTAAGCAAAGTAATCTCACCGGCATGCTCCTGAAACCAATTCTGTATAATACGAGTACTATGGCAGGGATGCATTATCTTGTCGAAAGTAGCCAACGCCATTGGGATAAACCATCCACATGACAGGTTGCACTTGTTCCGCAACGATATTTAGATATGATGTGCCAGTCAGACGTTTATCAACACGAATTAAAGGGCCCAAAGCATTCCAGGAAAACATTCTCTAAACCATAACGTTGCCTCCACCAGCTTGAAGGGTTGTAGCAATGCATTTGGGGTCCATGCTTTCGTGCTGTTTCCGTCAAATTCTCACTCGGCCATCGGCATGGTGCAACTAAAAAGTGATTCATCGGACCACATAATTCGTTTCCAATTATCGACTGTCAATTCTTGTGCTCCTATGCGAACTGGAGACGTTTTCTCTTGTTAACTGCAGACAGCGAAAACGTTCGAGAAGGACTTCGGCAACCATATCCCATTCGAAGAAGTGTACGGCGAACACTGCGTGCGGAGATCATTTTAGGGGATGCTTGATTAGGATCGTCTGTAATTTGCTGCACTGTTGCCCTTCTGTTGTCTGTTACCAGTCTGGACACTCTCGAATCCGCCGGAGTAGTTACTAGCCGATAACGACCACACGTTGCACGTAATGACCCAGTTCTTCGGCTGACAGTCCAGTCTTTAAAGACTTTAACAACAGCTGCTCTGGAACATTTCACAAATGCTGAGGTTTCGGTGATGCTCGCTCCATGGCACCGAGCTCCTACAATCATCCGACGTTGAAAGTCCATCAAATCGCATTTTTTATCCATCTCGTCACCCAAAAAGCACTTCTACTACTGTCGCAAGGACTAAGCTTTCCCTTTTTATGTTAACTTCGCCCTCTGGCGGCAACAGCGTGCAGCCATAGTTCATTTGCTTAAAACTGTCAGGTGGTCATAATAAAGTGGCGGCTCAGAGTATACGAGAATGTGCGTACATTTAACGTGTTTCTCTTTGTAATTAAATCGAAAATAATTTTCATTAAAGTAGATGACTTTTTTCCAATTTTCTGGCTGTCCGACTTTTGTTAAAAAATGTGGTGCACGCCATTGAATTTTAAAAAATAACTAGTAAGCGTAACCAGCAGTTCTGTTGTGAATCAGAATTCTTTAAAACATTTTTTGGCTTTTATGGAGGAAAAATATCTTTTAGGCGCAAATAATTCGCTGTTATTGATTTGGTACCTAAATTTTTTGCAAAATATAAATGGAGCATGTCTGCCTTATTCTCCTTCGTAGTAAGATAACTGACTATATTTGAGTCTTCCACGATTTTCATGCTGACGTCTTGACAGTAACTTCAAAAAATAATCCTGGCATTTTTATTTACGATCTTGACTGAACTGGTTTTAGTTACACAAGAGATACCCTAAAAGATTTCAAAATCACATCTGTCCAATACGTTCGAATATGTGATTTTTTACGCAAATGAATCCTCCGTAAATTATTGTTTTATTTTTATTTAATTTTTTACACTTGCAGACCTACCCTCTTTACCTTTTCACTGCCAGATCTTCGTAAAGTATTGTCTGAATAATCTGCCCCAGACGCTGGTCAATACTGCCATTACAATTATGCCTCGTAGGTGTCAAGACGATCTTCGACACAGAGAGGGTATTCCCTGGTACATGTATCCAAAGATATGGACATTCTCCGAATTTATCGTTTGTCTATAACGAAGTGTTACTTTGTTGTGTGCAGGAATTGCACGATAAATTGTTTTTCAAACGCTTTCCTTACCGTTTATGTTACGAAGCCTCATCAATGTTATTTCAATGAGCTATCCCTGAATCAATTATCAACATTCTTCATTTCATGCAATATCCCGACTTTTGTGACCAGTGTATAAGGCTTCGGGTAAAAAAACATATAAAATAAGGGATTTGCCTTAATACAATACATAAAACCCGTCTAGCTTCCCTTAAAGAATATATAAAATAAAGGATTACCCTTAATGCAATATATAAAGCCCGTCTAGCTTCCCTTAAAGAACATATAAAATAAAGGATTTACTTTTGTCACACATTTTTTAATGGATGGCGAAATACTCCAAACTGAGAAAGTTTATTTTTGTATTCTTAATTTTTTTTTTCAATTAAAAAATATTTAATTTTCACTTGGCTGATATTTTGGATGAAATGCACAATTTACAACGCATATCATAAACAAAATCAAGACCACTATCTTAAAACTTCTAATTGGTATTAGAAAGTTTTAAACTGCAGATGATGAGCTCTAATTGATATTTTTTTCACAATATATTACTGACAACTTTAATCTTTACGGGCCAAAGTACTTTTAACCAAAGATTTCTTGCTACAATCTTCTGCGCTCTCCAAACCCAAGACACCAGGGTGATTCTGAAAGTTGCTGTTGTTTTTTGACAGGTGATGAAAACATGTATAAATGCACAAACATAAATGTTTAATCTTCGAAACTGAGTACGTCGTGCTCCATGAAACTACATCATCCGTGTGGTCAGAGGGCACAAGCTTCGGACTATAAGCTACGGTGGGGCATTGACTCTAAACCTGTCTATATCCTGTACCCTTGTCCTTAGTTGACGGAGTACGATGGAGCAGAAATGTTATCCTGTTAGAGGATAATTTGTTTGTTGTTCACTAGGGAAGGACACTTTTGAATTAATGTGCCATACATGTCCGTTCCAACTGACCACAGTACTTCTGCGCATTAATGCCTCGGCCATCTGAAAACAATTCCCAATGAACTGGGCATTCTCAGAGTTCCACCATACGCACCCCATGATATTGTGCTCAAATTGGATGCTGGATATTGTTTGGCGCAGGGTTAGACAAATTTGATGATTTACGGATGAAAAGGTGTACAATTTATGGTTTTAGGAGCGCATGGAAATTCATATCCAGTAGAGATTGACATTATATGTATTTGTTAACCAATCTGAATATAAAATAAATTGCAAACTAAAACAAAATAAAAGCATTAAAGCGAGTATGCACATTTTTCTCTATAATAAACATTCTCTCTTTGCATAGGGAAACTTTTTTAGATGATTTATTACTGTTTTTTAATACAGTTTACCACTTCAGATTCTCTTTATCGAAAAGCCAAATTTTTAAGGATTACATCCAACTTTTCATTTGAACAGGGCCGCAATTCCCTGTATCTTTGTTCGAATGCACGGTGGAGTACCGTACGAAATATATAGCACACTTGGAAGTGTACGCCTTTTAAAGTATATGTCATGTGAACATATGTCACTTGAAGTATTAAAGGTCATTAAAAGAAACAAAATGTACTTACTCAAAACGTCAATTCGAAACAACAGGTATTTCAAAGTGAAGAAAATTACTTTGAAATGCAGTAGTTTTTTAAAAGTCGAAAAACAGGTACTTTCAAATGAAGAAAGGTACTTTCAAATGCAGTAACTTTTTTAAAAAGTTGTTTCTAAGTGCTGTGAGATTTGTAGACCTTGCATCAGGAGACACGTGACAGA